>CM070012.1:4468241-5108241 GCA_036247105.1 Cirrhinus mrigala
AATAATTACTTATTATTATTAGTAGTAGTTTTAGTCATTGTAGTATTGATGGTAGTATAAACTCAATCTTAAAATATAAATAATATTACTTTGTTAAATATAATATAATATAATATTATTAAAATATTTTAGTAATAGTAGCAGTAGTAGTAGTAGGAATAGAATTAAAAGTAGTACTACATAGTTCATATTCTTATAATAATATTTTATAATACTAATAGTACCAATAATAATAGAATATCATTTTGTCATATTATTATTATTATTATTATTATTATTATTATTATTATTATTATTATTATTAGTAGTAGTAGTAGTAGTAGTAGTAGTAGTAGCAATTCTATTATTAATGTAATTTAATAATAATAATAATAATAATAATAATAATAATAATAATAATAATAATAATACAGTTAGTAGTAGTAATAGTGCTAATAGCATTATGAAATTGTATTTTATTATAACATTTTGTATTTTATATATTTATTATTAAATATTTGTATATACTTTTAGTATATAAATAGTTCATATTTGTATAATCATATTTTAAAATACTATGAGTAATACTATTACTACTAACAATAGAATATAATTTTAGATCATATTATTAATATTAGTATTATTAGTTGTAGTAGTAGTATTGTTGGTTTTATTAATATGATATTAAAATATGAAATAATATTATGCTAAGAGAACTACTAATAATATAATATAATAATAATAATAATAATAATAATAATAATAATAATAATAATAATAATAATAATAATATAAAATTCTTAGTAGTAAAAGTAGTACTACTAGCATTATGAGATAATATTTTATATATTATTAAATATTGTATTATTAGTAGAACACTTTTAGTACTTTTGGTATATAAATAGTTGATATTTATAAAATATTATAAAATAAAATATTATAATAATATTTTATAATACTTACTACTACTAATAGTAAATAATTTTAGGTCATATTATTATTATTATTATTATTATTATTATTATTATTAGTAGTAGTAGTAGTAGTAGTAGCAGTAGTAGTATTGTTGGTATTATTAATATAATATTAAAATATGGTGGTATAATAATAATAATAATAATAATAATAATAATAATAATAATAATAATAAAAATAATAATAGCAATAATAATAATAATAATAGTAGTAGTAGTAGTAGTAGTAGTAGTAGTAGTAGTAGTAATATTGTTTGTTTTATTAATATAATATTAAAATGGGACATAATTTTATTTTGCTAATAATACTACTACTACTACTACTAATATTTTTAATAATACTATTAGCAGTTATAAAAGATAAATATTTGATTATAATCTCTAGTAGTAGTAGCAGTAGTAGTAGTAAAAGTAATACTAGGAGTATACTGTATAGGTAGTTCATATTTGTATTAAAATATATTTTAGAATACTATAAGTACTACTTTTACTACTAATAACAGAATTTCATTTTAGTTCTTATCATTAGTAGTAGTAGTAGTAGTAGTAGTAGTAGTAGTAGTATTGTTGGTATTTATAATATAATAATATTCAAATATGACATAATTTTATTCTACAAATAGTACTACCAGTAATTGAATTGATTTATTATTATTATTATTAATAATAATAATAATAATAATAATAATAATAATAATAATAATAATAATAATAATAATACATTATTGTGATTATTAAAATGATCATAACATATTAAGATAATTATCTTATCTTGTCTTATTTGTATACAATAAATCTAAATTTATATACTGTAAATAGAGAAAGACATTTTGTTTTTTCTCAGTCAGATGCTAAATGTAATGTGGTGATTGGCAGGGGAAGGAAGATGGCTTTTCAGCAGGATAGGTATATCATCAGCTTCCTGTCAGAGAGGAAGTCCCTTGCTGTCCTGCTGTGAGCACAGATGCCTATTACCTCTCTTATGGCTGGATGTCAGGTGCAGAATGGACACTTTGCGCACGGAGGTGAGCTGGAAACTGCCGAACGGCCTTTTCAATGCTCAGGAAAGATGCAACAATAGAGTCCTTTATGGGAAATTCACTTTTGGAATTCATTTGAAAGGAGTGTTGGCTTGAGTCTCTATCTTTCTTTCTTTCACCTCGTCTTTTATCCTCAGAATACTATGTTCCGTGCAGACCTTCCCTGGAGGCTTTAGGGTCACTTTTGGGTTAATAAATCCACTGTTTGTCACTCAACCACATCCCTAAAACTGTCAATCAAACACACTCTGGCTGAACTGCTGATGTGGGCTGGAAACAATCATGTTGTAGAATTGGATAAAGCTTGAAAGCAACCCCGACATTCCTCTGCCATGAGTAGAACTAGAGTAGACAGCACTTTATGTATCATGTTATTAACAGCTGGGCAAAACCAGTGGCTGTGTGGGTTCAGCAATGGAAAACCAGCAAAATTATATCAAATAGGCCTACTTCCTTTATGTGCAGGATTGAGTACTACAAAAGCTCTGTAGAAAACCTCTGCTCTCACCCTCAACCGATGTGTGGGAATTCAGTATTTATTCACCATAGCATCAGTAGGGTCCTGAAAAAAAAAAAAAAAAAAAACCTTTAAAACTTTTGCAGCTGTTTTCACACAAACCTGAAATCGATTCCTTCCCCTCCTGATGCCTACTCTGATCATTTTCAGGTCCAGTTTACAAGACTGCTGGAAGTTTTGTTTTATTTTATTGTATTTTATTTTATTTTATTTTATTTTATTTTATTTTTAAGGGTATATGAGAATATAAAACGAACTTTATGATATCATTATTTTATTTTACTGTTATTTTTAACGGTATATGAGGGTATAAAACAAAGTTTATAATACCATTATTTTATTTTATTTTATTATTATTATTTTGTTAACGGTATATGAGGGTATAAAACGTTTATGATACCAAGTTTATGAAAAAGTAAAATGTAAAAGTTTATGATACCATTAGTGTCAGATTTTTTATTTATTTTATTTGATCTTATTTTATTTTATTTTATTTTATTAGTTTTTTAAGGGTATATAAGGGTATAAAACAAAGTTTATGATACCATTAGTGTCATTTTTTATTATTATTATTATTATTATTATTATTTAATTTTAATGTTTAATTTAATGTATTGCATTATTTGCATTATTTGCATTATTGATATTATTGCTATAAATTGACTTATTTAATTATTTTAATAAGTTTAATATTTATTTAATTTTAATTTTAATTTAACTTTTAGTCATTTTATTTGCTTTTGGCATTTTATGTGTCTGTGTAGTTTTTATTTACTTTTATTTCATTTTAGTATTATCATCATTTCATGTAATGAACAAGCTTTTTTCTAAATAAACTTTATTAATTATTTTATTTTATTTTATGTATTTGTTTTTCATGTAATATTTATTTCAGCTTTATTTCAATTAACGAAAGCAATTTTTTATAGTTTTGTTAATGATAACACTTTAAAGAAAGCTGCCATAATGCATTCTCAATATGGCTGCCAAGTGCACTGACTTACCTTGAAAGTGACTTCACTTGTTTAATGATGTTTTTCTCCTTTTAATTTACATTTGCAGTAGTAAATTTGGGGTGTTCAGTCATGTTTCTGTGAGTCCAAAGCGGTCCAACATATCAGCAGACAGACCTCAATTAGCTGGTTCAGGAGCTAAGCTTTGCATCAAGGGGCCTTTTAGGAGACGCCTTTTATTAGTTTTATTTCAATTTTTAATTGTTATCCAGTCAGGCTTTACCTTGGTGACACCACGCATTTTGAATGTCTCCTTGATCTAACACACCTGATTCTGCTCATTCAGTGCTTGTAGACTAGAATTGGGTGTGTCTGAATAGGAAGACGTCCAGAATGAATCCGGTATATTCACAGCGAGGAGTTACTTGACTGTACGGTGGTATTGTGAGATTATAGATGGCCCGGAGGTCTCACGGGACGCCCTTAATTCTTGTTCCTTTCATAAAGGGAATTGGCTGTCTCTACCTCGATCTGTTTGGACCAGTGACTGAGTCAGGGGAGGCATGTTCAATACTTCATTTCAATACCTCAATACATGCTGACTTAATTTCCCAGGAGCTCCAGCGAACCAGGGGCTGGCTTTTCCAATCTCATGCCCAGCCATGGGACGACTTCCTCGGGCCACTGCAGACACCGTCTCTGCCGCTCATCAGGTCTGGACGGGCAATTACTTTACAGTCGGACGAACACAGACACTGAGACAGAGAGGCCTGCCTCTGCTGAGGTGTCTGATAACTTACCCAACTTTAATTTGTTTTTGTGCACTTTATTTAGAATCAGCTATGACAGCGAAATCAGTTGCTTTAAACAACTTGGAAAGACTCGAGGCTGAGAACGCACCCAAAGGTCTGACCGCTCGACATCATGTCAGCGTTTAAATAAATTTGTTTGCGTGTTTGGCCGATCGTCAGGGCTACTTTTTTAAGGTTGTGACCCAGACCATCATGCTGATTGAAGCCCGCATTACAGCGGTTTGTTTTCATGTGTTTCCAGTGCCATTTATTTGCGATATTCAGCCCTGAAAATATGCTTCACGGCAGACGGGAGCGTGATGGATCAAAAGAGTTAATGCAGATAAACTGCATTAATTACAAATCTCAGAATGACAAATGGCTGCTGTCATGTAATGAAAAATTTCAGCGTGCTCAGAGTTCGGCCGTTTCATTAATGCCGGGCTATTTACAGCAACGCTAGAAGAAAACAAAAATCTGAAAATGTACAGTCTAGACTTTTTAACACAATAAGCCACTGCAGCCTGCAAATCACACGCTTTCTGACAGGGATAAAAATGAGACAGAAAAAATGTCAAAATGTTCCTTTCATAATGTGTTTTCATGTTCTTTTTTGGAGCTCTGAGAATTATTAAACAACAGAAAGGCCGGGTAAAAACTCAAAGTGTGTGTATGTAAGTGTATACTTTCAGTTTGGTATTAATAAACCATATTACTACTGTATGTATATGGTAATAATTAGGTTTAAGACATGGTATGGAAAACCAACAAGCAACTAGAGCTAGTAGAAATACTTACCTTAAATTACTTATATTACTTAATACTTATATTATTCATTTGTTTGTTTGTATTATTTATCAGTGACTATGTATGTATTTATTTATTTATTTATACATACTTATTCAACCAATCAAAATAAAATTAAAACCAACCAATAAATAAATAAATGAGTGAATGAATGAATGAATGAATGAAACTTGTGAACTATGTAAACGCATACGTTACTCTATTATTGCAGTTACTATTTTTGAAACAATGCAATTAATTTTATTTTAAATAATGCATCAAATTTATATTTATTTATTTATGTTTTTTATATTTATTTATGCATTTATATTTATGCTTATTTAGCTAGTCCAATAAATAAATGAGTAAATAAATAAATAATGAACTGTAAGCACACATGTTACTCTGTTATTGCAGTTACAATTTTTGAAATAATGCAATTCATTTTATTTTAAATAGTGTAATAAATAAATAAACAAATAAGAAGTGAACTATGTAAACACCAGTGTTGGGCAAGTTACTTCCAAAATGTAATACATTATATATTACTAGTTACTGTCTTTTAAAAGTAATTTGTTAAATTACAATATTACTGTCTCTGAACTGTAATACGTTACACTACTTTTGAGTTACTTTCGCCAAAATATCCAATATCAAGTATGACTAGGCATTCTAAAATATCAAAATGTAGTTTATTGCTGTTCATTATACATCCAGTGGAGGGTAATGAGGTAGGTCTATATAGCATAAAATTATCAAATCATATTTAGATAGGCTGCCGGTATGTAGGTCTACATTACCGTTACTTGTAGTTTAGGTCAAACACGGATAAGCACAAAATTATTAAATATACTGTATAAATAACGCCGGTAAATAAAGCGAAATGTTATAATGTACAAACAATACCTAGCCTATAGACTATTTTGAACGGTTTTCAGAACAAAACAAGAATGAAATATATAAGTTGCTAAACAAGCCAAAACGAATTAGGCTAATTTAAAGCGAAACTAAAAAGCAAACGCATTGTTCTCATGCAGCCTACCTCTCTCATTTAACATGAATCCAATTAAATGTGTCCATATTCGCAATGTATTTGAATGCTAAACTGTTATTTATTAGTAAACCAAGCTTTGTACTTAACACGCGGTAACTATTTGTTAGTTGATAAGATGAACAGCTGAGTGTAAACCCATGTGTTAAGTCTTTTGTGACCATCGTCAAGTGGTCATACATGACCATCATATTATCCAGTCACAGACCTATAAGTATTTGGGCGTATACATAGATAGTTCATTTACATGGAAAACACACATTGTATTTCTCACGCAGGTTACGTCTCTGTGGAGTGAACAAGAATCTTATGATGTTGTTTTATAAAGCTGTTTTGGAAAGCATTGTTAGGTACGGTATCACGGTATGGTTTGGCAACCTGTCAGCACAGTTTAAATGTAAGTTGATGCACCTGTTATTGACAGCATGGTGAATTGTTGGGCATGATGAACAGTGTTAAATCGATGTAAGAAATCCTTTGTACCTGTATCAGTGTGTTTACTGAGCAAGAGTTTATATTGATTTTATTTTGAGGTTATCTTGTTTTTATATATTTATTGTATTACTAATTATTTATTGCATGCATGCAGCAACATTTAGTCCACAACACTTTTGTTACTTTTGAGGACAATAACGTATACTACTACTACTGAACTACTGTAAAAACATCCTTACATGAGCAAATATGTGTTTGGCCGACCTCAGGCTGAACGGCACGGATTGTACTATGCAGGACGCACTATTTTAATTAATCAGTGTATATGTTTGGTTGACTGTATTTTATTCAGGCTGCAACGTTTGCAATGCTGTATGTGTGTGCGTGAGGTGCCGGCACGATCGAACAGCGGAAACGAACAACAAAAAAATACTCAGTCATTTTTGGTCATACAGATCATTCGAAACTGCAGTGTGTTTACTTTTATTTCTGTCATGTCGTTTTTCTTTCCGTGAACTTTTGTAGAGCGCCACGCCACACAACATGAACCAAACTCAGCAGTATATGTCACTCAGTCTTTTACTTTCGTTAATTAGGCTATTTAAGTTAAATGTATTTCGCTTATTTATTCATTTTATATATAGACTATGATTTGATAAAAACAAGTGTTTTTTTTTTTTTTTTTTTTTTTTAAACTTTTGTTTTGTTGCTTGTCTACGTTCGTCCGCCGCAATCTTTCTCTTCTCCGACCCCGCAGCTCTCTCTCTCTCCATAAGCTTAGTTAGTGGCACCAGTCCAGGTGTTTCCAGGAGTTGCTCGTGCTATTTCTCCTTGTTGAGAGTCTGGTGTCGCACATAGATTACACCTGATTATGCATTCTTATTCTTTTCTCTGATGAAATGAATAAAACGTGAGTGTGTCCATCGCATACATGTAGAATCCGTCTCGGTAGTCATCTTATCCATCGAATTCCCGCAACAGGAAATAGACAAACTATTTTACACACTGATTTTTTTTTCTCTGGTGCTGTTTTGCGGTGTTGGTAAATTCACCACTTAATTTTGTGTTAAAATATGTTGTTGTAACTTGCGTTACTGAGATTGTAACGAGTAATAATATTACCCAAATTTTATTAGTAATGCATTATAATACTGTGTTACAGCAAAAAGTAATATGCTACTGTAATATTATTGCTTTTGTAATGCGTTACTCCCAACGCTGGTAAACACATACATGTTACTTGCAGGTACTAGTTTTGAAACAATGCAATTAATTGTATTTTAAATAATTCAATAAAATTAATTAATTTATTTATTCATTCATTAATTTTAATTCATTCATTCATTCATTCATTCATTCATTACTATTTTTATGCTTATTTAGCCAATCAAAACAAACAAACAAATATTTATTTATTTATTTATTTATTTAAGCATACATAGTCATTCATTCATAACTAAATAAATAAATAAATAGTGAACTATGTAAACACATTTTTAAAATAATGCACTAAATTTTATTCTAAATTATTTATTTATTTATTTATTCAGTTAATTAATTTAAATAAGAATAAATAAATAAATAAATAAATAAATACTGAACTATGTAAATACATGTCACTTGCGGTTACTTTTTTTGAAATAATACAATACATTTTATTTTAAATGTATATATTTGTTTATTTATTCATTTATTTATGAATGGCTATGTTTATGCTTATTTAGCCAATCAAAGCAAACAAATAAATAATTTTCATTTATTTATTGCATGATTTCAGAAAGTAGAGTAACGTATGTGTTTTCATATTTCACAAAATGTTTGTTTGCTGATTGATTGATTGATTGATTGCAAAAGTTGTAGTGTATGAGTTGTATAAATTGTAATTAGTCCATCTAATGAACATAATAGATCAATCATGTATTATTATTAGGCATTATCAGTCTTATATACTTGATTGTCTTATATTGACTTAGTAGGAAGTGTGGATCATTTAGAGCTGATGCTAATATATAACAAAAGGTGATTCAGCGATCTAAATTGACCAGACCCACAGCAATGTAGCATTTCTATCACTTTTGCTCATTTGCCAATTACAAGTCCTCAGTCGTATCCTTTAGTTTCCCGCATTCAGATTTCTTATTTGAGGTAGTTTTGGTTTAATGCATGCTGCCTCTTTTGTCTGCTAAAACATTAATCATCTGTGCGGTACTAAAACCAATCATTTGAGACTTAATAGTATACAATTAACACATTGGAGCCGGGTATCATCTCTAGTGTGGCATCCCTTGATTTTTACACCATTTCCACTGATTTTCAGTAATGTACAAAAATCACTTCGGTCACTTGAAGTCAGTCACTTCAATATTTCAAATGTATTTCCAGGTTTAAATGCAAATAATCCCTTAGTTTTGACCGATACTTTTGGAACCTACTGTAATGCACATAACAGGAATCGATGATGGCAGGTCTTTGCATAAACATGCATGCATTTTTCCTTGCAGAGGTTCAGTAGAAGGACCAGGTGACATCTGGGCTTGAAGGCAAACAGATTTCTGTGCTCTCAGGACACACACATACAGTATGCACAGAGACACACATGTACTCACAAAGACACACACGCTGATCTCTGTCGCTGGATGAATAGTAGGCGGAGAGGCCAGGTGGATTCGCACAAAGTAATGAAATGAAATGACGGTCCTCCAGGAAGAGTAGGCAAAAAAAAAAAAAAAAAAAGCCTCGGAAAAAAGAGGGCAGATTTGGGCTGGCCAGGAAATTGAAGCCATTGCAAGCAAATTGAGTTCAGGTCCTTTTGAAGGGAGAGAGCACACCAATCAATTTGGCCCCTGCCAGGCGCGTGTAGACGGTCGCGGCGGGAGGAGGGGGTGTGGGAGCATCCGTTAACTGGGGGTGTGCGGGGGGGTCTGGGGACGGTAAACAGCAGACGCCAGGCGGAGGAGACGCTAGCAATCTTCACAAAACATGCACGTACATATAAGCACAGCCAGAAAAAGACTCCGCTAGAATTTCCAGCATTGGAATTCAACGCAGCGTCTGCGTAGGTGGCTAGAAACACGAGCGCTTCCTCCAAAAAGATTCACGGAAAGTGCTAAGTCATCGTTTGAGCGGGATGCAAACATCTGCTAAGATCAAAGCTTTCCCTTTTTTTTCTTCTGCGTGGAAAGAGGAGGTGTTCTCCGAGCGCTCCTTCCTGCTTATCCAGTAATGATCTGCTCTCAGTTGAGAAAAATTCTGAATTGCAAAACTGGTTCCCTTCCAATTTGTAAGTCAATTTATAGCAAGTAAAAATAGTAAGTAAAATAATAATTTACTTTAAAAATGCAAGTATTGTTTGAAACATTTTAGTTGTTATTACAAAAAGACAATACTACTGTACTGCTACCACTTATTGTACCAAACTATTAACTGTATTAACTACCATGAACTCAAATCCAGATGATAATTTTGTATTCCTATGTGAGCTTGTTTCTGCCATGGGATAGGATAAGATAGGATAAAATAAAATGAAATGAAATAAAATAATAAAAAAAAAAAAAAAAAAAAAAAAAAAATTGGTTCCTATGGGAGCTTGTTTCTGCCATAGGAACAAAAAAATAAAATAAAATAAAATAAAGTAAAATGTTATCTCACAGTTCAGACTTTTTTCTTGTAGTTCTAAATTTATATTTAGAATTTTTAAATTGATATCTAAATTTTTGGTTCCTATGGGAGCTTGTTTCTGCCATTAGAATAAAATAAAATAAAATAAAATAAAATAAAATAAAATAAAATAAAATAAAATAAAATAATCTCACAGTATTTACATTTTATTTTATATTACATTTTATATTATGTTTATATATTTTATTTATTTTATATTTATATTTAAATGTATATTGCCCCCCCCCCAGTTCAGAACTAAGAAATCTCTTAAAAGCAATTAACATTTTACTTACTTATTTATTTATTTATTTATTTATTTATTTATTTATTCATTCATTCATTCATTCATTCATTCATTCATTCATTCATTCATTCATTATTATTATTATTATTTCCGTGGCGGGAACAAATATTTGTGAGACATGAACTATGAATTATGAGTTTATAACTTTCAACTGGAGATATACGGGAGATCAACTTGTGAGATATAAAATCAGAATGGCAAGAAAAAAAAAAGCTGCTATTAACTTTATAAATGTATTATTTATTTATGTATTTATTTATTTGTTAATAATAATAATAATAATAATAATAATAATAATAATAATTATTATTATTATTATTATTATTATTTTTATTACTATTATTTCCATGGTGGGAACAGCTATTTGTGAGACATAAACTCTGGAGGATATAAACTTAAAATGCTGAGAGAAAAAAAAAAAAATCTTAATTGTGAGATATAAACTCAGGATAGCAAGATTTTTTATTTATTATTTATTATTATTATTATTATTATTATTATTATTATTATTATTATTATTATTTTATTCTGTGGCATAAAATAATACAATAAATATGATCCTTCAAATTCCAAGAAATTGCAGAATATAAAATGCGTTTTAAACTCAAAATGATTTCCTGAATTGGAAAGGCACTCAATCCTCCTTAGAACCCCGACATGCTTCTTCTTCTCTCAACTTCCTTCTCCTCATCTTTCAGCAGCCAAGATCTCTCCTCCTCCTGCTAATTCTTGGACACTGACACAACATCTCTGCTAATTGTGGCGGTTGCTCAGCAGGGCTGTTGAGACTGAAGCAAGGGTTGACGTAGGGTGGAATCATAACCCCCAAGGCCTAATTAACTCTGTTGGTTCCCCAATTAATCCATTAAGTTGTTTTGGCTCGGCTGCAAGGCCTCAGGCAGAATTTTATATACCAATACGCCGCTGCATTAGACGTTAAGATGTTTGCAAAGGGAGCTGGATGAACCGCATGACATAGCGTGAGACTTTCAGATCATTTCTCTGCTTTCTTATCGTGATTTTGTAATTGTTTCAGGTTTGTGTTCTATGTGTTGAGACGGTCCGTGTATAATAAGGTCTCTAAAACTTTGAAGCTATAATGAGCTTGATTTTAATGTTTTAATTAGGGACAATTACCAAGGACAGAGGCGTTCTGCGTGCAATTAAAACTTATAAATTATATATAAAATATTTTATTATGAGCATTTCAAGTCCAACATGTCTCTATATTAAAACCGTTTCATTGCTTGTTATTGCATATTCAACTGATTTGATTTGGCAGAATTGAAACATTATTGTTATGTTACATGGTGTTTTGGCAGGATCCACTGCATTCAGTGCAATCAGTACTAAGCCAAACTGAGATAAAGGAGGAATCAGATTTTCTTTGATGTTTCTAAATAAAATCTTTGTAAAAAATACTGTAAGCACCAGAAACAGCTTGTTCTCATGTATATTATTGCGCTTTCTTAGATCAGAAACCTGAAACTTTAGCATTTTTCCTTTGTGGATCTGTCACTTTGTCCAGACTTTGCACGTTATTTTCATTATTATTTGAATAATGGAGGAACAGCAACTTGGATCCAACAGCAGAGTTCAGAAAAAAAGTTTTTGTTGCTCATTTTACATGCGAAGAGGCAATTTACATAGGCACAGCATGAAAACAGCCCATTTGATTCAAAGGGTCAGAGAGGAATAGCCATGGAAAACTAAATTATGGGTTTTTGGCGCAAAAACAAACAAACAAAACTTTGCTGACATTCTAAGTGGACTCCAGGGAAAACAAAAAAAGAAATATAAAAAGTATGTGACCCCTTTAAAAACTCCTCTGGTTTGTAGTTGTTCAGAACTTTTAATGATCCTTAGGGGTTTTTTTTAGGTCTCTCTGCAGGCCTACAAACCTAAACTGACTCGAATAGCAAAGGTGATAATGATTACAGTATATGAAAGACTAGGTTGCATCTGTAGCTGAATAAATTGTGTTTAGGAGAAATTTTGCATAATGCACTTACATATCTGTATGAATTTTCTCTGCAATGGCAGATGGCTTTTTTTTTAACCCAGAGGATCATTTGAAGCAAGCCACTAATTAGTTTCAAAATATTTAATGCAAAAACTAAAATACGGCAAAAATCTAAGAAATGACCAAGGTTTATATGCATTGCAGATATATTTTGAATATTTAAAAAATAGCAATCCAGCAAGTCTTCTGACCTCGAAACATGTTTAACCTTTTGAAACATACCAAATCACATGTTAGACAAATACAGGGAAAGAAAACTGACTTCAGTAGAGTCCATTTGGGTCCTACAATTAGTATTTAGAGATTTTTGCACAAAAATGTCCATTTCTGCTTCTAGGTATTTTTATTTATTTATTTATTTATTTTCCTCATACAGTCATGATTGGCTTTCAAAGTCACTGATGCAAGAAAAATGGTGGCCATTAAATGGTTGACAGCCTCTAATTTTGGGAAGGAGTCCATTAGAGGTATTTGTGTGTTGATGCTGGAATCAAATGTTTCAACGGTAGAGTGAATGCCGCATGTGCACGTGTAATACGTGCCACTTCTGCCTACTGTTTGTTGCATTTTGACAGCAACATGTAGTATACTGTATGAACACAGCTTTTTGAGGTCAAATTGAACATGCATCTGTGCTTAAACTATAATTTTAAAAGTTGGTAAGATTTTTTTAAATCTGTTCAAGTCTCAAAATTAAAATAAAATATTATTAGAATTTAATTCAACTGGTTTCTATTTGAATATATTTTAAAATATCATTTATTCCTGTGAAGTAAAACTAAATTTTCAGCATCATTACTCCAGTCTTCAGATACTTAAAGCATAAATAGCCAATGCAATAGGACAAAGTATTGTACATTTTAATCTAAATAGTGAACAGTACTTCATTTTAATAGAATCATTCAACCTAATTTGTGAATCAAACTGAGCTGAACATAAAGATATCAGTATGAATCTTGGACTGAATCATTATGAGTTCACTGAATCAATTCAGATTCAACATACTGAACCAGAGATTATGATGTTAGACTCTAATTGAGTCACAGCTGGACCTTTTTTTTTTTTTTTTTTTTTTTAAATCTCACAGTTCTGAATTTTCTTCTTTAATTTTATCTCACAATTTTGGTCCTAAAAAAATGAAACTTTTTATTTGTATTTAATTAAATTAATTAATTAATTAATTTTTATCTCACAATTCTGAGTTGTTGTTGTTGTTGTTGTTTTTTTACTGTAAATTTATATCTCACAATTCTGACAATTTTCACCCAAAATTGTGAGCTTATAAAATCGTAATTGAATGAAAAATGTGAGATTAAAAGCATTTCATTTTATTAATATTTATTTAAAATTTTTATTTTAGTTTTATTAATTATATATTTATATTTATTTATAAATAAATATTTGCGAGATATAAACTATAAAGAGTTCTGAGTTTATAACTTAAAATTGGAAGATATAAACATGCAATTCTAAGAAAAAAAAGTCTTAATTGTGAGACATAAATTCAGAATTGTGTGTAAAAATTATGATAATTGCCTTTTTTAATGTTTTTTTTTTTTTTTTGTCTTTTAATATTCTGTGGTATTTGAATATATTTTAAAATATCATTTATTCATGTGATTTTCCCATAAATTTGACTATAAATGGTCAATGCAATAGTACAAATTTGTACATTTTAATCTAAATAGTGTACAATAGGTCATTTTAACTGAATCATTCAACCTAGTTAGCGAATCAAACTGGACTAAACATAAAGACATCAATCTAAATCTTGGACTGAATCATTGCAAGCTTGCTGAATCAATTCGGATTCGACTCACTGATTCACAGATGATGATGTTAGATTCTAACTGAGTCAAAACCGGTCCTAAAATTTCACAATTTTATGCTTAGTGAAACTTAAAACAGTCTAATTACATTGTGTAGTTGTAGCTTGTGTTGTAATCTAGTAAACATAATAATACGTTGGGAAAAAAAGAAGTATTGCGTAGGAAGCGCTGGTTGAGAGTTTTCTATTAATTCATATGGAACAAGTGTTTGTGTGCTTCAGAGACAACAGAATGATGCTGTTCCTACATCAGCTATTTCCTGTTTGTTTTCTTGCCCTCCAGTGCCTGAAAATGAGTATAATTGCAATGCATAGAGCAATATGCCGAGTCTCTCTCTCTCTCTCTCTCTCTCTCTCAGAAACACACAGCACAGACACATGGCAACACGCAGGCGGTGGGATCATGTCACACACTGCGGCTTTGAGGGAAATTTGCTGGCTGCTTGGCAACCAAACAAATGGAGAAAACGGTCTGGGCAATTTTTATTTTCCAGATGATTAGGTCCAACAGAAATTACGGTTGCTAAGATCATTGACCATAAAATTAATTATTAAGGCGGGAATCAATCGTATTTCTTATGCCTCAAAACGAATCCATTTTTTAAAGTTTGTTTGTGATTACCTGACGCCGGAGGTGAGGAGCCGCTTGCCACGTGTAATCTGTCTGTTATTTATTGGAGGTTGAGGAGCTCATTCGTGTCAAGGAGGACACAATCTGTCACCGTGGGAAGTCTGCTTACTTCCCCGGCAATCAGCCGATGACCGGTCAAAGCGTGTCATTTGGCTCGGGTCGGAGTAATGACGCTCATGCGCTGTTTTAGAGATAATAGTAAAGTGAGTGGGTATTTACCTTGTCCTTGAAGACAGTCGCTGGTTGTCCTTGGAGACGGTGGTGGTACGTTAATAGTGACATCTGCTGACTCATTATTCGCATTTACTCAGTCAACCTGTTCTCATGTTTTCACAGACATTTCTTATTTAAAATCTAGTAACTTGCATGTCCTCTCATTGTTACGTGAGACTCAGCTAAATTTATTGAATGCATGGAAGCTCCTACGTTTGATTCCCATAGGGAGTGTGTGCAGAGAATGAATAGTTTTATATGCATTTCATTGATTTTGTTTGTTTACTGTCATTCATACAGTACATTCACAAGCCCTTTGTGGATTTGTTTATTAAATACGTCAGCTTATTTGATTACATCCCAGCCATGTATATTTAAATGCGTTTCATTGAAAATCAAATCAGTATAGAAAATGTTGGGGAAAAAAAATCATAGATTTGAGCTAGGAATGAATTTAAACTGATAGTAAAAATGATATTATTATTTTTTTCCCCCATGCAGAAATTAGCAAAGATGTTTAAACCTTTTAAGACGGACCCACCAGTTCTAAAATAATCAAGTGATATATTCATGTTCAAAACAGTAGTTTACTGCTCAAATTCATATAATTAATCACTAAACTTAAAGAATTAATTGGTTACACTGGTTATATAGTTAAGGTTATATTTTATAAAATGTCAATCAGTGAATCATAGGATAATGAATTTTATAATAAAGTAAAAAAAAAAAAAAATAAATAAATAAATAAATACAGTAATATTGTTAGTTGATAAATTAAAATATTTATTTTAAATAATATATTGTGCGTTTATAAAATAAAATAAAATGATTTTTATTTTTTAATTTTTTTATTAAATATTAAAAAAATGTAAAAAATAAAATAAAATAGCCATAATACGTTTATTGACAAATATTCACATTTGTAATACTTCAGTTTCATTTAATACTATAATTAATCCATTTCATTAAATATTGTAGCTTTTCCTTCAAAAAACAATATAGAAAAATGTAGGAAAAATTCCACAGATTTGAGCCAGAAGGGAATTTAAACACAGACTGTAAAAATATCTATGCATTAGAGTCTGTAAATGTAGACATAATAACATTCATATAGTCTGACACGCCATCATCCATTGCATTTTACAAAGTTAGCGGAAAAAAAAAAAAAAATAAATAAATAAATAAAAAAACTATACTGCACTTGTTTTTATAGTGTTTTGCAGTTATCAACCCACATAATAATCATCCAGGCATGAAGTCTTCTGCTTCTCCTAACTTCCAAAGCGAAGTGCAGTTCCCCTCGCCGCATCTCAGCGGATTGGCTTGTTTTGCGTGAACGCACGGTTGGTGTACGGGCTGCGCGCATACATATGCATGTACCGTCGCCTGCACACGGGGTCTCTTCACGGCACGCGGCCGCTTGGGCAGACCTGTGAAGAATTTCCACTTCATCATCGCGGCTCCTAGAGACGGCCGTCTGCGCATGAACTCCGCTGCCTGCATAAGTCAAGTGATGTTATTTTTTCCACCTGCTCCTGTAGAGCCCTCATGCCGCCCATATGATGGGAGGAGATGCTGTTGTGATGGAATATTTGAATTCTGAATAATTCATTCTGTTCTGAATAAGAATAATTGATGGCACTCCATTCAGAGATCAGCTCTTAAATGCAATTTGGTAGTAAAGATTAGGAAGGTTCACAGGTGCTAATTAGTTTGAACAGAATGCATGGTGTCACTTTTTTTTTTTTTTTTTTTTTTTTTTTTTTTTATATCATTCATTTTTGTCAGATTTTAATCTGCTTGTGTTGTATAAATGTGGCCCAGGAAAAGAAAATAGTAACATAAGTACATTTCATTTGCAAAGTATTGCAATTACCCATTAAAAAAGCTGTTTTTAAAATTTGTGTTTGTATAAACAAACAAACAAAAAAGATATGCTTACTATACTATTTTCTACAGTTAGTCCACGGTTCAATACGTACCTCGGTTTTTAACCAGGGTTTTCGGTTCGGTTCGGTTCTGATAGCTTGCCACATCAGAGTGTTTTTTTTTTTTTTTGCATCTAATTAACAACAAAATACTTCTGTAAACCTCTGTACAGTGGAAAAAGTGTGGATTATTATATGTCTGCTTAATATTCTTTTGAGAGAGGTGGTATTTTTCCAATTTTTATTCAAAATAGGATGGGTTTCATTCATACTGGACGCCAGGGGGCGCCCTCGAGCAGAAAATAGACATATGCGTCAAAGAAGTAGCACTGATTACGTTCTGTTCCAGCATCGCTATTGCTGTAACTGAATTAAAACAAGATATAACGTTAAACGTTTTGAATGATGAAATGTAAGGACAATAAAAAATTCATTAAAAATGTATATTTAAATACAGAAAATAAGAAATATTTAGTTTAAAATAAATATTTAAATATATAAAGTTTATCTTTATTTTAATTTAACAGTGTAGCTGATATACTATTTTATAATTTGTAAATTATATATGTAGTGATTATATATGCAAGTAAATTATATATTTAGTTTATAAGAAATAAAATATAATTTATCAGAATTAAAAGTCAAATTTAACAATATAACGAAAAATAATATTAAATATAGATTCATATTTATGTACATGTATTTACATTTTTAAATTATAATAATAATAATAATAATAATAATAATAATAATAAGTATGGCTATTATTATTATTATTATTATTATTATTAAACATAATTTTAAATAAAGATAAACTTTAAATGTAAATAAATAAACATATATATATATATATATATTTACATTTATTATTTACCTTTTTAAAAATTATTATTATTATTATTACAGTTTATTTATTTATTTTTTTTTTTTTGTGGCTTAGCACCAGGCTATTTAATAGATATACAAATAAAAAGATCTCTGCAGTGACTGTAATGTAGTGAAGATCTCAGTCGAGCCGCCCACCCACGAGGCCACATAAATGTAGGAAAAGCGGACGTGAGCGAGTAACTAACATTTGCTGTGACTGTCTATCCAAATGGGATTATGTTCAATCCCTGTGATTATAGTTCTGGAAAGGTGCGCTTGCCCACAGAAAGATAGTGGGATGCAGATTACACTTATTATATACGTGAGCGGAGATGTCCGCGGGCGCGCTAACATGTTCGCATGTGCCGATTTGCAGGGAGCTGCGCGAACACGATCCATCCATACAAATGACTCGTTCCGTTTTACCTCCCTAATAGGCTGGCAGATGTGCCGAACGGCCCCCTCCCCGCTCTATCTGATGCTGGAAGCGAGAAGGAAACTGGGTAGACGGCCAGGAAAAGCAGCAGTTTGTCAATGCTAATCCTATACAACGCTCCATGTGACGGGTTGCAAATGTTCGACTGCCAATAGCAATATAATTGAGCTTTCTTTCAATCTCAGGCTCGTCAGGTTGCCACGGCTGCTCGGGTTCCCCACGTCGCCGTCGGCCCTGCACGCGAGCCAGCGAATTAGGGTGGGAGACGCGATCCTGCTTTTCTGTAAGCAAATAGGTTTAGCACCTGGCAACACTCACTGAACACTACATTATCCCCTCATCGCTAGGGGACACAGGCGCTTCGGCGTGAAAACGCGCCTCTCTGTCTGTCCTCGCCTTCTCTTGTGCTCTGTTTACGACACGTGTTTTTGTCATTCTCTCCTCTTTTTTTCTCTCTGGCAATCTCAGGCTGTCTGGGTCTGATGTGCGGTCCTGATTCGGGACGCTGGCCGGAGTGCAGTGACATTTGGTGGAAGTGTCGTCCCCGGTGTCAGGATCCATTTTCCTCATGTTGCCTCTCTTTTCCTTCCTGTGCATCTCGCTCTCGCTCTCTCAACCTCTTCGCAAATTCAGTCCGTTTCCATTAGACAGCCATCTGCCTGGCCTTTTCAGGTGCTGCTGTTTTGGAGGGGTGGAGTCGGTCAGGTCAGGGCATGTTCTCGTGAAGGGCCTAACTGAGGGGCTGATCCACAGCTAAACGTGGGGGGCATCACTGTTCAGCCTGTACGGCGCAACCCTCGCTTCTGGAAATAAATACTGACATTTTTCAATACTGACATTGATTTAGCAGTAATATTTCAACTTTTTCAGATGGACCTTCCAGCTCTAAGATAAATAAACCACACAAGTGGGATTTTAACAATCGCAACAACGTCAACATCAAAAACAACAGTGATGATAATAGAATCATTCTCAGATATTAAAAAATAGAAAATTGCCCACAAGTCGTAGAAATAGCAGGTTGATAAAAAGTGAATAAAGTTGTATTATAAAGCTTTTTTATTATTATATTTTATTTTATTTTTCCCGGGCTATAGGGGTGAATTCATTCATTCATTCATTCAAAATTATGGCATCCAATTAATACAATATTTTTGCACTTGCTTATTACTGTTACTTATTTATTTATAAAGCATTAATTTATTTGATTTACCCTTGCTATTGTGTGATTGCTCAAAACCTGTAGAGTGTTTTTTTTTTTTTCTTTTTTCCTTTTTTTTTTATGGTAATCATTCTCAGAGATCAAAAAAGAAGAAAAAAAACGGAAATTCACCCAAAAGTCATAGAAATAGCAGGTTGATAGAGTGAATAAAGCTGTATTATAAAAAAAAAAAAAAAAAAAAAAAAAAAATATATATATATTATATATATATATATATATATATATATATATATATATATATATATATATATATATATAATTTTATTTTATTTTATTTTTCCTTGCCATAGGGATGGATTTTTTTTTTATTTATTTATTTATTTATTTTTTATTGATGAATCATTCTTAGATGAAAAAAAAAAGTTTATTTTATTTTCCTGTGCCATAGGGATGTAGTTTGTTTATCTATTTTATTTAATCATTTTTTGCATTGAATAAGATGGTTGAATCAAATGGAGCTGGTTGGTTTGGCTGAATGTTTGAACTCTTAAAATTATGGCATGCAGTTAATAAAATATTTTTGTTTTGTTTGTTTGTTTGTTTATTTGATTCACCCTTTTCATTTGCTTGTGTGATTGAACCTTTAAAGTGATGAGATTGCATGAACACACACACACACACACACATATGCACATTTGTTGTAAATTTATTAGTAAATGATGATGAGTCATTCTCAGATACCAAAAGGAAAATCACCCACAAGTCATAGAAACAGCAGGTTGATAATAAAATTTTATTTTATTTTATTTTATTTTATTTTTATGTGCCATAGGGATGTAGTTTGAGATTTATTTATTTGTTTATTTGAGACAAAGGAATAATACAACAAATGACCAAATGTAATAATTACACAAAGGCCTTGTTTACAGCAATTTTTAAATTGGTCAGGATAAATTGAAACCGTGTCAATGGAGAAAATGAATGTTGAAACACTTCCAGATCTCAGGTCGCTGTAGATCTCTACAGACTCGGAGCGTTCTCTCTAGCTTTGCTGTTCCTCTCAAATGAGCAAGTTCTCTGCATTCAAGACAAATGTAGATAGTCGAAGTCCTTGCAAATCCAGAATGTTATGTGTTCGTCTGGAGCAGAGACAGAACCCTGAAGCCCCTTGGCTCAGACTCTGAGGGCATCTTGTGTGAAAGTTCAGAATGTGTCAAAGTGGATCTCCATCATTCGGATGCGTTCGTTGTCTGACCAGCTCTCTTTGTAGGACGGTTAAGAGTAAAAGAAGCGTGGGGTGCTTCACCCCGTGTCACGGCTGCTTTCAGATGATGGCATGTCATTCAAGGAACTCCTGACACATCCGATCTGCATCTCTTTTGCAGCGGATACTGGACTTCAGTCTCCTCAGAGCGAGAGAGAGGGAACCTCGGCATGTCGGGCGGTATTTGTGTAACACGAGAGCGCCCATTGTACGCCGTTTAACCTCGGTAAAGAGGCCTTTGCAATATTTCAGGCCGTTATGAAATTGCCTCATGCCCCGGGTCTCTGCTCGGAGAAAAAAAAATAAATAAGAGGAAATAGACAGAAGCACAGACCTTTTTCGAAGACTCTGGCCTTTTCATGGCTGAGGTGTGGAATAGGATGGATGTTTGTTGTTGTTCTTTGATGGGGTTATTTTTCCATGATAGTTTGATTTCTCAGCACACCTGCACCCACAGTTTGTTTACCTTTAATAAGTCAGAGGCTGGGGAAATGTGAGGGTATTATCCTGCTGTTTGATGGAGATCTTGTTTTTGTCCGTACAGTCGTCCAGTTCCTACTGTAAGGAGCAAAATCATATCTTGCTCAATGTTCAATAAATATGAACCAGATTATATGTCAAAAAATAGGCATTTAAATGTTGAGGCCAGATTTTAGTTTTATTATTTATGTATTTATTTATTTATTTAGGCAAGGATAAATTAAATTGATCAAAATAATCAGAATTAAATCATTTTAATGTTGCAAAACAATACATTTCTTTTAAATGCATTTTATAATATGTAGAAAACTGTTATTTAAAATTCTAACAATATTTTACAATATTATTGTTTCTACGTTTTTTCCCCCCAAATAAATGTAGCGTTTATGACCATCAAAAGGGACCGGTTACTTTAAGTATATTTAAATTAATTAATTAATTTATTTGATAACTTTTCCAAACTGACTGGAAATCCTCAAATAAAAAATTACACACTTTACCAATAAATATTATATATTATATTAATTCAATTGCTGTATTTAAATATATTACAAAAATAAATACAATTATTTTATTTTAGGCACATGGGATGAAAAAATGTAATTATTTTAATCTGTAGTGTGTAATTTCTGTGCCACTAGCATCTTCAAACTCATTAGCAAATTATAAAATTAAAAAAAAAAAAAAAAAAAAAATAATAATAATAATAATAAATAAAAAAATAAAAAAAAATACACGTAACCTGTAAATATTCAATGTAAAAATTGTAGATTTATGTATAAAAATAACATTATTGAATTTAGACCTGTGGGGTGAAAAATCTGAATTATTTTATTATTATTAATTAATAATTATTTCTTTTTTAAAGTGTGTAATTTATAGCATCTCCAAAGTCATTATTAAGTTGAACACACACACTCACTTCACCATTAAATATTGCACATAAAATCTATAAAAAAAAAAAAAAAACTGTACATATTTAATGTAAACTTTGTTGATTTATTTATACAAATTTATAAAAAAATCTATAGATGTATTTGTTCAAATTTAGTTAAAAAAATAAATAAATAAAAAATAGTAATAAAAAATGTAGACACACAGATGAGTGATTGTGCAATTTCTGTGCCACTAGCATCTCCAAAATCATTGGCAAATTTAAAAACTTTCAAATTTTTAATTTCTAAAAATAAAATAATTGTATTTTAGACTCATGCAAAAAAAAAAAAAAAAAAGTGTCTGCTATAGCACTCAAAACAGACAGTGTGGCACATCGGCCACTTGCAGCTTCATTGACTATAATGGAAACAATGTGTTTTTTCACGTCGTGATGTACGGCTGTTGACACCGTGTTATGCTAATGTGGCTCGGAGTTGCAGATTGGAGGGTGCAGAAAGATTACATTCTCCTCTTCCAGATCTCTAAACCTTTTCACTCTCTCTGAGGGAAACAAGACAGATGGTGGTGCTAAAGCAGAAGGAGGGAATGCAGAAGTAAGAGGACGCGGAAGAGGAACAAATCAGTCCATCAGCAGTACGGAGCACCGCGGCCATCTTCAGCGTAGCTACGGTCGTACGCTTGATATATTTCAACACAGTGCATGCCGAAGCATTATGAGTAAATTCACAGGCGATAATAGCTTAAGGTAAAGAGGCACTTACAGCAACCATAGCGGTGAATGAGAGAGAAGCAGAGATAGAACAAAAGAGCCGAGCCATTGTGTGGCCTGTCGGCTTGCTGAGAGAAATGAGTCAAGTGGCACTGCATCGATTTACATCTCATCTCTAAAACACGTTCTCATTGAGCAAATAAGCGTTATTTCAGTGGGGCTAGAGTTTTACCTCTCGAATCGCACAGCGTGGACTTATCGCCGTATGAAGTGTGCTCACAATCAATAAGGGCTGTCTTTACTCGCCGTGAGGAACTCACGTTAACATGGTGCACGCGGAGCTTTGCAGTGAAAAGCTTTTGAGGAATATTAAATGACATGATGTGGTGCTCATGCGTGACTCTTCTCACATTGATCTATACTGCATATAGAGCTGCTAGCCCGCTGAAAATAGCATCTTAGGCCTGTTTATACTGGTCTGTTTTGATGGTTTTATTGACTTTTTAGGTTATATGTACCACTGTTCAAAAGTTTGAGGGCCGGTGTTTTTTTTTTTTTTTTTTTGAGAAAATCAAACTTTTATTCAGCAAGAGCATATTAAAAAGTTAAAGTAAAGACATTTATAATATTCTTTTTATATTTATATTTTATATTTTAAATAAATAAATATGTATGTGTATATATATATATATATATATATATATATAGAGATACACACACACACACAGTGTTGGGGAAAGTTACTTTTAAAAGTAATGCATTACAATTTTGCGTTACCCCCTGAAAAAGTAACTAATGACGTTACTTAGTTTCTTTTTATGGAAAGTAATGCGTTACGTTACTTTTGCGTTACTTTTTAAATCTGGATGGGGCTTGCTTCTTTATTTTTAACATAAAACAGTTCTAATGTTAAAGCCCTCTTACACCAAAAGTGAAATTAATTCATTTATGCAGGAGATCACTCTTCAGCTATAAAAAAAAAAAAAGAATGAAGCACAAATGTTAGTTTATCTAAAGTAATTTTTGCTTATTAGTATGGTTGCATTGCATCATCAATATTTGTTCAATCAATATTTGTTTTATTTAACATATTTAATTATTGTAGGGTTGTGTCATATTCTGAGTTTGCATTTCACTGTTTTTATTCATTTTGAGGAATACTGAATCTGTTTTTTGTGAGTCAGATGAATTAATGCATGTTCACATTTAGTCTAGAATACAGTAACATCATGTTTACTCCCAATTTCCCGACAGGAGACTTGTCAATCAATAAATGGGGAAAAAAGTAACTGGCATTACTTATCTGAAAAGTAACTCAGATATTTTCTTAGAAATTCAAAAGTAATGCGTTACTTTAAAAAAAGTAATATTATTATGTAACTTGCGTTACTTTGTGTTACTATGTGTGTATATATATATATATACACACAAATAGTGCACAGCATAAATGAATACAGCCCCTCAGAATAAATATAAAAGATGTATTTTCTTAATGATGGCAAAATTGAAATATACACACATATACTTAATAAAAAACAAACAAACAAAAAATATGCCAATATTTTCTGTAAAATAAGTCAATTTGCCTATTTTTTGTTTTTCAATGAAGGATTGCAGAAATGAGTAATTCAGCAGATGTATAATATTCTAGTACTTAGTATGTCCTCCAGAACTTTAAGTATACTGCTCTGACCCTTCTTGGCACCAAGTGTACAAGTTCATGACAATTTATCACATCTGTCCTGTATAACTCCTGGAGGACGACCTCCTTAAATGTCCTGGTCTTTAATGGGGAGTTTTGCTCAGATCGTCTCTACAGAATCCCCCACTGCTGCTCAAGAGTGTTAAGATTGAGTTTAATACATGTCCACTGAAGCATTTTCACTTTGGGAGAATGAAAATCTTCAGTGCCATGCTGAAAAAATGCCCAACAATGCAGGGAATGAGGCGAGGGTAGGATCTCCTATTTTAAGTTTTTGTTTTATGACACACTTGTGTGTGAATTCATGACAGCGTTGATAAAGCACAACTCCCTCACACCTTCAGCACTCATACATCTCTATATAAAGAGCTTTACTACCACTGAACGTCACTGTGGGAACCAGGCACTTCTCACTGTACTCCTCCTCTAGCAACACCAGAACATTTTGGATGCCTTTGAATGCAAAATTATTCACTTGGTTTTTTGAGACCAGAGTATGGATTCCCTGAAGTTTATATTGTGTAGATATGGGCCTTGGAAGAGGTTAAATGAGTTTATTGTGCTTTGGCTACAGTCGGTAATTCTAGTGGTGTCAACAACCATGCATGCCACTTCTGCAGGCTGTGTCGTACTCTGTGAGATAAAGTGTCACTCTTTTCATAGAGACACTTGCATGGTATTTCTCCTGCTTTATTTCTAGCAAAAATTCACTTATCACTAAATGAAAACTTAAAGTGAAGACTTGATTATTTCAGGAGCCTTGTCACAAATGCATTGTTTTTAAATGTCGGTGTTACTTCTGCTGTATTTTCACATTTAAAACAATAATTTGGTATTCCTCTTGTATCATTGTCCTCTTTTATGCTAAGAAATAAGTCACCTGGCAGTTCTTTCCGAAGTGGTTCCATTGTTGCCAGTATTAAGTCTGAGTTTGATTCAGTAGGCTATAAAACACTTTTAATTGTCAGGAAATAACTTGTCTTTAAAAGTTTTGATTCAAGATACTTACTTTTTGATCAAAAATTGCCTTCAACCTACACTGAAATGTTTTTTTAGTTTTATATAGTAACTTTCACGAGGGTGTACTCATTTTTTGCAACACAACATTTAATCACTTTGATAAGAAAATCTTATTTTGCTGAATAATTTTGATGTTCTTCTTTGGTAATTGCTGTTGGAATATTATATCTCTAAAGAACCCTAAAATGTCTTCTAAGTAGAGCGTAATTGATGAATTTGTTATACACATCTTTTTTTAATAATATCTCATTTCATATAATAATATTTCTCAGTATTACTCCTGTTCTGCATTTTTGATCAATGCAGTTCAGATGCGGATAAGTATGGAATGCCGTTCTTGCCACTGAATAATATCTATACAAAAAAGCTTATTAACTTATAACTTTTTATCTCACAATTCTTTTTTTTTTTTTTTTTTTTCTCAGAATTGCATGACACGAATGTGCAATTCTGACTTTTTTTTCTCAGAATTGTGCGATAGAAATTTGCAATTGCAAGTTACGAAGTCAGGATTTTGAGATAAAAATTGTAATTCTGATTTTTTTCTTAGAATTGCGTGATATAAAATCACACTTGCAAGAAATTGCAAGAAATTTTTTTTGCGAGTTTATATTTTTTTGCAATTGCGAGTTTATATTTTGCAATTCTGATTTTTTTTCTTGCAATTTTTGCTTTTTTTCCTCCAAATTCTGAGATATAAACTCACAGTTGTGATTTATAAAGTCCAATTTTGAGGAAAAAAAACAAAAACAAAAAACAATTCAATAAACTCGCAAAATTTACAGTTATTCTGAAAAAAAAAATTCTGAATTGTGTTTATATCACACAATTCTGACTTCATTTCTCATAATTGAGAGTTCATATCTCACAATTCTGAGAATTTTTTTTAATTGTTTGTATCACGCAATTCTGAGAAAAGAAGTCAGCATTGCAAGATCTAAACTCGCGACTGCGAGAAAAAAGTTCAGAATTGTGAGATAAAGTCAAAAATCAGGCTTTGAGTAAATCAGGCTTCCATAGATAAGAGACTTCTAAAAAAATAAGTAAATAAATAAATAAAAATCTTCCAAACTTTTGAACAGTAAGTATTAATGCACCAGGGTTGCAACATATGATTGAAAAAAATATTTTTATTATATGAATACCAGCTGGGTTGTATGCAAGTGCATTTGGTCAATAAGGTATGAGCGGCTGTGCTATTTTATTTTGAAGATATTCAGAGCTGAAGGGCATTGATAGTAAGTGAAGTGGCTGCAATGTCT
This sequence comes from Cirrhinus mrigala, assembly GCA_036247105.1. Classification (NCBI taxonomy): domain Eukaryota; kingdom Metazoa; phylum Chordata; class Actinopteri; order Cypriniformes; family Cyprinidae; genus Cirrhinus; species Cirrhinus mrigala. Next base: position 4,495,154 of record CM070012.1, read on the forward strand.
TTAATTGGATGTATGTTGATAATACAACCTGTTCTCAAGTACCTTATTGAAAAACTTACTGCATTAAGCAGTATTCAGGAAATACAGTTCATTAGACAAATTCATTAACTTGCAACTCAGAAGATCCAGTCCTGATGTGTAAACTAAGGTTAAAGTCTACAGTAAATGGAATCTTATCTAAATGCACCTGAATGCTTATAAATTTCGCTGACCTTGAAATTTTTAATCAAAATGTCTAAACTTAATCTTCTAGGGAAGTGAAAGTGTTTCATTATACTTTTCCAATCATTTATGTAGTCTGCTTAAACGCCGCCCCTTTGTTAAAATCTACTGCAAGCTCGGATGCAGATCCACCTCCATCCAATCAACAAGCAGTGGCCAGAAAATATCCATTATTTTTCCATTTCATATGACTTGTGCCATATCTACTGTAGGTCAACAGGTGTTTGCTTCATACTCGTTAAAGCCTACTGTGTTTAAATACAACTGCGACAAAGCATTAACCAATCAGCATCTACTGTAGCTTTTATTTTGCACGAGTATGGTTTGTAAAAGGTTTTGAAATGATGCTCTAGCAGCTTCAAACTCTAGTTTTCTTGGCTTCACGGCTAGAGAAAGAATCGGGTTGTTACAGTCACTCCATACTGAGAGGACACGCACACACACACACACTCACTCACACACAGTTGGTGAAGCACACAGTCTCTCTGCCTGGGTGAGGAGCTGTTAGCGTGTAGCTAATGCTTTGAGGCAGATCAGAAGAGGGTTTCAGAGCAGCCCTTTACACCGCAGTGTGGAGGACTCGCTGACTCTCAGCGCCGGACGCTCACAGCTGGGCTCACCGCCAGAGAGGAGAAAGAGTAGAGCCAGAACAAAGATAAAGAGAGCTTGCTGGCGAAGGAAAGTAGAGAGATTCAGGTTCAAGAATGTGGCAAAGTACAATTAGCCCAGAGGGAACGACACTAATCACTTCCCTGTGTATCATGGTAACCATAGTTTCTGCTAAAATATCACACTTGCTACAGCTATTGCCTGACTAGCATTACTGTTACTCTCAGTCTTCTATTCTTAGCGTTTAGTGGTGTTTAACACATCCTACACTATTTGTGCTACTTATGTGACTGAGACCTTAAACTGTGTGCCTTTTTGATGATAAAATGGATAAAATATCCTGTATATGTATACTACTGATGTTTGGGGTCATTTTTATGTGTTTAGGCAATTTTAGATTTTAGAAGTCACTTATGTTCACCAATGCTGCATTTCTTTGGTCAGATTGTAATAAAAACAGAAATATTTTTTGCTGTTTAAAATGCCTGTTTTCTATTGGATTATATTTAAAAATGTAATGTATTCCTGTGATACGAAGCTGAATTTTCAGCATCATTACTTCAGTCTTCAGTGTCACATAAAAGGTTGTGCTACCAATTATTTTCGTAGAAACTGTGATACTTTTTTTTTTTTATTAGTCAAGTTCAAAAACAGCATTTATTTGAACCAGAAATTTTTTGTAACATTTAAATGTCTTTACTGTCACTTTTGGTCAATTTAATGCATCCATGCTGAAGAAATAATAATAATAATTATAATAATTATTTTATTTTATTTTATTTTATTTAAAAAAAAAAAAAAATATATATATATATATATTTTTTTTATGTTATGTTTACTGACTCCAAACTTCTGAACTGTATTGAACGTTAAAGGATTGGTCTCCATATCTAGAGACCAAAATGTCAAGGAACCATGAGTGGGATTTAGATCAATAAGCAACCGCATAATATTTTATTTTTATTTTATTTTATTTTATTTTATTTTATTTTATTTTTTTTTATTTATTTATTTTTTTTTTTTTATTTTATTTATTTTATTTTTTTATTTTATTTTATTTTATTTTATTTTATTTTATTTTATTTATTTATTTATTTATTTTATTTTATTTTGTTTTTTGTTTTGTTTTGTTTTGTTTTGTTTTGTTTTATTTTGTGTTTTGTGTTTTGTTTTTCGTTTTGTTTTGTTTTGTTTTTACTGACTCCAAACTTTTGAACTGTTGAAGGATTGGTCTCCATATCTAGAGACCAAAATGTCAAAGAATCGTGAGTGGGATTTCGACCAATAAGCAACCGCATAACAACATGCTATTAAAAACAAAAACAACAACAACAGAAATTGTAGTAAAAACGGTATAGGTAGTAATATAGTTACATTTAAGAATCTTTCTAATTTTGTTTGATGTTTGTTTATTATTATTTCTTTCTGGAAAATTATGGCTGATAGCAAAATTAAACGACTGTAATATTCTGCCAGAAACAATGGCTACCATGGCTCATTTCTGTAAGGATCATTCACTTGAGTGAACTCATATATTCAGATTATGTTTGGAAGTACCTCTAAAAAACGTATCTACGTTGAAATCTGCACATTGTGTTGGACTAAGCAACTAAGATGCTTCAGAAATGCTTAAAACCCCTCACACACACACCTGACCCCCAGCTCAAAACACACCAAAGCACATCCACCAGGAGATTTCTACTATTTCCATCAGGATGAGTCTACACATCCATTCACGCCAGCGGTCCGAGTGTCCAGAGGCGCTGCGAGCAGCACACTCAGGATTTAACAATGGAAAAACAATGCAAGCGCAGCGCATGTTTTATTCAATCTTTTTTTAGGCATGTTAGAGGAGTTTCGGGGCTTGGAGGGTGTGTTCTTGGGACGCTGGGAGAAGAGCCCCTCTTTAATGCAGACGTTTCAAAGCTCCCAAGTCATAAATACGCATCCAGTCTGTGTGATTGTGTGATGAAAGAGGTTTCCAGCTTGTTCTGGACGTTACGTGAGCTGTAGGGGTGTACGAACATACTAAAGATGTTTTCTGTGACTGCGGACGACTGCAGATTGGCCCGTGCTGGCGTTTGAGCCACGAGGCCAATGAAAGGGCCTGTACGTTGGGAGGGAGGTCACAGCGTTCTGCCTGTAATGAGGAGCGAGGGGATCATTACTAGAGAACACATGCGCTGAGAGCCACACTACAGAGAGCCGAGCCGAACGAGGCCTTCGGCGCAGCGCGGAAACCTTCTCCTCTGATGTGCCACGGAAACGAGGTGGAGAGAGAGGCAGAGAGCACGATAATAGAGAAGGGGGAGGGGAAATGAGCTGATTTAAGTAGATAAAAAAGAAGGGACGGTGAAAAGAAAGAGGGCTACAAAAGGCAAAGCGTGCAGCGTCCGTCCTCGTCTGCTGCAGTAGCGCGTTCGCACCAACAGAGGGCAGACAGCCTTTTATTATGACTCCAGACGGGCTCTACATCTCCTGTATCGGTGTTCTGTTTCACTCCATAAAAACACCTCCATAAAGCAGGATATATATCTCTTGCGTACTAGAGCTTCAGCATCGACGCTTTCAAAAAAGTGTGTGCGTGTGCGTGTGTGCCGTATATATCTATATATCTAGCATTTCACAAACACTCCTGGCAGTTCTCCCAAGTTATTCTAGCAGTGAGGTTTAAGTGACTGTTTTTCCACAGAAAACCCACAAACAAGCATGTGGAAACACATAAACAACTATAAATGACAGATCTCATCTAAGGCATTGTGAAAAAACGATTCCTTTGGCTTTTGGTGGTTCACATATACAGCCAGATGCGTTTTAATGAGACTGTCTGTCCAGTTCACATGCAGCAGCGAACGCGTGATCTTGTTGCTGTAATGCAATTGGTTCTGTCAGATCTTACTTATTGCAAGGAGTTTTGAAGAAGATCAGACTCTGTGTGTTTGTGTTTGAAGGAGAGGAATTGTGAGTAACAGAATAACATTCTGATTCTGTGAAGATTAGATTCATGATTCTTTTAGTACTTTGGACGACCAGTTCCACAGTAATTGCTCTGAACACTGTACTAAAAAATAAATCTAGAATAAATAAATAAATAAATAAGGGCTGTCAAACAATTAATCATGATTAATTGCATTGAAAATAAACATTTGAGTTTGCCTAATATATGTGTGTGTACTGTGTGTAATTATTATGTATATATAAATACACACAAATTACTGTATACATTTAAGAGAAATGTTATTTATGTGCAAAATATTTTATTTGTATATAATATAAATCATATAAAAATGATAATAAATACATATACTTTTAAATATTTCTTAAATATATACATGAATGTGTTTGTATTTATATATGCATAATAATTACACAGTACATACACATATATTAGGCAAACTCAAACTTTTATTTTATATGTGATTAATCGCAATCAATAGTGCTGGGCAGTGATTAATCGCGATTAATCACATCCAAAATGTTTTTGTTTACATAATATATGTGTGTGTACTGTGTATATTTATTATGTATATATAAAGACACACACACACACACACATGCATGTATATATTTAAGAAAAATATGTCTATCTAATCTAATATAGATTATATAAATATAAATATATACATGTAAATAATTTATTTTTTTAATTAAATTATAAGTTAAATTATATATACTGTATGTATGTGTTTTTATATATACATAATAAATATACACAGTACACACACATATATTAGCTAAATAAAAATGTTTTTATTTGCGATTAATCCTGATTAATCGTTGGTCAGAACTATAAAGAAATTTAAAAAAATATATATTTTATTTTATTTTAAAACCACTTAAAACAAACAATGCTAATTGCATGGATTTAGACAACATAGAACGTTTACATTATATTAGTTTAGATTATATTTTTATAATCTAATCTTATTTTATGTATTTTATCTTTATTTTATTTTATGTGTTATTATGTCTTATTTTATTTATCATTTTTTGTGGTTTTATTTCACAGAGCCCACTTTTTCTCTTTCATCATTCCAGTGTTCAATCTCAAGATTTTCTGCATTAATTTTGGGAGAGAATATGTATGAATATAGCTCATACTGGACATTTACTTGTAGCTGAAAACAAATTTAGCATAAATATTTAATAAACAAACAAAAACATTGGATAGAAATGACTGTGAATGCCAGCCTTTCCAATTTTCTGAGTTTTACATCAATCAGTAACCTAGCCCTTTCTGTGTTGCACTGGCAAAAGAATGAAGTCATTCGTGACTTGAAGTCATTCGGTTTCTGTTTAAGAACCGTTATCGATTCCTCATCACAGTTGTGAGGCTTGGGACATCTTGTATGGTGCTGTTATGAATGCTTGTATGTTTTCCTGTGTTGTTTAGTTGTTGCGTGGAGGTCGATGATTCTGAAAAGCTGCAACACGAGAGCCGCGTTCGGTGCTTGTTTCAGCAGGTGGTGAGGCGTTGCTGGATTGGATTATTTTCTCGAATGTGCAAGGTTGGAAGCAGCAGTGAGGTGGTAGACGTTCCCTCTCCATCCTTGAGCAATCTGAGCAATCGCCTGCAAATGAAAAGCACACCATTGCTGCTATGGAAATATCCACTCTGAGACCAGAACCTCAATTTCCTGTCACTAGCTTGCCCTTTTATTTTGCGTTTGTGCGTCTACCTACACGTGTGAGTCATTGTGCGGATATATTAATCACTGTTTGAGTGATTCGCTGATTGCGCTGTTACTGCTTTCTTTTCTTTTTTAAGTCTGTGTTGGTTGCAAGCACACTCTCAACAATGACATCTAGCTAAAAGAGCAGTGACATACTTGATGTCAAAAAATGCGACAAGCAATAAAAGGTTTTCCTGGCTAATAAAGGCTTTTTTAAGCTCAACAAAAGCTTTTTTCTGTGGGTTGTGGTTTGATTGGTTAACTAAGGTTAGTAGGGTTACTGCTGTTACATTCAAACATTTGGAGTCAGTAAGAAGAAATTAATAGTTTTATTCAGCAAGCGTGCATTAAATTGATCAAAAGATACTGTACAGGCATTTTAAAATGTTTCAAATAAATGCTGTGCTTTTGAACTGTCTGTTTATCAAAGAATTCTAGAAAATATCACTCTTTCCACAAAAATAAGAGGCTGCCCAACTGTCAACACTGATAACGGTAAATAATGATTGAAATGATTTCTGAAGGGGAAAAACAAACAAAAAAAAACAGTAGTGCATATATGTGACCCTGGACCACAAAACCTGTCTTAAGTAAGGAGTACGGGTATATTTGTAGCAATAGCCAAAAATACATTATGGGTCAAAATTATTGATTTTTCTTTCATGCCCAAAATTTGTAGGATATTAGATAAAGATCATGTTCCATGAAGATATTTTGTAAATGTCCTACCTTAAATATATCAAAACTTAATTTCTGATTAGTAATTTCTAAGAACTTCCTTTAGAAAACTTTAAAAGCGATTTTCTCAGTACATTTTATTATTTTATTTATTTTTGCACCCTTAGATTCCAGATTTCAAATAGTTGTATCTCGTTCAAATATTGTCCTATCCCAACAAACCGTAGGTCCATCATTAGAAATCTTATGTATTTAGCTTTCAGATGATGTATAAATCTTAATTTCTAAAAATGGACCCTTATGACTGGTTTTGTGGTCTAGGGTCACATATTGTAACTGCAACCATTAAGTGGGCAAAAACCATTGTTATCCACTGGTTATTATTCAGAAGCAGCTGTGCTTTCTAACTGAATTAAATGGAAGTTTATTATTTAATCATAGCAGTCAGATATTTCCTAACATTTTCCATTGTTAATGGCAATGTTTTAACAGTCCGTTCATCCGAGTAAGTGAAACCAGCACTACTTTCGAGTCTCTCATATCACACCACAGAGTCGTTCTCTTTTTTCATACTAATGCAACATCCAGCTTCTCAGTTATTGATTTATTATACATTGTAGTGAACTTTTTAGCAGAAGCATTAATATATACTCTTAAAGGATTAGTTCACTTTTTAAAATAAAAATTTCCTGATCATTCTGCTCACCCCCATGTCATCCAAGATGTCCATTTCTGTCCTCAGTTGAACAGAAATTAAGGTTTTTGAGGAAAATATTCCAGGATTTTTCTCTATATAGTGGACTTCAGTGGGAACCAACAGGTTGATGGTCCAAACTGCAGCTTCAGTGCAGCTTCACAAGGCTCTACACGATCCCAGCCGAGGAGTAAGAAAAAAAAAAAAAAAAAACATAAAAATGTACTTTTAACCACAAATGCTCATTTCGCACTGGCTTGACTTCACGCATTATGTAATCACATAAAAACGGTCACACACAGTTATTTCTTCACCTGTCTACTCTGGTTCAAAAATATCTAATTTTATATCTAATATCTTATATCTAATATCTAAGGGCGTTTGACTGTCAATACACGTTTGCTTTGTAAAAACTGGAACAGTACTTCTGTCTACATCATGTGTGACCTTTCCAGCATGATTACGTAATGCGTGAAGTCGAACTAGTGCAAAACAAAAAAGTACATATTTTACAAAGTGCATATTGCAAAGTTAAAAAGTACATCTTTTTTATTTTTTATTTATTTTTTAAATGACCGATCATTTCGCTAGACAAGACCTTTATTTCTTGCCAGTTTGGACCTTCAACCTGTCGGCTTCCATTGAAGTCCTCTATACACTCTTAAAATTAAAGGCTCCAAATGGGTTCTAAAAAGAACCATTTTGAAGAATATTTAAAAAACCTTTTTCCACTATAAACAAACTTTTCCGCATTTGAAAGGTTCCATGGATGTTGAAGGCTCTTCATGGAACCGTCGATGCCAATAAAGAACCCTAAAGAACCTATTTTTTAAGAGTGTATTTAGAAAAATCATAGAATGTTTTCCTCAAATCCTCAAAAAATTTCTTTGCGACTGAAGAAAGACATGAACATCTTGGATGACTTGGTTGTGAGTACATTATAAGGAATTTTTGAAATAATCATTTAAAAATAAAGAGTATTGCCATATGGTTTCATAAAGAACCATCAACATCCGTGGAACCTTTCTATTAGGTAATAGTTTTCAGACAAAAAAAAAAGAAAAAAAAGGGCTCCTTTTAAAGAACTATTCACTAAAAGATTCTTTGGGAAACCAAAATGGTGCCAAAAATCATTAGGATATTAAGCAAAGATCATGTTCTATGAAGATATTTTGTAAATTTCCTAACGTAAATATGTCAACACTTAATTTTTGATTAGTAATATGCATTGCTAAGAACTTCATTTGGACAACTTTAAAGGTGATTTTCTCAATATTTTGATTTTGTTGCACCCTCAGATTCCAGATTTTTTAAATAGTTATATCTCTGCCAAATATTTTGTATCTGGGCCAGATTGACCCTTATGACTGGTTTTGTGGTCCCGGGTCACATTTGTCTTACATACTTAATGTTTGCACGTTTTCAGTGTGGACGGAAAAATTATCCCTGGAAATTTCGCGCCTGGTTAGGACCTGCTTCAAGGCTGGTTTCATGTGCGAAAGAGAGCGCCGTTTTCCAACAGCACGCTCGCTCACGGTGGAAATGGAGGGGGTTGTTAGCATCTCCACCCCTTGGGAGAAACACTGAGGGTTGGAGGAAGCGAGAGGTGCGCTTGCCAATGAATCGTCCCATGAGATCCAGACAGAAACAGCAGTATATTATTTCTCAGACGTGTGGCATCTGGCTGCAAAAAATCTCTTTATTCATAAGCTGACCCTAGATGTGAAATGTTCTCAATGCAGACTTAAAATCGACACGTTAAGAACAGATACACGGCAGTGAATGAACTCTAGATTTGTTGTGCCTCCGAGAGCATTACGGAAGATGTTCTGAGGTTGTGTGACATTCGCTGGAAAGTTCCAGCAAACTCTGGTGCTAATCTCTACACAGAGACCTGATCTGCCACTAAACCGCGATAACAGTCCTCAGACGGCGATGACTTTTGCCGAGCAGGAGGCTAGGTTAAACCCAGACTTAACGCAAATCCATTAAGCGCTACTCTGTTGGATGTGAAGCACTCATAAGCAAGCCCTGAAATTCCTCCTTAGAAAAACTGACATAAGCCTGAAACGTAGGAAATGTAATTCATTAAAGATCTGCATGTTCGCAGATTTGTTTATGCATGCCGTAATTGCCTATTTACTCGCAGCCAAAGATGTCTCCATTTTCTGAAAAGCGCTTTACAGGCATCCACTGTCTTCCCTCCTGAGCCGCGAGTGAGGGAATCGGGCGGCGCGATCGAGTCCCGCGTCTTTGAGTAGAAAACTTCTGTGACACTGATTCTGTGTACTTGACGAGGGCAAACATCTTAGTTGAAAGCGCCTATGTTTGCTTAGCGCCAGCGCGTTTGGCCCGTTGCAATATAAAAACACGCCGCTAATATGGGCTGACAAGCATGATAAGCCATGATTGCGTGTAAATTGGCAGTGGCGAAGGTTTAAGCTGGTCTTATGCTAATACAGCAGTGAGTGACTGCTGGGCAAACGCACAAGCACACACACACATTCATACCCACATTGACTTTCACATGGTGTGAGGCGCATGCACATGGGGTCCCGCATTAACTTTTGGAGAATTGGGAAAATGTAGCATAAAGATTTCTTACTGGCCATAAAGCTGCATTTTGCATCATTTTTATTAGACATATATTTTTGGACCATTGAAAATAGGATTATTTAGCCATTTTCTTTGCATGTTTGCGATAAACAGCACAGGTCAATGTGTCCCTCGAGATGAGCCAGAGTCTGTCAAATTGCCACAAAAACAAAATGTGATTTTTATTCCTCATATTTATGATTTGGTGGCTTAATACAACGAATACATACATAGATAAACCTCTTTTTCATTCCTTTTTGCAGTAAATATTTCTAAAATAAGATCAGCTTATATAAGAAAGGAAATTGCATAAACCACTGTTTTCATTTGTTTATTTATTTATTTATTCATGCATTGCTTTTTTTAAAGATTTTATTTAAACAATATTCCAATTGGATACAATATATCAAGTTTTTTTTTTTTTTTTTACAATTTATAATTTTTACAATCTAACTTACCAGCAGTGTTAATTTTGACAGCAAATTTTGATTTAGTTTTAGTCATAGACTTTTGACTAAAATGCCATTTAGTTTTAGTCATATTTTAGTCATCTGAATTGTTTTTGGTTTTAGTCTAGTTTTAGTCAACTACATTTCATAAGATTTCAGTCGACTAAATCTACAGTAGATTTAGTTACAGTGTAATGCATTTATTAGGCATTTCTCTAAAATGATCAAACTCATTATATAGGTTTGATATTAAGGTTTTATTGTGATAGACACAGATTTAACTGCTGTGACATGCAACATGCCTTTATAATAAAATTAAATGAAACCACTTCTCATAAAGAAACAAGAACATGGTCTTTTTTTCAATTAAATAGTTATGAAGGCTAATTATGCATTATATAACAACTTGTTTGCCACATTCTTCGTTCTTTCAAGAAGACATTTATTTATATAAATCTATATATAAATTTATATTTATCTTTATTAGGGCTGATAAGTGATTCAGTCAAGAGCAGTGAGTGATTTTCCGTCTTTCTTTTGTTGCTTCATTAACATTAATGCCACATCCGATAGCAACTAAATTAGGCTGTTGTTCCTTTAAAACCGGATGAACTGATGCAATATACTGATACACGTCCGATATGGTGACATTCTTCATAAATTCAACATAATTTTTTGCTCATTTCTCTATTCATGAGACACGAAAGAGTACTCGTGTGCTGTGTGAAAGGTGCTGAGAAAACCGGATCGAAGTGAGATCTCTTTTACTTCGTCAAATTTATCCATATGTTTGCTCTTCTCTTACTCCCAGATATTGACATTTTTTAACGTTTTATGAGACGTGCAGCAAATGTATGCTAAACTTGAGTCCCGCAGGATAGATCAATAGGCTACGATACAGTTCAAATGTACGCATCTAACCTCCTAACCACGCAGCAGATTCGATCTGAATAAATCATTTTCAGGGAAAGTTGCTAAAGGTCGGACAATTTGTTGCTAAAAATTGCTAAATAACATTGTGAGGACATCATTATATGATCACAACGCAAAACTGCATACAATGCACAGATCACTCAAATCTCAGCAAAAAAATATATTGAATTTGATTTGAAATGTTAATTTAGATTTGTTAGTAAAACTAAAAAAAAAAAAAAAAGTGAATATAATAATATTAAAATATAAATAATATCATATATTTATTTTTGAATACAACATTGAATTATTGAATATTTACACATTTTTGAACATGAATTATATTTTATGGTTTTTCCTTATTAACTAGTAAAACTACACATTCAATTATATTTTTAAGCAGTGTATTGGAAGTTAGTTAGTATGCTACACTTTTAGAAACGTGTAAAATAGGGCACAATGTACTGTGTTAATTTGAAGAAATTTTCTGTATTGCTTTTTTTTTCACAGGTTTACCTGAATTTAAAAATTACCAGTACCTTATTCCATTTTTTTCTACATATTTTTAACTGATCAACAAGTGCAGGTACAAACTAATAACAATGTGTTATTATCATAAATGAACAATTAATTGCAACTGGCAACTTAATTCACGTGTACTGCTAGACACGTTTGATTTCCTCTTTTTGTGTAATTTAGAGGTAAATACCTGATCAGGTATTGGTCATGCGACTGAAGCGTCGTAAATAAACTTTTTGCATATTTCAGTAGAGTGCGAGATTTATTTCTCTTGTTTAGTTTTGATCTTTTCGGTCTGTGATTCTTACGCACCTGCAGATTGCCGTCAGATGTGCGGAGATTAATTGTTAATTTACCTTGTGTCATTTAGAGGGAAAATGTGTGCCTTTTTATCATTTGAGCCACAGTTGCTAAAAGTTGGCAAATAAATTTAAAAAAAATATCTAAATTTGTTGCTAGGTGCTTTTTAAAGAAAAAGTTGCTAAGGTAGTCTGAAAAGTTACTAAATCTAGCAACAAAATTGCTAAATTGGCAACACATCTCTTCCCAAATTGTCCCTCCCAATAGATTTACATCATATTTTTTGTCATTCAAAACCAGGTTTCATTTCGTTATCGTCTAGTTGTTGTCAACAAAATTAACACTGCTTACCAGCCAATTGAAAAGTATTTCAGTTCCATTTCCCCTTTGAGTTTTATTGCCATTTGTCACTTAATTTTAGATGCAGCCTGCACTCTTAAACACACACGTGCATTCATGCATCATCAGATATTTTAAAACATTATGAGCACATCAGCAGCCACGATTCATTATCACTGCATATAATGTGTGTGTATTAATTCCTACATCTTCCTTACGGCCGTTTATAATAGATCTGAAGTGTGATCACATACCTGTGTGTTCATTTCATGGTGGTTTGCGCACCAATGCGTATCACACCGGGACATCTCTCAGGTTAGAGGTGTAGTATTTCACTCTGCAAGCTGATCTACACACAATATTGCTGTGATGATATTGTATTGTGATATGAGAGATTAATACCGCGTGTGGTTTTTGGCAAAACCCAAGCATATCATATGAATAAAATACTACGTCGGTCTTGTGGTTTATCGAGCACGTAATATCCTTCATATCTATTACTAAACTGATGTGTGAGAAGTTGTAGTGGTGTCAGTCAGACACTAGACAGTAAATCCAAATATATGGCACATTAAACAAGGTAACTGGTATGATATATCATACAGTATGAATGCATTAATACACACACACATAGGTGCGTGCATGTTCAGACAGTTTAAACAACACATCTTTGTGATTAAAAATGCAACTTAACACTTCAAAAAAGCTGTGGCACCAACTCACATTTTATTTGTATACCATTAGGTTTATTTCACACTTACTTTTACACTTGTTTTATTACTGTTCGCAGCATATCTTGCTGCTTCAACAGCTTTAAATCACGGGTAAATGACGACTGAAATGAACTCAGTCTGAAACTTTTTCCCCCATTAATTATTCTAAACAAATAATCCTCATACTTCCTCGCATAATCATTTTGTGATGCGAGTGGTCAAGAGGTGAAAAGGTCAGTGAAACTGTTGTGAGCCCAGAGATCTGTGGTTTGTCCAGCTTAAGTGGCCCGTAGCTGAGGCTGTCGTGCTGCAGCTACTGTTCGCCTCTTTTTTACCTCTAATTGAATGTCACTTGCTTTCTGAAATGCTCCAAATTATATAATGAGGTCATTTGCATAGCGCTGAGATTGGCTGACCTTTGCTTTTGCCAATAATTACAGCAGAGTTGTCTAAGACAGTCGACAGAGATGGTGCAAAAAAAGACAAGTTCCCGCTCAGAAAGGTTAGCGGAGAGCTCGGTGCTGGACTTTGCGAAATGTCATTATGAATTTCTTGGAGTATGCTCAAAATTAGCAAGTGACAGAGATCAGCAATTCTCGAAAAGCAGCGAGAACTGTGCTTGGTTAAAATTACATGTGCGATTATTTCCCAGTAATTGCACTGGAGAGGTTGTTTGCGTACAAGCATGTCGGAGTATGCATAAATTATTGTGTGTGCAAGCTATGGAAAGCTCGCTTATGCAGGACGGTACAGGCACGGCGCATCATCAAGACCTTTCTCTGGTGATGCCGGAACCTTCACATGGTTTTGAGCCTCTGTGCCCAGTGTGAGCACATGGCATGTGAACTGGGATACTCTGGCCGGGCCGTGCCAACCCAGCAGTGCTATTCCGCCAACGCCTACCAGCGCTGTGGGCAGAACCTGTGCTGACCCACTGTCATTGAGAGCACAGGAGAATTTTTTTTTATTTTAATTTATACTTTTATTCTGCAAGGATGCATTATCTTGATCAAAAGTGACAGTAAAGAACTGTAGATTCATTACATTTTCAATTTTCATTGCTAAAAATAAGAAATGAAATGATTTCTTAAGGATCATTTAAGATTGGAGTGATGATGCTGAAAATTCAGCTTTGCATCACAGGAATAAATTACATTTAAAATATATTTAAATAGAAAACACTTATTTTAAATAGTAAATTTTACTTTGAATTTTAATGCCTTTTTTATGCTTTTGTTTTACGGTAAAAAAAATAATTTTAATGTATATTAAATATTACAATATATTCAATATTACATTTTAAAATCTATTCAAATAGAAAACACTTATTTTGAATTGTAAATTTTATTGTATTACTGGAGTTTTTTTTTTCTTGCATTACAAGAATACATTTAATTTTAAAATATATCCAAATACAGAACAGTTATTTTAAATTGTAAATTGTATTGTATTATTGCTGTTTTTTAATGCTGTTGCATTACAGGAATAAATTTCATTTTAAAATATATTCAAATAGAAAACACTTATTTTAAATAGTAAATTTTATTTTAAATTTTAATGCCATTTTTTAATGTTTTTTTTTTGCATCACAGGTACAATAAAATAAAATATAATAAAATTAATTAATTAATTAAATATTACATTACATTAATACATCAAATATATTAAAATAGAACTGTAAGTTTGATTGCATTCTTGCTGTTTTTAATGCTATTTCATTACAGGAATAAATTTCATTTTAAAATATATTCAATATTAAAATATATTTAATATTACATTTTAAAATATATTAAAATTGAAAACTTTGAATGGTAAATTGTATTGTATTATTGCTTTTTTAATGCTGTTGCATTACAGGAATAAATTTCATTTTAAAATATATTCAAATACAGAACAGTTATTTAAATTGTACATTTTATTAATGTCAGTTTTAATGCTGTTGCATTGCAGGAATAAATTTCATTTTTAAAATATATTCAAATAGAAAACACTTAGTTTAATTAGTAAATATTAGTTTAATTTTTAAATAAATAAATAAATTCAATAGTACATTTTAAAATATATTCAAATAGAAACCCCTTATTTTGAACTGTATATTTTATTGTATTATTGCTGTATTAATGTAAATAGAGAACAGTTATTACACTGTAAAACGTTTTCACCAGTTTCAACTTAAAAACTTAAGTTTAGCATTAGAATTAAATATAACTTAAATTAGATATAACTTAAAATTTTAAGTTATATCAACTTAAAAGTACTAGTCATTTCAACTAATGAGTTGAATCAACTTTATTGTAGTGAGTTAAAATGGCTTGTAGTTTTAAGTTGATTTAACTTAAAATGTTAAGGCAACTGCTGAATTTAAGTTTTTAAATTGAAACTGGTGAAAACTTTTTACAGTGTATAAATTAAACATTTTAATTTTTAAATGCTTTTGCATTACAGGGAAAAAAAAATAAAATATATTCAATATTAAAATATATTTAACATTACATTTGAAAATATATTAAAGTAGAAAAAACTTATTTTAAATTGTATATTTTAATGCTGTTTTACTGTATTAATAGTTTTAATTGTTTTATTGTTGATCAAATTAATGCAGCCTTGTTGATCAATAAAAAAATATCCATCGAAATTCTATATATCTATCTCTCTACAGTCTCTCTCTCTTTCCTTGTATAGATCACACATCCCAATGTCTCACCCTACATGCTGGCATGTCATAACACTGTCATTTTGAGTAATTATTAACACATCATATCATTAGCGCATTATGCAGTATCTACTGTGCACATGATATCACATGCTCTTTAGAGCTTTTTAAAGTGAAACGTGACTTGTGTTTGCTGTGCTCAGGGACAGTTTTGACCAAATAAATCCAAAACATGCTATTTGTTCAGTAAATTCATTTCCATAAAAGTAACCAAATCCCTCAGCTCTCAGATTTGTAATTCAGTCTCAATCCACAATAGTGACTGAAAGCGGCCTTTTGATTGGGTAACAAGGAGACGGGCGTTAACGCGTGGCTCTGTCTCTCTGCTCTCTGGTTTTATAGTCGCAGCGGCGCGTCACGTTTCACCTGCCGGACGGGTCTCAGGAAAGCTGCAGTGACAGTGGGCTGGGGGACCATGAGCCCGTGGGCAGTGGGCCGCTCCTCTCACACCCTCTTCCTCTGGTGCAGGCGCAGGACGACTTCTACGAGCAGGCCTCTCCGGACAAGAGGACCGAAGCGGACGGCAACTCGGACCCCAACTCTGGTGAGTCTGCTCCTGTTTGCGGGGCCAATCTAGTTACGCTCCTTTTCTCTTTGTCTCTACACCTAACGCAGGAGGAGGAGCTGAGCCAGGGAGCAAGATGAATATCACAGATGATAGTTTTCATTATACGCCTTCCCACTCGATGTGTACAGCAATTTAATGTTCTGCAATAACACTTTACAATGTAAATACAGTGCTCTCAAGATACACAGAATCAAGTTTACACAAGCGAATGTAGTTGTAATAAATAAGAGATGGGCAGAGGAAAAATTGCATAATTATGCGTATTCGTGCAGAAACGCAGTAGATGCACATTAAGAGATTCAGATGATGTGTGTAATGTTGAAAATAAGCCCTCTCAGCAGTGTTTCTTTTACTGTTTTCACTTTACACCTCATATTAACCAGCCACCGCGTGACGTTTCCAGCAACAAGTCATTTTTTTCTGTTCACACTGAACTCTTGATGCTGTGCGTAATGACAGAAGGCCTGTTAAGCTTAATAAAAATGGCATTTAATGTATATTTATGTCAGTCAGTGGGATTCACTGTACATGGAGCGAATAGAAAGCAAGCAACTGACAAAATGTCTCGTCACTTCTTGTGTCTAGTTGGGACTGAGATTTGCTAGTACGATTCTACCAGGTGTAGCAACAGCTTTTTATGCTGAAAAACAAAACAAAACAAAACAAAACACTTTTTTTGCTAGTAATTTAACTAATTAACTAAGTAAAAAAAAAAAAAAAAAAAAAAAAATGTACAAAGAAACAGTACTTAACACATTGAAATAAACATGATTTTTGAGAAAAACTTAAAAACTAATAATAATAACAACAATAATAATAATAATACATGATTCTTTTTTTTTTTTTACTTAGTTAATTAGTTAATTACTTAGATTATTTGAAACTGTGTATAAATGGATGAATCTCACATGCCCAGATTATATTTTTACCCCAAAATCAAAAGGAAAATATGATAAATATTTTGCATAAAGATAATAAAGTGTATTTTTAGGACCATTTTAACTTAAAAATAATAATAATAATAATTCTTATTCTAGTACAGTAAAATAATGATTGAATACTCAATTAACAACGTTAAAGTACATATAAATTGTATATTTTTTTTTATAAATAAACAATAAATACAATAAAAATATAAATTAAAATACAAACAACGAAACGCGAAAAATGAACGAACAAAAAACAAAACAAAACTTTTTTTGCTAGTAATTTAACTAACTAAAATCCCACAGATTTACAAATACATTTTTTTTTTCGAACTTTATTATTATTATTATTATTATTATTATTATTATTTATGTATTTATTTATTTTTAAATTATACTTTTTGAAACAGTGTATAAATGGATGAATCTCACAGGCCCAGGTTATATTTTTACCCCAAATATGCTAAATATTTTGCATAAAGATAATGAAGCTTATTTTTAGGACCATTTCAACTTTGTAAAAATAAAATACTTTAAAATCTATATAAATGGTATTTTATAAATAAACGATAAATAAAATTAAATTATAAATAAAAAAAAACAACAAAGTACAACAAATGCTAAGAAAATACTTTACAAATTATATATATATAATTTTTACTTATTACAGTAATGAGAATATAGTTTTTTGTTTCTCCACTGTGGTAAATAATAACAATGCAATAAATAAATAAATAATAAATGCTGTTTCTTATGTGTTTTTCTTGTTTCTTTCTTTTGATTTGGAGGTAAAATATGGCCTGGATCGATTATTGACAGGATTTGTGAGATTCAGTCAGATGCCCAAAAAATGTTTTATTCAGCTTGATAAAAATCAAAGGACGCTTACAGAAAAAAAAAAATAAATAAAATAGATAAAAGCAGTAGTATGTGCATGTGTGGAAAAACAATAAAGTTGAATTGAAGGGAAAGTGATTTTTGTCGTGTTGCTCATCTAAGCATTATGAACCAGCAGAACCTCCATTCTCACCTTGAGTAAAATTAGAAAAGGTCGGTCAGAAGAAGACATTTGATTTATATGCCATTGTCCTTAATGTGTCACCGTAGGCTTTGAGGTCACTTCCTATGTGAAAAGAGCAGTGATGGAAGTATGTGTATTTATACGCTAATGGTCAGTCACGTCTCTCTGGGCTGCGAGAGTGAAGCTCTGTTGGGCTCAGCACGTACCTGATTTATTTAGCGATGATTTCCCTGTTGGGGTCTCATGCGGCAAAGATGTTCAGTTTTTATATTTCCAGCGATAGCACTCCATGACCTACTTTTCCCATCACAGAGAGCCATAGATCTGCTCAGGCACCTGTGTCGCCCAAGGTCAGAGATAGTTAACGTGCGCGTGTATGCGCCTTTGCGATTCATTTGAACGGTTTAACGTCTTTTTGGACAGTTTCCACACCAGGATGTTCTCCGATTTGTCACACACCCTTTATTGGTCCCTAAAGATTCATTAGAAACGTCACACATGTATCAGTGAGACTCGCCGTCTTTTCTTGCTATTAATATGATATTGAAAGTGTGATCTAGTGCAGAGCGGCACGACTCAAGTGTCTCCTTTTAATTTGATGAGAGAGGGGGGAGCTCAGAAACAATCGTTTGCATAAGGTAGGTGATAATTGCTCTTTTTAATGGAATTGATGGTGGTGTACACACCAATTATCTACAAGCTCTTAAGCCTGGTAATTAATTAGCACACAAATGGCCGCGGTGCCATGGAGACCGGCGCATAATCAAATATTGGACACACACAGGGGCTATATTGGGAGCATCACCAGGCTCGGATGGCAACATCAATTAGAGGTCAGTAAGAGATGAGATGAACAAATTAAATTGAGTTTTTTCTTTTTTTTTTATGTCACTGAGGTTTCGGCAGCACGGGGAGCATCACGCTCTACATTCTGTAACTCAAACTTTCAAAAGAAGTGTGGATTTTGGTGTGGACCTTTGGGACACATTCCTACCAAAGCCAAAATATAACGATTAGTGATTTCAAAGAAACGGACTGAATGATGGATAACTAATTGCTGGTTTCTGGATCACGGATGAACCCTACTTGTATCGGACTGTAATCTCAAGCCTGGTCTGTCGGCTTCAGTATAGATTGGTGTGCATTGATAAAGTCTAAGGAGATGTTCATACACACGCCGGATTCATTAATTAAGCATATCAAAAGGTTCATCTAAACTCCTGCTGCACAGAATGAGAAAGTACTGCAGTGCAGCAGAAAAGTTAATTTCACTCAACTTATGAACTGAACACTCTTTGAAGTGTGTGTTTGCTTGTGTGTGTATTGCGCAAGTATATGCACACAATGTATAAATATAAAGTTAAGTGCTTATGCACTACCGTGCAAAAGTTTGGGGTTAGATTTAAAAAAGAAAAACAATACTTTTATTAAGAAAGGATGCGTTAAACTGATCAAAGTGACAGTTAAAACTTTGGTAAATACAATGTAAAAAACAAAAAAGCACAATTTGTTGAGTCAACCTAAAATAATGTGATACCCTGCTGCCTTAAAATTTTAAGTTCAGTCGACTCAAATAAGTTTAGTCAACTTGAAATGTTAAGTTGTACCAAGTGACAACTTAGATATTTGAGTTGATGTAACAAAAAATTTGGTTTATTAAACTTAAAAGCTGGGTAAGTTACTCAGCTGCCTTAAAATTTTAAGTTGAAACAACTCAGATATCTAAGTTGTCACTTAGTACAACTTAACATTTCAAGTTGACTAAACTTTTTTTTAAAGCAGCCAGGTAACAAATTATTGTAAGTTGACTCCACAAATTTTATTTTATTTTATTTTTTATTTTTTTTTTATACAGTGTAGACCAATTTGGAGTAGACGTGCATTGTGGTGGCAGAAAAATACTGGTAACAAATGGAACATGATCTTTACTTAATATTCTAATGATTTTTGGTATAAAAGGAAAATCAACAATTTTGACCCATACAATATATTTTTGGCTATTGCTACAAATATACCCGTGCTACTTAAGACTGGTTTTGTGTTCCAGGGTCACATATTAGCCCTACAGTTACAGCATGAAATACTTTTGAAACCTATAACATTTTACATTTACCTATTTTATCTCACAATTCTGACTTCTTTTCTTGCAAATGCAAGTTTATATCTCATACTTCGGACTTTATAACTCAATTTAACTCAACAATAGCGAGTTTGTCCATTCTGAGGGGGGAAAAAAAAGCCAGAGTATGGGATATAAACTCAAAAGAGAGAATGACGAGTTGATTTTTCTTATCAGAGTTGTGAGATATAATCTTGTAGTTGTGAGAATAAAGTCAGAATTTTTAAATATTAACTCAAGTTTACCCTTTTTGTTCTTTTATTCCATGGTTTCCATAGACTGCCACTTGAAAACTGGCATTTTCTGCCACCAGATAGGCTCCGCCCACAACAACCGTCATTACTGTTGGCAAACACCAAATTGATCTATTATAATGAGTCTTAATGAATAACAGTTTAACAAATATATTAAGTGATTGCAACTTTTTAACTCACAATTCTTACTTTTATTTTGCAATTCTCGCAAGCTCTGACCTTTTTTCTCAGAATTGTCATATATAAACTTACAACTGCAAGTTATAAAGTCAGAATTACAAGATAAAAACTTGCAGTTTTGACTTTTTTTAAAAACTGTGATATAAACTCACATTTGTGAGTTATAAAAACAGTACTGCGTGATAAACTCGCATTTGTGAGTCACAATTTTTAGTTTTTATTTCCCTATTCTGACTTTATAACTCGCAATTGTGAGTTTGTATCCATCTATTCTGACTGTATAACTCACAATGAGAAAAAAGTGAGAATGGCTTGCATTTGTGAGTAAAGAAGTTTTTATCTTGCAATTCTGACTTTATAACTTGTGAGTTTATATGTCACAATTTTGAGAAAAAAGACGGAATTGTGAGTTTTTATTATGCAATTCTGAGAAAAAAAGACATAAAAGATATAAACTCTCATTTGCGACAATAGTCACAATTTTGAGTTTTTATCTCCCAATTCTGACTTTATAACTCGGAATTGCGAGTTTATCTCACATTTCTGAAGTTTGTGTGTGAAGAAAGTCATAATTGCAAGATATAAACCCACATTTGTGAGAAAAAAGTCACAATTGTGAGTTTTAACTTACAATTCTATATTTATTTCTCATAATTGTGAGTTTATATCCCACTATTCTGACTTTATACCTCAATTGTGAGTTTATATCATGCAATTCTGATAAAAAAAAAAAAAAAGTCAGAATTGCAAGTTTATATCTTATATCTTTATATCATATAACTTGTGAGTTTATATATTCCACTATTCAGAGAAAAAGTTAGAATAAAAGTTAGAAGGTTTTTATCTTGCAATTCTGAATCTATTTATCAGAATTTTGAATGTTTAAAATGTTTTTATTGGGCTTTCATAGCAAACAGTTATTTAGAATTGTAAAAATATTTCACAATGTTACTGTACTGTATTTTTGCACAAGTAAATGCATCCTTGATAAGAATTCTTTCATAAACATTAAAAAAAATCTTTTGGGTGGTAATGCATGTTAGAAATCAGAAGGTCAGGTATACAGTTTAGAGTCATTACAGAAAAATATTTGACCATGTGATGCTGCGATGAAACAAGTATTCCTGTAATAATAAACAAGGCCATATTCAAGGTCACAGATTATGTGAAAACTTGAGCTTTGCATGTACCTGAATCCAGAACACCACACAATGCTCTTTCTGAATCGCAGTTAACAAAAGCGGTGAAAACAGACGCCTCTGTGGGTCGCCTGCGCTCAGATGCCACGCAACGCTGGTTTCTAGTACGTGGAGCCATTGTGTGCCGCGTACAAATCTCTCTATGCCTGCATGCTCGGCGAGTTCAGGAAGCAGTCTTCTGTAAAAAACTGGCTGTGAGGATTAATTTGTCAACTTCTGATGATCTGTACCAACCACAGGGGAACCAAGGGTTTCAGGTTGTTGTGCAGATCGAATTAATCTCCGAAGTCGCGAGCGTTTATCTTTTATTTCCTTTCTTCGGTGTTTACCCCTGCTCCGGCATTAAAGTTGGTTGTTACCTCTTGCAAAAAAACAAAACGAAAAAAAAAAAAAAAAACAAGCTTGGCTTTTTTTTAATGCTGTTGACAGGACTGTCAACGTCAATTCCTGGCAACAACTTAAGAACACAGGGAAACGTGTATCTGAGTGGGCTCCATTTGGACTCGGCGGGAGATCCCGACATCCCGCTCCGCGTGTGTAGGCTTCAGAAAGCTGATTTCCTACGGCACAAAAAAACATTCGAACAAAAGCAACCCTCTGAGATGATAATTACGGGATACTGTTAAGCTCTACAATTCAAGGGTTTGAAAAAAAAAAAACTTTCAAGCGTTTGTAAGAAAGCGACTGAGAGCTAATGCAAGAGCCGCAGCGGTCGTGTTTGCGAGCCAAATATACTTCCTTTGGCATTCAGAAGCGAATTTATTCTACCTTTATTCCGTGCAGCTGTTGTTAATTGCGAGTACATATGCATTAGTATCTAATTAGCAATTATGCAGATTGACTAATTATTTTTATGCTTTCAATCAAAAGGTATTAAGCTAGCGGGTGCTAATTGTAGGTCAGCGTTGCATGCGCCACTACTTTATTCTGACATTTAAAAAATAACGTGTTTATCAAGAAGCAAGTGTGCGCAGGAGATTTTTGATACGACTTTATACACTCTAAAAAAACACTGGGTTAAAACAACCATATTTTTGTGCATATTTGACCCAGCGTTGGATTAAATCTTTGACCCAGCATGCTGGGTTGTTTTAATTTACTGAAATATTGATTGAAAATTACTATTGCTGGCTTAAAATGAACCAAAAAATAGGTTGTAAATAAGAAAAAGCAGACACAGAATTACTAGATGCAACAGTAATAATCGAAACTTGAACATTTATTAGTAAGTGAAAAAAAAAAAAAAAAACGTATATATATCAGACAATTTGAATTATGCAGCATAGTTTTCAACATTACATACATTTAAACTCTTTTAACAAGCATTATAGAAATAAAAATATAACATTTAGAGCAATATTTTAATTCAAGTATATTAAAAGGTTCTCTGTTATCCCTTTTAACCAAAATAGTGCTTATTCTCGTGCCGCTGAAATTTAAACCAGTGTTGGGCTGGTGTTCAGCAGGGGAGCTGCGAATCTCGCAATAACCTGCCAATAAACAATCAGTATAGAGTTTTAAGAACATATTTTAACACACAAATAATTAGAATCAGTGTTATAACGAATAAAATCAGTTATGCAAGACAAGACATGAACGTTGCTGACACATTTAGCTGACCGACGTGACATCTCGTCCCTGTATGATGTGTTGCGGAAAATAAAATCATTTATAGCACAGTAAAGACTTTATAGACAAATAAAATATATATGTGACCCTGGACCACATCATCAGGATATTAAGTAAAGATCATGTTCCTTGAAGATATTTTGTAAATTTCCTACCGTAAATATATATAAACGTAATTTATGCATTGCTGTGAACTTCATTTGGACAAGTTTAAAGGCAGTTTTCTCAATATTTTAATTTTTGTGCACCCTCAGATTCCAGATTTTCAAATAGTTGTATCTCAGTTGTATCCTGTCCATAAATCTCAATTTCAAAAAAAAAATTACACTTATGACTGGTATTGTGGTCCAGGGTCACATACAGTATAACGTATATGTTGTAAATACAATTTATACAAACTTTAATTTCACTGAAGAAGCACATGAAATCGGTGGTGCTGAGGGTTGCCAGGTTTTCACAACAAAACCCGCCCAATTGTTACTCAAAACTAGCCCAATCGTGTTTTGATGGAAATTCAAATGGTTGGGGGGTGGGTAGGGATGAGGTGGGGTATTAGCCTAATTTTAGCAATGCAACGTGGAGAGCAGCTTCAACGAGCCGCAGCACAGCGGGTATAAACACAAGCATTGACTAGAGTGGCTTCGATCTAACGTTACTCCGGTGGCTGCCACAGAGGCGCCACTGTTATAAAAACAAGCATTGACTAGAGTGGCCGTGTCGGAGCCGTAACACGCCATAGACGTGTGCAGTGTGTGGTAAGAGATTTATTCATCATACAGTGTAGATAGTTTCACTTATAACGAGTGTTTTTTAAAATGCATAAACTTGCGCTAGACTAGGCTAGGCTAATCAGTGATGGTGTTCTTTGATGATGTTAATGTTAGGCTGTTTTTAGCCATATGCTGGAGCTGGTTTCGGGCAAAGAAACTAAATATGTAAATAATTAAATAAATTAGCACAATAATATCATGTATCGGCGATCTCGCAGGCTGACGATAGGACCCAACACTACTGTAGCGTATTATGTTAATCACCCTCTGTGCATCCTAGGTGTATATGACATCCTTCTTTCAGAGAAATGCAGTTGGAGTTACATTAAAAATTATCCTGGCACTCCCAAGCTTTAGAATGGCATAGATGAGTGTTTCTCTTCATCAGTCAAAAACAAGTCCAATAAAGTGCATCCAGCCATAATAAAAAGTGCCTCACATGTCTTTGGGGACCTCCTGTAGCAAATCGATGTGTTTGCCAATCACAACGCAGTGGGACAGCTAACCAATCACAACACATTTCGTTTTGCGGAAGGCGGGCCTTCATCGAACCTGGAACTAATTGAACCATTTGTGTCAGGCTGGGGAGAAAGATGTTATAATGTAATAATGTAAATTATGTGAAAAATAATGTGTCTTTTGAGCCACCAAGCATGAAAGCATGTTCCTGTACACCCCCAAAACAAAATCAAGACTTTGTAAAAGAGCATAATAGGACCCCTTTAAAGTAGCCCAATTCAACATTGCTGACTGTAACCCAACAGCTGGGTTGAAGTGAGTTGGCGCTGGGTTGTTTCGTCAGAGGGAGGGGAGCGGTGTATAGTTTCAGCGGTCAGTGAGATTGACCCAGCAACTAACCCAACAGCTGGGTTACACAAAAACTACCCAACACTGGTAAAACAAGCCAACAGGCATAACCCAGTGGTTGGGTTAAAAAAATAACCCAGCTATTTTTAGGGTGAATGTGTTATTTAAAAGCTAGAAAGGCTCATTTTAATCTTACGGGCATCTTAGATGAGTTGCAAAGGCGTTTTAGATGCTTTGCGATTTCAACGTCCTCTGAAATAATTACCAGCATTCGTTCGCTGCAAATGTACACTTTAATTTGTAATCTAATAACTCTGGGTTATAATTGGCGGTTGAGATGGTGGTGACTGTTTAAATACGCCAGGCGCGCATACAATAACCCATAGCTGTTTATTTATTGATGCATGATTCAATGCCTTGGGTTTATAGTTCAGTTCAGATCATTAAAGATTCAATCGCCTGGAGCGCTATTCTCTTTAAGGGGGATCGGTGATCGGTATTTGTAGTGAAGCACGTATAGCAGACAACCTTGAAGAGCCCGTTAATTAAACCGTACAGTATCTTTAAATGTTAAACCACGAATAATTTTTCACTTTTATTTGTCCTTGATTTAAGGCATGCATTATGCTGTTTGTTGCATTGCAGTTGGTTAAAAATATATCCAAAGCCAAGTTTACTTCTGGCGAGTCAGTTTGCTAGAACAAATGGATTGCGAGTCGTACCGTTTCATTCTTTGCTTTTAGTTTTGCTCCTGTTCTGGAGAGTTTGGTTTTATAAAGTGTCTTTAAATAAAACATGTGCGGTTTGTGTGCTACAAGACCCCATGAGAGCCAAAATCCACTCGTATTATTCAGGAGCACAGCTTCCGTTCGCAGTGAAGTTAATGGTGGAGTCGAACGGAAAGATGTGCCGTGTTTTGTAAGCGTGTTTTTTGAAGACTACAGGATGGAGTTTAATGCCAGGGAAGACGTCACCGCAGCAGGACATATAAATGTGAGCTTTTGTGCGAAACCCTGAGCTGAAACGAGGGGATAAAACGCAAAGGATAGTTGAAGAATACAGCGATAGATGAAAGTAAAACAAAGCGATCTGATGTCACAGATGGACAGAATAATGTGGGTGAATATGTTCTCTTATCACAGACTTTAGTACAACAGCTAACATATTTTTTTCTCTGTATTTTTCCTTCCTTTATATAATTGTACATAGTTTAGATGGCTAAATAAACAGGCTTATCAACTTTACATGATCATGACAAATAACCTTTGACTTCAAAAACCTTTTATTCTCTTGTGGCAAATGTTCATCTGTCTAGTTTGATTAATTTTATTTTAATATTTTATTTTATTTTATTTTTATTTATTTATTTATTTTTAATTGATTTGACTTAAACTAAATATATAATACACACACACACACACACACACACACACACACACACACACACACACACACATATATATATATATATATATATATATATATATATATATATATATATTTTTTTTTTTTTCTATTGAATTAAATTTAATTAATACTATTTTTATATATATTTTATATATAGAACTGTTAAATCAGCTGGTAAATCAGTGAGGTTTTTTTTATAAATAAATATTTAATTAAAAAAATATTTTTATATTTGTTTATTTTATTTTATTTTTTTCTATTATGCATTGTTTTTATTTTATTTTATTTTTTATTGTATTGTATTTTCTTTTTCATTTTTCATTTTTTTGTTTGATTTGACTTATTTAAATACATATATATATATATATATATATATATATATATATATATATATATATATATATATATATATATATATACTTTATATTTATATTACTTTGTATTTTTATTTCATTTTTTATTTTATTTATTTTATTTTATTTCATTTTTGATTTGATTTTTGTTTTTATAGATTTATTGAAATAAACATAAAAAATAAAAAAAAGTATTTTATTGTTTATAAATTTTTAATATCATTTAATTTAATTTTGTGTTTTTGTGTGTGTGTGTGCTTTCCAGAACTGTTAAATCAGCTGTTAAATCAATTTTTTATTTATTGATTTATTTATTTTAATGCATTTGCAAACTGAATTTTGCATATATTGTTAGGGTTATGCACTTTAATGTGGATTTCTTTTTTTTCTTTTTTCTTTTTTTTGATGATAATAATAATAATAATAAAAATAATAAGAAGAATAATTTCTCCATTTTATTTTTAATTATAGCTTAGATTTATTTATTTATTTAAATAAATTAGCTGGACTTATTATTAGTTTCATGTTTGAATTTAACATTTTGATATTTTTTTACAATAGACAATAATAGCACAGTGTTGTGTTAAGAGCTGCTGTGATATGGCACATGAATTCTTGGGTCTCTATTTTTCCCATTGTGTCTCTAAACAGAATCAATAACAATACCTAAATAATTCAATAAGAACCGAAGCACTGAGTCATGGATGCTAAGCATTCACACAGCGACAGACCACACTGTTCTCAAAGAGGAGTGCGGAAAAGATGAAGAACGCAGGAAAATCAAGCAGGACAGGAAGAGGGGAGGTGCCAGGAAGAGAAGGCGCGTTCGCGGAGTAATGAGGATTCGAGGCAAACACGACTCTGTCAATCATTTGCCTTTGTGGAAATACTGAAATTAATTACCCCACGTTGGCAGGATGCCATGTTTGCCGTGCATGACTGCTAGTGCTGACAGCAGGCCAAGAGTGAGATGAATGAGTGATCGCAGGAAGGAGAGAGATTATGACTGTTTGACAGATGAATTTCCGTTTAATGTGGCAAAAAGAGAACAGTGGGTGTGGCAAAGTATTGTAGTATAGTCAAGTATTGTTCATGCTAAATAACGGTCCGCCCGACTGAAGTCACAGTAGGCAGTGGAGACTCTAGCCTGCATATTTGTTTAGAATAATTACTTATAATGTTTATAACAGAAACATCATCTTTATAATGTTGTTTTCTGATTGTTAACAGTCTGTTGTTGTTAAATGGACCACCTGCTTTGCAGTAGTTGTATTTGTTTATGGCATATATATATACGTATGCGGTTTGTTTTTTTTTCCATGCATTTCCTGTTTTTTTTCTCCTCTAGGATCACTGGCAGCGCTAAACTTTAATTTTACATGGTATCACGGCAAGGGGAAGGGCCCTTTATGCAATTAACTAATTAATCTAATTACTAAGTTCATAATTAATTGTGTAATTAAAAAGATTTCATCGAGATCCCACCTACAGCGTGGAAGCGCCGCTGCCGCACAAACTATCAGGAATTGCAGCCAGAGCTTCTGTTCACGTCGAGTCAACAGGGTCTGATTACATGAGGCGAATCAGATTCAATCAGCTGCATTTGCCTTGATGATATAATTATTTCAGTTTGATTTGTTGATGCTTTGAGAAAATGATGCTTAAAAGCAGCTTTAGGAAAGATACTACACATTTACAAGGTGTTATGTAGTTAAGGTTAAGAAAGCTCTTGAGTCTGACTTTTGTTTTTTTCTTTTTGTCCTGGCACACGTTTGCTCCGGCAAAATTTCCACTTGTTTCTGACTTAGAATCATTTTCTTCCACTTCCACTTGTTGTTTACTGAGATTTCAGTGCTGACTGTGCTCAAAACGGAGCTACAAATGCTAAGTGTTCTTTCATAAAGAGAGCAGAAACAGTAAACACTCTAGTCTAATGACATTATGATTCGGATTTTTAACCAAGTCATTGAGACTAACAGTTTGAAATAACAGATTTGTGTTTTAGAACAAATCTGTACCACTTCATCTTAATAACTGTAATTGTTTAATTCTGTTGTCACCACTTAAAGAACAGGACAATTAAAAGAAATTCATTTGCTTAAAGCCTATATATAAAACTAAGGCCTGGTTTAACAAACAAGGCTTAGACTAAGCCAGGATTAGACCATAGTTCAATTAGGACATTTACATATATTTAAAAAAAAAAAAAACGTGCTTAGAAAAAAAAACAAAAAAAAAAAAACAAAAAAAAAAAAAACTGGTGTGCATCTTGAGACAAAACAAAGGCACTGATATATTTTCAGTCAATGTTATAAACATGCCAATTGTAGTTGTAACGCGGCCATAGAATGAGGCGGAGGCGTGGGATCCATGTGCGACACGTTTATTGACGTGGTCAAACAGGCGATGGTCAACAACAGCAAACGGGAGCAATACAGGCAGTCCAAAGAGAGTAAACGATAATCCAGGCGAGTAGTCAAAAGGCAGGCGGCAGAACGACAATAAGGGAATAAACAATCCGGTCGGCAACGAGTAGGCAAAGGAACAAAGGAAAACGCTCAGGATTGATAGTGAAACTAGTCAAAACTTCGCGAGGAATTGCCCGCGAAGGCGAGGTATAAATGGCCGACTGACGGAAGCGACCCGGGAAACCCGGAACCGGAAGTGGGGGTCCCAGGTACGGGGTGATGGGTAATGTAGTGCTAAAAGTCCGGTGATAGTTCCCGCTGGCGGCGGTTGGAGGGAGCCACAGAGACCGCGGTGGTGACAGAGCCCCCCCCCTGCGAGCGACTCCTGGCGCGAGGAGGTGCCCGACGCCGGGGCCTACCCCTTCCTCGGGGGCCAGGTCGATCTGGGTGATTGGTGTGAAAGTCAGTGATGAGAGAGGGGTCGAGGATATCTCCAGCGGCAACCCAAGATCTTTCCTCGGGGCCGTAGTCCTCCCAGTCGACCAGGTATTGAAGTTGGCCTCGCCGACGTCGGGAATCCAAGAGGGTGTTCACTCTGTAAACCTCCTCGCCGCCGATGACAACGGGGGGTGGTCCCTGGGGAGCGGTCTCATCTAGGTCCTCCACTCCTTCCGGATTGCCAGCGGGCTTGAACAGAGAAACATGGAACGTGGGTGAGACACGATATTCAGCAGGAAGGTCAAGACGGAATGATACAGGTGTTATCTGTTTGATTATCTTGAAGGGACCCACGTACCTGGGACTTAGCTTCCTGCAGGGTTGGCGGAGACGCAGATCGCGGGTAGAAAGCCAGACCCACTGTCCAGGCTCGTAAGCAGGGTTGGGGCGGCGCCGGCGGTCAGCCTGAGTCTGGTTGCGTCGCACAGCTCTCTGTAAGTGGACGTGGGCCTGGTTCCAGGTGTCCTCGCTGTTCCGTAGCCAAGTGTCGACTGCCGGGAGCTCCGATGGTTCTCCAGACCAGGGGAACATGGGTGGTTGGAATCCCAAGACGCATTGAAACGGGGTGAGATTGGTAGATGGTTTGTGGATGGAGTTCTGGGCGTACTCAGCCCAGAACAGGTACCGACTCCAGTCCTCCTGGCGGTTCTGGCAATAGGTGCGAAGGAAGCGGATGAGTTCTTGGTTTAGCCTTTCGACTTGGCCATTGGCCTGCGGATGGTAGCCAGATGTGAGACTCACATTGACCCCTAAGAGACGAAAGAAGTTGGACCAGAGACGGGAAGTAAATTGGGGTCCTCGGTCAGACACGATATCCTCCGGCAGGCCGTAGAGTCTAAATACCCAATTGCATAGGGTCTCGGCCGTCTCAAGGGCCGAAGGGAGCTTCGGTAGGGGAATGAAACGACATGCCTTGGAGAAACGGTCGACGACGGACAAGATGGTGGTGTAACCGTTAGAGGGTGGTAGGTCAGTGACGAAGTCAATGGCTATGTGGGACCAGGGGCGTTCAGGCACAGGTAGGGGTTGGAGGAGACCTGCGGGTAAGCGCCGTGGAACCTTAGTGGTATTGCATGAGGTGCAGGCCTTAATGAAATTAATGGTGTCGATGCGAATGGTAGGCCACCAGAAGCGGTTACCTAATAAGTGGAGGGTAGACTCGATGCCAGGGTGACCGGAACTGGGTACGGAGTGGACCTCTGCTAGAACTCGTGATCTCAGGTTGGGGGGCACGAACGTGAGATTGGCTGGACAGTCGGGAGGTGGAGGATCCTGAGCTTGTGCTTCTGAAATCTCAGTCATGATGTCCCAGTTGACAGGTGCGACGATGACAGAGGTGGGTAAAAGAGGTTCAGGTGGGTTGGTAGGCTGACTGGACTCGTGAAGGCGAGAAAGGGCGTCGGCCTTAGTGTTCTGCGAGCCTGGGCGATACGAGACTTGGAAGCGGAAGCGGGTGAAGTATAGGGCCCACCGTGCTTGGCGATGGTTCAGCACCTTGGCAGAGCGGAGGAACTCAAGATTCTTGTGGTCCGTTAAGACAGTAAAAGGATGTTTGGCGCCCTCAAGCCAATGCCTCCACTCCTCCAACGCCAGTTTCATGGCCAGTAGCTCACGGTTGCCCACATCATAATTGCACTCGGCCGGACTCAGCTTGTGGGAGAAGTAGGCGCAGGGATAGAGCTTGGGTGGATCCCCCTGTCGCTGTGACAAGACGGCCCCGACGCCGGTACTGGAGGCGTCCACCTCCACGACGAAAGGCCTTTCCGGGTCGGGATGATGTAGAATGGGAGCTGTGCTAAACCTCCGACGGAGGTCGTCGAAGGCCTGGAGGGCTGCTTGGGACCAGGTGAGACGGGTGGTACCTTTTTTCACCATCGCCGAGAGAGGGGCCGCCACCGTGCTGAAGTTTCGAATGAAGCGGCGGTAAAAGTTGGCGAAGCCGAGAAATCGTTGGAGCTCACGGAGTGTGTTGGGACGTGGCCAGTTAAGAACGGCGTCAACCTTCTTCTCCTCCATCGCCACCCCCTCGGAGCTGATAATATAGCCTAGGAAGGAGATCTTGTCTTTGTGGAAGTCACACTTCTCCTCCTTGGCGAAAAGTTGGTGAGAGATGAGGCGCTGCAGCACACACCGAACGTGCTGGACGTGTTCTGAGTACGAGTTGGAGTAGATCAAGATGTCATCTATGTACACAATCACCCATCTGTTGAGCATGTCCCGGAAGACGTCGTTAACGAAGGCCTGGAAACATGACGGACTATTGGCCAGGCCGAAGGGCATTACCCGATATTCGTAGTGCCCTGAGGTGGTGGAGAAGGCCGTCTTCCACTCGTCCCCGGCGCGGATTCTGATAAGGTTGTAAGCCGAGCGTAAATCCAGTTTGGTGAAAATTTTAGCCGTGCGCAGCTGTTCTAGGGCGGATGGAACCAGGGGGAGAGGATAACGATACCTGACGGTTACCTCGTTCAGCCCACGATAGTCAATGCAAGGACGGAGACCGCCGTCCTTCTTCTTGACGAAGAAGAAGCCCGCGGAGGCGGGCGAGGTCGAGGGTGTGATGAAGCCCTTAGCCAGCTCCTCCTGGATGTACTGGTGCATGGCTTCTGACTCGGCCTGAGACAGTGGGAAAACACGTCCCCTGGGAGGTGTGGCCCCGGGGATGAGATCGATGGCGCAGTCCCCGGGTCGGTGAGGAGGTAGCTGAGTAGCTCGGGTGCGGCTGAATGCCTCCAGCAGGTCCTGGTACTCCGTGGGTATGGAACTTGAGGAGGTGTGATGGGTGAGAGCACCTGCAGGCGTGACTTGAGTGCGCTGGCAGTGTTGATGGCAGTGTGATGACCAGCGGGTGATGGTGCGGTCGGCCCAGGAGATGGACGGTTCGTGCTGATTCAACCAGGGGTAGCCTAGGATGACCGGTGATCGGGGAGAAGAGATGATAAAGAAGCGGATGGTTTCTCGGTGTGAGGGGTCAATGTGAAGTGTGAGGTCGTCGGTGGTGTGGTGAATTCTGCCAGATCCTAGCGGTCTCCCGTCGAGGGCGGCCACTGACACATGAGGAGAACAGGATAGAGTGGGTAAGTGGTTATTGGCTACAAAATCGGCGTCAATGAAGTTGCCAGCGGCGCCAGAGTCAATCAGAGCCGTAGTCTTGATAATAGTGTCACCACATTCCAGAGTTACAGATATGTCACAACTATTGGAAGAAGGTTTATCAGAGCTCACCGAGGAAGGTTGACGTGGAGGTCGAGTGGGACAGCTAGCTCGGACGTGTCCAGCCAGGCCGCAGTAAAGACATAGATTGTTCCGCAGTCTTCTCTCTCTCTCCTCCAGCGACAGTTTGGTGCTCCCAAGCTGCATGGGCTCAACGGGCGCCTCAGAGGAGGGTGTCGGTAGGGGTAGTGAGGAGGTGAAACGACTGGACTTACGTGCCCTCATTACATTATCCACCCGGATGGAGAGGTCTATGTACTGCTCCAGGGAAAGGTCCTCGTCCCGGCAGGCCAGCTCCACCTGGAGCTCGGGATTGAGACCCTTACGATAATGTAGCTTCAGTGGTCCATCATTCCAACCACTCTGCGCCGCTAGGGTACGGAAAGTGAGGGCGTAATCCGCTGCGGGCCTCCTGCCCTGCCGAAGTGCCATGATCTCTTCCCCTGCCTCACCGCTCTCGGAACTGGGCTGAAAGACCCCCTTGAACTGCTGCAGGAAGGCGGCAAACGTCGGAAAGGTAGGTCGGTCCAGCCGCCAAACAGCGGTGGCCCAGTCCAGAGCCTTCCCCGTGAGAAGTGAACAAACAAGCGCGATCTTACCCTCGTCAGTGGGATAGAGATGCGGCTGCTGACTGACGAAGAGAGAACACTGCAGCAAAAACCCCTTACACTTCGCGGCGGTGCCGTCAAACTTCTCGGGAAAGGCGAGTCGCGGGCTGGCGGTGGCTGGAGTTACTGCCGGCGTGGGCACGGTCGCGGGAGGTGCAGCAGGCGGGGAAGTCAGTTGCAGGCCCTGTAGTGCTCTCACCAGCTGCCCCGTGAGATCGGTGAGGCGGTCCAGCTGCTGCTGATGTACCGCGAGCGTTGAGGCCTGGGCTGAAAGCTCCGATGTTAGCTCCAGCACCGTGGGAGGCGAGGCCGAATCTGGTGTGACCGGATGGGCGGTCGCTGGATCCGAAGTCGGCGAAGTTTTCTGTAACGCGGCCATAGAATGAGGCGGAGGCGTGGGATCCATGTGCGACACGTTTATTGACGTGGTCAAACAGGCGATGGTCAACAACAGCAAACGGGAGCAATACAGGCAGTCCAAAGAGAGTAAACGATAATCCAGGCGAGTAGTCAAAAGGCAGGCGGCAGAACGACAATAAGGGAATAAACAATCCGGTCGGCAACGAGTAGGCAAAGGAACAAAGGAAAACGCTCAGGATTGATAGTGAAACTAGTCAAAACTTCGCGAGGAATTGCCCGCGAAGGCGAGGTATAAATGGCCGACTGACGGAAGCGACCCGGGAAACCCGGAACCGGAAGTGGGGGTCCCAGGTACGGGGTGATGGGTAATGTAGTGCTAAAAGTCCGGTGATAGTTCCCGCTGGCGGCGGTTGGAGGGAGCCACAGAGACCGCGGTGGTGACAGTAGTATTGTTGAAATAAATAAATAAATAAATAAATAAATAAATAAATAAATCCTATATATATATAACTATATAACTAAAACTGACATAATCACAACAAAATAAAAAAATAAAAACAAAATACAAAACATAACTTTTGACTTTATTAATATTATTTAAATGCTACTAAAGCTTAAAACAAGTAATTATTGATTTTTAATTTATGAATGTATGGATGTTTTTAAAAAGATGAATTAAAAATAGAAAATGTTCAACTACATCTTATGTAACAAAGCTGTAAATAGAAACAAAGCATCTTTCAAATTATACTACAAAGTATTATCAGTGGGTTGATCTGTCTGGTAGTACAGTGTGGTTAAGATCAATAATTAGTGACAAGAAAGGTTTAACATAAAATAAAACAAAATAAAATAAAATAAAATTTTAATTCAGTTTAACCTGATGCATTAAAATAACTAAAACTTAAACAAAAATTAAAAATAACAAAAAAATTAACATAAAAACTAAAATTGACAAAATCACAACAAAACTACTAAAACTTTAAAATGAAAATGAAAACAAAATATAAAAAATAAAATCTAATTCATAACTTCCTACTTCATTAATATTATTTCATAAATGATACTCAAGCTTAAGTTAAAAGTAATTATTGATTTTTAATTTATGAATATATGGATGTTTTTTTTATATAATTAATTAAAAATATAAACAAGTAACAAGAAAGGTATAAAATAAAATAAAATAAAATAAAATATCCTTTAAAAGAATGTAACTTAAATTCAAAATTAAATAAAATTGCTATTTGCCAAGGGAACATGTCAAATTTAATTTAGTTTAACTTGAAATAAAATAACTAAAACTAAAACAGAAATTAAAAATAATAAAAAAAACTAAGAAAAAAAAAAAAAAAAAAAAAACTACTGAAATTGACAAAATCACAACAAAACTACTAAAACGTTAAAATTAAAATGAAAGCAAAATATAAAAAATAAAACCTAAGCTTAAAACAAGTAATTATTGATTTTTAATTTATGAATGTTGTTTTTTTTTTTTTTTATAATTAATTAAAAATATAAAATAAAATGATTAACTACATCTTATGTAACAAAGCTGTAAATGGAAACAAAGGATTTTTCAAATCATGGTTTGATCTGTCTGCTAGTACATTGTGGTAAATATCACTAATTGGTGACAAGAATAGTAAATAAAAAAAAAAAAAAGAAACTGTATAAAACTACTAAAATTGAAAAAATCACAACAGAACTACTAAAACCAAATTATATTACAAAATAGTATCAGTGGTTTGATCTGTCTGCTAGTACAGTGTGGTATCGCTAATTAGTAACTAGAAAATTACTATATAAAAAAGATTTTACAAATGTACTGTAGTAAACTAGCAGTGTTCTGTATGTTAGTGGATATGTACCAGGTGTAGGAGCTCATTTTATTTGGCTTGAGTTTATGTTCATTATAATCACAACAAAACTACTAACACACACACACACACACAAATCTATCATTTTTTAAAATGATACTTAAGTTTAAAAATGAGTAATTTATAAATCTATCAATGTAATTTTTTTTATTATTATTAATTAAAAATCTAGAAGAAAATAATCAACTACATCTTATGTAACAAGGCTGTAAATAGAAACAAAGCATCTTTTAAATTATGGTTTGATCTGCATGTACAGTGTGGTAAATATCACTAATTGGTGACAAGAATAGTAAATTAAAATAAATTTACAAAATCACAACAAAACTACTAAAACTCAGTGGTTTGATCTGTCTGCTAGTATGGTGTGATATCGCTTATTAGTAGCTAGAAAGGTGAATGTCAAAAAAATAAATAAATAAATAAAAATAACAAATGTACTGTAGTAAACCAGCAATGTTCTGTATGTTAGTGGCTTTTTGCCAGGTGTAGAAGCTTGTTTTATTTGACTTCAGTTTATGAACTTGATCTGATCTGTATGATGCTATTATCATCCCTCCCACATTTTTGGCTTCTAGCAGGTAAAGATTTCATAAGCGCCTTCGTTTATGATGCAGACAGATAGCAGCCGAAGCGAGAGGAGGCGTTGAAGTAAAGCAGAGGGAAAAGTTACTCGCAAGGTCACATTTCACTCTCAGCGAGAGGCTAGAGTGAAAAGCAAGCATTTTCACTATTAACTTACTGATTTCATACACTAATGGAAGCACATTTTTGCAGTAGTTCAGCATGAAAAAAAAACAGGAATGCCGTCTGTATCCACCTACACCTACAAATCAAACAGACTCTGGGTCGTAGTCAATTCACAAACTATACAAGCGTGCGTTTGTTTGGCCCACATGTGCTAAGCACATCTGATCGGCGGTCCAGATGTGAAGCGTCTCGGCCTTGATACCGTTGGTAAAACGCAACGCAAACAAGCACTTCTGCTTTGTCAACATTTCTTACGAGCTCGCAAAGAAAACAAACAGAGGCAGAAGTGTGATTGCGCGCGTGTGGGCGTGCGCGGGAGAGTGCGAGATGATTTAAGCTCCGCCGTTGCGGTGTCATCTCTCGAACGGAGTAACAGCCTCTCAGCTAAGTGAAAGTCGCGGTTCAGAGTGCGCTTTTCTCTGATACCCACCAAAGCAAGGTGTTAGGCGTCTGCTGCGGCTTTGAAAGTCTGTGCATTCATTTATATTTAAATCTTCCATCTCTGCGGTGAATAAAGTGGCGGCGAGCTGTTTTCAACCCTTTTAACACTTGATTCAAAACATTTAGTGGGAGCAGCAAGGAGTA
Organism: Cirrhinus mrigala; assembly: GCA_036247105.1. NCBI lineage: Eukaryota > Metazoa > Chordata > Actinopteri > Cypriniformes > Cyprinidae > Cirrhinus > Cirrhinus mrigala. The sequence goes on from CM070012.1 coordinate 4,532,099, forward strand.
ACAAGGGAGGATGTTTACTTATGCAGGAGCACGAAGCGTGCAGGTGAAAGGCATAGGCTGTCTGAACTAGTGGGTTTGCACTGTGTGTGTGTGTGTGTGTTTATGCCACGGCCGGTAGTTCTTTGTAATGACAGGATGGCGGACCGAGCGCTCCGGGGGCCAAGGGTGTTGATGCTAAATGCGGAGAGGAGAGATTGTTATGTTTTCTAGCATGAAAACGGAAGCGCTTTTACCATCCATCATTGATGAGTTTGAGAAGATGGGTAATTCCCTCGCCATGCTTCGGAGCCTGGTATGGCTCACTGGATTGACACACGCACACACACCAACACAACATTCATCTGAATGCGCAGTGCGTCAGTGACTTAAGACTGTAAAAATACGCTCTGCTGACTCTCTTAACTCATACGAACTGTTCTTCTGTTCATGATCACACCAACAGCTCTTTGAGATATATATATGGCAGCTTTTCAAGAGGTTATATATACATAAAAAACATTCAAAAGGCAGTATTTTTTTTATGTTTTTGATAAAAATATAGTAAAATGTTTATTGTGAAATATTATTAACATTTAAAATGTTTATCAAGTGTATTTAGAACCTCTGTGTAAACAGTATTTCATATAATAATAATAATAATAATAATAATAATAATTATACAAAGTGTCACATGATTCTTCATAAATCACTATAATTTGCTGATTTGCTGCTGAGGAAACATTTAGCATTATTATCAAAGTTAATAATTGTTGTTTTGCTTAATATTTTATTATTATTTTTTTTTCTTTGATGAATGGAATGGAAATAACACCATTTATTTATTTATTTATTTATTTATTTATTTATTTGTTTCTTTGTTTCTTTCTTTCTTTATTTATTTAAAATTGATTTATTCTTGTATTCACAGATCAAAATAAGTGATTTCTGAATATATTCAGAGATTAATTCTTAATTCTTACCGAGACATTATCCATTCATTTTACAAACATTTTCATTAACTGTAAAACACAACTCAATGCAGTGTAAAATTCAAAATACAATTAAAACAACTGTATATAATAATAATAATAATAATAATAATCATCCTCATCATAATCATCATAATCATCATCATCATCATAATAATCATAATAATAAATAATAATACACTACTTTATTTTATTTTATTTTATTTTATTTTATTTTATTTTATTTTATTCAGTTATTCTCACCTTAACTGTGATTCTGTTTTTCAGTTTGTCTGTTAGCTACATCTTCATAGAATACTTAAAAAAAAAAAAAATACACAAAACAAACAAACAAACAAATAAATAAATGAATAAATAAAATTAATTAATTAAATTGTATTTTATTTTATTTTACTTTATTATATTATATTTTATTTTATTTATTCAAAGAATTATTAAATAGCTGTCCTTTGCACCATCTTAACTGTGATTCTGTTTTTAGTTTGTCATTCAACTACATCTTCAGAGAATACTTAAAAAAAACACAAATCAGTCAATCAATCGATCAATCCAAGTAAATTGATATTGGAAACTTGAACTGTAATCAAATTAAATTGTGAAATCCTTTAATATTATTGTAATGTACAAAGTAGGAGGGTACCCTGTTTAATTTACGGCAGTATTTATTTATTTATTTATTTATTTATCCATTTAGAAAAATACATGTGCTAGAATATTTCTTGGTAAATCGATATTGGAACTTGAACTTACATCAAATTAAATTGTGAAAAATAAATAAATTATATGTATATGCAAAAGTTTGATTGTATCTGTCCTCATTCTGTACCAACTGGACTCATCAGTTTTATGTTACAATGGTAGCAGTGATGCACTCTGTTCTTAAAGGAAACAACGTGTATTCAAACTCTACCGGCTGGCAAAGGCCCCTGCCTCAGTAAGTCTTAAAGTGTTCAAACTTGTAGGTGTCAGACTTTTGTAAGTACGACAGTACAACATCCGTCCATGTTTCTGAATCTCTCTACGCACATCTGGCTGTACCGGACAGGGATCCTAAAAGCAAAATGACCCTGAAACATTAAATTGTATGTCCTTCCAGGAACAGAATGAAGCACTTGGCCCTCATGCACAAGGGCTCCTGTAGGATGTTGGCCCCTTCCCGCCATTTGACTGGCCCCTCAGGCTCAGTGCCTGCCACTGCTGCCCACTCTACAGGACAGGTTCTGCCATCATATTCTGCCCATCTGCCACCGGTCACAAGCAGCACAAAAGCGTCCTTTGAGGGCATTATGTTGACAATCCGCCTCAACAATAACCCATTGTTTATTGAATTAGTGGAGGGATGTCCCGCCAGTGGCATTCAGATCCATTTAGTAATATGAACTGCAGACTTGGGATTCACTCTTAACGGCCGTTTGCTGGTGGTGAATGGATGACATTGGGCCAGTAAACCAACAAACTCGATTTTCTGTTGAATATCATGGGAAATATAAAAATATTCCTTAGTACCGTGGCCGGCTCCTAATATATTAGCATGAACAATATGCTCCCTTTCATTATTTACTTATTTAAGAGCTCCATATGTTGAAGCAAAGACTTGCATGAATTCATAGACTGGTTCCCTGCTGAAAAAAAAAAACATTGGATTAATGTATGCTTTATACTGGTTTGCGTTGTTTCGGTGCTCAGTTGGTTGACTAACCATCATAGCCATGCATTTATCCATAAAAACTCAACATGAAATGGAAAGCTTAAGTTGTTTAAGAAGCCTAATGAGGACACCAATATTCAAAACACATGATATGGGTTACATACGTGTAAAAACTATTAAGGAAATATTAATTGTGCTTGCAATGGCCTTGACGTTTGACACATGAGTACTGAGCCTTTAACCAACTGCTGCTTTTCATAAGTACTGTATAGAGAACACATGGTGCACGACCCGGGCACGTATGTGTTGTCGCATGGAAGCTTGTACAGATGGTGTACATGATTTTGAATGTATGTCTGGTGTAATGTTGGTTAATATGGCAGCCGTGTTTTCTCTCAGGTTCTTTAGCTTTTGAGTGCTCTGGGATATAAAGGCCTTTAATAGATTTTGGTCTCCAGAGAGCAATGAGATGAGCTGAGAAGTCGCAAAGTGTGTGTGTATGTGTGTGCATGCTGGAGAGAGAATGAGTTGTGAAGACATAAGTGCAACTAGATGTCAGCTAGAATCCTTAAAGAATCTAAATTACCTTGTTATTGCCTGCAAACAGGAGGATGTGTGTGTGTGAAGATGCAGTGTTTCTCAATCAGGGGTCTGTGGATACCTTGTGTTCCAGAATCTTTTTTATATGTGACCCTGGACCACAAAACCAAGTCATAAGGCTCAGTTTTTTGAAACTGAGTTATACATCATTTGAAAGCTGAATAAATAAGCTTTTCCATTGGTTTACTACGATAGGATAATATTTGGCAGAAATACAACTATTTGAAAATCTGAAATCTGAGGGTGCAAAAAATTCTAAATATTGAGAAAATCACCTTTGAAGTTGTCTAAATGAATTTCTTAGCAATGCATATTATTAATCAAAAATTAAGTTTGATATGTTTACGGTAGGAAATATCTTCATGGAACATGATCTTTGCTTAATATCCTTATGATTTTTGGCATTAAAAAAAAAAAAAATGAATAAATAAATAAATCGATAATTTTGACCCATGCAATGCATTTATTTTTGGTTATTGCTACAAATATACCTGTGCTTTTTAAGGTTTTGTGGTCCAGGGTCACATATGTAATATTTCATGTAAATATGTTTGTTTACATTATTGTTCGCAGATTTGGGGTCAGTAAGAATGTTTGAAATGAAATAAATTAATGCATTTATTTACCAAAGGATTCATTAAACTGATCCAAAAGCGACAGTAAAGACGTGTTGCAAAAGATTTCCATTTTAAATAAATGCTGTACTTTTGAGCTTTCGTGGTTTCCCCAAATATACAAAGCAGCACAGCTGTTTTAAACACTGATAATGATAATAATCATAATAATTAAGAGAAATGAATATTAAGCAGCAGAACAGCATATTAGAATGATTTCTGAAGGATCATGTGATACTGAAGACTGGAGTAATGATGCTGAAAATTCAGCTTTGATCACAGGGATATGTTCAAATAGAGAATAGTTATTTCAATTGTGATAATATTTCATATAATGACTGTATGCAGGCTAAATTAAAATAAGTACATTGCATAAGTATTCATACCCTTACCTCAATACTTAGTTGACGCACCTTTAGAACCTCAAGTCTTTTTGAGCATGATGTGACAAGTTTTACTGATTACAGATGTTTTATTGGTAATGTATGTGTAAAATTACCAATGTTATAAAGATTTGTACATTTTGTCATATGACATGTTTCCATAAAAGAAGATGCCACAGAAGGGATAATATGACTGGTGATTGGACAAGTTAACTATCATTAGTATTGAATTGTACATACTTTTATTTGACTTCAAATATGACAGGGGTTGAGAAGCACTGGTCTAGATCGTAACCTGTTATGGAAACTGTTGTGAGAGTGTATTTGTTGAGGACCACAAAACCAGTCGTAAGTAGCACGGGTATATTTGTAGCAATAGGCAAAAATACATTGTATGGGTCAAAATAATAGATTTTTCTTTTATGCCAAAAATCATTAGGATATTAAATAAATAACATGTTCCATTAACATATTTAGTTAATTTCCTACTGTAAATATATCAAAACTTAATTTCTGATTAGCAATATGCATTGCTAAGAACTTCATTTAAAGGCAATTAATCTCAATATTTTGTTTTTTTTGCACCCTCAGATTCCAGATTTTCAAATAGTTGCATCTCTGCCAAATATTATCCTATCCTAACAAACCATACATTAATTTAAAAAAACTGATCCTTATGAGTGGTTTTGTGGTCCAGGGTCACATATAGATGACAAATCTGATCTAAAGGTCATAAAGATGCTGAAAATGGTAATGAAGAACTAAATTCTGACAGTTTTTGGTGAAAGACACCACAACTAAAGTTGTAAGTGGACGTCAATATATGTTAAATATAAGCTTAGTTCAAAAGCCTATATGTGTATGTGTGAGTGTATTAAAGCATTTTACGGCAGGACATGTGATTATACTGATAATACTGATTATACTGATAATCTTGCAGATATATGACATCATGTTACTGTTTAAGCACATACATTAAGCCGCTCATTATTGCAGCGCAGAATAGATGCCTCATTGGTTTATACTGGCCGATCACAATGATGAGAGTCATGAATTTATATCTAACTCCGATTAGGAGGAGCATCTACTAAAATAAACCGGAGTTATATCTTGCTTTAACTCATCTCTTACTGTCTGCTTGTTGCTTCCGCATTAAATGAAGAATCAGCGCATAAACTCTGTCGTAAAGCCTTGTTTTAGCGAGCAGCTGCCGTCGTCTGGAGGTTGACTTTATTTCGGCGAGCCGTTTTAAATATAGTCTAAAAAGGGCTCATTGCTATGCAGTATGAAAGAGGCCTGTAGATTTGCTCCCCCCTGTTGGTAAGCACACGGTGCAGTGTTGAGAGGTGTGATAAGGAAGAAGCTGGCAGGGGGGCAGAGTGGCAGATGTTAGCCCAGGTTTCTCTGGAAAGAGCACTAATCCGCTCTCACCGCGGCTAACCGAGACCAACTTACCGAGCACAGCCAAGTGCTCTGTCTGAATTTGATATTAAAATGAAATTGTTAGCACATGCATTATGCTTTGAGTGAGCGTCTTGAACGCACCACTGGAAATCTAAGTGATATTGCTGGTGTTATTCCAGGATTTATTATGGTTTACGCGGGAGGATGAAAGAGTATTAGACAATGCTCGCAAAATAGGCTCATAGTGCCGGTGGATTGTGGATTGTTTTTCTTCAAGTGCCGATCTAAAGTGACTCATTTGAAGGATGTCTCTTTGAGGTCGTAAGTAATCTTGCAGATGTTTTATCTAAAGTTACTTTTAAGACATACACTTTTCCAAGGCTCATACAATTACATAAAACCTGGGAATATCAGGAAATGTTGAACTTGTTTGTCCAACTGATGGTTTATAATATAATATACTATAATATAATATAACACAACACAACACAACACAACACAACACAACATAACATAACATAACATAATATAATATAATATAATATAATATAATATAATTAGCGTTTATCAAATGATTAGTCATGATTAATTGTATCCAAAATAAAAGTTTTTTGTTTACAAAATACATGTGTGTGTACTGTGCATATTTATTATGTCAATACGCACACATGCATGTATATATTTAAAAAATAAATAAATAAATAAATATATATATATATATATGTTTTCTTCATATATTGAATATATTTATATATATATATATAAATTATATGAATATAAATATATACATGGAAATATTTTCTAATATCTTTTTTTTCTGCATTGAAAAGGTAATAGAGTTTTTGTTTATGCACATTGTTTTTTAAGTTGAAACTGAAAGTAAAATGTTACTAAACTTGCATCATATGTTTATTTAAAATGTGATAAAAGCATGATAAAAAGATGTGACCTTCATAAAAAAAACAAAAAAACAAATGGTGCGTATTTATGTACACATAATAAATATACACAATACACACATGTATTATGTAAGCAAAAACTTTTATTTTGGATGTAATTAATCAAGATCAATCATTTCACAGCACTAAATAGTATAATATAATATAATATAATATAATGTCTGAAACTGTATCGATTAATTGATTGTAAAACAATCAAGAATGTACAATCTTTTTTATTTATTTTATTTTATTTTATTTTATTTTTTATTTTATTGAACACAAAAGCAGATGTTTTGAAGAATATACAGTTGATGGTAGCCATTCACTTGTATAGTAGGCTTATTCTCTCTCTCTATCCGTACTATGGATGTCAGTGGTTACCGGCAACTGTTTATGTATCAGTATTTTTCAAAATATCGTTCAGCAGAAGAGAGAAACTCATTAACGTTTGGAAAACCTTGAAGGTGAGTAAATGTTTGAGTGAATTATCCCTTTAACATGCACAAGAAATTTCTACTATGAATCTGAATATGCTTTAGGATTTGATCATCCAGTAGCCTTGTAACGCTTACCTTGAGCTGAACCTGCATCCTTTGCATTAGCATCCTTAACCACTCAAATACAATCAGCGTTTATTTGAGTTTATGGACGTCATTAGGCACTCGCCTATTATTTTGGAATGAAATTATAATAACAACAGCTCTCAACCATCAAAGCCTCTTGATTACAAATAATCTGAACGGTAGCTCAGGTAGACCTCTCCATTAAACTGATTAAAACTGTCTGTGGAACCCTGTTCCCTTCAATCAGTGCTTAAAAATGAAGAGCATCTCATGTTGTGTCTCATTTCAAGTATATTAGCACTGGTCCCTTTGAAATTAGAAAGACAAATAGTCCACAATTTAAATTAGGAAATTAATTTTGATGCATTAGTAGGTGTAATGATTTCTCAATGTAACAAGGTCAAGGTTGAAGTTAATTAGATCCGCACATTAACCGAATCTTAATTTTATACAGATTTGGACGTGTTTAAGGTAATGCGCGAGTTTGCACTTTTAAATATAGGGCATCGTTTTGGCCTTCACACTTAGAAAACTGTCACAAAAACACAAATTATCAGGTGATAATTCAAATAAATGAAAGAAACTCTTTAAAAGAAATATTCTCCCTTAAATTATCTTCTCTTAATATTCTCATAAATATTATCACATGAGAATTCTGTTTGTAATAATAATAATAATAACAATAAAAATAATAATCAATGAAAATAAACCTTTCTTGATCATTTTTGTACATAATATAATCCATATTTAATTAATTAATATGAATTTTTCTTCCTTTTTTTTTTTTTTGCATTGAAAAGGTACAACTAGAATTTTTATGTAAAATATGTAAAAAAGTTGAAACTGAAAGTAAAATGGTTGAAATGTTTGAAATTTGCATCATATTTTTATTTAAAATGTGGTAAAAGCATAATAAAAAGTTTCCGATATAGTTTTAATGTGATCTTCATATATCAAAAGAAAAAAAAGAAGAAAAAAAAACATAAGAATAATAAATAATAAAAACAATAATTAAAAAAAAAAAAATCTGATAAAAGCATGATAAAAATTTCCCAAGATAGTTTTAATGTGACCTTCATATAACAACAACAACAACAACAACAACAAAAAATAAGATTGAAAATGAACAATAAAAACAATAATTAAAAAAAAAAAAATCTGATATATTTCTGCATTATTTTTAGATTATTTATTATTCATTTATATATTATTTTATTATTTAAATACTTTCTTGATAGCAGTATTGTTTATAATAAAATAACATGAAATTTGCATCATACTTTTATTTAAAATGTGATAAAAGCATGATAAAAAGTTTCCAAGATAGTTTTAATGTGACCTTCATATAAAAAAAAAAAAAAAAAAAAAGAAAGAAAGAAAGAAAGAAAAGAAAATAAAATAAAATAATAATTAAACCCCCCATGAGGGTATAATAAAAAAAAAAAAAAAAAAAAAAAATATATATATATATATATATATATATATATATATATATATATATATATATATATATATATATATATATATATGCTGAAAGATGGGGAGGAACCGATCGATCACGAATTCGTGTACAGTCTATGAAGCTGATCGCAAAATTTTAGGGGGGCTGAGTAGTCAGTAGCCCCCCTAAAAATGGCCTAGTGACACCCATGGCAGTACTGTTTATAATAACATAAAATGTTTAGATTTTCAGAATTTGCATTATGTATTTATCTAAAATGTGACAAAAGCATTATAAAAAGTTTCTAGGATAGTGACCTTCATATAACAAAACAAAGAAACAAACAAAAAAAGATTTTGATATCTTCTTCATCTTCTTTTTTGCCATACCTCCATATCTTCAACGTAGGCTCTCGCATGAGTCGACGCTAAATACCACCTGTTTCTGTCTTGACGTGCTCTTTTTACATGACCAAGCCACTGATGTTGTCTTTCATGTACTTTTTGCATGATCGTTTCTTTCTGATTAAGAGCCTTTCTGATGTCATCGTTTCTCATCTAGTCTATGATGCGAACTCCAAGTATTTTTCTAAGTGCTGCAATTTCAAATACAATTTGTTGTTTCTCTTCAGCACTCCTAAGTGTCCATACTTTGCAACTGTACAAGGCAATCGGGAGTATTAGGGAACCGTACAGTCTCATTTTGGTCTCATTCTTGATGTTTTTGTTTTTCCAGATGTTGTTCAGATCGCTCATCACTTTCAAGGCTGTGGCTGTTCTTATTCTGATGTCTGTAGAGCAGTCGCAGTTTGCAGTTAAAGTCATTCCAAGATACTTGAATCTTTCCACTCCGTTTTGGAGTCACTTATCTCTTGCACATACTTTAAACTGACCTTGTCGACATCTACGTACTTGGGTCAAGAGAGCAATATCGTCGGCAAAACGTAAGTTGTTAATAGTTCTGCCGTTTACACATGCTCTGTGGCTCTCCAGACCATCAAGTGCCTCTCGCATAATGTGCTCCAGATATATGTTGAAGAGATCTGGAGACAAAAAGCAGCCTTGTCGGACACCGACTGTTTGCTGGAACCAATCTGTCATATTGTTTTCGACTTTCATAGCACTTTGCATTTTCTGATAAAGATTCTCAATCAGACTGATCAGCTTGGGGCGTATTCCATAGTGGTGTAGCACTTTCCAAAGGCCTTGATGCCACACTCAGTCAAAGGCTTTCTTGAAATCAATAAAGATCAAGTAACGTTCTTTGTCTTGCAGTGCAAGGTACTTCTCTATTTATACATTTTTCTTTATAATATTTATTTTTAATTTATGTATTATTTAGAAACTATTTTTGATATTTAAAAATTTGCATACTATTTTTTTATTTAAAATGTGATAAAAGCATGCTAAAAAAAATCCAAGATAATTTTAATGTCACCTTCACTTAAAAAAAAAAAATAAAAATGTTGAAATTTAGCCCTAGGACCTGAAAGAAGTTGAAGAAACACAAAAAATCAGAAAATCATCACCACAGGAAAGTAATCACTAAGTATCAGAAACATAATCAGAGGGGAACAGCAGAGCTTGTTTTACTGTGGCTGGGAAACGTGAGGCTCTGGCTTCTTGTTAAGGTTGTTGCTCTTGCGCCGAACCGCTTTGAAGTGTGCAAATGCTGTCGCAGATAGAAAATTTTGAAAATGAGATACAGAGGAATGGGGGTGGAAAATACACACTCCATCGAGCGGAGAGAAAGAAGGATGCCGACAGAGACGGTGGAGGGAGGAGGGTTTTCATATCTCTCTACCTCTACCAGTATCTTTGGACGCTCTTCCAGGCAAATTCTCTCCAGCGCTTCTGCTCTTCCTCACAGATAACACATTCAGACTGGTGTATTCTTTTCCTTACCCAAAAGCTCTCTCTCTCTTTCTGTCTTTTGTGGTATTTATTTATTTATTTATTTATTTATTTTGAGAATCAGAATTGAGTTTATTCACCGAGTTTGCACTTGTGATGAATTGCTTGGTGAGTGGCTACCATGGTAACAGTGAACATATATAATAAACAGAGAGTGAACAAGTGAAAGAATACAGACAGAGAAAAAGTATTCAGTGGATTGCGCTGTTGTGATGTTTACTTGTAGTGCGTGTTATTCAAGACAAAAGTAATAAAATACAGAATAAGAATTGCTAAATAATATGTTCAGCAGTACAGTTAGAACAACATTTTTTTTTTAAATTATTAAATCAACTTACTAACTAACTAGCTAAATAAAAAGTAATTAAAAAAATGATTCATTCATTAAAAATCTGCAGTTCTTAAGAAAATCAACTTGAATATGATGGTTCACTAATTGTATAATTGTGTATTTATTTATTCATTTATTTGTAAGTAAAAATAATTTCACATTTTAAAAATTTAATATGGCCCTGTCTTTTCTTTCTTTCTTTCTTTCTTTCTTTCTTTCTTTCTTTCTTTCTTTCTTTCTTTCTTTCTTTCTTTCTTTCTTTCTTTCTGCAGTACAGTTAAAACAGCAGTTTTCTTTAAATTTTTAATTTTTTCTTTAAATGATTAAATCAACTTACTAACTTACTAGCTAAATAAAAAGTAATTAAAAAAGTATTAATGCATTAAAAATCTGCAGTTCTTAAAAAAACCCAACTTGAATACAATGGTTCACTAATTGTATAATTGTATATTTATTTATTTATTTATTTATTTATTTGTAAGTAAAAATAATTTCAAATTGTAAAAATTTTATATGGCCCTGTCTATCTTTCTTTTTCTTTCTTTCTTTCTTTCTTTCTTTCTTTCTTTCTTTCTTCTTTATAAATGTATTAATTCATTAAAAAAATCTGCAGTTAATAAATCAACTTGACTATGATGGTTCACTAATTGTATCAGTGTTTAAGATTAGATTTACAGAATATTTGTATTGCCATGACGGTAAATAAAATGACAGGGTTTTTTTTTGGGATCTTTTGGGCTGAACTTTCTGAAACTTCTCAAATATTTTCAGGCTGTTACAAAAAAACAAAACAAAAACACCTTTCCGTTTAATTGAAGCCCTCATTTTAAGTGTAAGGCGGAGAGTTCAAGGTGTTGAACGGCAGCAATAGGGTTTTATTGTCCAACCGAGTGCAATAGAGAGCGTTTAACAGTGGAGTTGTTCAGTTTTGATGAAAACCGTTGCTATAGGGGAGAAAGCGTTCTTGTACTGTGTAGAGGCAGAAAGGTGAGAACATCACAACATGCTACACACCTGCCTCAGAGAAAAACGCTTTACTTCCCGTAAAAATGTCTTTTCTTGCAATTCCAGGTTGATTTTAACCGGAACATTCGGCTGTTTGTGTTCTCTGTTCCACCACTGGCGCTCATTTATCGTATTTCCGAAATATTATCAACCCCAATTAATAGATGACAAAATGATGACAGGTGGATTGAGCAGAGGCCAAGTTAGTTGTGCAACCGCCAAAAAACACTGAAAGCGGGCTAAGCAGCTCTGAAACGGTACGGCAGCCGCCGCTGTGTCTTTAAATAAAGTGATGTTAAAGCTGTCGTCTCCTGGGCTTCGTCTGACTCAACGACTCTGTTTTCTCTCTTTCCTCTTCTTTTCTGTGGTGGTTTCTTACTTAAAGCTGTTATCTGAGCATTAGCGCTCTGTGTGGAAGGCATTAAGAGTGTGTGTGTGGCTGGGTTTAGTGGTCTCCAGAAGAGGCTCACCTTAAACCTAGTAAACTGATCTGGGCTTCACAGGTATGTGATGGAGCTAAATCCACAAATATGGCTCACAGAGAGAGACATACATATAGATCAAACATTTACACTCTTAACTAGAAGAGATTATGTGACAGGGATCATTGAATCTCTATGTACCAGAAAATTCTGATTAATATTGGCATATGATCATATTCTGTTTTGTTAATTGCCGTTATTAAGTTAAACCAATATTCTGGTTTCCATACATCTGAATGATGGCTGAGGCAGATAGCAAATGTGTTTGTTAATCGTTGTTTTAACAAAACACTGTTGATGAAGATGCAGTGAACTATTGGTGTGAGCTATCAGTAAAAGATGCAGTAAAGTATTAGTGTAGTATTAAAGGATAGTATTTAATTAGTGATTTTAAACAGTATTTATTAGGAATAATATATAGACTGTCGCTTTTGATTAATTGAATGAATTCTTGCTGAATAAAATTACACATTTTTTTAAATCAGTCAATCAATCAGTCATTTAATATCTTACTGACCCTAGACTTTTGAATAAGTGTATGTGTCATTTACAGATTTTGGCAATTCCATACTTGAGTGTTTTTTTTTTTTTTTTTTAATAAAATATTTGTCCTCTCTACTTTTCCATTTGTGAGTATTTAAAGAGATCCTATTATTTTGTTTATTTTTATTATTATTATTTTATTTATATTTTTTTAATTTACCTTTCATGCAGTGTGCAACACAGCTCTTAGTGAGTGAAAACATCCTGCAAAGTTTTAAATCTGAAAGTGCTCTGTATATAAAGTTTTTGTCTTTCAAAAGAAAGAGTCGATTCCGAGTCATGTAAACAAGTCATTTTCAAAATGAATCTTAAACTGTTTCAAATTGACCTCAACATGAAACATTAACATATTGCCCGCCCACTTGTTGTGGGTGCAGACCCGGGAAAACTGGAACCCTTCTCCCTCTCTCAAACACTATAGCAGATTCAGCTTCATGTCAAGAAGATGCTGTGCTCTGCACTGTGAGGGTAAATCCGTTAGGGTTGTGTCAAGAAACTCCAATCTCATTTTCACCTCCAACTTCAAAATCATTTTACGTTGCTATAGAAGTACTGACCCAGTGTTAAGAATTAAAGAATGTATAAATATGATTTTTTTTTTTTTTTTTTTTTTTTTTTTTTTGAAGAAAATTACCTTTTTTTCAAGTAACTAGTAAAGTAACGCATTACTTTTTAATTTACAAGAAAATATCTGAGTTAAGTAAAAACAAAACAGATTCACTATTCCTCAAAATGAACATTTTCTATTTTATTATTCAGTGTCTTTGCTGCTGACCTTTGATGATCTAATTCAACCATTCTAATAAGCAAATATTACTCAAGATAAACTAACATTTGTTTTTCTTTCTTTTTTTTCTTTTTTTTTTATAATTGCTGAAAAGTGTTCTGTGGTCTACTGCACAGACGTGAATTTACTTTTCCTTAAGCCTGAGGCTTTTGGTGTGGCTTTTATATTTGCCAAAAATATAACTTTTTAAATTAAAAACAAACAAGCAAACCCTGCCCAGATTTAAAAAGTAATGCAAAAGTAACATAACACTTTACTTTCCATAAAAAGTAACTAAGTAAGGTAATTAGTTACTTTTTTAGGTAGTAACTCAATAGTGTAATGCATTACTTTAAAAGTAACTTTCCCCAACACTGATTAGGGGTACGTTTAGAATTGACAATGTGAAGAAAAAAGTTTTCCTGTTTCCCAAAAACCAAAACATGACCTTACATAGCTGCTTTGAAACAATATATATTGTGTAAAGTGCTATATAAATAAAGGTGATCTGATGTAAGTAAAATACCATCTATATTTGCTACTGTCCACTGTGTTACCTTAACTGCAGTTGACAGGCAACTTAGTTGACATTTTTAGTGTTTTGGGCTTGTACTCAACATGGAAGCCTAGAACTACTGAGCATATGGCATGTTTAGAAATAGATTTTCATAAACAAAACATAAGTTTCAGTTAAATGGTCTTGTTAAAATTTGCAGCAATAATACTTGTGTAACACTGTTGACACTCAATTAATCCACTCTTGACACAGGTTTGCTTTTTAACCAATATTAGGGGAAAGAGAGAGAACATAACTTTTAGGGTTTCATCCATGTGCTTCTACAGGAAATATCATCATACTGTGCAAATTATGTGAGAATGGGACAAACCATTCCTTTTTGAGGGGTTTCTAGAGGGTAACTTATTTGACAATGGTTTTTCGGACACAAATAAAACACGTTATATCACAATAAACACTTATCATTTTTGAAGAGCACACCAAAATGTCTTGATAACCTAATCTAACTGAAGGCAAAGCTATGAAATTAACTTATATTTGAGGTAATTTCCATGCTTAAATGCAGAGTAGAATGAGCAACTACAAAAGCGGACAGCTGAATACCAGGGTTGTATGTGATATGAACATCATTTTTGAACAAAAGATATGGCTTTTTTTTAACATATAGTAGTGTGATTGGGAAAAATATAGTTGTGTACTAGAAAATTATGCATCGGGGCTTTATATTGATGAAAACATATTAAAAATATACTTTACGGACTTGAGATGTTCCCACAATTATAGAATGACCCATATATTATTATCAGATGTAGTGACATTCAGACATTTTGAAGTACAGCTGAAGTTTTTAAGTACTTGTGGTGCTGTATTTAGACTCAAGTCTGTTTGTAAGTGTGTATATGTGTGCACTGCCATATGGTTTGTGGTTCACTTTTCTACCACGGCTCACAGCTCTTGCCACCCTAGTAATTGCATCCTCTTGTGTGCTTGGAGCTTGTCCAGCATCTGTGTGTGTGTGTGTGTACGCTCAGCTTTAGACGGCTTCGGTGTGTAGACAGTGTATTTTCTCATCATATGTTCCCCGTCTCCTATCTCTCAGCACCGTAATGTCTTATTAGTCCTGTGTCCTGCTTAATGTGTTTTTTGTTGCGATGTAGTCAGGAAATAATATTTCATGGCGAATATAAGAGGAAATGTAAGACACTCTGATGACAAAGAGGCACATACATTTGGGATGTGGCTTTAGAAAGATAGATGTACAGCTAAAAATGTCCAGGTATCACTTTATAAGGGTAATCCATCATGGCACTTGAGGAACAGAGTAAAAATAATCGTGAAGTCTAGTGGTGGAGATGGGTCGGTCCACGGGCGTCGCGGGGGGGAGCTGCACCTGGAAGAGCCCATTAACTGGAGGTGAGGAGGGGTGCAGTGAGAACAGAGGGACGGGGACAGATGGAGGGATGACAGGTGGAGACAGAGGGAGAGCAAGAGGTGAGAAGTAATCAAACTGAGCCCACGACTCACAGCTGAGAGGAGCAGGGATAAACATGAGAAAAATACCTTCATTGTGCTCTATAATAGACAGTGGTATTGTGCTGCCATAGTACTTACAATTAAAGCAAGAAAGCAAAACCAGAGTATAGAGATGTATCAGATGACAATACTACGATACTTTGATACTATATATACCATATATAGTATAGTTGTGTGATCTGGTAGCACCATGGTGCAGTCAACAGTATCAGATGGTAATACTATGGTATTTTGATGTATACCATGGGTCTGTATGATTTAATGTATGAAATTCCATTGGTATGTGACTATAAAAAAGAATACTAAAATTGCTATTTTAGCGAGTATTTTCTCTTGCTTTGTGGTTATATACACTACCATTCAAAGTTTTGGGGGAAGAAAAAAAAAAAAGTAAATAAATATAAAATATTCATTTAGTATGGATGCATTAAATTGATCTAAGTGATTAAATGACGGTTGATATTTATAATGTAAGATTTATTTCAAATTAATGCTGGTTCTTTTGAACTTTGTATTGATTAAAGAACATTTTCTACAAACAAACAATAAATATCACACCAACATTAATATAATGATAATGATAATAATAATAATAAGGAATAAATTGAATTTTAAAATATATTGAAAGTGAAATCAGAAATAATAATAATAATAATAATAATAATAATAATAATAATAATAATAATAATAATAATAATAATATAAAATAACAAACAACAACAAAACAATAATAATAATAAAGAATAAATTGCTGTTTAAAATATATTGAAATTATAAACAGCTATTTTAAATTATGAAAAAATATTTTATAATGTATTCTTCTTCGACTTCTTCCTCTTCTTATTATATACTGTACTATGTAATATACTGTACTGTAATATGCATCATATCAACATTAATAATACTAATAATACTAATAATAAGGAATAAATTGCATTTTAAAATATTGAGAGTGAAATCAGTTGTTTTAAATTATGAAACAGAATTATAATAATTAATAATAATAATAATAATAATAATAATAATAATAATAATAATAATAATAATAATATCAACAACAACATCAACAACAACAACAACAATAATAATAATAATAATAAAGAATAAATTGCAGTTTAAAATATATTGAAATTATAAACAGCTATTTTAAATTATCAAAAAATATTTTATAATGTATTCTTCTTCTTCTTCTTCTTCTTCTTCTTCTTGTTATTATTATTATTATTATTATATACTGTACTATGTAATATGCTATACTGTAATATGCAGCATATCAACATAATAATAATAATAATAATAATAATAATAATAATAATAATAATAATAATAATAATAATAATAATAGTAATAATAATAATGGTTATTTCTTAAGCATCAAATCAGCACATTAGAGTGATTTCCGACACTTATTCTGGATTAATGATGATTCTGGAGAAAATTCAGCTTTACATCACAGGAATAAATTACATTTTAAAATATATTGAAATTGAAAACATTATATATTATAATATATTATTATTATTATTATTATTATTATTATTATTATTATTATTATTATTATTATTATTATTATTATTATTATTATTTACTGTACTATATCAAATAAATGCATCTTTGGAGAGAATAAACAAACAAAGAAACAAGCAAATAAATAAATAAAGAAATAGATAGATATTTATTATATTATATTATATTATATTATATTATATTATATTATATTATATTATATTATATTATATTATATTATATTATATTATATTATATTATATTATATTATATTATATTTATTATATTATATTGGAGCAAGAAGAAATAGAACAAGAAAAAAAGCAGTTTGCCAGCAGTAGAGGAAACTACATTTGGTTCACACAATTTGCTGCTCAAGTAAATGTACAGCATTTGAGTTGTATTAAGGAGGTGTAGATACTGTATGATATTTTTACTAAAAAGCAAGACAAGAATACCAGTTGAGGAATTATTTGCGGTGTGTCTATTAGAAAGAAGAAAAGGAGAGAATGAAAGAGTAAGTGTGAGAGCTGTGAGTCAGGATGACAGAACTGAGGAGTGAACAGCGGGTGGAGAAACACGGCGCGTGGCAGCTGAGCTCTTACGAATGATAACTAGAACAAACCTCCCTTTCACAGCAGTAATAAAAAACTTCAGCATTCAGCAAGTCTCAGATGAACGTCAGTAATCTCACACATGTACAAGACACACAAGCATTGCAGTGCAAGAGATGCCCTCGTTCTCTCCCGCCCGGTCAGCCGGCCGGCGTGTTGCGTATGTGACTGACGGTAGCTGCGGTATTTGTGGAGACGACACGTCAATCCCGCCGCAAGGCCGAGAGCCACGGCAGCCCGCGCCTTCTCTAGGAAATTTAATTCAGCAGCCACTGCTTTAAATGTCATTTGCAGTTTATCAAATCCAGTGTACAGATGCTTTATATTCAGAAATGCAGGTATTCATGTAATGACTGTAAGGCTGGATTCTCCACTCTCTAATGCAGTACAGAGGCCATAGTTCAGCAAATTATCCAGACTAAATAATAGTTTGTGTAACTGATTTGAAATTTAAAACAGCACGCAAGCTTCAGGTTCAGCTACTATTATTACACATACATGCACACACAAGTTTACTTTGGTAAACGGGGACATTCCATAGACTTCTGTTGTTTTTAGCTTGTTATAAATACTACAACCTAGCCTAAACCCTGTCTGCATTATATGGTCAACACTTTATTTTAAAGGTCTAATTCTCACTATTAACTAATTATTAACTATGACTTTTGCCTCAATATACTCCTAATTTGCTGCTTATTATCGTTAGGTTTAGGGTTAGGTATGGGGTAGGATTTAGGCATCTAAAATATGCTCATGCCATATGAGTACTAATAAACAGCCAATATGCTAGTAATATGCATGCTAGTTAATAATGAGAATTGGTCCCTCAAGTGTATAGTATTATATGCACATAAGTGGTCCACAGATGCACCGGGAATGTTAGTTCAGGCTGCTCATTTGCACACCTACATGGTTGACAGTTGTTAATGCACAATCACCGTTTTAGATTTAGAAGACAGTATAAAATTTCCATTCTAACTGAATGCATAAATCTAGGCTGTGCGCTTCTGGTTTCTGAGGAAAATGCAAAACTGTGACATTGCATTCACTGATGCACCTCACTTGGCAGCGCTAAAACTGGCAGTGCGTTTACTTGCCACACAGCTGGCTGATTTTAGGTTTTAAAATGTTGAAAATGTATTTAAAAATGAAAATAAAATGTAAAAAAAAAAATAATAAATGAAAATGAAAATGTAACTATTAGTATTGCATTACTGTATTATTTGTATTATTTTATTTTTATATTATCGTAAGTGTACTATAAAATAATAGTATTTTAATTTAGGATAATACTCTTGTTTTATTTTAAAATATAATAGTGTCATCAAACTTATTTATTAGTTTATTATTTTATTTTTTAAAAAAATAATAAAGTACAATACTACTGCTACTACTGTTATTTATTTATTTATTTAAATGAAGCTTATTTTCCCCAAATCCTAATAGTTTCTATGCAAAATCACGTATTTATTTATTTATTTATTTATTTATTTATTTATTTATTTATTTATTTATTTATTTATTCATTATTCATTCATTTATTTATGCATAGATTCCTATTACATATTTATGATTAAAAACGGAAAGTATATACTATTGCATTTATAGTATTTGTTACTAACTAGCTAATTAACTACCTAACTAAATACATAAACAAATAAATACTGTTGTATTATTTGTATAATTTTATTTTGTATTATTGTAAGTGTACTATAAAATATTAGTATTTTAATTTAGGATAATGCTATTTTTTTTTTTAATATAATAGTATTATCAAACCTTATTTATTATTTTGTTTATTATTATTATTTTTTTTAAAAGTGCAATACTACTACTACTACTACTACTACTACTACTATTTATTTATTTATTTATTTATTTATTTATTTCAATTAAGCTTATTTTCCCAAAATAGCTGTTATGCAAAATTATTTATTTATTTATTAGCTGTTGTGCAAATTTATTTATTTATTTATTTATTTATTTATTTATTTATGTATGTATTTATTTATTTATTTTTTAATTACTATTGCATTTATAGTAATTGTTACTAACTAACTAAATAAAATAAATAAATACTGTTGTATTATTTGTAGAATTTTATTTTGTATTATTGTAAGTGTTCTATAAAATTTTAGTATTTTAATTTAGACTACTACTAATTTTTATTTTAAAATATAATAGTATTATCAAACTTTATTATTTTATATATAAATAAAATAAAATAAAATAAAGTGTTTTTATTTATTTATTTAATGAGTCATAGTGATCCCCAAACCAAACCTCCAGGTGATCTTTTAATCTAAGTCTAATGCAAGTATGTGACCTTAATTTTAAGCATTAATAAAATAAAATGCTGTTGCGGCTTCTGTTTTAGGGTGCTATTGCAGATATTATTGTAAACTTTTTTTTTCTTTATGACAACTAATGCCACAAAAGAGCAACATTTTTTTTTTTTATAATCTTTATAACCTAGGCAAGTTAGGTCTAATGAACATGTTTTTAATTAGCTACCTGAGTAATTGCACATGCATTTTAATTGCACTGCTTTAAAAGCCAATTGCACACAACTGCTTGACTGAACCTGCAACCTGAAATGATGTTACCATACAATTTTTCACATATAGCAATGGGAAAATGAAATTACTGATGGGTTTTGGTGAAATAAACCTTGACTGTCTTTATGATTGGACATCAGGGGAAAAAATAAAAATCAAATGTTTCAAATTGCTAAGGTGCACATCTGTGATTATTAAGGATCAGATGGGCTGAGGTGAGACAAGCCACCATTTCTGTCCTGAGGACATCGACGGAGAGCAGGTGCGTCTGTTCAAAAACCTTTGAGTCACGTCTTTACCGGCTTTAGTCCGCTAACAAACCCGCAAGATGCTTCGCACAGCTACTTCTAGCGGCTTGAGGTGAAAATTCAATTTAATCTTCGGCCTAACCAGTCGCGATTCTGCACGGCAATAACATTTAAAGCCGGCGTGTGTGCTTAAATGCAGCATAAATGAAATTTCAGTTGACAAACTGTAGAGAGGCTTTTAAAAAGATGTTAAACTCCTTCTCCAGAGCTGTGTAAGCGCTCTCCGAAGACGTCCCCTTGCTAATCTGACAATTTTTTGCTTCCTCGCAGATCTAATAAATAATAAATTCAATTCTGCCTTGATTTCTGTTTAAAGGGCTAATGCTAAATTTTCCCTAATGCAGAAGCATGGTGTCATTATACGGCGTGATCTCGTTGACGCACGTTGTTCACTTTGTATTACGCTAACGTTCGCAGCTCGTACACAAGCCTCAAGTGTGAAGCCCAGTAGATTGTCGACTTATCAGACGCACTTGATGACAAAAGGAAATAATTTCTCCTTTAGTGCAGCGCCTAGAGGAATTAAATTATTGGACGGCATTTCACAAGCTGGAATTAACTCGCAAGGTTGTATCAAGGTCTTTTTGCAATCGACGGCTCTTGTTTTCCCTGAACGCATGCAAGTGTGTGTGTGTTTTGGTATAGCTGCATGCATTTCTGCGTTATGCTGATGTGTGTTTGTTTGTCTACTGAGAAGAGTGTGTGTGTGGGTGTCTAGTGTAGGAGTTTATCAGCTTGTGTGTGTGTGTGTGTGTGTCTACAGTATGCTCATGCATTCTCTTTATGAAATGAAGAATACCAAACAAAAGTTGCATGGCCTTGAGCTGTTGTATTTTCACTATAATACAGTTAAAACCTCGCAATGGGAGTTTTGAGATTCCTGAAGTTGAGCATGATAAATACAGTGCGTTTGACTCAATTCAGCTGAGGAGGGAAATTTATCATTGCAGTATTTAACTATTAACGCAGCTTCGAGTTTTGCGAGGCCGTCGGGTATTTTGTGAAAGCGCTGTCAATATTGTTTAGTTGAGCTTCAGCTGTAGGCGTGTTGTATTTGATTTCATGAGTTGTCTGAATATAAAACTGTCACTAGTTGACGTGTCATCAATCAATAATCAGCCAAGACTGCTGAATGAAGATGTGCTTATGTTTTTTAAATGTAGGAACAGGAGATATGGGAGTTGTTAATGGAAATGTGAAATAAACAGCAAATCAGCATTTTAAGAGCAGCAGTGATCTTTCTTAATGTGCTGAGGATGGGTTTGAAGTTCGTGTGTCATACTTTAGTCTTACAGAAACTTATTTGGCTTTCTTTGAGAAACTTTGGGCTTGCTTGAAGTTCAATTTAAGCTTCATAGGAACTGATTTTTCTGCTGTAATGTGACACTTTTAAAATGAGTGAAACGCATGTATATGACTTAAAGGAGAAGGTTTGAGAAATAAGTGACATCAGTCAAAGAGAAAGCTTTTTTAGAAGCAGAACAAATTGTTACATTTTGATAAAACCAGAAGTTTTGTATTAAGGGACAGAATAAGGTCAATTTTGATTAATTGGCATTTTATTGTGTGTATTTTCTGAAAATAACGTGTCTGTCATATTTAACTCAAAAGCTTTTTTTCATGCTACTACAATTATCATGTATCATATGTCATATATCATATTTTATTCTCATTCCCGTGGTGCTTTGTTTTTTTTTACTGCTACGAAATAATTAAGACATGTAAAGAAAATTTGCCTTTTTAACATACATGCCAAATTAGATTTCGCATTACTGCAATACTTAAAAAAAAAAAAAAAAACTGAATGATCAAATATCTTGAAAAATCAAAAGCAAAATTATTATTATTATTATTATTATTATTATTATCGATATACACAAAAATATTACCTCAAAATGCCCTTCTTGGCAAGTATTGGCGTATATAACACTATATTTGAAATTCAAGATTTTTTTTATTTATTTATTTTTGTTTAACTGCTAAAAAATAGTTTAAGAATAATAATAATTTAAGAATTTAAGAATAATAAAAGAAATGTAAAGAAAATGAGCCTTTTTAAAGACCATTTAGAGTTCTTATTGTAAATTATTATTATTATTATGAATATACTCACAAAATTACCTTAAAATACCCTTTTTGCACATATAACACTATATATCTGAAATTGAAGATTTTTTTTCATATATATATATATATATATGCCATGTTATTTTAATTGCATTACCACAATATTTATTTTTGGGAAAAAAAAAATAATAATAATACTAATAATTATAATTAAATTAAATTAGTAAAACTGAATTAAAGATCTTGAAGAATCAAAATCAAAATTTTATTTTATTTTATTTATTTATTTTTTTTTTTTTTTTACTGCTAATAAATAATTAAGAAATGTACAGAAAATTAGCCTCTTTTAAAGAACATTTAGATTTTATTTTGAGTTCTCATTATATGCCATCTTTAATTACCATTACCGCAATACTTTTTTTTTTTTAAATGTATTTATTTATTTATTTCTTGGTAGCAAATACTACAAATGCAATAGTAAATACTTTCCATTTTGAATAATAAATATGTAATAGCAAACTAACAAGACTCAGCACTGAGAATAGTAATTGAAAATAAATAAATAAACTAAATGATTTTGCATAACAGCAATCAGGATATTGGGGGGAATTTGCTAAATAAATAAATAAATAAATAAAGACAATAATATAACAACAATAATAATAATGGCCCTAAACAGCCTCAGGGCCAACTATTTCTTTATTCAGTTTCTCTTTCTTTTAACTTTGATATGAATTGTGACCCGTCTTTGTGCGATTCACCCATTTATATAGTGATTCACATTATAGTTTATATAGTATTCACATTTGTGGTGTGCAAGAGCTGTTAACCTTTCCTGCCATGTTAGCAAACACACGGCGCCAGCGGCGAGCGCTGCATTCACGGCCTGAAGTTTGTGGTCAGATCTCCTCGCATAATGGAAAAGTCTGTGACTGATGAGTCAGTGTTCTGTCATCACCAGAGGCTTGTGTATTTAAGCCGTGAGCGCACAGACCGCAGAAGCGTTAATTCTTTTATGCTAGCAGAGTGCCGTATGTACCTGCGCTAACATTTCCCGCCAGAGGCACTTTACCGCTTTCAAGTTTTGACAGAGTTGATCCTGGTATCTTGTTAAACGAACAAAGTCTCCCCTATGAATCACACTCTTCTGTTCGGAGTGACACATGCTGCCTTGTACGTGATTTACTCTTACATGAGCACGTCAAATTAAACAAGTTGCGTTCCTCCCCGCGAGGAGGCTGATTGCTTTCGCTAGCGAGCCGGTTTTCCTTAATTTGTCTGAAATAAATAGCCTTTACTCGCCGTGCGGTGCGGCCCACCTCCACGCACAGGTCACGGAAAACATCAGAGGTGACAAATGACTGCCGTGCATCAGAAGAAAGCCTATCACGATGATAAAAAATCAAATGCATGACATAGTGCCTTAAAAGCCTATCAGTAATTGCTTTGTTGAATGCTGTATCTCTTGTCCTCATGTAATGGGGTCGTTCTGTGGTTCTACACGGCTGACTAATGTCTAACCGCTCACCATTTGTTAGGTGAGAAAATGAAGACCTGAATCTAGTGATGAATCGCTGATCTGATGACACCCGAATGAGGTCAATTAATGGTGATTTTATTTATGGAATGGCAGAGCCCGCAAAACATTTCACATTAACAACTAGATATAGAGAACAAAATCTTAAGTAATTTATCATGGTGTATTTATTTATTTATTTATTTATTTATTTATTTATTTATTTATTTATTTATTTGTGGATGATCCAATGCCTTAAAAAATTTACTCTGCAATGATATTTTAAATATTATTATTATTATTATTATTATTATTATTATTATTATTATTGTGGATACAGTAGACAACACAATATATTTATTTATTTTATTTAATATAAATGATAATTTAATATAAAAAGTGGTTAATATATTAAATAGCCATGTGTTTATTTATTTATTTATTGATATTTTGCAATTCACTTATAATTTTAAAAATCAAATAAATTAAATTAAATTAAATTAAATGACACATTATTAAATAATCAAACTAATAATAATAATAATAATAATAATAATAATAATAATAATAATAATAATAATTATTATTATTATTATTATTATCATCATCACAGTGGTATTCTATATTGACACACTGACACATTTATTTTTGTTTGAAATGCAAAAAAAATAGTTTGTATATAAATATAAAAAATAAAATAACCACTTAATATTTTCTATTTTTGATGACTCACTGCTTGAAATATTTTACAGTGCATTGATTATTTAAAAAAATATAATAAAATAAAGAATATATATATATATATATATATATATATATATATATATATATACATACATACATACATATATTATATTATTATATAATAACAGCAGCGACAACAACAACATTATTATTATTATTAATACTTTTGTTTTTGATTATAATGTGCAGTTTTCTTTATTTTCTTTCTAATTTAATTTGTTTTTATTACATTTTTAATCAATTCATTTTTAAAATAATTCATGCACTGGATCATCAAAAACAGAACTGAACATACTTTTTTTATTGCATTTCAAACAGAAATAAATATAATGTAGCAATAATGAATACCACTGTGGTAGTAATAATAATAATAATAATAATAATAATTATTATTATTTTTATTATTATTATTATTATTATTATTATATAAAAGGCTAGTAAAAGTTGTTATGGATTAGTAAACCTTAAAAACAAGTTAAATTCAGCTATGAGAAATGTTAGCGCTTGTGGGGTGAGAAGCACATGTTTAGTTTTAGTAAACATCACTGCCCTTAAATCAAATCCAGCTGAACAGTTTATCCAGTAACTATCTGATTCAGCACCTTTGGAGGTTTGGAGATTTTCCCTGCCTCTGTCTCGTACTGCTAGCAGTCAAAATGCTCAATAAAGCACCTGCTTTTAATGAGAATCCAATAAAGTCATGGACGTTGGGTGGGCAGCGTTAGCGCTTTCCTTCTTGTATGCTGGTTTTCTTTCTTTCTTTCTGTTCTGAGCACAGTAGGCCTGAAGACAGCATTTGACACTAACGCATGAGAGCAGCTGAAAGTCTAAAGTTAGAGAGAATGAGAAATAAAAAAAAGAAAGCAGAAAGCATTCAGTCATGCAGCACCAGGCCTAGCGTTCCAGCACACACCGAAGCACAAGGTCTCTTTCTTGTTCTACCTCATTTTTTTTTCTCACTTTCCCCACTTTTTTTTGTGCAACAAACATGAGAACACGGCAAAACACTTATGCAGCCCACCTACCGCTCTCAGCGGAGTTGCTCGATCAGATGTGGAGTTCATGGTTTAGATTCAGAAAGGAGTGGACGCTCGGGGAGAAGACGGCTGCTGGGCTGATTCTCAGAAAGTTGAATCATTTCATCATGTCATATTACATTTGCAGCCTGCAATAAATGAGTAGATATATTCTTGGCTTACATATGTGCAAGTATTTTCTGAGAAATCCTAATACAGTTGAAGCCTTAGGCCTGTTTCACACCATATTTATTTTAGTGCTCATATTAACAGATTTCAGCGTTCTCACCGATCATAATGTGGCACGATGCTGAGTCACAGAAGACATTCAGCACTCTATTTCTGATCTTGCAAATTACATTTCACAACAATAGTTTGTAATAATTCTCTATCACTTAATCCTAATAACCATTTATAATTTATGGCCGTACAAATGCTTAGTGTAAAAAAGCTATGTTGCCTGAGGGTTAGTTTTTAAATACAAAATTAGGTTTAAATATAACATCAAATCAAAATCGACCCTATTGACTTGTTTAATGCATGTTATTACAAAGTCTTTGTAACCTTTCATTGAAATGCAATGTTATGCTCCATGCATGTGATTCGCACATTAGTTGCAAAGTTTAACCATCGAGTGATAGTTTATCATTTGCACGTGTTTCCAAATATTGCTAATTTAAACATTTAAGCGATTTTAAACCTTTTAAATACAAGAATAGGCAAAACAACTCAATACAACTCTACAACACACAAAACTAACTAAAAATACCCATCTTGCCAAATATTCTCATAAACACAGTAAGTTATGCTTTAAGTGAAGTGAACGTAAACAAAGAAATTGGATATGTATTATTAAACTGGATCCATGCATTTGATCTTAAAGTGACAGCAGCCTATAAGGCTGTTGTTAATATTAATCAAACAACAAAATATAGCTTTAACAAAGGTTAATCTATGCACTGTAAAATACAAAAAAAAAAAAACACAATTAGTTGAGTTAACTTAAAATTTTAAGGCAGCAGGGTAACAAATTATTTTAAGTTCAGTCAACTCAAATAAGTTTAGTCAACTCGAAATGTTAAGTTGTATTAAGTGACAACTTAGATATTCGAGTTGACTCAACTAAAAACTTTACAGCTGTGTTTTTTACCCGGCTGCCTTAAAATTGTAAGTTGAATCAACTCAAATATCTACGAAGATCTTGAGTTTGCGTTGAAGGGCGTGTCCGTGGCGGCCTGACAAACTTTGATGTTTCGCCATGAAACAGGAAGTTGTTATAATTCAGGCATACAATGTCCGATCTGCACCAAAATTTACATGTTTGATAAGAGTCCTGTCCTGAACATATGCCCATGCCCATATTCAGTTATAGTCATAACGCCGTCTGCTGCCAACAGGAAGTGGTATATTTTATGCTCTAACAAACTCATCCTCAATATTAACTCTCTAAGCGCCAAAGTCGCAAAATTGCGACAAGACGTCATACTCATTAAAATAGACTGTAGTTTCTAATATGGTGCAATATCTCATTTGTATCCCCTACCACTAGATGGCAGACATGTAGTACTTTGATTCTAGACCAAAATTACGTCATGTTCCTATTCAACATGTTTGAGGAATTAGCGGAGCAAGTGAGCTATCGTAACACTGATGCGGAAGCAGTTCAGTTCATAGTGTGCGAGTGAATTGTGAGAGAAAATCGCCAAATGGCTAATAAAAAGTTGTACTGTAAGGATGTGTTGCACATGTTATTCGCCTGTTCTGACTCTGAAGGGGAATATATGCCTTCTGGAAATGACGATCGGTCGTCTAATAATCGCACATCTCCCGGTACATCTTTGCAGCGCAATGGTGCTGCCGTCAAGGCGAGAGTGTTCACGAAGCACAAACAAGCGATCATTTCGACCCTTTGCCCGACGGGGAAGGGGGTGGCAGGGTTGAACGTGGGGCTGGAAGTAGCACTAGCTCTCTGGATTCAGCGGCGCTGAATCCAGCGCCTCACAGAGGTGGGAGTGGCCGCGCAGTGCGTGCGAGAGCCGGGAGACGTGGTAGAGGCAGCAGGGGTGATCTGGATCATGCGTTTTACTACTGTATATTATAGTAATATAGTAATAATTTAGTAATTATGTTTTATTGTTGGTTTCCTCTTTTCTGATCACTTGGAATGAGAATAAAAAGACAAAAAAAAAGACAAAAAAAAAACATGCAAATAAGTTCTAAAGGTTTCATATTTTCTGATCATTTTGAAAGAGGATAAAAAGACAAAAAAAAATCACATGCAAATAAGTTCAAACATCCATTCAATATCTATTATTTCCTGAATATTACTGATGGACTGATCAAAAAATAGGCTATTGTTCACATACGTTTTACTACTTTATAGTATAGTAAATAGTAATAATTTTGTACTTTCTCCTGTGTTATTGTTGGTTTCCTCTTTCCTGATAATTTGGAATGAAGATAAAAAGAACAAAAAAAAAAAAAACATGCAAATAAGTTCAAAAATCAATTCAATATCTACTATTCCCTGAATATTGTGAAATTCAAGATGGCCGCCCCTCATGACGTCATAGTATGCAAATTAGATTAGTATATTTACACCCCACATAAACTTTTGGTCATGCCCAACATTTTTCTAATTTACAGTAGACCTCTATCTTTAAGCCCTTTCAAGCCACAAGCTTTTGAAATCTTAATGTCAAAATTCAGCATTTTTCAAAAAAACCCTGGCGCCTAAAGGGTTAAATGACATCAACATTATATTTGGTCATGTTAAATTGTGAAGATTTTGAGTTTTCGTTGAAGGGCGTGTCTGTAACACAGCCATACAATGTCAAATCTGGTGACATATATTTTTTTCTGATCCAAAAAATGATCTGATATATGACTCAAATGTGATCCAAACTTTGAGTTTTGTGACTCTTTATCATTCAGTCCAATTCCTGCCCTGCATAATTTTATTTTATTTTATTTTATTTTCTATTAGGAAAGTAAAATCGATTGTGAACACTGGATATGTTTCATATCCACAGATTTTCAGCCATGCAAGTCATATTCAGATGTTGAACTATATCTCTGCATACCATATCAAAAGGGAATATACAGAGGGAATTGAGCTATTTTCTACTGTGGAACACAAAAGTTGTGTCCCCCCCTCCAGATTGTCCCAGGAGCTCTTTTCATTAGAATGAAAGTGAATTGGGGCAGAGACACCATAAAAAGTATCATAAAGTAGTACATAAGCTATATGCTACTGTATGTTCTTCTGAAGCCATATAGTAACAGATGAAATTTAAAGACATATACGACCTATCTATCTATCTATCTATCTATCTATCTATCTATCTATCTATCTATCTATCTATCTATCTATCTATCTCTACACACTTTAATTCTGTGCGTTTAAGTTCAGGCTTGAGCGCATATACTACTAGAGTGTGTGTGAGTCACCGTGTGCATCTGGTCAGTTACAGACTCAGAGGGAAAGAGTGAAAATCTTCTTCTCCGTGGCATGTTGGGTCACGGCGTGCTGGACTGACTTTGACATTTGTGTGAGTAACAGACCCGGAGGAGTTACAAGAGATGTGTGATGTAGAGCTGCTGGAAGAAACAGTGATCTAATTACACTGTTTACACAAACAATTGCTTCACTTCAGCTTGAATATGTGTCCGCACCATCACATAGCTAAAAGGTTATTACCCATTTACTTAGGAGGAGATCCGCAGAAGATGTATATTATAGACACGAAGAGAGATTGTTTATCTGCTGCTAATGTCCTACAACACTGGACTCATTCACCTCCACAGACGCTGATCTACTTCCTGTAGTGCGATTAAGATAGATGGACTGTTTACGACTAGAAATGGAGATGCTGTCGGGATGAAATGAGAGACACAAAAAGAAATTTGCTTTTAGCAAGTGTGTCTTTGATTGTCTTGAGTGTGGCGAGCATGATTCATGAGTGGAGCACATTAAACAGACCACATTACCTTTATTTATTGGTTGGATGGTTTAAAGGCAACATGAGGTGATGTTTACTTGCACTGTACATGATTTAATATTCCAAAAATGTGGCGTTATACATTTTGTTTTAGTGCAAGTTTATACTACAACATATGGCTGCTCTAAAATGCCCTAAAAGTCCCTGAATTTGTGCAGAATTAGATTTGAGGTTGCAAACAAGATTCAAACTCATATTTCGATATGAAAGTAGAATTAAAATGAATTAAGTTTTTTTTTTTTTTTTTTTTTTTTTTTTCTAGGAGTTCGATGTTCTAGTGATAACTGAAAAAAAAAGTTTCACTGTTTGTATCACTCTGCATGCGGTATTTTTCCCCAGCGAGTCTCATGGCAGACGCCCAAATCCACTCTGATTGTATAAATGCTATTGTTTTTGTGTCATGGAATGAAGTTTTAAGAGTTTTTAGGAAAGAATGTACTTGTTGAGACTTCAGATATGTGGTTTGTAAATAAAGATAATGTCTATTTGAAAATGTTTCAATGTTTTGAGAGATTTGAGCTCCAGGGCATCAGCGGCAGTTCAGCAGTCATGAACCGACCAAGAGCAGCCTTTCCTTGGCCAGATCTGGAATTCAAGATGCTAACGATCTAATCTGATTCAATGATCTATGCTAAGCTATTAGCAAAAAAAGTGGAGTGTTTCTTTAATGCTGTATATCAGAGCGCTGCCTTTGTACTATTGATTGAATTGCCTAGCAACTTTTATAATAGCTGTTGTTTTTTATAAATATGATTATTCAATAAATTATATATATATATATATATATATACATATTTTTTTTTTTTTAAATATAAATAATAGCAGTATTTAATAATAGTATTTAGTATTGGGGAATGGTGTGTGTTTGTGAGGATGACATTAGATGGTGACAAGAGACTGTTTTAAAGAGTGAGTCAGCAGTAAAGACTTTTATATTAAAAGAGACTGAAAACAAGGAAGTTTTTTTTGCACTGAGCAGCACTGTCATTGGAAATCACTCTTAACAGATGAAAGGACTGTACGACAAAGATATCGCTTTCCTTAGCAGACATTCAAACTAATTTTATGGTGAATATGAGCTGAACATTGAGCTAAAGAATGAATGTTGCATCAGATGCAGGTAATCACACTTGCTCAGTCCATCTCTTTCTCATAATGCTGGACATAAGCTTTCAATGAAGCTTTCAACTCAACTCCCTTTGGGAGTAACGGAGGCTTGGGCTCAGCTATTAAACTGTCAACTTGAGATTTGAAGCTGTGGTGCAAAAAAAAATAGTTTGCACAAAAGAGGGTTTTTAAAGACACACCGTTGTTTTTTCTTGTGTTATAACACTTGTGCTGTCAAACTGTTGTATAAATGCAATATAACACTTGCATATTGCAGTCATGTGATATTGCTGAAAAAATGTCACGGCTGTAATTCAGCTGTAGGTAATTTAATTTTTTTATATCATTAAGGCAATTTTAGACTAGAAAATCTAAAAACAAGGAAGTAAACAAGGAAGTGATTTTTACTTTTAAGACAAATTGTAAGACAGCCAACAAATGCACTGAACAGTGCTGTCATCGGAAATCACTCTTAACAGATGAAAGTATTGTGTGACAAAGATATCGCTTTCCTCAGCGGACATTCAAACTAATGTTTTATTGTGAATATGACATTTGGCTGAAGAATGAATGCAGGTAATCACACTCGCTCAGTCTGTCTCTTTCTCATGATTCTCAACTCTACATAATACAGTGAGCTTTTAACTCGACTCAACATTTCTTTCGTTACTAGTTCTAAAGTGACGTTTTCAAATTAGTAACGGAAGCTTGGGCTCAGCTGTTAAACTGTCAAATTGAGATTTGAATCAGTAGCGGAAGGAAGTAGTTTGCACAAAAGAGGGTTTTTAAAGGGGTCATTGGATGCTAAGTTCACTTTTTCATGCTGTTTGAACATTAATGTGTGTTGGCAGTGCATGTACAAATCTACCCTATAATGATAAAAATCCATGCAGTGGTTTTTAATTAATCTGTAAAAATAATAATCCCTTTTTCAAATCGAGCCATTCTCAGATGCCTGTCCGTGTGCCGTCACACCGACAGAGGCCGCTCCCACAATATTTGATTGACGTGAGCTCCTACCTTAGACCAGCTGTCACAGTCCAGTAACTTTCCATGTTTTGATGCCAGAGCAGGGATGTAAGTTAGACAAGAATATCTCCGATTGAGCGATTGAGGTGTTGTGTTGCTGGATGTAATAATGAACATAGTGGTCGTCATTTACTCCCGACATCTGAGCCGCTGAAGATGCAGTGGATTACATTTGTTTGTGAAGGGAATGCACCTCTCGATCTACATATATCCGTCTATGTTTGCGCGAATCGTTCATGATCCAGCTTCACTTACAGCAGAAGTGAGTGTAAGCGTTTTTTTATGAATCTTTGCGATCGCCTTTCCTTATAACGTGGTAGTTAGGAAGTTTAGCGGCTAAATGCGGCTAATGTAAACAACACCGTCTTTCCACAGAGAGAAGAGAGGGGCGGGGCGAGCAGAGCTCATTTGCATTCAAAGGAACAACCCCTTAGAATGAGATGATTTTTGCAGAGCTGATTTTGGCAAGGTAAAAAGGGTGTTGTTTTACAAAACCATTGAGAATTTTTAATCAAAGTATATTAGAGACTTTTCATTAAGACCCTAAAGAATCATATCAACTTGTGGAAAATGGGCATCCGGTGACCCCTTTAAAGACACTGCGTTGTGGTTTCTTGTGTATTTACACACTTGTGCCGTCAAACTGTTATAAATATATGAATGCATATAAATGCAATATCAAACTCGTAGTCATGCAATATGGCTGGAAAAAAAAAGTCATATCAGATAGATAGATAGATTTCCCATTGATGTTCAATAAACACATCTCGTTCAATAAACCCACATTTTGCACAGCAAGGCCAAGAACATTTCATGTTGACTTTAAGAACACTGGATCAGCACTCAAACAGCCTCTAGGTATATGGAATAGATATCTTAACACTGGCATAACATGAGGTTCTTCAAGCCTGCTTATAACCTCTAGCCAGCAGACCTTTCTACAGCGTTGTAAGTTTGCTGTTTGATCTTTCATTTGCATGTCATTAACCACATTATAGGTTCTGACCAGAGTTCTCCTTCCCTCTCTGTCTCTCGCTTTCGTTCTATCTCTCATATGAGCGAGCTACAATGTTTTCCAGCACATCACTTTTGGTCCCTGGTGTGATAATTAATATTCATGTTTGTCCAGTGCCTCAAACGCTGCCTTCAGGCATTTATGAAATGATGATGATTTGGACTGTGGAGCTTTCCATCGGCCTGCTTCTCTCGCAGAGAGGGAGGCGAATACGATCCTGTGGAAGACAAACGTTTGTGCATTCAGAGAGAGAAAGAGAGAGCGAACCGGTGGATATGCCTGCAAATAATATTCCACATCAGTGACAGGTACAGACTAAAAGAGTTCATGTTTGTCTCTTTACGCTTTGCGCTTGTTCATGTTTACAGCGTCGTCTACATCTGTGCTCGCATTCCCTCTTAACAGCTCTTATTGTAAATGAAACTCTCACAGTGCTTTTCTTTGCTCTCCAGGAAATCAGTGTTACTGAGCACCTGAAGTGCGAACAGAAGCAGTCGTGGTAATTAGCGTTCTTAGCAAGATGCATCGCCACTCCCTCGCCTGTCTCTTTGGCCCTCCCTACTACCGATTTCCAGGCACCGTGAGCCTCCCCTGCCTGTCAAAACTGTCAGATTCAACCTGCCGGTATGCGAGCGTAGCGGGAACACTCTGGAATGCCGAAAGTGGGGTTAATGCATTCCTGGAGCCTCGCACGCCCAGCTGACATCTTTTGCTGTCTTCGCTTAACTAAATTCCACAACACAACGTTAGTGCTAAACAGATGTTAACATAACACCTCAAGTAGATTTGCATTTCCTGAAGGAGACAGCAGCGATTTAAAGGCAGCTGAAGAATAGTGTTAAAGATTTATGTTAGTTTTGGGTTTTAGCTTTATTTCTGTGTGAGTGAAATGCCATATTAGTGCTGCTTTGTCTTGTAAAACTCCCTCCCTCACACACCAAGACCATTTATTGAATATCGTGAGGCTGTTGTTGAGAGGTAGTGGTGTAATTAAACATTGTTTGCAAGTGAGCAAACTAAGTATTATATTGATAACTGATTATTTTGTTGGTTGTTTCTCTGATTAAAGAGATCAGATTTCATCACTTTCAGCCTCTAGTTGTTCAAAACCTTGCTCGGCTTACTAAACCTTTATTTTGTTGAGCACAAAATAAGATATTTTGTTGATGGTAGGCATTGACTTCCACAGTACGGAAAAAAAGCTATGCACGTCAGTGACTACGGTCAATTGTTTTAGCCTGTTCAGGTTTGGAACAACTTGAGGGGGTTAATTTAGATTCCCCCCCCCCCCCCCCCCTGTACATTCATTGTTTATTTTATCCAGCAAGGATGCCTTAAATTGTTGAAAAGTGACAGTAAATTTATACAGTTATGTTTCTTGGAAATTAATCAGCATATTAAAGTGATTTCTAAAGAATAATCAGACTCAAGACTGGAGTAATGATGCTGAAAATTCAGCTTTGCATCACAGGAATAAATTACTGTTAGTACTTTATTACTTAAGTAACTTAAAAATTATGCTAGAAAACAATGTTAATATCTAAAATCAAATTAATCAAATTAATGCAGCCTAGGTGGGATTCATAAGACACTTGTTTCAAAAACATAAATAAATAAATAAATAAATAAATAAATAAATAAAAATAAATAAATCTTACCAACTGAAACTTTTGAACAGTAGTTTCAATGTTACATTATTAAACAAACAAACTAAACTAAATGAAATGAAATTAAATGAAATGAAATTAAATGAAATTAAATTAAATGAAATTAATAAATAAATAAAAACTGTTTGCTACAATTTTAAGCAACGAGACAGTTTAAATCACTGTATTATGAATAATAATAATAATAATAATAATAATAATAATAATAATAATAATAATAATAATAATAACTTACTCAGTGTTACTTGAATTGCAGGTTGGAGTTCAAATAAATAAGAAAAATAAAATGAAAAAATAACACATTTTGTTTAACAACCAATTTAATAAACATGAATGAACTTTTGTTGTTGTTGAACTCTCTCTCTCTTTTTTTTTTTTTTTTTTTTTTTGTTTGTCCAGCAAGGATGCATTAAATTGTTCAAAAGTGACAGTAAGTTATAGTAGGAGTAATGATGCTGAAAATTCAGCTTTTCCATCACAGGAAAAAAATGAACTTAAATATTTATTTTTTATTTTTTTTTTTTAAATAGAAAACAGTTACTTCAATATATTTACAAAAATGCTGTTTTATTATATTTTTGATCAAATTAATGCAGCCTTTATGAGAATAAGAGACTTGTTTTAAAACATTAAAAATAAATAAAAATCAATCAGTCAATCAATCAATCAAACAGTCAGTCTTATCAACCCTTGAACGGTAGTTTAAATGTTACTTTGTTAAACAAAATAAATAAATAAATCAGTTTAATCAGTATAGTATAAATAACAAAAAAGAACAAACCCAATGATACTTGAGTTGCATGTTGGAATTCAATTAAATGTGAAACGTTTCAAGTGTTTTTTTTTTTTTTTTTTTTTTTTTTTTTAATTACATATTTTAAATGTTTTTCCTTTTCACCTTTAATAGACAGGAGAGTATGAGGAAAGACCATAAAAATTGGGAGAGAACAGATACATTTATAGTACATATTAAAATCTTAAATGTACAGTAGTAAAAGGGTTGAAAAACTCTTTTCCAGCTATTCATAAGACAATGTGGCACAGTAGTGTAGAATGTGGCCTGCCATAAACAGCACACATACTCGGGTTGTGTGTGGAGTTTCTGGCCGATACTAAGTCAGAAGATGTGCTGCGCGCGCCACGATAAGCCAGCGCTGAAATACGTCTTATCTCTGTCTGTACTAACGTACGATAAAGAGAACATACTTGGCAGCACTGTACAATGTGTACACAGACACATACGCTGTAAAGAGACTCGAGAGAGCAACAGCTGGGGTTCATTCCAAAACCCACAATCCTTAGGGGCCTTCTGTGGCTGTGTAAATACAACGCAAAGACTTCCATGACTCCTGACGCAGAAATAGCCCAGCTGTTTACTCCGAAAAGAATCTGTGTCAAGACCGTCGCCCATTGCACACGCAGCCATCTGGCATTGACACATGCACCGTTTCTTGATGGCTCCACTTAGTCGCTTTTGTTTTGTTCTTTGTTCCGTTGTTCTTAATCACTCTTGCCTTCCAGAGCGCCTCGTTTTGTCTTCGTCTTGCGCTTTTCAGTGGCTGGTTAGATCTCCGCTCAAGGTCTTTGTGACGCACTAGAGTATGTATGACTGATTCTAATCAGTCAAACGGTATAAAGGCTTCATTTCCCACAGCAGATTGCTCGTTTGGGCTCGCATCCCGGTGTGTGGAAGGCTGGAGCCTCCGGCACGTCACCGCTCCGATATCTCTGTAGAGTCGGCGCGTCAGGCCGCGTGACGGACGCTGACGAGAGCCGCCACCGTCGCTCAGATCTGTGATGAATAGTGCGAGACGTGGCCGCACTGGTAGGTTTTGACCTCTGCCTTCAGCTGGACTGCTGTTTGGAGAGTAAAACATCTGTAGCGCTTTGGATTTGCCCTTGAGTTGAAGCGTCTGTTCATGCGGAAGAACTGAAAGCGTGGCATGGGATGACATTGTCACTAGTGTCAAAGAGCTAAAGGACACGCTTATCGAGTCACTGCGCTGGTGCTAAAGGCTTGTCAGCAGATAATTCAGCATTTATTTGATCTTTTCTGTCAAATAAAATTGGAGATGTTTGACTAATGCTTCACGGCACAAAATGAATGAAATCAGCTGTAACTACTCTACTGAAACCAGCCCAAGGTGGATAGCTGGTTTTAGCTGGTCCCACTGGTTTGGTTTGGTGGTTTTAGTCAGGAGAGCAGACCATCTGGTCGATTAGCTAAACCAGCTGGGTGACCAGCAAACAACCTCAGCCGTTTTCTTGAAGGAAAACAAGCTTCCTTTGCATACTTTTCGTGCTTACAAGGACATTGAGCTCTAGGGGATATGGAACAAAAGTAAACGTTTGATGGATAAAAACAAAATGGGTCAGGGGAAAAAAAAATAATAATAATAATAAATTGTGCAACTTAAAGTTCTTTCATTCAAGTATTTACTTTTGTGAAATGAACAGACAGCTGAGGTCTTATAAATGTATTACATTTTCTATTTTACATTTCTGGATTTTAATGGTTTAAATAATAATAATAATAATAATAATAATAATAATAATAATAATAATAATAATAATAATCTCTATTTAAAAATATGTCTAATAGTCTCTATTTAAAAATACATCTAATCATCACTTTAAAAATGTAATACTTATGTAATCTATCTATCTATCTATCTATCTATCTATCTATCTATCTATCTATCTATCTATCTATCTATCTATCTATCTATATGAATTAATTGTAGTAATAATAATAATAATAATAATAAACAAAATAACCAAATAAAACTTAATTAAAAGAATTTAATGAATGTTTTAAAAGAAAAAAAGTTTATTAATGTAATACTTTTTATAAAAATTTTAAATAATAATAATACTAATAATAATAATGATGATGTCCTGTGAAGTCTTTTTTTATTTAAAAAAAATCATTTTTGTTTCTTTCCCTTTTTTTTGATAATATTATAATTTGAATTTTTGATAATATGATAATTATATTTTTTGTAATTTATTTAAAAAAAATAAAAATAAACAAACAAACAGTGTTTACCAAATAAATGCATACAACTGACAATTTAATGTATGTTTTAAAATATAATCAGATGTCATTTGAACAATTTCTTTGGCAAACAAAATATCTGGTACTGTGAGATAAATATATATATATATACTGTATGTATATATATATATATATATATATATATATATATATATATATATATATATATATATATATATATATATATATATATATATTATTCTTTAGTCTTTATATTAGTCTTTTTTTTAGAAAATCAGTTTTGTTTCTTTTAATTTTTCATCTATTTATTATCTAAATAAATAAATAAATAAATACAGTGGTTACCAAATAAATACTTACAACTTTGTTCTTAAAACAATGTATTAATACACTCTATTGTTATTGATATTATTACTTTGACAAGTATGTTGTACTGTACAGCAGTTATATATTTCTGACATAATTTCTTCAAGTTAAACCAAACTCTTATTTTGGCGGGTTGTT
Organism: Cirrhinus mrigala; assembly: GCA_036247105.1. Taxonomy (NCBI): domain Eukaryota; kingdom Metazoa; phylum Chordata; class Actinopteri; order Cypriniformes; family Cyprinidae; genus Cirrhinus; species Cirrhinus mrigala. The sequence goes on from CM070012.1 coordinate 4,570,422, forward strand.
GTGAAGACATTTGTGCAGTCTGTTTGTGGTTTAATATTCACAGACACTAGTCCATATCGCTCAATTTGATTAAGTGTATAGCCCTACTTCTTATTTATTCATCCAAATTTTCCAAGATGACATACCATGTTATACACTAAATTCCATGATTTCTGCATTTTCTGCATTGTGGAAATCATTAAAAGCCATAGCAATAGTCCAAGCTGAAGAAGTAGCTTGCTGTTTGAGGTGTTTAGAGTTGTTTTGTGTGAAATCTCTTGCATCGAAACCTTGAAATAATATCCATTACTCCAAACCACCATCATCTGCTATGTGGAGGTGTCTTAATTAAATGAGTTCTCTCGTGAATGAATCCCACATAGCCTGTGAGTCAGTGCACTACATTCTGTGCATTATTAAATCAGTGATTTACTCTTATTTACTGTAGTATCGATTACACTATTATTACCATGACATTTCAAGCTCAGCGAACATGGTGTAGACTAATTACTCACACAAGAGAGATTCAATATGCATTTGTTGTGAAGATGTTTAAATATCAGCAAGGCATGATTATGTGCGTCTGAGCTTCTGTTCCAGTTTTAGGGCCGAGTTGGAAAGTAATATTGATATTTGACTCCATGGATGTGGATCTACGTAAAACGACGCCCTCTGGGACTTATGCTCCTTTGTGGATAAAGATATGGATTAATCAAAGGCTATGAATTTTTATTTTTCTTTAATCTTGTACAGGGATGAGCAGCGGCCAGCGCTGATGAAGGGGGGGGGGGGGGGGGGGGGGGGGGGGGTTGGGGGGGGGAAGAGAGATGGGCTGAGAGCAGTGTTTTAAATAGTAGTCCATTTAGCAAAACTGTTCTGTCCTAATGTGCAAGTAATAGGAGACTCTTAATCTTCGTGAAAGATAAAAGAATGAATGAAGCCATTTGTGAGGGTGAGATATTCTGCAGGATGGATTACTTAAAGCCATGGGTGGCCTCTATGCTGTGTACCATTTCTTTCACATTCAAATGTGTGATGCTTTATGAATTTATCATGTAAATGGAAATTTTCTTCTGCACTATCTTCAGGAGTGCAATGCAATTACTTCCTGATGAAAAAAAAAAAAAAAAAAAAAAAAAAACTGACATGAAACTTTACAAGTGAGTGAGTTCAAACAATTATGTATTTAGAGTACAGACATACTCTAATAAGCATAAAGATACACAATAGTTGTAAATAAATTGAGCTATTTGTTAATGGTTAATGATTTCTGTAAAATTTCTATAGTGAATTATTGCATGCAAGATATATAAATAAGAGAGAGATGGATAGATTTTTTATTTATTTTATTTTATTTTATTTTATTTTATTTTATTTTATTTTATTTTATTTTATTTTATTTTATTTTGTTGCTAAGCGTATCAAAATATATTATGGCATTACCTTCTCTATGAAACATTAAAAAAAGCATTTAAGGCTCTAATTATGCAAGCAATGCTGACTTATAATCATTGTTATTTTGTTATTATTTCTATACTTTTGTAGTTTTTAGTATTATATTATATTATATTATATTATATTATATTATATTACATTATCTCTATTTAGTATTTTTTTTAATTATAATTATTATTTTTTTTTATTTCTGTTTTAGATTTAGTAATTTCATTTAGTCATAAACATTTTGTTTTTCAGTTATTTGTTGAGGATTTTTCTGACATTTTCTTCTTCAGATTATTATTGTTGTTGTTGTTGTTGTTGTTGTTGTTGTTGTTGTTATTATTATTATTATTATTATTATTATTATTATTATTATATTTAGTAATTTTTATTATTAATATTATTATTACTATTTTTTTTTACTATTACTAATTTTATTTAGACTTAAACTTTTTTCAGTTATTTGTCAAAGCAACTTCTTTCATTTAAAATTGTTATTATTTAATTTAATATTATTTAATATTCATTTATTATTATTATTATTATTATTATTATTATTATCTCCTTATTTTCTATTTAGTAATTTTTATTATTATTTCTTTTTTAGATTTAGTAATTTTATTTAGACTTATTATTTTTTCCAGTTATTTGTCAAGGCAACTTATTTAATTTTAGTTTACTTCTTTTTTTAGTTTTTTTTTTTTTATAAGTTTTTATTTATTTATTTTTTTTTACAGTTTCTTTTTTTGATTGTTATTATTGTTACTGTATTTCAATTTTGTATTTTTTTAAGTTATTTGCCAGGGCAACTTTTCTCATTTTCATTTACGTTTTTCTTCTAATATTTTATTTAAGCTTTATTTCAGGTAACAAAAACAGTTTTAATAGTTCTAGTTTTAGCTGACAATAACAACACACTGCTTACAATTCTGTGAAAGTAAGTTTCTGAAGTTGGCTTTGAGGCTGCATTTTATATTGTAATTATAATTTTTATTTTTTTTTTAGAGTGCCGTTTCAGGGAATTTTTCTTGCACAGAAAATATTCCGTCTAGAGAATTTGTGACTAAAGAGGCCGACAGCTAAATGGCAAGATCTGACATTTATACTTTTACTGCCCATGCCGTTAGGTCTGGCATTGAAAATTCACCGTCAGGCAAAACTCGCAGTGTCACCGTGCAACCTTTTTGTCCTCCATTATGCCTCAACTTAAATTTCAGGACGTTTTTTAGTTTTGTTTTGATAATCACAGCCCGCCGTGTTTTATTGCACTTGCTTTCTGGCGTTTCTCCAAAACATCTGACTTGAGCAGACAGATAATTCATTCAACAGGATAATTCATTTTTCCCCTCGTTTTGGAATAATATACAGCGTACCTGAGTCTGAGGTCACCAGCGCACAGACCCAGCATGGTAATGTTTCAGTCTGCGCCCAGGGTCTCAGATAATAAGCTCTGGCTAGTTGCCTTGTCTTTTAGCGGGGAAGTTAATTGAAAATAACATTTATATTCAGGGATGGAATCGCTCTGGATTCCTAACTGAATTTAATGAAACCGCACTGCAAGACGGTTCATTGGCAAACGTGAACGATAAGAATAAAAAGGGGAAAATGATTTGGCTGCTTTGAAATCCAATTTAAGATGGATCCTTAATCGGTGCTATTGTGAACTAAATGTACTTAATATAATTGGGGCATTTAACAATTAAATTAAATAAACATTTGTGCATTTACTTTACACTTAACTGTCTGCATTAGGTAACTAAAAAAAAAAAAATAAAAATAAAACATAATCATGAAAAAGTAGGAAGAGTGCTAAAGGAAAAGTTCATTTAAAAGTGTATTTCCACCCTTACCTGATGTTTTCCACAAAATATAAAAATAAATAAATAAAACACAAAATAATACATTTCCTTTCATTTTCAGTGAATCACAACCAACATTTTAGTCAGTTCCTCTCAGTCTACTATACAAACATATTAGTCTGTTTTAATGGCTCATGTATGGTGTTTTTAGTTATTTTTGGAGATTTTGATTCACTATGTTGTAGAAGACAGCTATGTTTAGCATCATTTCTGGCATTTCTTTTGACTTCAAGTCTGCTTGAAGGACCCTGACTATTGTTCTTGTGCTTCATCTGTGATTAAACTGAAAGATGAGAGAGGAGAGGATGATGTTGTGCTAAGCTGTTGATGGTATTCGCACAAGCTTGGCCCGTCTGGTGTAAAATCTCTAAATCTTTTAGTCCGTTGTGTCACATGAGGCATGTTATCTACCACAGAGTTCCTCTGAGGAGACCCCAAATTGCCAGGTAGGCTTTATTTGTTTGGAAAGCTCTTAGGTTTCGTAGATATCATGGTGTAAAAGGACAAATGACAGTATCGGGCCACTACAAAACAGGCTTGGGATATAGTATATCTTCTGAGGAAGACCAAAATTGATGTTTAAACTAGTAAAGGCATAATGGTTGAGTGTGTAGTCATTTAGCCAGTACATTTGTCAACAAGTACAGGGACAGACCCCCTTTCGAGCATCCTGAGATTAAATGTCTTTGTAGAAAAATTGCACTTGCGATCTCTTTAATATCTCAACAGTTTCTTCTAGACAGAAATTAGATTGAACAGAGAACAAATAAAGACTTTTGTTGTCCTCAGTAATATCATGTTGCAGGTTCTAGTCTCAAACTGTGCTCAAATTTACCAAGATACCAATTGAATATCAATTATCTCAATATGAATTCATCAAATTGAAGTCCAAATCTGAGCTGTTGTTCACGTTCATTCTCATTTGTGTCAGTTTTGCTTCCCTTAAAGGGATAGTTCACCCAAAAATCACCCTCACCCTCAAGCCATCTTAGGTGTATATGACTTTCTTCTTTCAGATGAATACAATCAGAGTTGTATTAAAAAATGTCCTGGCTCTTACGAGCTTTATAATGGCAGTGAATGGGTGTTGAGATTTTGAAGTCCAATAAAATGCATCCATCCATCATAAAAAGTGCTCCACATGGCTCCAGGTGGTTAATGAAGGCCGTCTGAAGTGAATCGATGCGTCTGTGTAATTAAAATATCCATATTTAAAACTTTCTAAACCATAATCTCTAGCTTCTGTCTTAACTGTTCAGCGGATGACGTAGAACGTGGGCGAATATGGAAACGTAAAGGAGAGAGCAAAACAAAACACTGATCATGAATTACAAGTACAAAATGAGGATTTGTAAAGAAAAATGTCAGAGGATTTCAATATAAGGCAAGAGGAGACTTGTTAGCAGTTAGCGGAAGCTAGAGATTATGGTTTATAAAGTTTTAAATATGGATATTTTACTTGCACAAACACATCAGTTCATTTCAGAAGGTCTTTATTAACCCCTGGAGCCGTGTGGAGCACTTTTTATGATGGATGGATGCACTTTATTTGGCTACAAAATTTCAACACCCATTCACTGCCATTATAAAGCTTGGAAGAGCCAGGACATTGTTTAATGTACTGTGCAAAAGTCTTAGGCCACTAGTATTTTCATCAGCTAAAAAATGGTTTAAAGTCAGTTAAAGTCGGTTTTTGTTTAGCTGTGGTGTGTGAGTAGGAAATATCAGTTTACATTTCTAAACATTCATTTTGCCATTAATTATAATAATCCAGTGAGATTTTTGTATGGAGCACAGGCTGTTGTCAGACTCCTTGTGCAAACAGAGATCTGATCTCTCCATCATTCAATCCAGTCTGTCTTAAGAAACAGAAAAAAACGGAGACAGACTATATCCAGAAGAACTGTGGCAACATCTCCAAGATGCTTTAAGAGTCCTATACCTACAAAGCTACAGTACTGTTAAAATTTTTAGGCAGTTAGTCACATAAAATGAGGATGCTGTCAAAAACAATGTCACAAACAGATTTTCTTTATCAATGAACTTCTATTAACTAAAATAAATAAGCATTTGATGTGACCATCCTTTGCGTTTAAAGTAGCTTTTGCCTTATGTGCACTTGTGCATAGTTTTTCAGGTAGCTTTGCAGGTAGGTTACTTGAAACATCTTGGAGATGTTGCCACAGTTCTTCTGGATTTAGTCTGTCTCAGTTTTTCTGCTTCTTCATGTCAGACAGACTGGATGTTGGTGAGATCAGATCTCTGTGTGGAGCACTGGCTGTTGTCAGACTCCTTGTGCAAACAAAAATCTCGCTGGATTATTACAATTAATGGCAAACAGAATGTTTGGAAATGTTAACCGATATTTTTTACTGACACACTACAGCAAAGGATAGAAATAACTTACTTTAAACCATTTTTTAGCTGGTGAAAATACTAGTGGCCTAAGACTTTTGCACAGTACTGTAACTCAAACTGTATTTGACTGAAAAAAGAAAGTCATATACACCTAGGATGGCTTGAGGGTGAATAAATCATGGGGCAATTTTTATTATTGGGTGAACTATCCCTTTAAGGAACTTTAGGAGAAACATCTGAGACAAAGTTGATACTCAATCAAAGATTATAAGCGAGAGCATTAAAGGATTAGTTCACTTCCAGAGCAAAAATTTACAGATAATAACTGTCATCCAAGATGTTCATGCCTTTCTTTCTTTAGTCGTAAAGAAATTATGTTTTTTGAGGAAAACATTTCAGAAATGATCTATATATAGTGGACTTCAATGGTGTCTGTGAGTTTGCACATTCAAAATGCAGTTTAAATGCAGCTTCAAAGGGCTCTAAACGATCCTAGCCGTGGAATAAGGGTCTTATCTAGAAAAAATGATCTGTGTTTTTCTAAAAAAAAAATAAATAAGATTCATGTATTTTTTTTTTAACCTCAAAAGCTGTCTTCTCTAGCTCTGCCATGTGCATGTGTACTGTCTAATTTGGGTCAATACACTTAGGGTATGTCGAAATACTCCCATCTAATTTTCTCCTCCAACTTCAAAATCATCCTATATCGTTGCAGAAGTACCAACCCAGTGTTTACAAAGTGAACATGCAAACAAGATGAAATGGCCTTTTAGAAAATGACTGATCGTTTCGCTAGATAAGGCCCTTTTCCCTCGGCTAGGATCGTTTAGAGCCCTTTGAAGCTGCATTTAAACTACATTTTGGACGTTCAAACTCACGGGCACCATTGAAGTCCGCTTTCTTTACGACTGAAGAAAGAAAGACCAAGCATCTTGGATGACAACGGGGTGAGTACATTATCTATACATTTTTGTTCTGGAAGTAAACTGCTTCTTTAAATATCTACCTGAGCTATGAAAGATCGACCTTAATCTGGATTGCTCAAGGAGAAACTGTACGAACTCAAGCTTACAATTTTCCTGTTGCCAGCCTGTGATCTTTAACCCCTGCACTACAACACCCACGCAAGTGTCAGAAGCACACCATGTAGGGTTAACCTGTGAAAGCAGACACGAAGAGGTGTCACGCTGGTTGTGGTTGGAAGTCGTCGTATTTAGCGGTGAGTTCTGCTGGTTGGGTTTCAGTTGAAACGGTTGTGTGCTGTGATCTCTCAGGTTTCTTCTGAGGATGTAAATGAGTCTGATCTTTATTAAACTCTTCCACCCCACGGCGCCCGGCATGGTGCGCACACCAGCGCTTTCTGATGACTCTTTCACACAAACAGCCTAACCTCTCACATATGCGCTGCGTGCAGAAACACAGGAAACTGCCGGCGAGGGAATGAAAATGAATCAGACGCTTTGATGCACTCCTCAAACAAACGCCTGACGTTAGTGAGCCAGAGATGACAGGAGGTATCGATGTCGCCCGTGGACTTGACTGTTAGCTCTCATGTTTTATGTGACTTTTTTTAAAAGAAGACTAACTTCTGTGGCCCCCGACTTTGAATATGACAGACTCTTGAGTAAGATCAGCTCAGTATTAAGCAGGATTGACTAGTGTAAAACACACATTAACCCTCAGTACTGACTGACATGAGGGTTAGAAATGATTTCAGAAATATTAGTGGACTCTACTTAATTATATACTGTCCTGATTGAATGAATGAATATATATATATATATATATATATATATATATATATATATATTATAGAATAAATTATAAATAAAGAACATTGAAGACTTAAAATGGATTAAAGACTTTTTAAAAACATTTTTAAAAATAAGCATAACATTCAAACATTTTTTTTTAAAGAGCATTAAACACTTTCAAATACATTAAAGACTTTTCAAAAGCATAATAAATAAATAAATAAATAGCATTGAAAACTTTCAGACAGCTTAAAGACTTTTCAAAAGCATTACAAAATAAACATAACATTAAAAATTAATGTTTTTAAAGAGCATTAAAGACTCAAAAACATTAAAGACTTTTCAAAAACATAACATTAAAATAAATACAATTAGAAAATTAGAAATAAATGTAAAAAAAGAATAGTAAAGTTCTACTTCCAAATCATTAAATCTAAACAAATAAATAAATAAATATGTACAAAAGCATTAAAGATATTTTCATATAAATCACTTTTCAAAAACATTACAAAAACATAACATTACAAAAATAATAAATAAATAAATAAATAAATAAATAAATAAATAGTTTAATAGTTTTGAGCATTAAAGACTTTCAAATGCATTAAAGACTTTTCAAAAACATAATAAACAATTAAATAAAAAGCATTGAAGACTTTCAAATGGATTAAAGACTTTTTAAAAGCATTAAAAAATAAACATAACATTAAGAAATTGTTTTTTAAAGCATTAAAGACTTTCAAATACATTAAAGACTTAGAAAAAAAAAAAAACAAAAAAAAAAAACATAACATTAAAAACATAAGTATATTTAAAAAAAGAGTATGAAACAGACTTTCAAATATGTTCAAAAAACAACCATAACCTTAAATAAATATATAAATATTTCCAAAAGCATTAAAGACTTATATATACATTACTTTACAAAACATTACAAAGTAAACATGACTTTACTAAAAAAATAATAAATAATTAAATAAATAAATACATAGTTTTTTTAAGAATATTAAAGACTTTCAAATACATTAAAGACTTTTCAAAAACATAATAAATAATGAAATAAATAGCATTGAAGACTTAAATGGAATAAAGACTTTTTAAAAGCATTTCATAAAAAAACATAAAAATAAACATAACAATAATACACAAACAAACAAATATTTAAATATTAAAAAAAGAGAATTAAAGACTTTCAGATACATTAAAAAAACACATCAGAACGTTTCATAAAACAATATAAATGTCTTTACCGATGCTTTTGATCAATGCTATACTTAATAATTTATGAAAAAAAGTAACTTAAATTACTGACCCCAAGACTTTTTAAAATATTTTTTTTTCTTATAAAATTTCTTAAGAGAAATAAAATGACACCCAAAAAGAGTCTTGTTGACATACTGTAGGAGCATAATCAGATTCTATACAGTAGTTCTATATTATTATGTATACTTTATTTTTAGTCCCTTGTGTTCACATATTTTGTGTTTGTATACTGTCATGTTTTATGATCCGAGCCTCATTATAAGCATCTCAATGCCAGTGAATCCTGTGCACGCTGTGCAAATGATGAATAAACAACTTGACATGAACTAGAAACATGTTTTTGAGATGTCTGACATTTGATTGCAGACTTTCATATCTTGTCAAATCTGAGCACAATTTGAGAAGAGCTTGACATTACCAAAATCAAACTCTCAAAGTGCTCTCCATGCAATCCCAACACTGTTTAGGAGAAGCAGTTGAGAAAACAGAAAATCTCATTTGACTTTTTTTCTCAACTTTTCTCCAACATAATCTTTCCTCTTGAAACTTAGCCTTGCATGATAGAATATCTGTGATGTTCCTTATTTGTCACTAAATGTCAAAGAAAATAACTTCCTACGTGCTACTATGTTATTTTTCTTTGTCTATTATTGTTTTAGTAGGAACATCTAAAAGAAAGTTGCTACTTGCTCCCTTGAATCTCCCGAGCATTGAGAGCAGGTTAATTTTCCCCTGGCGAGCTTATGGCTATCTCTCATTCCTCCGTATTTAATGTGAGGTAACGTTCTGTAATAACAACCTACCCTGCTAATCTGTTAGCGGCGATCCTTCGAGGAGCATATGAGGTGTCTGTCATAACACTGCATGCAGATGTTGCCACGTTTACCCGACACAAACAGACAAATTCATTTACGCCTTTCAGCTACGGATGAGCGCCGCACCTAATTATTGCGCGAGCCTAGCAGCAGGCTCCAGAAATATGTTTAGCACATGCTAATGCCAAGGGTTGAGGTGGTACCACGCGCAGTACGGGATGTCTGTGAGGTGATAGCGGATCTGTCAGCTGTAATACCTGCTCTTAATGTCACAGACGATGAAAAATGACAGAAATAATATGCCAGCGCTCTCGTCTGATTGAGGTTAAGAGGAACGCGGTGTACGAGGTAAAATGATATAAAATTAACGCAATTTTCTTTTTGTGTTCTCTTACATGTGCCGTATCTTGTGTGACTGCATCAATAGGTAAGAAGATATTTCTTTTCATGTCTTTACCAGCTATTCGTTTTTATTCAGCAGCTTCGCACTCCAAAAATCTGTTGTCTACAGTGTATCTGACAGGATTCTGATGGAATTTTGGTTTTGTATTTATTTTATTTTATTTTTTAATTACTGATTCAAGTTTACTAACCTTACAAATTTGCATTTTATTTAAAAAAAGGGATTTTTATTTTATTTTATTTTATTTTATTTTATTTTATTTTATTTTATTTTATTTTATTTTATTTTATTTTATTTTATTTTATTTTATTTTATTTTATTTTATTTTATTTTCTTTTATTTTATTTTATTTTATTTTATTTATTTTTTAATGTACTAACCTCCTGATTTTAAAAATACAAAATTGTAGATTTTTCTGTTTGTTTGTTTGTTTTTATTATTCATATTTATTTTTTTTTTTTGTGTTTTTGTTTTGTTTTGTTTAAGTTAGTGTTGGCCATTATAAAGGTTTATTTTATTTTATTTTGTTTTTTTTATTTTGTTTTACTGATTTTATTTATTTGATTTGTGCTTTTATTATTTATTTATTTATTTATTTATTTATTTATTTATTTATTTAATGTGTACTAACCTCCTGATAAATATATATATATATATATATATATATATAGGATTCTAGATTTGCATTTTATTTTTGTTTTGTTTTATTTATTTATTTATTTATTTATTTATTTATTTATTTATTTATTACTGATTCAAGTTAACTAACCTTACAAATTTGCATTAATTCATTTTTTTTTTTTTTTTTTTTTTTTTTTTTTTTATGCGTACTAACCTCCTGGTTTAAAATATACAGGATTCTATTTTTTATTTGATATTTTTATTATTATTCATATTTTATTTTCTTTTATGTTTTAATTTTTTTGTTTTGTTATAGTTTATATATCATGTCTTCCATGATAAAAGGTTTTTATTATTTTATTTCATTTTATTGCTGATTCAAGTTTACTAACCATACACAATTGCATTTTATTTATTTATTTATTTATTAAATTTTTTATGGGATCATCTTGAATCTGAGGCAATGCAGTCCATAATCTAGACCAGTGACTCCTGTGATTGATTTATTCAGATTCAGCAATTAGTTTGACTAATTTATAAATAAGAACAGCGTGAATTGAGCGAATAGTTTGCATGTTATGTTGACCATGTTCAACAGGTTGTTCGTTTTTCGAAATCTCCTTCATATCAATGCAGGAAACGCTGTCGTCCCTCTCAACTGATGAGTTGTTTATATGTACGTTGGTGTTTTCCATGATGAAAGGTGTCTGGCATCACCTGTCAGGCTGGAATTTGCGATTTCTGTTGTTTACATTCTGGGCTTTGGACGTGTCAGGTTTGATTGGCCATCCGCTCCACGTCCTGTTTAACATTTCTCTCACTGAATTAAAAAGCTACTTGATATTTTCCCCGACGTCGCCTCCACAGGGTATTTAGCAACTCCATCGCAGAGAGTATAATCTGTCATCGCCAAAGAAAAGGTTTTCCGTGCCTTTTTGTCTGCGGAAACGCTTGACACAGTGGACGGGAGAGAAGATCAATGAGCTGTCACTCATCGCGCGCGGGGCTTGTCATTTTCCGTATGATGGGAATGAAAGCAGGTGGGCAGATGGGAGCTGGAAGCGGCTTGGTTTCTGGACGATCTGGTTTCGAGATGGTTTAATCTCCAGGCTCTTGTAGTGGTGGACATTAGATGAAGGGAAGAATTAGACAAGATGCTTACTAATTAACCAGCGCGGCCCTTTTCTCTGTAGAGTTTTGAGTTCTTTGTACAAACCCTTGACATTCAGAGGATAGTGGGCTTGTCTTCTTTATCTAATGAATTTCCCAGGGACCTCGAGTGCAGGTCTTTAAACAAACACAATTAGAAGTGTCAAAGCACTGGCTCTCGTTAACGCTCAACCATTTACCACTAATTACTAGCGTGTTTTAAACCATAGTTTGATATGTGCTGTGCGCGCACAGATCGCGGCCTTTGTATTGTCTTGTTAAATGCTTGCTTGACCCTCTCTGTCAAATAGTGCTGACAATAATGGTTTGCAGGTGATTGATGAAGTACTAGCCAAAATCATCTCATTCGGTTGTAATTCAGTAAGTAGTTTTATCTGTGATTTACATACGTGTCATTAGCAGACCTTGTTCAAATCTAAAGAATTTTTTTTTTTTTTGTATTATCTATGCTGATTTTTGGGGGATGTCTGTAGACTGAAAAAATGGTGTATGATTTCTTTAACAGTACATTTTATTAAATTAATAATTTTCTAAAATAATAATAGTAATTATTATTATTATTTTTTTTTTTGGCAATTAACACATTGGAATTAAATGTGCAATTTTGAATTCGAAAGACTATAGTATTTTCTTGATATAATCTTTATTCAACTTTTTATTTATTTATTTATTTATTCATTCATTCATTCATTCAGTGAATTTAGAAGAATAGTTGTTTTGACTGATTCCTATTAATACTTTTAAGGATCCACTAAATAAAACACTAAATGCTAACAATAATATTTGGGGTAACACTTTTTTAATTTTAGCATTTTTGTGCTTCTGTCCTGGCATTTTATTTTATTTTATTTTATTTTATTTTATTTTATTTTATTTTATTTTATTTTATTTTATTTTATTTTATTTTATTTTATTTTATTTTATTTTATTTTATTTTATTTTATTTTATTTTATTTTATTTTATTTTATTTTATTTTAAACAAATACATAACATTTTATTGTAGAATTTTTTGCTAATTTGTATTTTAATTACAATTAGTTACAATTTATTTACAGTTCTTAGTACTTTTGAGGAAGCACCAAATATAATACTAGAAGCAAACAGTAATATTTTATATTACTTTATTATTTTATTTTATTTTATTTTATTTTATTATATTTTATTTTATTTTATTTTATTATTTTATTTTCTGACTGGCTATGATGAGATAATATAACACGTGTACTGGACTCATTTATGTTCATTTATTTTCATATTGTACGTTTTATGCAGTCCAGCTGATTTATTTTTGTACAGTTACACACACAAAAAAAAAATAAAAATAAATAAATACATAAAATTTTATCTATCTATCTAATTTTTATTTTAATTACAATTAAATTACAATTTATTTACAATTCTTAGTACTTTTGAGGAAGCACAAAAAATATAATACTAAAAGCAAAGAGTAATTTTTATTTTATTTTATTTTATTTTATTTTATTTTATTTTATTTTATTTTATTTTATTTTATTTTATTTTATTTTATTTTATTTTATTTTATTTTATTTTATTATTTTATTTTATTTTGAAAAGTGAGATTGTTGTTCTGCCTTTTATTCCACTTACAATTCTTAATTTAATTTTAGAATTGTTGTACTTCTGCCCTGGCAGAAGAGTTTTATTTTATTTTATTTTATTTAAAAAAAAAAGAACGGAGTTGTACTCCGCATTGACAGAGGAATGCAGACCATATAAACTGAATACCATTACAATTCTTTCTGAACAACAGAACTGCTTTCTAACCCTAACCCTCCAAACCTATTAGTAACTAGAGGTAAAATTGAAACTCTGTGTTTAATAAATGAACGTAGTTTCAGTTTTGCAGTAATACTCAGTACTTTTTGCTGATGCAGATTCTGCGTAGGCCTGTTCATGAGTGACCATTTGTAACTAGTTTTAGCTTTCAAAAAATCCAAGGCACATTTATTGAGGCCAATGCACATAAAAGGCTGCAATGTTGACTAAAGTTTTTTTACGATTTTAAGATATTTTATTTTAGGATTTAGCATGTGCGTTCGTTTTGACATCCAGAGGCTGTGGGCAGTTTGGAGACGCGGTCTAATCCTGTCATAATGCCACTTTGTCCCCTGACATCTGCACTTCTCCCTCTCCCACCGAGTTCCTCTCGTTCTTTGTCTGTCATCCCTTTACATTCACCCCCCAACCTCATCCCTTTAGGCGAGCGACCCACATCCAGCAACGCAATTAACCACTTTGATACGTCAAGTAATTACTTCATTTTTCATGTTAAAACGCACCTCATTTAGCGCGGCGCAGAGCAGCTGAGATGGGGAGGGCGGGGGAGATAGGTCAGCGGCGGTTTGAGAAGATTAGCACAAGACTCTCACTGTCTCACACGGCTCGATGGATTCTCTCCAGAGAATGTGGGAAATGCAGCAGAGGAAGTGGGATGCCATTTTGACCTTGGCAGCCAGCTGCTAACATGCACCAGAGACTTCCCCCCGTTCCCCGCACGCAAATGTGGCCTTTTGCGAGGGGAGTGCCGCAGAGTTCCTCCCTGGGCCCCTTCATGATTTTACCCCCCATTATTTAACGAGTCGCATGCCTGCCGGGCAAGTCGAATCTGTCACCCCCAGTGGAAGAGCGGCGTTTCCGAGGATAAGAGGAAGTGTGTGCGCGAATACGACTGTGTGTGGTCCTGTTTGGCTACGGAGACCTCGTACAAGCTTTTAGTCGGCCTAAATATTTCAGTACCACTTGTGTTCGGACCGCAACTTGGAACGGGACAGATTGGGATAGGGAGGTTAAATCCTTGGCAGAGTCGTTTCTCTGTTCGGCTGAAGATTCACTCTCTTGATTTCCGTAATGTATTCTTCTGAGGTTTGTGCAGTAATTCAGTTTGAGGTAATTGTAGCAGGAATCCATAATTAAAAGGATTAAAATGCAAGACATTTATAGGCGGCTAAAGAAAGGGAAAAATCTAGTTCCTGCGATCCTCTGAATTTTTCTGTTGTCGAGGTGAATTTCTCATTTGTTTCAACACCACTTGGAATAAATAGGGAGAAAATAACAGAAATCACAGTTGCTGTCAGTATAATATAGGAAATAACAACACAGCCAGTAGGCAAATTAATATATATATATATATATATATATATATATATATATATATATATATATATATATATATATATATATATATATATACTTTTTTTGCATGGTGTTTTCAAAAAATATAACATAGGTTTCAGGATTTTTACAATATTCAATATATATCTCATGTATGTAACCTGACACATCTCAATGTGTGTAACCTCATAAATTCCAGTTTGTTTTGTTGTTTTGTTTTGTTTTGTTTTTTAATAAACCTTATTTAAACCAAAATGCTGATTAATATTCATATTCATAAATAGTGATATTTACCTCAGTTTAATTGCAGCTTTAAAGGGCTCTAAATGACCCCAGCCGAGGAAGAAGGGTCTTATCTAGCGAAACAATCTGTCATTTTCTAAAAAATATGACAATTTATATACTTTTTAACCAAAGTTTCCACAGAGCTAGACATTTTTCCATGTACCCTAACTGTCATGAACTGGAATACACACGAAGTTCACGCAGAGCTGGACAAGACGCATATAAATTGTGATTTTTTTTTTTATTTTTTATTTTTTTAGAAAATAACCGATCGTTTCGCTAGATAAGACCCTTCTTCCTTGGCTGGGTTTAGAGCCCTTTAAGGGGCTGTTCACATGTCCCGCCTTAAAAACACGTTGAAAACGCTAGGCGTGTCGCTTTCTCCTTCTTTCCAAAGCGCTCTGTAGCTTGCGCTGCTGTGGCGTCTTCCGTTGTTAAGCAACCATGACCTGCGCTCTTCATAAAGACGCGGAAGTTTCAGCAAAGGATAAATGGATTACCAGCACTTAAAATCGCTTGCAGTAGCTCTGCTACTAAATGTATTTAAAAATGTCCATCCCTGTACAGCTATGATCACCTGTTTCTCCATCTTGGCTAAGCTTTCAGTGTTTTTATGCGAAAGGATGAAGCTGATAGGTTGGTTACTGTCACTTGACTTGCGGTGCGCTGCGGTGCGGCATTCTGAAAAGTTGATGCGGTGTGGACGTGCCTGGAAAAACGAGCGCATTGCAGCGCGTGCGTCGTGACCGCGTTGGTTCCATTATGAGCATGCATATCGCGCATCTACATTTGAAATAACAAACTTGAGCGTGCAAAAGCCGCAACATGTGAACAGGCCCTCAGTTTTTCCAGGCGCGTCCGTGCCGCATCGAGTTAAAACAACTCGTGGCCTAATGGTTAGCGAGTTGGACTTGTAATACCACGACTGAGGTGAGACCCTTGAGCAAGGCACCGATCCGATGTGTGCGCTTGGATGGGTTAAATGCAGAGCACAAATTCCGAGTATGGGAATTTCCGAGTATTGGGAATCACCATATTTGGCCATTTGTCACGTCCTTTCCTTTCCTTTAAAGAGCACAGGTCATGGTTGCTTATCAACGGCAGACGCCACAGGAGCACAAGCTACAGAGCACTTTGAAAAGAAGGAGAAAATGGCGCGCCTAGTGTTTTTCACACGTTTTAGGCGCGACGTGAACTGCCCCTAAAGCTGCATTTAAACTGCATTTTGGAAGTTCAAACTCTTGGGCACCATTAAAGTCCACTATATGGAGAAAAATCCTGAAATGTTTGCCTCAAAAAACATAATTTCTTTATGACCGAAGAAAGAAAGACATGAACATCTTGAATGACAAGGGGGTAAGAAATTCTGGAAGTGAACTCCTGTAATGTTAATTTCAGCATTTACTAATGCATTATTAAAATCACAAGTGTGTGTTAATATTACTGTAGTTTATGCACTGTGAATTAACATGAACAAACAATGAACGACTGCATTTTTATTAACTAACATTAATAAAGATTAATAAACTGTGCAATGAATGTATTGTTCATTGTTCGTGTTAGTTAATACATTAACTGATGTTTACAAATGACACCTTTTTGTAATCACTAAAACATTTTAATTCATGAAAACGCATCAGAGGGACTTGCACAAACAAATCGCGAACAAATCGATTTATTCAAACTGACAGTTTGAACTGACTCAGAAATGAATCAAACTGACCGAACTTACTTCATCTGCATGTTTGCTACTGACATCATCATTGCAAATATACTCATTGAATATATGAATTTTTTAAATATTGCCCAGCCCTACACTCTAGTTCTGCCATATATACTTTCCCAGTACACTGTGAGCCGGACTGGACACACTGTGCAGGTAACACACACTTTTCTCTCCTTCCAGATGAGTGGGATGTCAGTCATTTCTGGCTGTCTCTCCGTGGATCTGGTTTATTTTCTCCAGGGGAGTCCAGATAACCTGTACACCCCCGTACACAGCCCCCCGTCCTGTAACATATGTCTGCAATGAGCGTTGCTGTCTGCTCTCCTGTGGCTATTTCCAGTTGGATGAAAGGTTGTGTGAGCTGGATGCTCTCTGAGTATGTGTTTGTGTGTGTGTGAAACTCATTGTTTCTAGCCCTGCTCCCTCAGAGTATAAGGGCTCAGCCTCATCCGTGTGTCACGGTTCCCGGTGGTGCTCGGAAACGGGAAGAGAAAGAGAACGGACTGATTCATTGTACAGCTGACAGAGAGATGAAGAAAAGAGGGTGGGATATGTTTTGATGTCCTTGTCTCTCAGGATTTGCCATGGATATTTGTCTTGTTTTCCCTCCGTCAGATTGTTTTTTTTTTTTTCTTTTTTTTTTTTCAACTGGCTACGATGAGACAATATAACGCTTGTGCTGGACTCATTTGTCTTAATTTATTCTTCATATTCTACATTCACAGACTGTTTTATGCACTCCAGCTGATTTCTTTCTGTACAGTTACAAAAATGATTCATAGAAACAGTTAAAAATTAGGCTTGTGCATCAGTACCTGAGTATTCAGAAATGACAGCAATGATTCATCATAGGAACAACATATTTTTAACATTTTGTCCCCAAGTTATTGTATTGTATTATATTTTATTTTGAGAATTGGTCACAGTAGCATTTTAGGTGGTACAGTGTGGTTCAAATTAGTTTTGAGATGAAATCCATCCACTCATTTATTCACAAATATATCTTTCAATATATATATATATATATATATATATTCTTTCATCCATCCACTTTTAAATCCATCCATCCATCCATCCATTTCTTCACAAATCTATCTATCTATCTATCTATCTATCTATCTATCTATCTATCTATCTATCTATCTATCTATCTATCTATCTATCTACCTATCTGTCTGTCTGTGCCACTACTCTTACATCCATTCACACATATATTTATTCATAAACACATCTCTCCAACCATTTATTCACAAATCCATCCATCCATCCATCCATCCATCCATCCATCCATCCATCCATCCATCCATCATCCATCCATCATCCATCCATCATCCATCATCCATGCATCCATCCAACCAACCAACCATTGATCCATTTGTTCACAATTTTTTAATCCATTATTCACAAATCTGTTTTTTTATTATCCATCCATTTTTCACAAATCCATCCATCTGTCCATTTGTTCACAAATCTGTCCATCCATCCATCCATCCATCTGTCAATCCATATGTTTTTCATCCACCTATCATCCATCCTTCCTTCTATCCATCAGTCGCTGATTTCACAAAACCATACATCTATGAGTTTTTCATCCATTTTTAATATGACCATGGTATTTAATTGGCTGTAGTAAAGAACACAAGACTGCCTTGAACATACATGCATTTTCAGAAAACTTCCCCAGCATGCCACTTGCCAGAAACTGGGTAGAATGAAAGATGAAAGTTTCTGTCTACAGTACAGTATGCTGTTTGATTCATAAATTCATCAAAATCCTTTAAACAGAGTATTTACCCATATGGTCTGTTATATTACACGAAGCTCTTAGTTTATATAAAACGTGCAGAAGTAAAGCTTCTTTATCCATAATGTTTCAGAAACATGTTTTAAGATGAACCAGTAATTGAAACAAAGGAAATTAACTCATTTTGATTTGCAGCAAAAATAATGCATTTGAGGGTGGAAGAGAGAGCTTGTGTGGTTGATGTGGTTGCAGTAGTAGTCGTCGTTGTTGTTGTTCCCGGCCGCCGTTTTTGTTTTGTGTAAAGGACGAGAGAACCTCAGTGCTTTCTGCTTACGGATGCTACATCAGCACTCCTGCCAAACTGATGAGAGATGGGCTGATGTAGACGCAAAGACGGCCTGTACCTACCAATCAGACCATATCAGGAGATGCTGTCCCTACGGACAGACGCCCACGCACAGGAGCCTTCAAACGGCTGATTGGACGCTGAAGAGAGTAGAGCATGCTGGACTGTGTCCCTCAATGCGATTTCCCAAATACCAGCAGTGGATGTTCTTTATTCAGGCATGAAAGATGAAAATGCTTTGGAAATGCGTGACGTCACATCTACTTTTATCTCATCGTTTTATGATTTATTCATAATTTACTTTATCATTTTCCACCGATGCCTAGTCGTCGCTCAGTTTGCTCCAGCACATTCATTGCTCGTGTTTGTTGTCCCAAAGCATCTTCAGTTATTCTAAACACTGTCACAATATTTTGAGTGGCACTGGTTAGACCATAATAATTAGACAGATGGAGAAAACGACATAATATTCAGCTCTATTAATGGACTCTTGCATGACTTGCATGACAAGAAGGCTGCTGTATTGTCACTACTTAACATGAGATTAAAGAAAACTAAGCGTGTGTGGCAGACGTCATAACTTATAAATGCTATTTTAGTGCTTCAAACTCAGTGAGAGATTTATTGCTCAGAGTTGCTCAGCAGACCTGGAGTTTTCAGTTATTTCTCAGATATTTCTCCTAATTTCTTTTAATGTCTCCACTTACTTTGACTCTAATCCAATTTTATGACTAGAAAATTTTAGATTTGTTTTTGTTTGTTTGTTTTAAGAGGGTCTGATTTCAGTTTTTGTGTTTATTGGCATAGTAGATGTTTTATTAAAACTTAAATAATTATATGTATATATATATATATATATATATATATATATATATATATATAGCATTATGATGTACATTATATTAATATTAATATAGATTTGTTTTTGTTTGTTTTAAGAGGGTCTGATTTCAGCTTTAGTGCTTTATTGGCATAGCAGATGTTTTATTAAAACAATAAGAAATATATAAATAATTAAAAAATAAATAATAATTAAATAATTAAAACATATATAATTTATTTATTTGTATACAACTATACAATAAAAACTATATATATATATATATATATATATATATATGTATATATATATATATATATATATATATATATATATATTTATGTTGGGTGAGTGTGTTGCTTACAGTATTGATCTGACGGGCCTTAATCTATCAACATTTATGTGGGAAGAGTATAGATAGATGAAAATATGGCACCGTCTTAATCACAATTTTACTATTGCTAATTGCAATTGTATTAAATTACTTCCAAACTGGTTTTCTGTTTTTTTTATGTTCTTCTGGTTTTTTACGTTCTGTTTTATATCTAGATTGCAAACACATTTAATATTAATAATAAAAATGTACATTATATATATATATATATATATATTCAAATTTGTAGTTTTTAACTAACAGGAAGACTAATAGGAAGAATTCAGAAATCAAAGCGACATACAGACATCCATCAGATCTATTTAAGTCACATCTTCAGGCGCAGTGAAACGGATCTTTACAAGCAACTGTGCTTCTTCTCTTCTTAGTGCTAAAATCAGATTCGTCAATAAAAACAATTTCTCAAGTACAGACTTTCCTTGTGTTAATGTCCTAGTTTCTCTGTATCGCTCTTGTAATGATAGCAATACAATGTATAGTTGTGCAGAATGGACACATTGGAAAAAGAACAAGTGTTTGTGTGTGGAGAAGGAGAGAGAGAACGAGCGAGAGAGCAGTGGCCCCTCAGGACTTGCTGGTCCAGCCTCTCTGATGCCCTTGTCAGCTGTAAAACCATTGGCCTGTTATCACCGGTTCTCTGGTTGCCAGGGGAGACCATGTTGCTACACTGACGAAAGTTGTTAACATTGTGTTTGCCCATCACGTCGATGCGGTTAAGCACTACCGCTGAACCTAACCTTGAGTTAAGTAACAATATCAGGCTTTCTTCACTCCTGTCTCCTGTTGCTCCCTCTGTTTCTTATTGTTTTTATCTCTCTGTTCCTTATGGATCCCAGAAGCTTAAAAAAAATCTTTAACTTTAAAAACAAGGCTCTGAATGTTTTGATTCTCAAAGGGCCTCTTTCATGAAAGCACAAGGAATTTATGTGTATTTTTTTTATGCCTTTTAATTAAATTGTCGCATCCCATAGGAAACTAAATCATAAATGTCATTTCTTTAATATCTCAATTGTTTTCCTGGACTTTAATGAGTGTAAATGGAAAGCAAATGGTCTGCAATCAAAACTGAAATATTTCTTATCAAATTCTTCTTATCATTTTTTTTTTTGTTAAATTGTAAAAACTTTAAAAACTATGTTGTCTCCTGAGATTTTACAAATGATTTATTCATATACTCTCAGAAAAAAAGGTACAAAATTTGTCACTGGAATAGAACCTTACCCCTAAAAGTATTTAAAGTATTAAAAGTATTTTATTTGTACCTAAAGGTACATATTAGCACCTTCTGAAAGTGGCAGTTTTTTTTCTTTCTTCTCTTCTTCATGTGTATGAATTAGGGCTGTCAAAAGATTAATCGCGATTTACCGCATACAAAATAAAAGTTTGAGTTTGCCTAATATATGTGTGTGTACTGTGTGCAGTTGTTATTTATTTATAAATACAAACACATTCTTGTATTTATTTAAGAAATATTTACAAGTATATGTATTTGTTATAATTTTTTTTATATAATTTATATTATATATAAATGCAAATATTTTGTACATAAAAAACACATTTCTCTTAAATATATACATTAACGTGTGTGTGTTTATATATACACAATAATTGCGCACAGTACACACACATTTATTAGGCAAACTTAAACTTTTATTTTGTATGCGATTAATCGTGATTAATCGTTTGACAGTCCTAGTATGAATGTATGATTTGCTCATGTTTCACAAATGTGGCCCATTCACTCTACTTAAAGTCTTTATTGATTTCAGATTTGTGTCCAGAAAGGCGCTTCAGAGAGGTTAGATGTGTCAGCCGGTGGCCATTTTGGCTCAAACTAGGGGCACATGTGCTGAAGAGCCAGAATGGTGGCTCTATTCCTTTGTAATCCTGTCTTGTCGTTGCTCCAGCTACTATCGACACAAGCAGGCACGTCAGGGACAAGAAAGAGAAGAAGCCATTTTCTGAAGAGTCTCAGCTGTTTGAGAGTCTGGCAAATTAGATAAAGGAATTGAATGTGTTGCTGGGACTTTGTGTGTTTCCAGATGTGCATAGGTGGACAGGTTGGTGTACTAACTCAAGGTAAACTTTCTGATAAACATCAGTGTGACTGGTGTGGCATGTATGTGAGTTTTGCACAAGCTAACAGTGTCGCTCATCACTGTACATACCCACAATCCACTTCTTCCCTTGAGATCTGAATCACGCCATATGTTCCATACCGCCACGAAGACTCAAATTATTTATCATGAAACAGATGTCATTTTGCTGTTGAGGTTGAATTGTTGGTGTTTGTTTTTGAACTCATGATACATAGTTTGTTTTCAGTTTGCCGCACATATTTCCTAGAATACCTACAGCAACAACAGAACATGACAGATCATAATAGATTTTTTTTCGCTGCTAGATTGTTTTGTTAATCAAAATAAATCATAATTGCTTTATCTAAATGCAAAACAGTTCTAATTTATAATGAGTGTTTTTGTTTTCAATTTAAAGACATTAATATGACAATCATGTTTAATCCGCTAATGTTTTTTTTTTTTTTTAAATCAAAGTAAATCATAATTGTTTTATCTAAATGTAATAGAAATAGTTCACATATTTTTCATTATTTACTGATACTGATTTACTTGCTACTTCAGAAAAAAAAAAAAAAAAAAAACACCATAAAAAGCACCATAACAAGTCCTCTGAAGTCGTTTGATATCTTTGTGTGAGAAACAGAGTGAAAATTTAAAAGAATAGTTCAAAATTGAAAGTCCTGTCATCATTTACTGTCCAAAAATGGCACCTTTAGGGGTATAGAAGTGGATATTAGTGCCTTAGAGTAGCCATATGTACTCCTAAGGTACTGCTATTTATCTTCTATAGGTAAGGTAGAAAAAAATGGCACTTTATTTTTAACACTTTATTTTGATAATCCACTTTAGACATTCCAATAACTATAAATAACTTACAGCTACATGTGAGGAGTTTATTTGCAAAAACAGACTTTTAGATAGCTTTTTTAAAATTTTCAAAAATAATGTTTTTTTTTTTTTTTTTTAATTATGTTATCATGTTATCAATTTTTTTATTTATAATTATTTTATTATTATTATTATTATTTTGTTATTTTTACTTAATCAAAATAACGGCAGTTTGATTGAGATTAGTTGGAACGCACAATGAAAAAACATGATTTTTAAAAATGATTAAAAACTAAGTTATCTGTTTTTGCAAATGAACTCTACAGTACATCAAATATAGCAGTCATTAGAGTATTAGTAGACTGTCTGCTTAATATCTGCTAACATGATATTTTGGTGGATCCCAACAGATATGATAATGACTCTAAGTAACTTTGCAAATACATGTCAGATTATTCTACTAACCCTAACAGTCTAATAATGCTGTAATGCGAGTTAGCTTTCATATAATTGCAAATTAAATGAGAGTTGGTTGACTTTAGTTGCAAAATTACTGGTAGTTGAATGTCTAAAGTGAACTATTGAAATAAAGTATAACCCAGAGATGTTCTTTTAAGGTTCTTGTCCTTTAATAAACTTTTGTATCCCTGAAAGTATGAGTTTTGCACATCTTTTTTGACAGTGTTACGAAACTGTATAAAATATTTGTTTTTGTATTCTTCAGAAGGAGGTCATACACTTTTGGAAAAACATGAGAGTGATTAAATGATGACAGAGTTTTCATTTCTGGGTTAACTACCCCTTTTGGTCATTATTCACTTAATTCATGTTTGCTTTCTTAAAGGGAAAGTTCACCCAAAAAGGAAAACTCTGCCATTATTTACTCACTCTCATGTTTTTCCAAAAGTAAATATTATCCCATAATTTACTCCCCCTCAAGCCATCCTAGGTTTATATGACTTTCTTCTTTTTATCACTATACAATTGGAGTTATATTAAAAAATTCCCTGGCTCTTCCAAGCTTTATAATGGCAGTGAATGGCTGTTGAGATTTTTAAGTCCAATAAAGTGCATCCATCCATCATAAAAAGTACTCCACATGGCTCTGGGGGTTAATAAAGGCCTTCTGAAGCAAATCAATGCATTTGTGTAAATATCCAGAAAAATATCCATATTTAAAATTGTATAAACCGTAATCTCTAGCTTCCACTAACTGTTGTCCTTGTGGTCACTAGAGAATGGATGACATAGGATTTAGGTGAACGTGGTGACAAATGCGGAAGTGACGAACACGGAAACACAGAGAAAAGAGCAAAACAAAACACCGGTCTTGAATTAGAAATACAAAACAAGGGCTGTAAAGAAAAATGTCAGAGGATTTTGCTATAAGCCGAAAGGAGACTGATGCACTTTACTGGTCTTCAAAATTTCAACACCCATTCACTGCCATTATAAAGCTTGGAAGAGCCAGGACATTTTATAATATAACTCTGATTGTATTCATCTGAAAGAAGAAAGTCATATACACCTAGGATGGCTTAAGGGTGAATAAATCATGTGGTAATTTTAATTTTTGGGTGAACTGTTCCTTTAAGACCCATTTCGCCAGAGCTTATCTCTTTTCTAGTAACGGATCAAGATGCACCAGGTATGTGCAATGTCTGTTCATGATCCAGTCAAACTGGAACTGTGAAACGGACTGTGTTGTTACATCGCTTTTTTGTTTGCTGTAAAATATTAAGCAGGACTGATGTCCATGAAAGCCTGCCAGGACCTGGAGCTTCGCACATTTCAGAGATACAGACTGCTGTTTGCTGTCAGTGTTGATCAGCTGGATGAATGAGAATGGCCAAATGTGTACAGCGATAGCCCTGCTGGTGTAAGTGAGGATACGCTATTAGAGTTTGGCATCACGCTTAGATGTACACGTCCTCTCACATGTGATTTGATGTACGGTGGCTTTATGTAATGGGCACCTATGCTGAAAGGAGCAAATGTTTAAGACATTAACGTCACGAACGATCAGTAATGAAAGCAGACGCTTATTTTGAAGCACCTCCATAAAAGCAGATGACGATCCATTAAAGTGAAAACAAAACACCCTATTTACTCAATACATGTTCCTGCTGTATTGTGAAGAAGCCTTCGTAATCTTTCATCAAAATTGAAATTGCGACTTTCCTTTTCAGAGGATGTCACGAAACCCTTTTAGGGAAACATGCACTTTTTACAATCCAGGTAATTCTCGAAGGATACAATAATCCACTCTCTATGTCTCATTGAATGTGTTTCACTCGGATGTTTTACATGACCGAAATAAAACTGGTGGCTAACGCACCTTGACTTGAAATTCATCTGAAGGTTAACGAGAGCAAATCAAAGGTTTGCTCTGTGGCTTTGGGTTTATTCTCCTTGATTTTCCTGTGGATTGACATTGATTAAGAAATAATGCAGGGGGAAATCAGGCCAGGCTCACTGCTGTTGATTGGTTGTTTATCTACTTACTCGAGCGCTTTTCGTTTTTGTGTTTTTGCTGATATCATTTTGAAGAAAGAACGAGCAAACGCCCTGTGAGCATTTTGGTGCTTATTAGCAGTCCCTGAGCTGCTGCTAGCAGCCTTGGTCAATTTTGTATGCTGTCAAGAGCTTTTCTTTGAGGAGACAAGCCGTACCTGAAGTGCTCTTTTATGTAGACACAGCTGAAAGTACAGGGTAAAGCCCCAAACCCCAAAGCAAAAGTAGGAGTCCAACCAATAAGATGACCTGTTGTAAGTATTTGATGTGTGTATGTGTGTGTCAGCGCCCCTGAATCAGCTCCCCGTCCATCTGCGATAAGACTATCAAAAGCTTATCAAAAGCTATCTTACTTTTTCAGACAGCTGTTGCTAAGTACTAAGATTAGGGAATGTTAGCTTTTGATTTTTTGCGCTCTTTGCCACTTTTGTTTTATTGAGAGATAGGACAGGGACATGACCACCTGAGACCATTATAATGCTGGCCAAGCTGGTTTATGCCTTGTTGTTGTTGTTGTTGTTGTTGTTGTTGTTGTTTTTTATTAATTATTCAGAAAACATGCATTAAATTGATCAAAAGTGGCATTAAAGACATTTATAATTTTAGAAACTATTTCTATTTTATTAAAATGCTGATCTTTTGAACTTGATATTCTTCAAAGAATCCTAAAAAACGATCAGTCGGTCTCAAATTATTGCAGAAACCGTTTCCAAATTTCAGCACTGATAATAATAATCAGAAATCTTTCTTGGGTAATCAGTCTATTAAAATGATTTTCCAAGGATCATGTGACACTAAAAACTAGAGTAATAAAACTAAACATTCAGCTTTGCTTCACATGAATAAATTACATTCTAAAAATATTCAACTATTCAAATATTAATTTGAAGAGAAAGAGTCCAGAGAATTGTACTGCAGTGTTTTTTTTTTTTTTTTTTTTTTTTTTGTGTGTGTGTGTGTGTATAACACAGGAGTAGTTCACAACAGTAGGTTTTTAAAATAGTGTCAAACATTCAAAGAACAATTTGACTGACAGAAGTGGTCCTAGAGGTAAAGTTTTTAAGAATCAGGAGATCGATTGTACGATGGGAAGATCTAGTGTATGCGTGAAAGTAAGAACGATTTCTGCAAGCCAAGGTCATTTACCATAGAAATAGTGTTTTTGAGTCTTTGTTATAGTGCCATCTGTGGTCCGATCACCCTAAAACTTTGCATGCTTGTTTAGAATCACATCTCATGTGCTCATCAGGTTTTGTGAAGTTTTTAGTTTTCATTCAGGCTGTATAGGATTTTGGGTAAATTTGGACAGGACCCTTTTCTAAACGACCCTGTTATAGCCTCTCAAAGGGTACATTTCAACATTTTTTGGTAATTATTGACCTAGAGAGTCCAGAGAATTGTACTGCAGTGCTTTTTTCCAGATTGAGCAAAAAAACCTAGGACTAGTTTGCAAAATCTTCTCAATCATTTTACAAAAGATTGAAAGCAGTGGTCCTAAAGGCAAAGCTGTCTGGAATGCGGAGTATTTTATGATCGCTCATATGTGTGAAAAACCACAATATGTGCAATTGTTTAAGAACTTGAAAAATGTGATATCGCCCCTCAGTGGCCAATTTCTTTCAAATTTCTCACAAGCCTTTGGGGCCATGAGTCGAACAGGCCCATCAAGTTCCGTTCCGATCAGCCTACGTTAACCTTGTCTAACAGGTGCTCAAAATTCGTCGGCCAATGGCGGCAATGTTCTTTGAGATACGCAGATGTCCTTGTAGACACTTTTGGCACTTCAGACTAAGACCATTCCCACCAATTTTCATGTTGAAAGGACAAATGGTTGTGCAGTTCTAGCCAATTTTTTTTTTTTTCTTTCTAATAGCGCCACCAAATAGCTAAGCTCCGTGAATTTTTTTTTTCCTGTGACCTCAGATTGAGCTCTTACGTAAGTGTTCTAAATGTGGTGAAGATGTCACATTCCATTCTGGAGTTACTGGCATTTTGCTAAAAGTGTCCCTGCCCCTTTCAAACATTTTGGCATCCCTTTGCGACAGTAAGTCGAAAGTTCAGCTTTGTTTTGATAATTATTGATATTCATTCTTTAGCGAATCTGTCTGCACTGTTTTGATTCCAATCGTGTGAAAATCCTAGGACTAGTTTGCAAAAGTAGGTTTTTCAAAAAATGCAAAATAGCCGAAGGGTATCCGTTTTGTCCGTCATTAGCCAAGGATTCCAAAGACATGAGACACTTGAGTCTGCGACTTTAGGAGTGATGAGTGATTTTGTTCGCTGTAGTGCCCCAGTCAGGCCGATTGGGGCGAGCCTTGGTCGTGTTGTAGGCGGTGAGAGTACTACCATCCCTCCAAGTTTCAGGTGTCTACGACTTATGGTTTGGTCTGCACTGACTGCATCAGTTTTCCATGGAGATCACTGATCCGTGACCATTCTAACAAATACAATAGGGTTTCGGTGCATTAAAGACATTAATATTTAGGCTACATATGTATTATTTTAAGCATAGTATTCTAGATCAAAAGGTTTTTAAAGACTAAACGAAACAAATTCAGTTGTGTCCAAACTTTTCACTAGTATACAATACAGTATGCTAATTTTAAATACTATATGCAATACATTTCTGGATTACTACATTGCAACTGGAATATCTAATTCAGTACAGTATCACAGTTCAGCTAGTCCAGACTGACAAGTGGAAACCAGCTTGGTAAACTTAAGGCTGGTTTTCTGCAGCAGCTGCTGAATAGTCCCAACACCTCAGCGGTGAGAACGAGTGCTGACATTTTAACGTTAAATTCAGAGCTTCTGAATTAATGATCAACACTGTAAGTTCTTGTTTGCGCTAATCCCTGATCTCTAATCGCACAGGGTCTCGCTAAACCGGTGCCATCTCCAACTTATGACAGGAACATGATAACTGTGAGTTCACTCAGACTAATTGTGGATGTATCGAGGCACGCTGACATGATGTATAATTTTCCACATAGAGAGAAATGGAAGGAGGGCAGAAGAATGCCGTGTTGGGAAATGGTTTGACAAAGTGTGACAATGATGGAAGCAGACTTCTCTCTTTGCTCTGGGCTTGCTGCGATAGAGGATAGCAGGTTGTTTGCACGTTCTGCACGGCGCTGACAGGGATTATCGAGGGGAGAGACGGAGGACGATTGCAAAGAGCTGTTCATGCAATTCAACTCGCTGCAGCGTGTTTTCTTCTCTCCGGCACATCCTGAGCGCTGCGCTGACACCAAAATAGACCGCGACGCTGCGGACGTGTGGACGTTCACGCCGAGGTGGGCATTTGACGAGAACCTGTATAGACCAGGCCGAGCTTTTACACTGCACAGCCATCGACTGAAAATTCGACAACGTGTTCCTGGAAGGACCTTTAGCCCTCTGTGTGCATTCATTGTAGGAAGCGAAAAGCATGTGTGATGCTGATGTGAATATTCCAGTGACCTGCCGTACCTGGGCACTAATAGCGCAATGTAGCTTTGGCTCACACTTTCTATTGGCTTTCACAAATAAACCAGAATGATTACAGTTCAGACTAGATTAGCGTCAAATTCGTTTGAGGTCCAGGGTTGGATTGGACAAAATGTCACCTTACACTCTTGAAAATGAACCAAAGGTTTCAAAAGGATTTTTAGAAGAGCCAGTTTTGGTTCCCCAAAGAACCTTTCAGTGAACAGTTTTGAAAAGAGCCATGTTTTCTTAGTGTGAAGAACTTTTAATAATCTAAATAACCCTTTCGGAATGGAATTGACAGGTTGAGAATGTTAAAAATTCTCCATGGAACCATCAACACCAATAAAGTATTTCTTTAAGAATCTAAGAATATATTTTTTGTCATACAAACTTAAAAATAAAGGTTCTTTATTAGCAGCAGTGGTTCCATGAAGAATCTTTATCATCCATTGAAAACTCCTTGGTTTTTCACAGTAGAAAAAAGCTTAAAATATACTTCATATTTAGGAAAAGTGATTCTTTTAAGAAATGTTTAATGGAAGGTCGACTAACTGTTAGTCGATGGGAAGAGGCTTGGTCAACCAAAATTTTATTAGTCACTTAGTTGCAGAAAAACATGCGACAGATGGTGACGGACAGATGGTTAACGGCTGGTCTATGTGGTAATACATATCGGGCAGGACATCCGAACACTTACCTATCATTCATCAACCTCAAATATGACTTTTCATCTTAAGATGTATGTAGTAGCAATTTTACATGGCTGCTCAATCTAATGTTAACATAGAAAAATGTGCGCTATTGAAGTGTCTGTGTGGAATGTGGAAACTGAATAGTAGCACGCTCACTGCATGACAGATGGAGGTCACTTGCTCTTAAAATACTCCATCATTTTTGGTCATACAGATAAAAGTAATACACCTAATCGAATCTGTACAGACTCTACATTTATTTGTGTGCAGTCAGAACAATGAAACATTGCGTTTTTGTAAAATAATTAAAGCATACCAGATGCGCTTTTACCGTTTCGGTCTCTGTGAGCATGAAACTTCGAAACTCTGTGCATACTTGCTTTACACACATGAAAAATATATCTATAGAGAGTGAAATGTCTACTTTTGAATAAACCAATTCAAATAGAAAACAAATATTTTCAGATTATGTAACCTGTACAAAACATGCAAACAGGTGCATCCACTGCTGCGGAGATGATGAGTCAGTGTCATCGACTTCATCTCTTAAGCCGAAAACAAAGAAAGCACTAGTTTATCAATAAATTATTAAACGTTAATGCAGTCTCCTGACACATTCATAATTATTATATCTGCTGCTTTTTTGCATGTGCTTGAGTGCTTATAGGCTATGTAGGCAATTACAGGCTCATTACAATGATTTAGATGGTTTATTATAAACGACTACTAATCGACCAGAAAAATCGCGGGCAGCCCTAGAACCTAGAATGGTTGTTCTATGCCATTGGTTTGAAAATACCCTTTTGGAACTTTTATTTTTAAGAGTATAAAAAAAAAAAATCCAAAGAACTTTTCTCTGGAATTCCGTGGATGTTAAAGGTTCTTCATGAAACCATAGATGCCAATAAAGAACCTTAATTTTTAAAGGGAATCGTGTATTAAGACTTTTGCAAGGTTTAAAGGAGAAGTCCACTACCAGAAAAAAAAAAATTGACAGATAATGTACTCACCCCTTGTCATCCAAGATGTTCATGTCTTTCTTTCTTCAGTCGTAAAGAAATTATGTTTTTTGAGGGAAATATTTAGGGATTTTTCTTTATATAAAGGACTGCTATGGTGCTCCGATTTTGAACTTCCAACATGCCGTTTAAATGCGGCTTCAAACGATCCCAAATGCGCTTGTCAGCGATCCCAGCCAAGGAAGAAGTGTCTTATCTAGCTGACCGGTTACTTTCATAAAAATAATATTTATATGCTTAATTTATATACTTTTTAATGCCAAACGCTCGTCTTGTTTCACTCTGCCTGAACTGTTTTTTTTCCGGTTCATGACAGTTAGGGTATGTCGAAAAACTTCCATCTCATGTTCTCCCTCAACTTCAAAATCGTCTTATATCGCTGTTTTACCTTTTTTGTTAAGGGTGTTTGATCTTCTTTGCATGTTCACTTTGCAGTACTTCTGCAGTGATGTAGGATGATTTTAAAATGATTTTTGAAGTTGAGAGAGAAAATACGATTGGAGTTTTTTGACATACCCTAACTGTCTTGAGGCAGAATACACAGAGTTCAGGAGAGCAAGACAAGACGAGCGTTTGAGATAAAAAAAAAAAATTGTCAAATTGTATTTTTTTAATAAAAATAACCGACCGTTTCGCTAAATAAGACCCTTCTTCCTCGGCTGGGATCATTTACAACCACATTTGGGATCGTTTGAAGCGGTTAATAAAACATAAATGATGTCTCTTACTAAAATATTTAGACCCATGAAAGAGTTACATTATTTTAAAAAGCCACATTGTTGGACAAGGGGGGGGCGCAATTGTTTTTTGGTTGTAATTTTTAGTCAAAGGGCAACAAGAGAAGCAATGTAAGTCTTCACTGCTTTCCTAGCGATAAGAAGAGGAGAAAAAAATGGGAAGATGCCTGTGGAGGAATAAAACTTTCTAAAGACCCGCATCTTTGTTCTCTCCACTTCAGCTCTGATACCTTTGATGCTTTTATAGACCACAGCTACTGAAAGAGTTACAAACGGCAGAGACAAGAAACGCTAGATGCCATCCTGGCAGGATGTAAACATGTTGACGCTTGTCATGACGCCGCAACCACTGAAGCAGTTTCTCAGCGCGGGTTTCACTTGATATCCAGGGGCATTTAAATTGAAGTTATGGCATTTGGTTTAAGTCTACATTTATATCCATTGCCACCTGTGAACTCTTTCAGTAGCTGGCGTCATCGTATCAATATTTTATTATCCAAATTGTGTATTACGAATTGTGCTGCGGTAGAAGTAGCAACAGGTAGCCCAGGAGCATATTTCACGTCAAATAATGGCGCCCCCCATAGTCCAAAATGTATAAAACATGGATTTTTAAAAAATAAATAAACCATAAATATTTCATGGGATATCTACTACATGTTTTAGTAAGAGATGTCATTTAAGTTATTTTAAGCAATACAAAGCTTAATACCCTTTAAGAGTGAAATTTGCTCCACTACTAGAACTTTTAGACTCCAGATTCAACATCATGCTACTTTAATAACCAATACTGGGTGAAACAGTAGAGAACATATAGAATTTACTGATTTAATTCACCTGAGGCTTTTAGATACATATGAAATTGCTAATTAGGAAGTATTAATCAAAGAATAACGTTCTTCAAAGAAAACCACTCACTGCTCTTGGCTGGATGACTTTAGCTTTAATAAATCATCTAAGTTGAATATTAACACAAAGTTCGACCTAAAAAGCTGCTCTGCAAGTTTAATTACAGACCTGCTTTTTATGACTCCAGCTGCACTGAATCAGTACTAATGTATATTATCTAATAATCACTCAGTGGAGACTTGGAAAGAGTAATGAAGTTGACTTTTATAATGTTATTTCTCTTGTACCTGTGCGTATTACGTTTTGTTAGTGACTGAAGCGGTTTGCACAAACTTCAAAGTGGGTTTGCACTGGGACCACAGATCCAATTTTAGCTAAAGAGCGTGATTTCACAGATATGCCAAGCGCCAAAAACCACACATAATTAAAAGTACGGTAGTACCACTTTAAGATTAGAGCAGAGGTTTTTGTGTGGTGCTAAAAATAAAACATTTTGAACATACTGTTATAAGAAATGTTTTGTAGCATGGTTTAGTTTTAATTTGTACGTCAGATCATACCGTGGGCTGGATTGGACTCCTCCAAGGGCCGTATCTCACAAGACATCCCGAGTCTAGAAGAGTGTTATCATGACAGCTTGAGCTAATTAAGAAAACACAAAGGAATTAAACCAGGGCTAAGAAACAAGTTTGGCTGGTTAGCATGGCCTCGTTAACCCCTGCTGGTACATTAGATGCTATAACTACACCATCTGGTTCCAAAACACATTTCTGTTGTCAGCTGTTCAAAAATAAGTGTGTTCTGTCAAATTTTTGAATGTTTTAAATCTCACCAAGGCAGCACTTATTTGATCAGATATAAAGTAAAAACTGTAAAATTGTGAAATATTATTAAAGAGCTGTTTTCTATTTGAATGTGTTTTTAAATGTAATTTATTCCTGTGATGCAAAGCTGAATTTTCAGCATCATTACTCCTCCTCATCTTCAGTGTCACATGGTCCTTCAGAAATCATTCTAATATGCTGATTTGCTGCTCAAGAAACATTTTTTTTTTTTTTTTTTTTTTTTTTTTTAATTTAAATATTTAAAAAATTATGCTGCTAAGTATGTTTGAGGAAGCTGTGGTACTTTATTTATTTATTTCAAGGATTCTTTAAATATCTATAACTATTCTGTAAATTTAAATATTTTCTAAATATAAATTCATATTTGGTTTATTAATAAAGTCTTTTATCCACTGCTTGAGCTCATATTTTGTAACATTTTATTTCTGCACTCCCAATTATTTTTTCATCATTTTTTTTTTTTGAGGAGCCACTGGCTCCCTGGCCTCCTTGAACAGAACGCCCCTGTTTTCCACATCATAACAGCATTTCCAATCATGCCTGATTTGTCAGGTACCTGCTTGAAGTTTCAAACAACATTAGTTTGAGAGAAATTCGCAATTAAGGGATCTGAGCGGCGAGCGAGTGTTGTCACGCGAATCAAGCAGATGCCGAAATGTGCATTCGGTGGAGAACGTGAGCCGCGTCTCCACTCCTGGCTGTCAGAGACACGGCTGCCGTGCGCCGCAAAGACAAACTCAGCCTAATAATATTTAATCATAACAGTGCTCAGAGCAAAACAACAGCAATCCAATATTCCTTCGCTCTTTTCCTTTCTCGCGCACACACTCGTTCTGTGTCAGGTGTGTCAGCGTGCGATAGATTAGAGCTGTGGGACTAGAATAATGGGGTTTAGCTCGTAATACGATTGCCTGGATTTTAGTGCAGATTACATATCTAGTCTGCATGGCCAGAGAAGAAGCCTTTAACACAGGTAATTCCATCAGCTTTCATCAGGTTTAAGACACTTTAGGGCTGTGATTCCCAATCAGGCGGACGTGGGATCGCATAAGCAGGTTCAAGATTTTACCTTGTTTAACCTAAGCTTTTTTTTTTTTTTTTTTTTTTTTTTTTTGGTGAAGTCAGGGGCCAGTTGCATAAACTACTAGCCTTTTTGTTTAAGAACTAGTTTGACCAACTAGCACTTACCAAGGGGTAATAAGTCAAATTTTTCAGATTCAAATTATAATGTGTTATGTAACTGAAGAAAAAAAAAAAAAAAAAAAGACTAAGTATTTATTTATTTATTTATTTTTATTTCATTTTATTTTATTGTTACACTTGTGGTGTTCCCATTCAAAACTGACCAGCCTACAAAAAAATAGTTTATAAATCTGTAGTTATGCTATATAATTATTAATTATTGAATCAAATATTTTTATCAACTTGTTTTATTTCAATTAGGACAGGTTATATATGTGACCCTGAATCACAAAACCAGTCTTAAGTAGCATGGGTGTATTTGTAGCAATAGCCAACAATAAATTGCATAGGTCAAAATTATAGATTTTTCTTTTATGCCACAAATAATTAGGATATTAAGTAAAGATCATGTTCCATGAAGATATTTTGTAAATATATCAAAACTTAATTTTTGATTAGTAATATGCATTGCTAAGAACTTCATTTGGACAACTTTGGGCGATTTTCTCAATAAATCCCAATTTCAAAAAATCGACCCTTATGACTGGTTTTGTGGTCCAGGGTCACATATATCTTTATTTGGACTGACTAATCGCATCATTGATCTAAGCTTGTTCATCCAAGCTTTCTTTCTTTCTTTCTTTCTTTCTTTCTTTCTTTCTTTCTTTCTTTCTTTCTTTCTTTCTTTCTTTCTTTCTTTCTTTCTTATTTATTTATTTATTTTAGGTGAATAAACTTGATTGAACTTTTTTCACTCAAAAACTGAGGTGCATAAGTTCAAATCAATGAGGCCTATGATTATCTAGTTCCAAAAAGAAACACAAACCTGTGCTAACTGAAAGAAGAAAATCGCACAAAAAGATTGAATCCAAAATTTCATGGTAATATAGCAAAATAAGAGATTTACAAGCTATTTAAACACAGCAAAAGACTTAAATGAAAATCTGTTGTTGTTGTAGCAGCAGCTTGTAAGAAAAAGCAAGAGCTTTGTTTATCATTCAGGTTGATAAGCTGTACGCATAACTCTTGAAACTGCCTAAAAGCAGCCAATCAGATTAGAGCTTGTGATTTTGAGAAAACTCTTGGCATTTTCATGCGCAAGACGGTTCGTGAACGGGCCGTGGGCGGGACGTCTGAGGTTGAGACTACTTTCTGCATAACAATTGCAAAGTTTCATAAAAAAGTTTCTTGAATCTATGAGCTGTACCACATTTCGCACACTCTTTTCTGTCCTTGCCATCTCGCCTACGTATTAGACCGGCGTTAATTCTCTGGGTTGGAAATTTTAAAGCCGGGCTCCTGCAGTAATTGCAGTTCCTGATAATCTATAAATCATAGCTGTGAGGTCATCTCATAAGCTCTTATCAGCCCGAGATTAAGGAATACTCACATTTGCACCCCTCCTTCTTCTGTTCATCTCATTTTGAGGAAGACTAGCCGCTGGAAAAGATTGATTATGCTTTCTTCACAACAACGTATTAGCTCTTAACGTGTAATTTCATCGCGTCCAAATGAGGGCAGGGTAATTTGCGACTGAGAGAAGTTATCATACCAAGATTAGAAGATAAAACGGTTAAATGACAATAAAAAAAAGATCACAACAGTTATTAAAGCCATTTTAAAGACCCTCTGAGGTCTGTTTTACATGTTTAGATATTTAGAGCCATCATGAAAGTGTTTGCAACTCGTTTTTCCTGTAGACATCAGTCAGAAAGTAAAGTCTTAAAATTGTTTGAAAGATTATGATTGGTTTTTCCACTCACATCACTCACAATAACAGTGGCAACTTGTATTTGGAAGGTAAATATGGTCAGTTATGATTTCTTGTTGCCTTGACACTCTGAACTGTATTAAGCTGTGAGTATTTTAGATGTAGTGTGGAGACCCTTCATGCCACATCATTGCGAAATTTGGTTGGGAGGCAGACAGATCATCAACTCGATCCATCACAGACAATTTAACGCTTGACTGCCGTCTAAGTTGAGACACATTGGTCTGCCTAACAAGCTGGCAGCTCTGTGGCAAAGAACATGACACTGATGATGACTATGCAGGGATCTTTTGTTCTCTTTAAAGCATGATGACATTTCTAGCATTCGCAGAGAGGGATGTTGTCAGGAGCACAGTGTTCCTTGCATTTTTTTTTTTTTTCGTTTGTTTCCCCTTTCTATTTTAATGCAAGACACAAAATGTAACCCTCGTGTTCCTTTAGGGTTTTGAGAGAAAACAAGCCCCTTTAAAGGAGAAGTCCACTTTCAGAACAAAAAAAGTGAACATGCAAAGAAGATCAAGCACCCTTAGCAAAAAAGCTAAAACAGCGATATTGCACGATTGAACCAGTTCAAGCAGAGTAAGACAAGACGAGTGTTTGACATTAAAAAGTATATAAATTGTATTATTTTTATGAAATAAAATAGACAAGACCCTTCTTCCTGTTTGAAGCCACATTTAAACTGAATTGTGGAAGTTCAAACTCGGGGCACCATAGCAGTCCATTATATGGAGAAAAATGCTGAAATGTTTTTCTTAAAAAACATAATTTCTTTACGACTGAAGAAAGAAAGACATGAGCATCTTGGATGACAAGGGGGTGAGTACATCATATGTGAATTTTTGTTCTGGAAGTGAACTTCTCCTTTAATAGCTCCAAAGACAATTAACATTGGAGTATTAGCTTAAAACTAATAAACTTTTTCCTGGTTTTCAAGAATTTATTTGTATGTTTTTATTTATTTATTTATTTTAATATTTAAAAAATATATTAGATATACTGAATTTGCTAAATATATTTTTCTTATTTTTGTGTAATTTTTTTCTGTATTTTATTTTGCGTTTTGTTGCCAAATTTCACCCAATATACTGATTTTGCTTCTGTTTGGGAATAAGTCTCACATAAAGCTTTATTTTTAAAAAAAGGAGGGTTAAAGCTTCAATGATATCAAATATAAATACAGTCAATAAGTCATTCACAATTGAACACGATGGTTAAAAGAAAAACAAACGAATAGTAAAAACAAAAGACAGTCAAACACACCCTCCTGTATAATGTTAGTACATGAATAAGTCTAGTTTTTACTCAAATGAAAGGTCTGAGGTATTACCATACTGGTGCATAATTTTGGGTTTCGATGCATAAATTCATGCCGTCTATTGCCTGGAGATGGAGAGCAATGTTTCATACAAACAGCAGTTTTCTGCTTCAGAGTGTCTTCAATGAAAAAGAATCATGCATTGTTATTTTGTCCTTGAACGGAACAAAATGCTTTCTGTATAAATCTACAAAATGAGGTTTTTCTGCTCCAAAGATGTTTAGAGGAAAGGATTTTTTGGTGTCTTTTATTGAACAGCTAAAAGCAACGTAATTCTATCAGCTGTTGTATGTTGTCACAAGTGTTATCATAATCATAATTCTGACATGAATAGTGGTGGGTTTGAAGTAGGGCTTCCATACATTTTGGGACATCCTATGTCTTGTTGTATCCATATCTGAAACTACTGCATCTTGTTTTCTCAGGCTATGCATGAAAATCAACACAAGGCAACATTTAGTCCAAATTGAGTGTGCGATTGCAATTTGGGTGTAAATACATTTGTCACTGATAATTTGCTGCAATAAAACGTATGCATGCACTTATTGGAGACAGATTTGAAACCACATGACTTGAGCAAAGCTTATACTCACACCAAGGATAACTACATCGATGACAATAACTATAAAGTTATAACGAACATTCTAATTCTAATAATAACGACAGAGGAATGAGGACAATATCATTCGAATCACATTCAGAACCTTATTTTTTTTCAGCTGATGAGTGATACAAACTTTGACAGCCAATCAGAATCCAATCTGCTTTAATGCACTTGAGCATTTAAGGTGACAGATGAGAAAACTGCAGCTTGCACATATAATAAACAAAACGTTAATGTATGTTGCTGTGGGCGCTAATTTAGCTATTGCTAGAGTTGTCAGTCACAATTTAATTTAAGAACCAATTCTCAATATTATTTAACTATTAACTATGACCTCAGTAAACTCCTAATTTGCAGTTTACTATTAGTTAGTAAGGTAGTTGTTAATGTGAAATATGGATTAAGTTATCTAAAATATGGTCATGCAGAATAAGGCATTAATGTGTGCTTGATACATATTATAAGCACTAAATATAGCTACAAGCAGCAATTAAAGGGGCCAAGCACAACAGAGGTAAAATGACGAGTCTTTAATTACTCAGTTCTCCAACCCTGCTGTAAATTCTGTAATTAAGTAGCCCTGAACACCTTGATTAGCTGGAGTTTCATTAGGGTTGAAGCTGAACTCTGCAGTATGGTAGCTCTCCAGGAGCAGGGTTGGAGACCCCTGTTAAATACATTTGTTGATAAAAAATGTTACTACAAAACAATAGATTGTAAAATACATGGATGTAGTGTCCGTGACGTCACCCGTAGGTTTCTGAAGAGCATTTTTAAGCCCAAAGTGGGAGGAGCCGGCCGTCACCATCACGGCAGCACGTCACCGCAAGTCACTCCTGGATAATTGAAAATGGGCAAAGAGGCGGGGCATGGGGAGGAGTTGGTTGCTGAAACCACGCCCACTTAACTTGACAGTGGTGACAGTTTGGGCAATCCACCTGTCACTCAAGTGGCAACGCTCTTAATTATGCAGAATTTTAAGGCTTAATATAATTTAAACGGATGAGTTATAAAAAAATTCACCCCCCTCACAGTTGTTATGAAGGACAAAATTATCTATTTAGACCAAAAACACTTTTTGTACCAGGCTGTAAACTGTAAACTGTATTGTTCGATTTGGTATGCCGTTCCATATCTAATGAGACCAATCTTATGATTTTTTTGGTCAAACTGTTCAGAAATTATAAACAAAAATGTCAAATTTGTAAATCTTTTGACTGAAATCACTCATGTGCCCTAAGCTCATGCTACACGTACCAAGTTTGGTGTGAATCCGCTAATGTATTGCCCTCCCTTCATGTTTAATATTTCTGAAGTTTGACAGCAAGTTAAACTCCATCCATTATAAAGTCGAGAAGTGGAAATTTCAAGTCCAACATTTATTACAGCTTGGATGAGCTTTACAATGGACCAGAGTGAAACTAAAGGAAAAATTACAATCTCTAATTAGTCTCATAACTAAAACATGTTTAAATGACACAAATTATAATATACAGGTTATAAGAATGCTGTTAATTTTACACACATTAACATCAAAAATGTATATATCACCCAAATGAAACAGATAAAAAAAAACTTACAGCCATTGCTCTTTAAAACTCTTAAAAGCAAGGGTAGATAAGGATTACCCCAAAAAGCACCACATCTAACGAACATACATCAGCCATGTGTTCAGCTGCTTACTTCCTGATTTTTTCGTCATCCGCAGTTTCTTAAAGAGTCCACTAGATGGCAGTTTAAAGTGTTAACAGCTAAACATAACAGCTAAAGTGTTGCAAAGATATAGCCTCATGTACAATTTTATGCGAAAGCACTCTGGTATATCAAAAAGCTTTTGATACTTTTTGATACGACGAGTTCAAAAAGTAGATTTTTCGCAAAATCCAAAAATTACGGAAATTCTTGAACTGTGGACTTTTTTTGTTTTGTCATGCAATTGACTTTGGCTAGGCATCAGACGATAAAATAATTTTGCTTTAGAACTTACGGTTCAAAAGTTATTAGCAGAAATATGAGTGAAAATTTGGCCTGTTGGTGGCGCTAGAGAGTTTGAGATAGAGACTCCAAATTTGCTATGGTTAATATTGAGACTGTCCTCTATCTGTGTGCCAAATTTCATAACTTTCCCGCAAGCGGTTCTATGGGCTGCCGTAGACTCCCAGAGCGGAAGAAGAAGAAGGAGGGGGAAAAATAATGAGAAGAAAACTAATGGATACAATAATAATGGCTAATAAACAGCCAATATGCTAGTTGTATGCATGCTAATAAGCAACTAGTTCATGAAAATTGGTCCTTAAAATAAAGTGTTATCTTTATAGCTATAGTTCTTGGTGTGAATGGGCCTTAACTCAGTCTTTACTTGGCATAAATAGTAGCGCTACTCAAGGTAAAATCTTATTTTATATTGGAGAAATGCAGTCCCCCTGGAGTTCTCTCTTGCTGTGCAAAAGGACAGAGAACTGTTAAAGTCAGCCAGGAAATATCTTTGGGTAAAACAACAGAACATAGTGACCTTTCAGGGCATGCAAAAAGTGTAAATTGCAAGACCTGCATAGCATCTAAAGTGGATCCAATTTGCTTATGTGAGTGTGAATACCATGGCATATAAAATTAACATATACATATTTACATTAACAACATGCATATCCACACTCCCACAGTGTGTCACATTGAAAGAAAGTTGGCAGTGCTAATTGGAAGATGTAAATGTGAAAGGGTAGTTCATCCAGAAGTAAAATTTGTTAGTTCCTCACCCATGCTGTTATTTTTTCCAGTGAAACACAAAAAAGATCATCCACAGCACAAAAGTTCATACTGACCACAGCTGTCAAGCTTTAAAAACATTGTAAACAAATCATAGATATGCTATTGTGTAATTTCAGAAATCTCCAAATATAGTGCATGAGTCATATGAACAACCTTTCTGGTGTTTTCATGATATTTTCCATGTCCTTTTTGAAGTTTGGCTACTGTTTTTATCATTTGGATTGCGTGAACATGATGTTCTTCATTATTTGGGTGAAATATCCCTTCATTTGTAGTCGTAACTATTATGTTTGAAGTCAGACTTCTCTTCTCAAACTCTCGGTTCTGTCTTGTTACTGCAATCAGTAGATTGAAGTCAAGTATCATCTCTGCTATATCCTTTATAGTGGTTATTAAAGATGGTTAAATATTGCTTCCCTCAGGTAATGTGGATTAAATGATGTACTGTGTGCAGGTACACTGCAAGCTGAAATTACAATCGTTATGGAGTGTATGGGGGGGAGGAAAGATGGAGAGCTCATGGTAATTACGCTGCTGAAATAACCAGATAGGGTTTTATTACCAAATTTCTCCAGGCAGCAGCTAATGATCAACACGGGGAAAAAAAAAAGATCTGTTCCTCTCAGCCTTTTTTCTCACTATCTCATTCTCTGAAATGTAAACTGTCTGCTAACGCGAATGGACACTGGTTAAAGAGATAGTTTTCCCATTTTAAAGTGTTCTCAGGCTGTGGTGTGAAGTGTAAATGATGAGCAGGGGGAAGTAAAGAAATGGCCTTTATACTAATCATCTTTTGTTCACTGTGTCACAACTAGTGACTAACTACACTATCTGTGCTTGTGTGTATAATATTAGTAAATTAGTAAACCCGATGACCCTGATTTTTTGGTTACAAATCTCTTATGCTTACTAAAATTGCATTTATTCAGTCAATGATACAATAATAATATAGCACTAATATGAAAAGTATTACTATTTTGAATAATGTTTTTCTACATGTGATGCAAAGCTAAATTTTCAGCATTATTACTCCAGTCTTCAGTGTCACATGATCTTTCAGAAACCATCTTAATATGTGGATTTGATGCAGTGTTAAGAAGAATTGTGCTGCTAATATTTTCTCATACATTTCTTTGATGAATAGAAAGTTCGAAAGAACATTTATTTAAAATGGAAATATTTAATATCACATAAATGTGTTTACTGTCACTTTTAATCAATTTAATGTGTCCTTGCATTAAAAGTCCTTGCATTATTCATTCCTTTCAAAAAAAAAAAAATTTTTTTTTGATTGGTGGTGTATATGTATAAAATATCCTTTGTGAGTTATTCAATTAAATATTATATAAATGCTTTGAATGAACAAGGTCGGTACTGATTGCTTTAGTTTTAACCTCCTGAACTCCTTGATCGATTCGTCACCTTTACACTCTGTGCCGCAAACCGCCTACAATGTGTTCCCTGACCGGCTGATCCATATTATACACGCAGCTAGAAAGCAATAGCAGATTACTGCCAGGTTGAATCTGATGATACTGGATTTGGTGCAATTTCCTGGTCTCAAGTGCAACCAAGTCATGTTTGTAAGATAACAATTGATGGTTGCTTTTGAGGAACAACTGGACACTGGACTTGTTAAAGTTTGCAAGGTTAGTTGCACCAGATCTCTAAAGGATATTCAGTGTTTTGTTTGAGGCCACTAAGTAGCAGAAAAACTAGCTATTAGAAAATAGTATATTTGCTTTTATATCTGATTTTGTATTGC
Organism: Cirrhinus mrigala; assembly: GCA_036247105.1. Taxonomy (NCBI): domain Eukaryota; kingdom Metazoa; phylum Chordata; class Actinopteri; order Cypriniformes; family Cyprinidae; genus Cirrhinus; species Cirrhinus mrigala. The sequence goes on from CM070012.1 coordinate 4,612,974, forward strand.
TTTATTTATTTTTAATTAAAATGTATTTATTACTTTTGAATGCATATCCCGAATATATCTTCATAATGACTTTGAATGTAATGTTCCTTTTATACAGCAGTTAATATTGTTACATTGACACAATATTCTCTGTTTTTGATCAATATCACCAATGATAGTAGTTCCAAACAAAGCTACAACAGAACCTCCATGCCTTTCTGAGCAACACAGTGGTGTTTCGTTACTGAGTGAATCCGTTTTTCAGCGAATCAAGTGAGCCAATGATTCAGTGACCCATTCATAGAGATATTCACTTGCTTCGTTTCTGAATAAATCAGCCGTTTGAACAAATCAGTTGAATCAATGACTGAATGATTCAAACATTGAATTAAATAATAATATTAATAATTTCATATTTCAAAATCCATTAATGCCCATTTAATCTCATAATATTATTTATGCATTTCAAATTGTAGTCTAAGTTCTAGGGTTGTCACTAACAATTATTTTAATAATCTGTCGATTAATTGAGTAATCGGATATTTATTTATTTATGTGGTGATTAAAATAGACCTAAGCAAACAATAGCCTTTAATAACTTAAAACTTAACTTATATATACACTACCGTTCAAAAGTTTGGGGTCAGTAAGACTTGTAATAGTCTTTAAAGTAGTCTCTTATGCTCATCAAGGCTGCATTAATTTGATTAAAAATATAGAAAAAAAAAAAAAAACAGTAATATTGCAAAATGTTTTTACAATATAAAATAATGTTTTTTTTTTATTTTAACATACTTTAAAATAGAATTTATTCCTGTGATGAAAAGCTGAATTTTTATCAGCTGTTACTCAAGTCTTAAGTGTCACATGATCCTTCAGAAATCATTCTAATATGCAGATTTATTATTAGAATGATCAGTGTTGGATAATATCAACAGTTGTGCTGCCAAATATTTTTTGGAACCTGTAATTTTTTTTTTTAAGAAACAATAAAAATGTACTGACCCCAAACTTTTGAACGGTAGTGTATATATATAAAATATCAATGAGGTAATAATAATTAGTTCAAATACAATATCAAAAGCATATTGTTTTAACAAACTGTTAAAATACTTACCCCCGGTTTCGCAGACAAGGCTTAAGCCTAGTCCCAGACTAAAATGTAAGTCTGAGCTGTTTTAACTGAAGGAATCTTGCATTGACTGATCCTAAAATATATCAGTGCCTTTGTTTTTTTTCTCAAGATGTACACCAGTAATGTACATCTTTTTTAGGCACATTCATAAAACTTACTTAAATCTTATAATTGAACTATGGTCTAATCCTGGCTCAGACTAAGCCCTGTCTGTGAAACCAGGCTATAATGTATTTGAAACAATATAGCTAACAGGGTTGCCAGGTCTGCGATTTTTCTTTCCGTCAAAATAGTGTTCCGGGGGTGTGAGGGAGGATGAGAGATTGCTTTAACCCACGGACTAAAAAACAGCCGGCGGCAAGTGTGTAAAAGTAGCCCAATTCCATGGTAAAACTGTGGACTTGGCAACCCTGATAGCTAATGCACATTATACATTAATGATGCAACAAATGACTGCAGAGGGTGTGAAAGGCCTGACAATTGTTTTTGCACATTACTGCACAATCTAATCCTTGTTTAATATTGACTAAACAACATTTAATTAAAATGCCCACTTAATATTTAATATTTGGCCATTTCTTTATGACATAAATGCTACAACTACTGTAATTTCTAGAATATGTGGACATCAAAGCTCAGAGTGAGGGTTTGAGCTTTTATTTTGAAATCAGGATTAACTTTTGCATTCCCACATAAGCAACTCAGAGTCACAGCAATGTGCAGAGATGGAGTTTGAGACGGTCCATGCATGTAAATAACTGTTTGTGTGGAGCAGCATTTACTGTGAACGGAGCTGCTCTTAGAGGCACGTAACCAACATGCATGTAAATAATTAAAAAGTGCTCATATTAAACCTGCATAGCATATGTTTATTTGAATCGTAGCGTTTGTGAATTCGCAATAGCATTAACCTTTATTATGATTTTTAAATGAGTTTAATATACTATGCAGCGTTGGAAAACGGTCTAATAATGCATTTCATGGATTGTCGTCCATGAAATGCACGCTTCTGGTATTTTACCAGTTACTGAACATGGGCAAATCAAGTACTCAAATTGAATTGAAGAATCGTGACAGTCCTGGTAAAGTTCATTCATGTCACTAATGAACAGTCAGTGTAAATACAGACTATGTTCAAATGCACATTCACAAAATGCCATGGCCACATTGTAGCCTTAAAAATGTATGTGTAATAAATTCTACATTGAATCAAAAGATCTCTTTCTAAAGCTACGCTACGTTTTCTTTTTAATGATTTTCTCATTTACTATACTACATTTTCCGTTTCCCGTACTATTGTAACCATTTCAGATAAAACCAACCCTAAATGTCTAGTAAAATGAAAATAAATTGATCTTTATATGTTAGCCAGTCTGACATCTCGTCCAGAATGAACTGCAAGTCTAAGTATATCTGTAAATCTGGTTACCCTCGCCTTTACCGCACACACAATCATGCAGCTTAAGTAGAGCTTCTGCTCATTCTGCATCTAGAGCTGGTGTGAATCTTCTTCTCCTGCACACAGCGACACACACACACACATTTACGTGTGCACATTTGCCTGTTCCCTGGAGGTATCTGACAGCAGCCAGAGGGCTGCTAAGGGGCCTTAAAATTGGGAATGATGTGGCTGGAACATTTTCTTTCCTCTCTTCTCTCTCTCTCTCTCTCGATCTCCATCACAGATGTGTACACTCTCCATTCCCTCATAACGCCAGTACTTCAGTCATTGTAGTTAGTCTCATGTCTTATGGGCGAACGTGCACGTGAACCAGCTGAAATGTTTTTAAACAGCACGTCTGTGCGTGTTCGAGTGGCTTCGCGTGCATTTGTTTGGATGTGTGCATATGTTTGAAGTGAATCCATGCCCCCCAGTCAGCTGAGCTGAAATCAGCCTAATTAAATGACAAAAGGAGGACAGGCGGTCTTCTCTTTCACAGCCTCCCGCTATTCTGCCTGATGCACAGTTGTGCTGGCAGTACAGCTCTCTTGAATTACACACAATCACCGATGGACTTTATAAATCACTTAAAGGGGCCTTAATCTACCTTTTTATTGCATGCTATTTTATTGTAAAGTCCACTTACAATCCTGTTGTTGCCAGATGCTATGGTTTGATGCGTCTGAAACCCAGTCTATCAGTGACTCAATAGGCAGCATCCAATTTAAAGATATAAACTTGACATGAAAACTTGACATTTAAGAAAGAATTAAGTACTCCATCAAACCATACTTATTATTCTCTCCACCCACAGCAAACCACAGAAACAGGATTGTGGGATATCAGAAATGTACAGGACAGTCTTATTGTACATGCATACTAGAAAATACATATTTAACAGTTGCAAAGTATGTTGCTCATCAAATATCATGCATTTTCGGATGCATGCCAACTGTTGGCTACATAAAACGTTAAAAAGCCATTCATTTTATACTGTATGTTGTCAGAAGCTTATGTCTTGTGATAGATTTGACAGCATAACAGTGACCCAGTTTGCAGCTTAGTCATAAATGATCAAATAATTTCAAAGTAAGCTAGAAAAATAAGAAAAAAATATTTTCTTTTATATTCGTTTTTTTTTTTTTTTTTTTTTTTTTTTTTTGGATATCAGTGAAACCACTATAATCTAAATTACATTTAAAGTAATTTAATTAATTTTTGAATGTGCACTTGTGAAATATTTCAGTTATTATATTTATTTAGCCTTTTACATTTTTATATTTATTGCATTCAACATTGACATTTTTATCAAAATCTCATGAATTTCCTTCAGTTTCCTCAAAAACTGAGGGTTCGTTAAATCCCGTTTGGGAAAACCCACTTTAAAAAATATATTTGTAAATTATAGATTATTGCTCACGCAGATGTACAGCATAATTGGCTCATTCATAAAAGGCAGGAGGTGAAGTTGTTTTATGAAATGATGCATCTGCATACAGCATCAGGTGTTGGCCCGCCGCTCAGTTCATCAATATGTGTGTCAGCGGCGAGAGACGCAGCTGTATGCAGGGTAATGTAGTCCGTTCCCCAGCCAGGAGCACAGATTACACATGAGGAAAGAGAGAAGGCTGGAATTAGTTTATTCTTGAAAATGAGCAGATGATCCCAGCCTGTGTGTTAGACAGACGACACTGTCCTGCGACCACCTGCATTCAGACGCTCCAAGATTTCAGTGCATCATAAAATATGCATGTGAATGTGTTTTGTACACTTTTATTTTACTGATGACTAAGACATTCGTGCATTGGTGCTGCAACAAACCATTGAAGAACATGGTTTTGTCTGTGGTATTCTGATGGAAGATATTCACTTGGCGTGAGCTTGTCGTTTGTCACGCGGAGCTCTGCGTGAATGATATCCGTATAATACCAGGAATCTAGCTTGTTTGCATAATCCATTTGCGTAATTACAGCATTAGTGATCTAAGAAGCCTAATTGCATTTATATAGGCGGCGACTGACGAGGGTGATTCTAATCGATTGTCCTGGTGAAATAAGCAGGTACAGGAATATAAGTGGATGAGCTGAAAAATGTGAGGATATAATTTCAGTTACTAAGAGAGCATTCTCTTTTCAGAATGAGGTGTCACAAAAAAGCCTAAAACAATGTGTGGATTTACTTCAAACCCCTAGATCATGGGTTTTGTTGATTTTAGATTCATATTTAAGTTGTAGCTGTGAATGCTGACTGTGCATTTTAGTTTTGTGTATGCATTTTGTGTATTGTTAATGAACAGTGTTGGAGTATGCCATTTATGTAATAGTTATGTAATTAGGTTACTTTATTTAAGTAACTAGTAAAGTAACATTACTTTCAAATTTACAATGAAAAATTTGAGTTCAAATAAGTAATGCAAGTTACTTTGTTTTCCTGTTTATTCACTGACACCTCTCCTGTGATGAGAAACACAATGCATTACTTTCCATAAAAAGTAATGGTCATACTATATTTTAAGGTCCAACTTTTGATATTAACGAACCAATAACTACGACTTTTGCCTCAATAATCTCCTAATTACTTGCTTATTAATATTTAATAAAGTAGTTGTTAAGTTTAGGTATTGGGTAGGAGTAGGGGTGTAAAAATCTTTTTTTTTTTTTTTTTTTTATTAACACAATATTGTAATGAATTACTTATCAACATAACTTTCTCCAACACTGGCGGTGAACTCATTTATTTTATTTTATTTTATTTTATTATTTTTTAATTTAATTTTATTTAATTTTATTTTATTTTATTTTATTTTTAAAGATTAATTGTAAAGATTCCTGGTTTTACACTTAATGTTTTTAAAAAATGTTTTTAGTTTTCTTTTGTGTGTATGCTTCAAAAGTAAGTAAAACAAAAATTCAAATTCTTTTATAAATAATAATAATAATTATTATCATCATCATTATTATTATGCACGTTATTACTCTTTTACAAATTTCTTTTCAGTGTTTTACACCACTGTCTCTGCAAATGTTTGCTAAACAGATTTTATTTTCATGTAGTGTAGGAAATTTCTGTGATTGATGCATTTTATTTGCTTCAAAGTGATCGTTTATCTGTAACTACTGCGTTCAGTTGCACTTCTCCAGGTAGAAGGCAGAAAATCTGGACATTTTGAGGAGAATGGATTGCAGCAATAATGCATCTCACCGCACACATATCCTGCTTGCATTTTGTAGCACCAAAATATTTTTGAAAAAAATAAAGAAGGAGCGCATTCATTTTACACCAAAATGTCCATTACGACATAATTCCGATTCCCAAGCTTCCTAGGCCTTAGAGTGGCCCTATTCTATCCTTCAGACAGACCTTTCAGTCCCAAAATTGAGAATATTATTGGGGGAAATTAACTTCTCTCGGGGCTTCGGCCACAATGCCTGGTTGCAACAGGAAACAGCGTGTTTTGGACTCTCACATCTGAAGATCCCCTACCTTTTATATATTTGCCGTAAGGGGAATGATGATTTGCTACTGATAACAAGAAAGAGCCGGCAGGTGTTACTCTGAGAGATGGAGTGTCAGACTCCAAAATAGGTGAGGCGGAGAGGGACAGAGCAGGAGGCATTTCTTGTTGAAATGTACTATGGGTAATATTCTCACTTTTGACTAATGGTCACATACAGGGGAAATGCAGGCTTTCTCCAGACCTCTATTGCTTGACATAAAAGCCGTTTTACTGTGGCTTTCTTTCATCTGTGTCTTGGGAGTGCTGCGCCTCCACGGCCCGAGAAAGCCTTGCTTAATCACTTTTAATGGCAGCGGGGTTTACAGTCTACTTATGGAAATATCAATACCTGCAGCTTTATGAGAAAGCCTGTTTTATCAGGCGCATTTGTACGACCGTTCGCTCGTTTAACTGGCCGCGACGTCTCCGCTTTGTTTGGGCTTTTAGAAATTGATAATCAGAGCTCTCTGAAATGGCGTACGGTCAAACTTTCACCCTCACGACCCCAAAACATGAGTGTGGGAACAGCATCGGCAACATTTTATGAGTGCAAAAACGGCAGATTTATTGCAGGTGACAAGCATCCAAAAGGTTTATGAACATGTGAGGAACAGTTTCAGCCCTGGCCCTCTGTTCTGTAGGTTTAATTGATTTCTCAGGGACGTCATATCACCCTGTTATGTCAATCTCATCTGGTTTTGTTTTGCATGTTAGATGAATACTAGTATAAATAGCATAATCGAATCTTTTCACATTAGAGGTCTTGTGTGAAAATCTCCATCTAAAATTAAATGCAAGCTTTTTAGTCGCATCAAGCAGAATTTCTCGTTTTTCTGACTGTATGCGAACCGCTCGGCCAGATGGATAATTACCTTCGCCGATTGCAAAGCGATCCTGCTAACAAGTTTCAGCCTTCCATTTGAATTTCAGCATCGACTTCATAGCGCTTTACTTGTCTTTGATTTGGAAAAGAGAGAGAGAAAACGAAATGAACCCCCACGGTGATTTGATTTAATTTACTGGGAAATATTCCTTGTAAGCTGCATGGTGAATCTGGAGAGGTGGAGGGACTAATGCATTTGAAATGATCACCTGCGCTTGAGCATTTTGAAGTTGTTCTCTTTTTATTTCTCGGGGTCTGGGAGTAAAATACTCTGTACAGTTTCATCCTCATGTCACTTTGTTTTGGCTTGGCTGTAGATAGCGTTCATCGCTAATACCCTTCACTTCAAGTGTACTCAGGTATGAATTAGCAAACTAGTAAGTTAAGAGTAAGTTTCATTAATGTGTCCTTTCATTCTTCCATCCATGTCCTCATTTGTCCTCTTTCATTTACCTCATCTACTGCGATTTTAAACTTTGGAACTGGATGCTGTTCTCTCCCACAAGGCCACATGAGTTATGACAGAAAATGCAGAAGAAACATTAAATTTTTAGTATGTCATAAGCTAATTTTAGTAAAAACTATCAGCAGATAACACTGGGGTAGAGCTTTTGCGTCAAAAACTGACACGTCTTTGCCAGTACTCTCTTTTCCAGGTAACAAGTTTACAATGTGGGAACATTGTTTTGAAATGTCCAGTTTTCTTGTCATGATTAGAATGTTAGTTAAAGTTTACAAGAATATTTCTTAAACTGTTCTACTAACTTGTTCACCCAGACTATAACATTATTTGGATAACAGTTTGTTTTTAATATTCTAAGAATGTTAAAATGTCTAGTTTTCTTGTTTTGATTATAACCTTGAAGTTCGGTGGCCGAGAGAGCTCAACGTGCTGCAACTAAAAAAACACATGCAAACAGAAAAACCAAAAAAAACATCTTCATCAGTTTGACAGCACATGTGCTGCAAATACTTTCAACACAACCAAATACAGAAATGCGCTGCAAATAGTTATAACATAAACAAACACAAAAACGAGCTGCAAGCACAGTCCTCAATGGTGGAAAACCCAACAATGCTTTTAAAAAAATTAACCATGTTTTTGCTATAGTAGAAGTGTAGTAACCATGTTGTTGTTGTTTTTCCCCCGTATTGATTACCATTTGTTTTGTATAATAAAATATTTATAATAGGCTATGTTTACTTTAATAGTAAACCTTGGTCAGTTTTGGTAAGGGTTGTAATAAGACTACATAACGTTCACAGTTACAGTAACTGTGTATTTTGTCAGCTTATTTAGGCTAACGATATATAATATATACTGTATATAAAGCTAGCAGCGCGTTTGGATTTGTTTGTGTTGTGAGTATTTGCAGCGCGTTTCTATTTTTGCATCACGTTTTTGTGTTTGTTTGTGTTGTGATTATTTGCAGTGCGTTTTTTTGTTTGTGAGTATTTGCAGCTTGTTTCTTTTTGCAGTGCGTTTCTGTATTTGTTTGTGTTCTGACTATTTGCACCACATGTACTGTCAAACTGATTAAGATGTTTTATTTAAATGCAGCTGTTTTTTTTTTTTTCTTTATTTTTCCTTTATTTTTTTAAATTTTTTTTTTAATTTGCAGCACATTGAGCTCTCTCGGCCACCATATTAAAGGGATAGTTCACCCAAAAGTGAAAATTCGGTAACACTTTACAGTAAGGTTCATTAGTTAACATTAAGTTTACATTATTTAAAATGCACGAAGAATGAACAATACTTCTACAGCATTTATTAATCTTAAATGTTAATTTCAGTAGTTATTAATGCATTATTAAAATCACAAGTTTTGTTAACATTAATTAATGCACTGTGAACTAACATGAACAAGCAATGAATAACTGTATTTTTATTGACTAACATTAACAAAGTTTCATAAATAGTGTAGTAAATGTATTATAATACATAATAATATAATTTTTCTCCATATAAAGGACTGATATGGTGCCCCGATTTTGATCTTCCAAAATGTAGTTTAAAAGCGGCTTCAAACAATCCCAAATGCGGTTGTAAACAATCGCAGCCGAGGAAGAAGGGTCTTATCTAGCGAAAGGATCGGTTATTTTTATTAAAAAAAATACATTTTAAATACTTTGTAATCTCAAACGCTTGTCTTGCCTTTCTCTTCTTGAGCTCTGTGTATTCTCAAGACAGTTAGGGTATGTCGAAAAACTCCAATTGTATTTTCTCCCTCAACTTCCAAAATAATTTCAAAATCATCCTATATTGCTGCAGAAGTACTGACACAGTCTTTGCAAAGTAAACATGCAAAGATCATCAAACACCCTTAACAAAAAAGGTAAAACAGTGAAATAGGATGATTTTGAAATTGAGGGAGAAAATACGATTGGAGTTTTTTTTGACAACTGTCAAATTAAGATATTTTTAATGAAATTCGAGAGCGTTCTGACCCTGCATAGACAGCAAACAACTACCATGTTCAAGAACTTAACTTTACGAACCTACGAGAATACATATGAGAATGTATGTCAAATATTATGTCAAATAAATTGTAAGAATGTTTTCTAAACTTTACTTTAGGAACTAATTGTTCTAATATATCTCAGAAAAAAGGTACAGTTCTGTCACTAGGGCAATACCCTAAGGTACAAAAGTAAAAAGGTACAAATATGTACTTTTAAAGTACTAATGTGTGCCTTTAAGTACTGTTTAGGGGTAGGTAAGGTATAAAGATGTACCTTTTTACTTTTCTACCTTAGGGTACCGCCCCAGTGACAGAACTGTACCTTTTTTTCTAAAAGTGTATATATATATAATTTGAGCACACTGGTTTGTAGAGCAAACAGTTTTACCGTTTACTGCATGTTGTTATTCTTCTCGTTATTTCCCTATAGCGGCTAATGAACCGGAAGTGTCACCCACAGGCTTACTTCTGCGTTAAAGAAAAGGGTGGATATCAATACCTAACTATGTATTAGTACGTTATGAAAGGCTATTGCCCCAGTGACAGAGTGTACTGTAATTGTTGTAAGCATTAATTTCACTGGGGCTGCACAATTCGGTAAAAACAAAAATCATATTTTTTTGACAAATGATAAATGTTGCGATTGCAGTTTTTAGCTGCAATATGACAAAACAAGCAGAAAGAGCATTTAGCCATCCTAAGCGAACATTCCGAATATTAATGGTAGAAGAACCAAATAGCTTTAAAAAAATGTAACATTTGTGCCGCAAACAATGCCTCAAATTGTAAGGCTTGCTGAGGAGAGCCGTACTGTTTTTTTTTTTTTTTTTTTTCACGCAATTCAGTATCCCAGATAAAAATAGAGGCTGAAAAAAGTCATTGAGGGGATCTTTTCACTTTGGACCAGTAATACCAACTAGATAGCATGCAAAAAAACGCAACACCTGGCAACCACCCACATCACTCTCACATCAGGGTTAGGGTATTTTTCATGTCTCTGCTTCTCATCAGTAATCACTCTTTGTAGGCCAGTGTTTCTCTCTTGTTGCCACCACAATAGTAACAAACAGAGCCCTGTATTGCTATGCTAGCCATGCACCACCAGCTAGACCCGAACACCCAGGACAGACCCGTCAAACAGAAGGAAGATTCAGAGGCCCTGTGCTCAGTAATAACAGGAGCTCTGGCTGGACCTTTAGATCACGTCATCACCCGAAACACTCCCCAGACACATCAAACTGCCACAACTCCTTGTGGCCAAGTCATAAGTCTCTTTTTCTCTCTGTCTTTACTCTGGAAGTAAAAATCCCATTTACTTTCTCCAAAGAAAAATGTATTTTTAACAATAACATTTAACTTTGACAACAGATCTACCATGAGCTCTGAGATGATGTTTCTGTAGAGCCCATACTACAAGTCAATAAATGACCAAAAAATAAAAGTTATTATTATTATTATTTGTAATAGCCATTCATCATGAAGATCTACACAAGCCAAAATCCTGCAGATATATTTGTGTATACTGTATATATTTGTCTCAGGTCACTCTATGGTTTCTTTTTTCTCATACAGTAATGTAATTGCAGCTTAAGTCAATATTTCATGTCTATTTATTTATTTATTTGGTAAGTAGCTGCATAATAACCAGTATAATGTACATTCAGCCGGTCGTTATCTCCAAATAAAGCCCTTCAGGGTGGGTGACTGCACATTATATGTTATAATGTGACATTTGTAATGCTCGCTGCCAAAATGCAGGAAAGATTGTAAACCACTGCAGCAGAAGCCGAAGTCGAAATGTTGCTTTGTTGATTTATTTCTTGTTGTCTGTAAGCGTTTCTGCCTGTTACCGGTGTTTTCATCAAAGACATTTGTATCGAACGGCTCTCCGTCGCCAATGCCAGTGGCCTTGAGATACCGAGTCCTCGCGGGGTCACCCTGAGCATCACATTTATAGAGCCTGACGTAATGTTGGCACGAGCGCTGGGACCATTTGTTCTCCGTGGATGGGCGTGTGCCAGCCGGAGCTCTGGTAATGGGTTGGGTGGCAGACGGAGACGCTGGGTGCATGAGCACTTGAGTATTTTTCCATTCGGACTAAAGCAATGATTGTGTCTCCGAACAAAAGCTGGAGGTGGACCGGCAGTGCTGCCATAAAGATCTCCTTTCACCGAATGCATTTCAGTCCATTTACGACGATGACGTGATTTCTGTACCAGTTTGACACTGGTTTACCCTTGTGTGTATCCTAATGTTGAGGAATGACTGACTGTAACTAACCTATACTGCTAAGTTTACATTTTTCAGTAGAGTGACATTAGCTCAGCGGTTTTTAAAATAGTATGGCTTCTCCAGTAACAAGGTGTTGCATGACAAAGCATTACTTCGCTGTTTGTGTCACAATGTTTTGCGTTAAAGTGAACTGAGGCAATAATCAGACTAGAATGGGTTTTCTCGCTGAAGTATCATTTTACTGAAAAGGTTCATTCGGCCTGCTCATTTCAGTTAAACGATTCACTTGAGGAGTCACTCCAGAGTGTTTCCTGATTGATTGATTGTAGTGAAATGTTTGCAAAATTGTGTTAAATACAGCTGTTTATGACTATAAATTAGTATGTCGGGTAATTTAGTTCAGTTTAATTTGGTGTACATTAAGGTTTTGATGGCACCAATCTTTTTAATATGTTTTATTAAAATATAATTTGGTATAATAAATAAGCTTGAGCACAGTAGTTAGCTGTTATGCCAGCAAAATTATATTTTAAGTAAAATAGAGTGATCAGGACCCTGACATATAAGCAGCAATGGCTGTTTTTAATTTTTGAATTAAATAATCAATTTTTCAAAAATGTCAAGGTGGAGTAGAAATGATTAATTAAAAAAAAAAAAAAAAAAAAAAAAAAAACTTTATTAAGTAGTTTTACATTAAATTAACAATCATCAGCTTTAAAAAAGGACTTTGTAAAGCAGTTTTCATCATTAAATGATTATTGAAATATTGATAATTAAATTATTCATTCATTCAATGGTAGTGATATATTTACCAAATTTAGTTAAATTTTGCTGTTTATGACTATAACTCAGTGTTTAGGCTAATTTAATTTAGTAACTAATGTTTTGATGATAATTTGTTACTGACTTATTTATTTTTATTTATTTATTTTTTGTATGAAAGAGATAATATATAATTTAAAATATATGTGTAAATACATTATTACATTTATATTTGAAATATTGTAATATATTTGTGACCTTGGACCACAATACCGGTCATAAGTACCACTGGTATATTTGTATATTAGCCAACAATACATTGTATGGGTCAAAATGATCGATTTTTCTTTTTATGCCAAAAATCATTAGGATATTAAGTAAAGATCATGTTCCATGATGATATTTTGTAAATTTTGTACTGTAAATATATTACTACTTAATATTTGATTAATATTTGGAACTTCATTTGGACAACTTTAAAGGTGATTTTTCTCAGTAGTTTGATTTTTTTTGCACCCTCAGATTCCAGATTTCCAAATTGTTGGAATTGGGCCAAACATACTCCTATAGCTTATTTATTCAGCTTTCAGAAGATGAATCTCAGTTACGACTAAAAATCTCAATCCTTTATGACTGGTTTTGTGATCCAGGGTCACATTTAAAATGAGCAGCTTGACTGTAGTTGTTTTAAATAGTGTGTTGCTTGTGGTTTGGCAAACTGCAGTCTCAGCTGTCTTCCCCAGTACTGTTCCATCCAAACCACAAAAAAGCGAGTTGATTTTTCATTAGTGCTTTCTGTAGCAACGTTAGTGTGCCCAGTTTGGGAATGTGTGCTGTAAATGAGCAGTGCAGAATGACTTATTATTCACTACATTACGATGGGAGTCAATGAACTGAGATCAGCATGTCACCAGTGCAATGTTTGTGCACGTTTGTGTGTCAGTGTGTTTCTCCAGACTAAAGGCTGTGCTGCTGCATGTTCTTTATTAGCTGTTTATCTGAGTAAACTTAATGAACCTTGCCCTTGGCTTGACTGTTCCATTGTTGTTGTACTGGAGCGAGGGACCATCTGATCACTACACCGTCTGTACAGCACTCCAACACCTTCTGTCAACTGTGAAGTGTGCATCTGCTGCCGTATGTGAGAGTGTGTGGATATGCATTTCAGATGGTATTATAGTTTGCACTCTACTTGTACAACAAGCAGAAAGAAATTCAGTGTAAATCAGTAATAAAATCATAAATTGGTGTATGGAACTAAATGCATAGGAATGCATTTAAATTTTATTAACATAAAAAATAGATCTGCTTCGTTTTATGACATCCAAGGTCAAGACTTGGCTAGTTAGCCCGAATGAGGAAGTGCAACTGAGTTGAATGAGAAGGCGAACAGATAGCTTTCTCTGTTATTGACCTTGTTGGTGGCAGCTAAACTAAATAGCTTTTGTCCTTAAACAATGTAGCTTTTAATTGTGATCCAAAGCTGTACAACACCAACGTGTTTAAAAGAGGGTTAAACATTCTTCAACAACCCTTAAAACTGGAAAAAATAAAAGCGGATTCTATCTATTTTATTGGTCCTATTTTCCCTTTTCACACAGTAAAAATAGGACAAGGTCCTATCAGCATGAACTCCCACATTAATATTTTCGTAGCCTTGTGAAATTCTTTTGTTAGTGAGTTATTCATGCAATAATCCATCTGGAATCATCAGCTGAAATGATCCATCTAACTGTTCATTTACCAAAGCAATAATCAGTTCACACACGAGCAATTACTGCAACAATGTCAGCGACATCTCTATAATTATCATAAGAGACAATGAGAGACTCAGGTGTTGGATGAAGTCAGTGGAGTCCATGCATGTAGACTTATGGACGGAGGTTTCATTAATTCTGTGCTCTCTCAATGAAGACATTATTTATGGATAAGTTACAAATAAAGGTGTCTGGGATAATGCAAGGAGACTTTTTTATCTATTTTTTTTTTCTTTTTAATCTTTGTAAGAAATGTTGAGGGCTCATACCATTTGACATTTAACAACCTAAACTAATCTTAGATTAAAAAAAAAAAAAAAAAAAAAAAAAAGTGGTGGTGGTGTCATTATCTGTTTTATGATTTTATTGTCATGTGACAACAAAACCGCTTGAAAATGAAAATTCTGTCATTTACTTACTCTCATGTCATTTCAAACCTGTATGAATTTCTTTCGGCTGTTGAACACAAAAGAAGATATTTTAAAGATTGTTGGTAACCAAACAGCTGATGGTAGTCATTAGCCCCTTTCACACAATACCAGTTAATTGACAACTTCAAACCGAAGTAACCTTTTGAACTTATTGAACTAACCTAACTAAAACAATGCTTTACATTTCTGGTCTCTGGTGTTTCTAGTAAAATTGATGTATTTTCTAAGCTGATAATATAATGTTAAACCTATGAAAATGGTTTTAAAAAGCACATTGTGCCATAGCTTCATCACTTTACAGTGTCGCAATGACTCTCTTTTTTGCAGTAATTCACCTGTCATAGTTTAAAGTGGATAAGTGGGTAGATGACATGATGTGATGTAAGGTCAACTGCATTGAAAACAGCTGAGTGCACATATCCTACATACAGCTCCCGACAGTGGTGAAGTTTGTGGAATTTTGTTCCCCAATTGATAAGAGCACATGTTATTGGTAGTGTTGCATGCAGTAAATTGCCGGAACAAATTTACCAGTATTTTTGAAAAGGTCCTGTTCACTCATGATCTCTTAACAGTAATTTACCATTAAAAACTTAAAGGGGTTATTGACTTCCATAGTATGGTAATAAATACTATGCAAGTCAGTGGCTACCGTCAACTGTTTGGTTACCAACATTTTTCAAAATATCATCTTATGTGTTCATCAGGAAGAAGAAAAAGAAAAAAAAAAAAAAAACTCATACAGGTTTGGAACAACTTGAGAGTGAATAAATGATGACAGAATGTTCATTTTTTGGTGAGCTATTCCTAAACTGTGAATAGCAGACAGATGTTTTCCAAACATAAATAATATTTAATCATAAAAGCTGCTTTGAAATTTTCTTTTTAAAAGCATTAATGAAAAAGTATTAATTTAATGTGTCAAATAACTTCATAAAGTTATATTTTAAAATAATTCACATTCATTTGAGTCTTTATTGTTTAATTACTTACAATTTCTAAGTTACTCCATCTTGTAATTTTTGACTTTTTTTAAAAAAAAATCAAAATTTAATTTAATTTAAAAATTTAGACATGATCATCTTAAAGGGTTTTGAGGTCAAACCAAAAAATGACAATTCTGCCGTTCCAAACCCACGAGACTTTCTTTAGAACACGAATTCAGATATTTTTATTAAATCTGAAAGCTTTCTGACCCCTAGGGTTGGGTATTGTTTGAATTTGATCGATTCCGATTCCGATTCTGCTTAGTGATTCTGATTCTTAACAATTCCTATTTTCGATTCCAATAACATTAAAAAAGTCAATTAAAAAAAAAAAAATAGTCAAACATTTTTATTCTGTATTTTTACAAAGCCTTCTGTTGCAGCTGAATAGCATGAGCAAAAATCTTGGAAATATGGAACCGGTTTTCGATACTCAACCCTAATAGACAGCAACGGTACTACAAAGTTTAAGGCCCAGAAAGGTAGTAAGGACATCGTTAAAATAGTCCATGTGACATCAGTGGTTCAACCGTAATTTTATGAAGCTACGAGAATACTTTTTGTGTGCAAAGAAAACAACGTCGTGGTACTCTAATGAACACGTGTCGAAGACTGATACGGAAGAGAAAAAATTTTTGAATGCAGTTGTTATTTTTGTTTTCTTTGCATGCAGAAAGCATTCTCATACCTTCATAACATTAAGGTTGAAGCATTGATGTCACATGGACTATTTTATCGATGTCCTTACCTTTCTTGTCTTGGAAACGTTTTAGTTGCAGGGTCAGAAGGCTAGAAGGATTTTTGGGTGAACTAACCCAATAAAAGATTTGTTGAATTACATTTTATTGTATTTTTCAAACTGCTGTCACGTCATTGATCCATGTGTCTGTGTTCTTATAAAAAAGATGTTGTTTTTCTGGAAGAGAACAACATTCCCTCCCTCTCGTTACAAAGATGGCCGCACACACACCAACATGCTTTGATTTCTGTCCAGCATCCTGCAGTCCAGCCTTTGATTATCGCACAAGGTGACATGTGCCGGTTGAGGGGTGCCATGCTGATGCTGGTGTGACAGGTGCAGTCATCAGACTGACTGGAGGTCAAACAGAGAAGCCAAACAGCAAGCCAAAGCAACCCAAACTAGGGCAGAGCGTCACGGCAACCAAGCGCCTAGACGACAGGGTGTCATGGCGATGGAGGCCGGAGACTGTGACGGAGCCCGTCAAGGATAAGAGAATGAGAGCAGTTTCAACAAATAACACAGTAAACAATGGAACTCAATTTTTGGGTGTTTTGAAAGGAAAAGGGAAGGACGTGACAAGTGGCCAAGTATGGTGTCCCATACTTGGAATTTGTGCTATGCATTTAACCCATCCAAGTGCACACACACAGCAGTGAATAGTGAACAAACACACACCCGGAGTAGTGGGCAGCCAATGCTGCAGCACCCAGGGAGCAGTTGAGGGCTCGGTGCCTTGCTCAAGGGTCTCACCTCAGTTGTGGTATTGAGGATGGAGAGAGCCCGCAACTCGAACCCGCAACCTTTGTGTTACAAGTCGGACTCTCTAACCATTAGGCCACGACGTTTTTGTGGTTTCTAGATTTGGAGTTTTCTGTGACGTTGCTTGGGTGTTCTGGGTGATTGCTAGATAGTTGCTTACTAGCCAAACCCAGAAACACCACAAAAGTCTCAGTGATAATCTATGGCTGTGTTTGTTCCAAACCTGTATGAGTTCTTCTGTTGAACACAAAAGAAGATATTTTGAAGAACGTTGGCAACCAAAAAGTTGACGGTAGCCACTACTATGTTATGGAGCAAAAATACAACGAAAGTCAACGGCTACCAGCAATTGTTTGTTTGGTTACCAGCATTTTTAGTTTGAAGAGTATTGGTAACCAAACTGTTTACGGCAGCTATTGACTTCCATGGTATGGAACAAAAGTACTATGGAAAACAGTGGCTACCAGATACTGTTTGGTAACCAACATTTGTAATTTGAAGAAAGTTGGTGACCAAAACAGCTGATAGCAGCCATTGACTTCTATGGTATGAAACAAAAATACTATGGAAGTCAATGGCTACCAGCAACTGTTTGGTAACCAACATTCTTAATATGAAGAATGTTTGTAACCAAAACAGTTGATGGTAGCAATTGACTTTTATGGTATGGAGCAAAAAGACTATGAAAGTCAATGGCTACCGTCAACTGTTTGATAACCAACATTCGTAATTTGAAAAAAAAAGAAAGAAAGTTGACCAAAACAGTTGACGGCAGCCATTGACTTTCATGGTATGGAACAAAAATACTATGAAAGTCAATAGCTACCAACAACTGTTTGGTTACCAACATTCAGAATTCAAATAAATTTGGTAACCAAAACAGACGGCAGCCATTGACTTCCAAGGTATGGAGCGAAAACACTATAAAAGTCGGTGGCTACCAGTAACTGTTTGTTTGGTTAACCTCATTCTTAGTTTGAAGAATGTTGCTGACGGCAGCCATTGACTTCTATGGTGTGGAGCAAAAATACTATGAAAGTCAGTGGCTACAATCAACTGTTTGGTTACCCACATTCTTAGTTTGAGGAATGTTGGTAACCAAACAGTTGACGGTAACCAATGACTTCATGGCATGAAACAAAAATACTATGAAAGTCAGTGTCTACCATCAACTGTGTGATAACCAACATTCGTAATTTGAAGAGAGCTAGTAAACCAAAACAGTTGATGGTATTGTATTTTTGTTCCATGGAAGTTGATGGCTACCATCAACTGTTTTGTTACCAACATTCTTCAAAATACCTTTTTTTGTGTTTAACAGAACAAAAAAAAATCATAAATGTTTGGAACAACATTACATTGAGTAAATTATGATAATTTCACTTTTGGAAGAACTATTCCTTTAAAGGCTAAATACAATGGCATCACAGATGTATTTTAGTGTTTTACCATCTCTTGAGTCATATGATAGTTCTGTTAGAGAATCATCTAATTAACTGTTAACTGATCTCAAATTTACCAACAATAACTTCTTGACAAAAAGAGACTGCATTGTTAACTGCTGTTATAGCTTTTCTTTTCAGTACGAGAGACGTGCGAGTGAACGTACCCATCTTTATGAATAGGGAGATGTCAAACGCAATGAAAACCAGGTGGCATGATATTCCCTAAGCTTCCTGTGTGTGCTATTGTATCGCAGTCCCAGTTGCCTGCCACGCTTGACAAAAAAGACTATGTAGCACAGCTAATTTTCTAGGAAAAGTCACATAATTGGAAGAATGACCCAAGCTAAGTTACTAAACAACAGCAAGCATTTCAAGGTTTTTTTTTTTTTTTTTTTTACCTCTTGTTTTATACAAGGGCAATAGAGATGACTTTCGGTAAGTCGCTGCATCTGAGAGCGATCGTTATTCATGAAAGAACGCATCAGTCACGCCACTTATTTGTAAACATGATATTTTGGAGGGGGAAAAGAAAGGACGGCCAGAACAAAGGAAAGAATACGCTTCCTAATGACACAGCTCCGCTTCCATGTTTCCTTTTTAATCAAAGTGTAGCTGGAGCGTTGCTTCCTCTGGCTTCTGATTGTATTCACCTTGGATGCCATAACCTTGACGTCAACATAATAACACTGCAGAAAAAGAGTATTACACAAGGATCCTTTGATTGTGAGCATTTTTAATCCATGTCCATGGGGCAGTGAAAAAAGACTTTTCACATTTGCCTCTTCTCAAATAGAGTTAAAGCTACAGGTCAGATCATAAATCAGCCGGTAAATCAGCAAAAGTGCCTAATTATTTTCAGATTCATGGAGAAAACAGCATGGCACATGAGCATGAGAGCTGTTGGTGTTTTCTTTGAAATAGATTCAGTTGTTTGAATTTGTATTTTGACATGAAATGGTGAAACCTCCCTAATGTGATTTAGTGGTGAAGGTGCCTTTAAAAAAAGCTTTAGAAATCCAAAATTATTTCCGTCTTCACATTACAGTAGTAAATAACGTGTCATTTAGGTAATTGGTTGATCAACAACCGTACAACCGTGGATGACAAAACGTGCATTTGAATTTACAGCAATAGAAGTGAATGGAACTCGATGCTGAAAATGAGCTAAAACAGGACTTTCATCAATAAGATTTGACTGGATTGTGAAAATTAGGCATTGGTATTGGTTAATATTGTTGTCCCAGCTCATTTGCTCTTTGTAATGTTAGAAAAACATTGTTCGACATTGTTTTGATGAAAAACTGCATTTTCTTTTCCATAGGTGACAAGTATATGAGGTCAATTTCTGATTTCATGTTGACTTTAAATCGATAATCAGACAAAATTGCCAGTTATTCTTAATATATACACTGTCTTGGATTTGTCTTAGCTGGACCATCTCAGATTTGTTTCGTCCAGTCAAACACAGCAGGTCCTCATGGCAGGTCAATGCGCGTTGGATATAGGACGTCTGTTTGAGACAGGTCTCGTGGAGCGCCAATTTGCATGTTAATGGAAGATGCAACCCTGTCAGTGGAATGGAAATCACAAATGAAGGGACAAAATGAGAAGAGAACAGAGCAAGAGTAATTTAGTTAACATGGCTGGAGCAGAGGGTCATTCGACATGATCAATCTCACTCTGCGATTGAAATGATATCATTAAGACGGAGGAAGCTGGGAAATAGGTTTGAAATGCATTGATCGAAGACGCTGGGGGAGAATTGATATCACCGTGGTGACCTAACATTTCCCAGGTTGAACTGAATATGTGACACGCTGCCTGGTAAAGGTCGTTTTTGTACTTCCATTATTCTGTTACTCGTACTGCTTCTCTTTAGCATTTAAACTCATCTGAATCACAAGTATTTATGAAATTTGGTGCAACTATATCATGAACAATCCATATCTTGACATAAATATTTTGAATTTGCACAGAAAACCCTAGCAAATAACCAGTAGCAGCCTAGCTACAACCACAGCAAAATACTAAAGCACAACCCCGCCACCAAATATTTTAGGAACTGGAGTCTGTTAATACAGGACTTAGATGCTCCAATGAGAAGGACATTACATTAGTCTAAACGAGAGAAAGTGAAAGAGTTAATCGACCTTTCAGCAACGGAAAAAGACGGCACAGGTCACAGACATACAATATTTCTGAGATGGAAGAACAAGGTCTTAACAATGTGCCAAAGGCTCAAACGAAATGCTGGCATCAAAAATACTCCAAGATTGTTTAATTTATGTTTTAGCTCCAGCCAAACACCATTAACAGACAGAGCTAAAGAACCAGCATTGTGCAGTTGATGTGGAGAGCCAAGAAGCATGACTTAGAACTATTCAAGCATAGAAAATCGTTAGACATCCATGTCTTAATCTCAGAAATACAATCTGAAAAAATGGGATAGGTCCACATCTTGACCTGGTTTTAAATGGATATAAATTTGGGTGTCTTCTGCATAAAAGTGGTAGTTAAGGTCAATAGATCTTAATAGCTGACCGAGTGGAAAAATATAAATGCTAAAAAGCAAAGGACCAAAAACCGAGCCCTGGGGGACACCAGTACTAAATGTACCAATCTATAAAAACAAAATGACTGTGATCAGAAAAATAACATCCGAACCAGTCAAAGAAGTCTCTTTACACCAAAAACATAGTCGAGTTGAATACTGTAAGTAGTAGTGTTAAGAGATTACAGTTACTTTTTATTGATTCCACGATTAATCACAATAGCGATAAATTATTCATAATTTCAAAAAATCTCCTTAATTCTTTTTCAAAAACAAGATGGTGAGCTTCAAGGGAAGTTCGCAGGTTGTGTAACTTAATGTCCAAGTAAATAGACTTATTTTTAAAATCTAGCATCCAATTGCATTGGAAGGCAGAACAATAAGACCTGTTAATTGGGTAAATGTGGTCATGGAGAGAAAAAAAAAATGAGCAGGATTTTTTTAGTCAAGCTAAAAATGATGTAATATTACAACAGTGGGGCTTTACAGGGTTAAAGTGTCATTTTTTTTTAAATAGCTCACTGCTTATATACATTCGGAAAGTCTTCCAGTTTTGTGGACATTCACCAGATGGATGTAATTACCCAGAAAACAGAGGGGCCACACAGCAACACTGGATTTACAAAAATCATTTAAATTTTTCAAAAGTGTTTTCTCAACATTGCATCAACTACTGATGATCACATACATTTTTATTTAAATTATTACTGAGAATATCATTAAATTATCACTGCGATTTGATGGGAATAATTTCATAATTAAAAAACAAATTGCGTGTTCACAGTTTTCTGATTTGGTTAAAGGTCACATGACATGCATTTTTCATATTTCATCTTTTTTAGCAAGTGTTTTATTTTGATTGTTGTACTGAATTAATTATTAGCTTTTCATTAAACTCCGATTGAACCCCAAGCAGTTCCTATACGAACCCCATCTTGGGAATACTTGAAGTAATGCACTTTGTGTTGTTAATAATGACAAAAAGAATATATTTTCTTTCTCTTTGTATTTTTGTATCAAGTTTATCCTATTTAATTCAGTTTGATAAAAGAGGACGATCAAAAGTAATCTAAAAGTAATCAAAAAGTAATCAGATTATATTATCTAAAATGTGTAATGAAATGGATTACGTTACTAACTATAGTTTTTGTCATGTAATTTAGAATCAGTAACAGACTACAATTTAAAAGTAATCAATCAAGCTCCACCACTTAGCAGTATGTGACCCTGGACCACATAACCAGTCATAAGTAGCACAGGTATATTTGCAGCAATAGCCAAAAATACCTTGTATGGGTCAAAATTATCGATTTTTTTTTTTTTTTTTTTTTTTTTTTTTTTATGCCAACAATCATTAGGATATTAAGTAAAGATCATGCTCCATGAAGATATTTTGTAAATTTCCTACCGTAAATATATCAAAACTTACTTATTAGTAAAATGCATTGCTAAGAACTTCATCTGGACAACTTTAAAGGTAATTTTCTCAATATTTAAATTTTTTTGCACCATCAGATTCCAGATTTTCAAATAGTTGTATCTCGGCCAAATACTGTCCTATTCTAACAAATACATTAAAGGAAATCTTAATTATTCAGCTTATTTCAGCTTATTTAGCAATCTCATTTTCTAAAAACTGACCCTTATGACTGGTTTCGTGGTCCAGGGTCACATATGTTCTAGCCATATCTCAACATGAATATCAGATATTCACACCGAAGACCCTAGCAACTAACTACCAGCAGCCTAGCAATCACCCACAGCAAAATACCAACCTTATTTTTCCTGTAAGAGCGGGCACGGCCATTTGTAAATTTAATGTGTCTGGCTTCCTGTGTCATTTGCTCCCTGCTATTTTCAGCTGTACAAAACAGCTCGTTGCTGCTTGATATTGCAAACTGGGTGTCTCATCATATTATTTTAATATATTATCTTAATTATGAACACACTGGTTTGTAGAGCAAACAGTTTTACCGTTTACGGCAGTTTGATATGCTTCTCGTTATTTCACTACCACGGCTAATGAACTGGAAGTCTTGTACATTCACAGAAAATGGCTTACTTCCGCGTTGTAAAATAAGGTGGATAAAAGCACTCAGAACAACCTAGAAACCATGCAACATGTTCAAGAAATATCTCAGCACCAGAATATCATTAAGACGTGGAGTGGATGACCAACCAAAACACCCTACCAAAGCAACTTTAATCACCACGCACAACATTAAATAGTATCCTGCCAGTGCTTTTTTGAGGGGCAAGCATCACTCACATTTCCTTCAGCAAATGTAAAAATCGTTTCTCTCTTTTTTGTATAATTATGGTCACTGAGCACAGCACTTTATGTGCAGACCAGTTGAGTAACCTCAGGTGTATGACGTACAGCCTTTTGAATGGGAAAATCATTCAAAAGAGGAGTGATTTTAAATAAAGGAAATGCATTTCATCGGTGTAGTTTGAGGGTGAAATTGTTTTCTTCTGTGAAGTGTGTTTCCTCCCTTTCTCTATCTTTCTCCATTTCCTGTGGTGCACAAGGGTTGTCTGTCAAAAATCAGAAAATCCTCTCAAATTCACCATAAAGTTACTGTGGTTTGAAAGCTCTCACACACATAATACACTGTTAGAGGGGGAAATGTGGGGCAAGTTCAAACAGAGACTGACTCTCTCTCTCTCTCTCTCTCTCTGCTCTCGTTCTCAGCGCCCTCTCTCTTTCCAATCTCATTTGTGAAATTCATTTTCCTGTCACCGTGACTCAGTCTCTAATTCATCCCTCATGATTCCTCATGTCAGTCCCATAATGCCATGCTCCTATGCCTCCTCAGAGACCATTAGAGGAGTGATAGGGATGGACTGTGTCTAGCTCAGCGACGCGCAGGCGGTTTGTGGGGAAGGGGAAAGCAAGGACTCACAGATCATCAGTGTACTGTCTAATGCATATTGTACACAAAATTGCCTTTTCCAAATTGGTAAGCTCCAATCTGATTGGCTGGCGCGACGCAATTACCGCGAGTCAGGGGGCAGAAGTTTTTCTGCCAAGAAACAAAGTCATGTTTATATGTTCCTAGGCAGTTAAAATGAACAAAGATTTGCGGGGTTTGTTTCATGGCTTTTGAACTGTGCTGTACTGTTCTTGTATTTATTTATTTTATTTATTTATTTACATATTTAACCAGGAAGGTCCCGTTGAGATACAATATTTCTTCTACCAGGGAGTCCTGGTCAAGATAGGCAGCAAAATTACAAAATAATTTAATTTTTAACAAAATAATTACAGAAAGGATTTTGACATTTTTAAATACATTTATAATATAAATCTGATTTTATCAGATTTTTCTGATATAAATCTGATTGAAAATGTTTTTCTTGTTTTTATAATTTTTTTTTTACAATTTATTAAAGTCTTTTGAAGAAAATGTGTGGTGATTTCCACAAATAAAATAAAATAAAATAAAATAAAATAAAATAAAATAAAATAAAATAAAATAAAATAAAATAAAATAAAATAAAATAAAATAAAATAAAATAAAATAAAATAAAATAAAATAAAATAAAATAAAATAAAATCAGGTTAACTGTTTTCAACATTGATGATAATGATAAATGTTTCTTGAGCAGCAAATCAGCATATAACAATGATTTTTGAAGGATTATGTGACACTGAAGACTGGAGTAATGATGAAAATCCAGATTTGCATCACAGGAATAAATTACATTTTTAAATATATCAATATAGTAAACATTTATTTTAAATGACAAAAATATATCACAATATTACTGCTTTTACTGTATTTTTATACTGTATTCATACTTTTATACAATTTTTAAATATGTTTTAGAAGAAAACAGTAGAATACGGCCACATTCTCTCTATATGGTCAGACCGCTTTGGTGGCACTTTAATAATACAACAGAGATTTGATACTAGCATCATTGCCAGGATATAATATCGTTTCCACAATCCATTCAGAGGAGGTAGCAGTAGTAATTAAACCATTTTGACTCCATCTGGAAGATTAGAAATGCTGAATGCCTACAGGAGCCTGAAAATGTGTGGCAGCCCAAAAAATAACAAACTCTTTCAACATCACCATCATATTGTAATAACCACATATGTCTGAATGCAAGGAGGCTGTTCTTTTCTTCAGTTCGTTTATTTTCCCTTGATAACAGACGGAGTGACAGGTCTCCCTCCAGGGATAAATATTTAAATTCACGTAGAAATAGGGCTGGTTTCTATAAATGGCACGAGCATACAGTGCGCCTTGTGGAAAAACAGTGACAAAAATCTCTGAACGTCAGCGCGCATAGTGGATTCATTATTATTTGTTGCTGATGTGATTGTTGCTGCATTATTCCACATTTTTATCACACATTATGGATGTAAATCAGACTTTGTGCCATTATTTGCATTGCGTGCACTCACACAAACGTGTCAGAGTGATGGAAATATCGATTCTGGCCTCTCGTTCGGGAGCAGGTATGGAGCTTTAGTCCTGATGAGCGATGAGGGCCGAATCTAACGCTGGTTTATGGGACGCTGAAGCACCAAATGGCCCATGTTATTAGTCTGATGACGAGAGGAATGGAGCTGCCATGTTAGAAATAGATTAACTCCAGAGGAGGGTTGGTCATGGAGAATTGCTTCTTTAGAACCATTTCCACTAAAAAAAAAAAAAACAAACAAACAAAAAAAAGCTTTCACTGAGTGGTTTTCATGATGTTTGGATCTGTTCATAAATGTCTGTATTCTTCTGCAGATGTGGATGGATCAATATTTTGAAAAGGAACCACTATTGTAAAAGGAATGGTTCACCCAAAAATGAAAATCGACCAAATGACTAGGGCGCTACAGTATATTCATAGACATTTCAATATGATTATTGTGAGGTACAGGCTAAACCATAATAAAATTTCACCGCAAGTATTGACATTCGCTCTGGCTCTCCTTGGTGCGTTTATAAGAGTTCATGTTAGAAGTTCAAGAGCAAATCATTCAGATATTTTCAGTTAGCACTTCACAAAACCATTCTGACTAGTGGTGTTTTATTTGTGAATAATTTAATGCTTCAAAGACTCATGAATAAGATGAAAGATGCTCGCTTGTTGCCGCCTACTGGTGTATCGATGGAACTCATAGAAACCAGTGGTGAACAAAGTACACAAATCAAACACTTGGGTAAAAGTACAGATAAGCTAATAAAATATTAGGCTGCTCCAGTAAAAGTATTAAGTATTCCAGTACTAGTGTTAATTTCATCAATGAAAACTATGGCACAAAATGTTAGTTGACTAGCTTTTTTCCCATGACTAAAACGAGACGATACTGAGACAAAAAAGTAGGGTCAAAAAAAATAAAATAAATATATATATATATTTATTTATTTATTTATTTTATTTTTTTATTTTAAAGAAAAAAAAGAGGGACAAAATATTATATATATATATATATATATATATATATATATATATATATATATATTTTACCAGTTTTCATAACGTAGACAGAGAAAAAGTGCATAATCATTTAAATTTAATTTTTATAATGAACAACCTATAATAAATCAGTATACTAGATGAGGTACAACAAACCATCTGTATGAGTCCACATTCTATTGATTTGTGTTTTTTGGTGAAAGTGCAAAAATTAATTTTTGAAATGGCATCATTACGATTATAATTTTGAGCAATAGTAATTTTTATCAGTTTAACCATTATACAGCATCAGCATTTCACTGAATAAAACTAAACTAAAATGCTCAGACATTTACCCCTGGTTTCACAAGCAATGCTTAAGCCTAGTCCCAGACTAAAAATGTAAGTCTGTGGTGTTTCAGATGAAAGAAACTTGCACTTACTGATCTTAAACTATATCAGTGTCTTTGTTTTGTCTCAAGATCAGTGAGTCACTGAATCAAGAACATCTGTAATCAGTCCAATTCACGAATGAATCATTCAGTGTGATTTGTGAACCAACTTCAACAGGTTAATTGAAAAGAATCAGCTCGTTTGCAAATCAGACACCACAATTTCTCCAGTTCAAAATAATGAGGAACGACATGTCTTTAAGAAGTGTGGAGTAAAAAAGTGCAATATTATGTTTTATTTTTATAAATAAAAATACTCTGATATAGTACAGATTCATGAAAAATGTACTGAAGTACGTACTTCGTTACTGTCCACCAAAGACAAACATTGAACGACTCACAGTTCAGCTCAATTTCTTTTGCTTCCCATCCCCGCTCATTAGAACCCAACTATGATTGATACTTAAATGAAATTACGACAGTGACAGCCATTGAAAATGTTGGCATGTCTTCTTAGGTTAGAAGAAAAGAATGAACCAAGAAGAAAACACACTGTTTTGTGTTGAATCTCGCAGCGTCCTGATTATGTTGATCATGCTATTAGTCATTTGGCCTTTGTCTCAATGTATTTTAAAGTGATGCCATAAATATCTCTTGCTTCAGCGATTCTTCCATTTCCTGCGGTAACTCTGGCAGTCGCTTATGCCTTATCACACCAATTATGTAGAGACATGGCGCTTTGGCTTTTTTTTTTTCTTTCCTCATCAGACGCTCATCGTTCCCCCGTTATTTATTCATCGGCTCCGTCCGGCTACGGCATGTGGCTGTCTTTCATATACGGTTCGTACGTTTCTCGCAAACGTGAATCATCGATCTCTGATCTCCCTCTACGACGCATTTTTCAAAGGCCTTTGTTCATTGTAGGAAATGTTAGAAATGTTAGTTGTTACTGTGAAAATTAGAGGCAGAATTGAAACCCTAGCGCTCCAAACAGTATTGCATTACACAGAGTGTATGAATAATAGATGCCTTGTGTCCGGGATTCACAGAGTGGTGTTAAAATGAAAGTGTGTTTTCAACAGAACCGTATTATATTACAGCATTATGAAAGCCTTTGCCTGAATGCAGGTTGTTACGACGTGTTTAATGTTGGTTTGTATTCAGGAAGCTTTTTGTTTGATTGTTTGTGTGACAGATGTGACTGACATAAGGAAATGAAGGGATATTCAGTGTATTGCTGAACCGGAGCCCTTCTGTGTAGAGATGAGGTGCTCGAGTTAATCTCACACCACTTTATATTTAGCAATTCAAGCTGCTTTCAAATCAACTTTAGGCCCAATTTTTATCACTCAGCAGCTGGTGGGGAGAGCGCAGCTCTTAAGCTGGACTGAGAACAGTGCAGCCAGCGGTCTGTGATAACAGCACAAGACACAGTCTAGTCAAATGCTATAAAAACCAAGAGCATACGTTGCTTTAACACCGATAGGGACGTTTTAAAATCGTTCAACGTGTCCAGATGTCTTGCCCAGCAACGCAGTGAAATCGTCTGTTCCACCTGAAAAGGCAAGGACTGGCTTATGGCCAGTCATGTGGAAATAAAACAAACAGTCTTTTGACTTTATAACACATTTTGATGACCATTTTCTCATCTTTCATAATGATACAAATAGTTTATCGGTGTGGGATGACTTTACAATTTTGGCACACTACTACTTATGTCCATAATCAAATCTACATTCATATACAATACATATACTGTAACTGCTGATGCTTTAACTGTACATATGATTTATTAATTGATTTTTCCTTTCTTTGTCTGTTGTCTCTCAGGATGAGCGTTTGTTTGCAAGGACTTGCTGTAAATATAATGAAGTATTGCATTAAACTTTAATGAAGCTTTACTGAAGTTACCGCATCTTTTAATATAACATTTTGGGGACTATGATAGTTGTTATTTACATATTTTATCTTTGTTTTGTCCGGGCAGGATTAAATATATACACAGACTGGCTGTTGTAAATACTAAATGACTCCGTGAGGATGATCTTCATTATCTTCTTGATCATATTTGACAATGCAGTTGAGAGGATGATACCACGTCGATTCCCATAGTGCACTTTGTGTTCTGATGTGGGTGGAATGTCAGTGTTATTTTCCACTGTACTCAAAGTCAAAAATATGAATAGTTATCTTTATTCAGGGTCTTATACAACTGCAAGCTCCACAGGAGATCTCAAAGTCACATGCCTTTTCTTACCGCATACTGTTCTTTTATTTTATTTTATTTTATTTTATTTTATTTTATATTTTATTTTAATGATTATACACAACTAATTTCCTCTAATGCAGTTTGTTCTGGGGTGGTTGGGAACAGATTGAAAATGTACAATGTAAAAAGTGTTGTCTTTGTACAAATTGCATTCACTCTTGCCAAAAAATAAAATAAAATAAAATAAAATAAACATTGAAAATTAATGAGTTCAAAGTCATTTTAGCACAAAAAATAAAATAAAATAAAAGACTTAACTATATATTGTATATTTTTACATATTTTGTTCGCATATTTTTGTAAATACTTAATGACTCCTTGAGGATGATCTTCATTATCTTCTTGATCATATTTGACAATGCAGTTGAGAGGATGATACCACATCGATTCCCACAGTACACTTTGTGTTCTGATGTGGGTGGAATGTCAGTGTTATTTTCCACTGTACTCAAAGTCAAAATATGTTTATTCAGGGTCTTATACAACTGCAAGCTCCACAGGAGATCTCAAAGTCACATGTTTTTTCTTACCGCAAACTGTTCTTTTCTTTTACTTTATTTTATTTTATTTTAATGATTATACACAACTAATTTCCTGTAATGCAGTCTGTTCTGGGGTGGCTGGAAAGAGACTGAAAATGTACAATATAAAAAGTGTTCTCTTTGTATAAATTGCATTCACTCTTGCCAACCAATAAACAAACAAATAAACAAACAAACAAATAAATACAATAAATACAATGAGTTCAAGTCATTTTGGCACAAAAATAAAATAAAATAAAATAAAATAAAATAAAATAAAATAAAATAAAATAAAATAAAATAAAATAAAATAAAATAAAATAAAATAGAAAAAAAGTTAATGCAAGACTTTTTTTTTTTTTTTTTTTTTTTTTTACATATTTTTGTTCAGTCTGTGTCACAGGTCTATAATAAGCAATTCTGTTCTCTTTGTGTCCACAGATGGACCTTTAGGACCGAGAGGCTTAGTGGAGGCCACAGAGATGTGCACCCAAGAGTGTCTGGTGTTGGGCCACTCTGACAACTGTTGGATGCCGCCGAGCCTGAGCTCATACCCTTCGCCCAAGTCCCCCGTTTCCTCTTTCAACAACCAAAAGGAGTGGGCTAAAGAGAGACTGCTGAACGGCCACACCCTGACCCGCAGCTGGAAAGGTGAGCGTGGAAGCCAGGAGCAGTTTGGGGACAGGAAGACCTTCGGGAGCTCGGAGGGACATTTTGGCAGCGGCGGCGGCGGCCACATGGCCGACATCCCATTGGCCAGCCTGAAATCTTACCAGCCCGTCTCCGGCCCCGACAGTCCTAAAGAACAGCAGCTTTAAGAGAGTGTTTTTTTGGGTTCGTTTGTGTCCGTCTTTTCTCTTGGATCATCCCAGCGACTTTTGAGAGCTTTAGTCCATTCCTCTTTTTTCCCTTCTTTTCTTAGATCGATGCTAATGCGGTGTGATAGTTACGTGTATGGAGTAGACCTTAGACTTTATCGCTTATGCAGGACAGTATACTATGCGAATCCGACTCGCCGACGGCCCGTCTGCAGAGATCTTCTCGTGCGAATCCATAGCTGCCCTTAAACTCCCATGGTTTGCTGCAAATTCACATTAAAAGGAATCATCGTATACTTCGTCTTGAGCAGAGACTGCAAAACAAACGTTCGAGACGAACAAAACAGGGCTGTGCTCTATGTATCACGGTTATTAAAAAAAGAAAACAAAAACAAACAAAAAAAAAAAAAAAACAATGTAACGGCTGACCAATATATACAAATATTGTGACGTGGTTGTTTTTGAGCTGTTTTGGGACTATATTAATCTACACCATCTGATAAAATGGAATTTACAAATCGAGAAAGCATTGTGCTAATAACACTGTTAGTGGAAATCGTTTAGTCTGTCATCGTTGAAGTGTTTGTAAATAGGACTTAATACTAACCGATTTTATGTACTTGTAATAATCACATGGAATAGATCAGTGAACATGACAGCTGTCTTTTATCATTCATCGTACAGGACGTGTTGTTTTTATCGGCCTTTTGTCATTAACGTCATTGTCTTCTAGAAACAGAGGACCACAGTCTGGATCTGTAAAGCAAAGATACACACACACACACACACACACACACACACACGTAAATATGCACCCACACACCCTCTGGCGGAGAGTTAACGAACGAATCTCGGATGATAATGTCAGTTGGTCATGGCGTTGCACAATTGCCCCGTTTTTTGCATTTACTGAGTCGATGAACCTGGCAAACTTATTTTTTCAAAGCTATTTTGTATTATTGATGTAAATGCTCAATTTCTACTTACTGAAACGGAAAGCTTGATGTCTTTTCCTCAAAAAAAGAAGAACGATGTTACAATTCAACAGCAATATATTTGTAAATTCTCGACATCTGATTTCAAATGTCATTCTTGTACATGTTTAATTGAACTTGTGCTTTAATTGAGAGTAGTATTTGCAAACTTTGACAACCAAGTCCTTTTTTCTTTCATAGTACATCGTGTATGCCCACGATTTTTTGACATGCAAGAGAAGTGAGTGTAGTTTTCACGTCTGTGAATTCATGACATATGATACATATCGTACAGGTTTCACGAGAACAATCGCAGCAGCCCCTCGTCTCTGAATGCCAAACACGGTAAATGTTTGTCAGGCGCCAATATACTCAGTCATTCCAGAGAAAAAAGAGAAATAAATAAAAAATACACTGTCCAAACCAGAGAGGATATTAAAAGACGGAAAACAAAGAACAGAATGCGATCAAAAAAAGAGCATGTGCATAATTCAAGGACTGAGATTTTGGTTTGATTTCTGTTTTTCCTTTCGATGTTCGGGCCGTTCTTTTTCCCTTTCTTGTCACATGGCATGGCAGCCAGTTCAGACGATGAAACCGCATGCTTAACAAGACGAACTAGCTTTAAAATGACTTAGTTTCACCTTCTTTTCATTGGGTTGATGATTATTGATTTGTAACACAGTGAGATCATTCATTTTGTATAGCACCTTTATGTTGGATCACAATATTTAAAGTACAAAAAAGGGTATAAAAAACTATATGAAAAGAGACAAGAGTGGTGTGAGTTGCTTTCAGCAGTATGTTTGTTGGTTGTGGGGACGTTTGCCATCATAGATATTTAAACAGTTACTCCTTGTTACTGCTCTACAGGTATACCGCTACTGCAATAAATGTTTTAAATTCGTGCATGTTTGTGCTTGTTTTGTTCCTCACCAGACTGCCACGTCTTTGTTTTATGGGAATATTTAACAGTAGCTTCATCTACCATGTTTTTATGGTCATCAAACAGTTTCAGTGCTCAGTGGTTGATCTTTCAGAGCTCAGGAGATTTAATTGAGGTCTCATTATTATGTCTCAGAAGCTTCTGAAGAAAAAACAAAGATGGACAGAAAAAAAAAAAGAAAATGTTGATATATAAAGCTTTGATGCGATTTAAATGTTTGTGTTTATATTAAATTCTCAAACTTTTGAGTATACTCTTTAGCAAGTTTTTTTTTTTTTTTTTTTTGTTTCTTCTCGCTCTCTCATGTGAAACATCTGAAAAAAAAAGGAAACATAAGCAAGTCTTCATTTAGTCTATTTTTTCTCTGAGGAAAACAATTAAGATGAGTCCCGTTGATTTTTCCTACCTTCGATCTAATTTTTCACTCTCTCTTTCTTTCTTCTTCCTTCAGTCACAATAACTCTACAGGTGATTGTAATACCTAATACCCACTGACATATTAAAGGGCACCTATTATGCAAATTCACTTTTACATGTTGTTTGAACATAAATGTGTGTTGGCAGTGTTGTGTACACAATCACACTGTAATAATAAAAATCCACCCGCTCCTTTTTTAATCCCCATAAATCATAAGCAGCGTCTCAGAGCAAGCCGTTCACAGAATCCGTAAAATGTGACATCACATTTTACAAGCCCCGCCCACGACAGTTGACATATAAGCAGAGACTCCACCCTGAGTGAGCCACACACAATCCGCAATGTTTATCAGCATGCTAGAGCATAAAACAAATGTCATCTTGTTAAAGTTATAGACCTTATGCAGGCCAGAGCAGTGAGGGCGGGGAGCAGCAGCTCATTTGCATTTAAAGAGACATGCATGAAAACAGCGTGTTTCTGCTTCCACTCAAAATAGTCATTTTCAAAATGATATACAATTGAAGTCAAAAGTTAACATACACCTTGTAGAATCTGAAAAAAAAAATAATATATTTAACCAAAATAGGAGGGATCATACAAAATGCAGGTTATTTTTTATTTAGTACTGACCTGAATAAGATATTTCACATAATAGATGTTTACTTACAGTCTACAAGAGAAAATAATAGTTGAATTTATAAAAATGACCCAGTTCCAAAGTTTGCATACGCTTGATTCTTAATACCGTGCTATTACCTGGATGATCCACAGCTGTTTTTTTTTTTTTTGGTTTGTTTAGTGACAGTTGTTCATTAGTACCTTGTTTGTCCTGAACAGTTAAACTGCCCGCTGTTCTTCAGAAAAATCCTTCAGGTCCCACAGATTCTTTGGTTCTTTAGCATTTTTGTGTATTTGAACCCTTTCCAACAATGACTGTATGATTTTGAGATCCATCTTTTCAAACTGAGGACAACTGAGGGACTCATATGCAACTATTACAGAAGGTTCAAACGCTCACTGATGCTTCAGAAGGAAACACAATACGTCAAGAACTGGGGGTGAAAACTTTTTTAATTTGAAGATCAGGGTAAATTTAACTTATTTTGTCTTCATGTCAAACATGTAAGTATCGCCTGTAGCTTCTGAAGGGCAGGACTGAAAAAAAAAAATTGTGGGACCTGAAGCTATCAGACCGATTGACCTTTTTTTTTTTTTTTTTAAGAACAGTGGCCAGTTTAACTGTTCAGGCCAAATAAGGGACACTAACAAGTATCACCTGAATAATTTAAGTAACAACACAGTATTAAGCCTATGTAAACTTTTGAACGGGGTAATTTTTGTATGTCCCACTATTATAAACTATTGTTTTCTATTTTGGACTATATGTAAATGTCTTTTATGTGAAATATCTTATTCAGGTCAGTACTAAAAAAATAAAAAATAAAACCATAATAATAATTAAAAAAAACAAACAAAAAAAAAAAAACATGCTTTTTGTATGATTTCTCTTATTTTGGTAAAATAATGAATGCTTTGCAGATTCTGCAAGGTGTATGTAAACTTTTGTCCTCGAATGTAATAAATGATTTGAGCTAAAACTTCACAAACAAATTCTGGGGACACCTGAGACTTAAACATCTTGTAAAAATGGGCATAAGAGGTACCCTTTAAAAAAGTACTTTTATTTAGTACAAATGGTCATTCATAAATATTGCATTGCAATTATATCTTTATGTGTCTTTGTACTCTGTATCACTACACTGCATCTTAACAATCTCACAAATACTGTAGAAGCACAAACCACAGTCACCACGGAGCCTACAAACTCTTTTCTGCACTTATTTTAGAAGAAACTTCTGTGGAAATGCATTAAAATATGGTAAAATGTGCTGATAGCACCACACTCTTACTGGTAGATATAAGCTGAATCAAATTACAATATTTTTGTCTACATTTTACAATGAGTTTCAGTTTGTTAACATTAGTGGATGCATTAGGTGCCAAGAACAATTCAGTTTTGTACAGCATTTATTACTCTAAATTCATGGTCATTTAGAAATATACTATTGCAATGTGACTTCATGTTTTTGATTTTATATATAATATAATATAATATAATATTCATTTATATTCTCACTATTAATTATGACTTTTGCCTCAATAATTTTCTGCTTATTATTAGTAAATAATAATAAATTTACTTTAGTATAGAGGGCATGCATGTGACGTCACCGTCAGCTGGAGTGAGTGCAGCTCCGCCCACTGAGTGGCAAAAAGACTGAGTGGCAGCATTGATTTCAGCGTGAATACTGCGAAAGAACACACAAAACACCTCTAAAACCAGAACGAGCTTTGCGATTGACTGTACAAAGAGATTTGACAAGAAACCTGAGGTATATTTTTACAGGTTGCCAAAAGCTACAGAAAAGAAAAGCAAATGGATCGTTGCAATTCAAAGAAACAAATGGATTCCAGGTGGCGAAACACAGATTTGCAGATATCATTTAACATGTTAATATGTTAAATATTGCGGCAAAACCAGACCCTGTATATTGTATTGTCATATATCATATTGACAACTCATCAATTAAATATTTACGATCTTAAATTCTGCATAGCTGGATGTTTTTAAAGGGGTCATCGGATGTAAAGTTCACTTTTACATGTTGTTTGAACATTAATGTGTGTTGGCAGTGTATGTACAAATCTACCCTATAATGATAAAAATCCATGCAGTGGTTTTTAATTAATCTGTAAAAATAATATCCCCGTTTTTTAAATCGAGCCATTCTCAGATGCCTGTCATTGTGGCCGCTCCCATGATAGTTGATCGACATGAGCGTCTTACCTCAGATCAGCTGTAACAGTCAGACCTCCATTGTTTCGATGCTGGAGCAGGGATGCAAGGTAGATAAGAACATCTCCGATTGAGCGATTGAGGTGTTGTGTTGCTGGATGTAATAATGAACATAGTGGTCGTCATTTACTCCCTACATCTGAGCCGCTGAAGATGCAGTGGATTACGTTTGTTTGTGAAGGAAATGCGCCTCCCGATCTACATAAATCTACGAATCATTCGTGATCCAGCTTCACCTACAGCAGAAGTGAGTATAAGAGTTTTTTTTTTTTTTTATGAATCTCCGCAATCACCTTTCCTAATGACATGCTAGTTAGCAAGTTTCGTGGTTAAACACGCTAAAAGTAAACAATCTCTCAGAGCAGCTCGTCACTCCACAGAGAGAAGAGAGGGGCGGAACGAGCAGAGCTCATTTGCATTTAAAGGAACAATCGCTCAGAATGGGATGATTTTTGCAGAGCTCATTTTGACAAGGTAAAAAAGGTGTCTTTTACACAACCATTGAGAATTTTTAACCAAAGAATATTTTAGACTTATCATTAAGACCCTAAAGAATCATATCAACTTCTGGAAAATGGGCATCCGATGACCCCTTTAAATAAACACTGAAAAAAAACTATATAAGATTTTGGGCTGGACCATTTGACCATATATATACCATTGATATAAATGATCACCGGGGTTTAGACCTGCCTATTTTGTATTTACAAAATGTGTGCACAGGCAAATCTGCTCTGTTTATTTCCCTGGTGTTGAAATCAGGCACATATAACTGTGAGGAAACACGATTCCTGGCTGCATATCAATATCCTTGGACTACTGGATATTTGGTAAGTTGTAAGGAACATTATACTGAGTCCAGCAAAATGATTACCGATTTGTTTTAATCGTGTTTTTGCAGCTTCCCTATTAAATCATGTACGCAGCTGCTTCTTTTGCCACTCAGTCCGGCTGAGGGGGCGTGGTCCAGTGGGAAAGTGATGTCAATGCATACCCTCTATTAAGGGATCTAGAATATGGTCATGCAATATAAGACATTAATATGTGCTGTATAATTACTAATAAAAAGCCAGATAGTAATACACATACAAGTTAATATTGATAATTGTTACTTAAAATAAAGTGTTTCAAATTGAAATTAACATTAACCTTTACAGACATATTCTGTATTGTTAGTTCATCTAATGCTAATAAACTTAATCTTATTGTGAAGTGCTACCAGTTTTTTAAGAAACTACCCATGCAAAGGATATGAAATGTGGGATATGAGATGTGGATGTGAAAGTCTGCGGATGTTTTTTCGTATACACGGATTCCATGTGGTTTTGGTCATTACAAACAAAATACTGCCAGCACTTTGTGACCTTGGTTTCCAGTGACTATTATTCAGAAGACAGATCACAAGTTGTTGTGGGCCGAGCACATTGTGGAGCTTTCGTTTAGCTTTCTCTCCTCGTTCACCCGTTCACCATGTTTTCGGCGGTGGCGTTTTGCCCAAGCCGTCAATAGAGTTTTTGTTTACACTGTCTGGTGCTTGTGCTTTGGCTCCGAGGCAAATTGCTAGGAAGTGAATTTAGCATGAAACTGATGCCCGGTAATGAAGGCCAAGCATACAGGCGAGCAGTTGGAGTAATTATATTTCTTTTGCTCTCCCCCCTCTACTTTTTTTTCTCTCTCTCTGGTTTCTCCTCCTTCTGTTGATATGTTTATCTAGCCTCCCCCAGTGGACCTGCTTAAATTCTTATTCTCCACACTAGCTATCGACTTGGGCTAGAATAGCTTCTGAAAAGCTTCAAAGCTAATTGCCTTGGAAGTGCAAGGGGAAGCAAATTAGTGTCACACCACAAGAAGTGAAAGAAACGTTCCCATTTCCTATTCACATGGCTTTGTGAGAACAATTTCCGATGCGCACCAGGCCTCTGCTGGGCCGGTGAGCGGCAGACGAGCGGCCCAACTGAGATTTGGTCGAAGAAAGTCTGAAAGTTGGAGAATTTTCCTGCATGCTCATTGGACGAGGCAGAGGAATGGAACAAATCTGTCTTGAAATTGGGTGTATTATCAATAGGGCAGAAAATAATGAGCAGGTACAGGTCTTTGTGTGGAACAGGAAGGAGAGATGTGATCCTTGGTTTGTGTGGATTCACACCGTGGCCGAAGATGCGATACCAGGGAGTAGTTCAGCGGAAAATGAAAAATCTGTCATTTTGAAATCCCTCATGTGGTTACAAACCTCACAAAACTTTCTTTCGTCCACTGAATTTACACAAAATGTTCATGCTGCTCTTTTCCATAGATTGGAAGGTTTCAAGCTCCTAAACAGACAAATAGCACTGTACAGCCATACAATAGCTTTGTGTCAGAAACAAACCAAAGTATTCCACTTTTTTTTTCTTCCTGTCTGACATATACATTACACCACCCTTCAGAAGTGTACTGTCATTCATTCATTCATTCATTTCTTTTTAGAAATTAATACTTAGTGAGAAAGCATTAAATTAATCAAAAGTGACAGCAAAAACTTCTACTTGAAGTAAGTTATGTTGTTTTAAATATTCATCAAAGAATGTTTTTGCCAGGAATAAATTGCATTTTAAAATTGCATACTAAAACAGAAAACACTTATTTTAAATGGTAATAATTTTTCACAAAATTACTGTTTTTGCTGCATTTATTTTTTATTTTTAAGCAAATAAAGTTATGTTATTTTATGTTGATATTCAGTCACATTAAAATTATATTAATGAAGTTTATTTTTATATCACACATGAAGCATATTTTAGGGTCAAACAATCATGTTAAACATTTAGGGTAATTTCATAATCATATAACTTTCCTGCATCCAAAGACCACAAAAGTAGAAATTATGAAAAATGTGCTAGTTGCTCTTTTCCATACACTTGTAATGAATTGAGACTGAAACTTTCAACCTCCTAAATTACATGAAAAGCACAATGAAAGTATCTTAAACAGCCAATACAACTTAAATGTTGTAGTCACACAAAGCTATCACATGACTTCTGAAGAATTGGATTACAATGCAAAAGTAATAGGCTACTTTTATAATACTTGCATTATGCTTTGTTATCATTTTGGAGTTTCACTGTCATAGTCCTTATTTACTTTTATTAATCTGAAAAGTTTCCAAGATATTCTTTAGAAGAAAATAAGTCATGCAGATTTGGAACGACATGAGAGGGAGTGAATAATGACACAAATTAAGTTCCAAACGTAGGTTCGGGAAGAGCCTAATCATTCACTCCTGTCAATCATCATTACGAGCCTATATAAGCAGCTCTCATTGCACCGTCCCAGCACCAGATCTTCCGGCATCCCTCCACCTCCCCTTCTCCTCCTCTATTTCTGTTATTCTCCCTCTAGGTAATATCACAATGGGGGGATGAACTCGCCGCTCAAGCCGAGCCTCGGGTTCGAGCCTCAATTAAGGACAGCAAGCCAAGTTTGTTTACCATTGCCCATCAGGACTGGATGGGCAGGCGAGCTCATGAATTTTCATTTTTTGGTGAACTATACCTTACTGTGAGTGTGTACTGTTCTGTGTATTTGGCGGTAGAAATTCTGGGGAAATTTAAACAGGGATTTGATAGCTGTGTGCTTTCAGGGCTGCAGCCCCAGTCCCTTTTCTCCCTCGGCACCCGCGGGCAGACAGAGTATTTAATGAGAGGACAGCGGAGCAGAGCGACTATATGGATTTCTTGCATTTTGAGTCAAACAACGTGCAGCAGAAAGCAGTGGGTGATGCAACGGTGCAATAACGAAATCCTGAAAGTTCAGGTGCATCAGGCAAACTAGGTTTGTGACAGACATGCCTGATCATTTCGCTAGAGAAAGAAGAGATAATTAAGATACTGACAGACATTTTTCTTTTAAAGTTAATTTTATTCAGCCAAATGTAACCAAGCTTTCTGAATAAACAGAGGAGATTAATCTAAGCATTTAAGAAGACGAAACAAAGACAATTAAATTCACAAAGTGAAAAGGTGCTTTGAGGGCAAATTGCTTTATATATTTAGCAACAGTGTAAACAAAAACAATCAAGTTCAGTTTTGTTCATGCATTTTAGCTTTATTCTTACAGGCTTTGAGAGAGAGGAGCCTTAAAGTGTTTGTGCACTAAGGCCAATAAGATACTTATGGAAACCTGTTTCCACCACTGAATAAAAAAATGACTACAAGAAAAGTCAGGCAAGTTATAAAGTCAAGTTATAAAGTTATAAAGGCAAGTTATAAAGTCAGAATTGCGAGATATAAACTCGCTGTTGCAAGAAATAAAGGTGGAATTCAGAGAATTTGCAATTCTGTCTTCGCAATTTTAAGTTTATATCTCGCAGTTCTGACTCCTCAGAATTACGTGATATAAACTCACAATTACCAACTATAAAATCAGAATTGCATGATATAAACTCACAAAGGCAAGTTATAATGTCAGAATTGCGGGATATAAACTCGTGATTGCAAGAAATAAAGTTGGAATTCTGAGAACTTGCAATTCTGACTTTCTGTCCCAGAATTGCGTGATATAAACTCACAATTGTCAGTTATAAAATCAGAATTGCAGGATATAAACTTGCGATTGCAAAATTCGGAATTCAGAGAATTCACAGTTTACTTTTTTCTTGCAACTGTGAATTTATATCTCGCAATTCTGACTTTGTTTTATTTCAGAAATGCGTGATATAACTCAGAATTGTGTTATAAAGTCAGAATCCCAGGATATGAACTCATGATTGAAAGAATTAAAGTTGGAATTCCAAGAACTTGCAATTCTGACCGTTTCTCACAATTGTAAGTTTATATTTCGCAGTTCTGACCTTTTTTTCTCTCAGAATTGAATGATATTAACTCACAATTGCAAGAAAAAAAAAAGTCGGAATACAGAGAACGTGCAATTCTAACTTTTTTCTTGCAATTCTGACCTCTTTTCTCAGTATTGTGAGATATAAACTCACAACTGCAAGTTGTAAAGCCCAATTCTGAGGAAAAACAAACAAACAAACAAAATTCTGCCTTTATAACATGCAAAGTATGAAAAATCATACAAATCTGACTTTTAAACAATTCTAAGAAAATCAGAATTAGAAGTTTTTGTAACAGTTTTGAAAAAAGAAAGATCATAACTGTGAGATGTAAAGTTGCAATTGCAAGAAAAAAAGTCAGAATTGTGAGTTTTTTTTTTTTTTTTTATCATTCAGGCTTTTGATAGACTCAGTTAACAGCGCTTAGTAATGAGCTGATCAATCTGTGTGTTTTTAAATCAGCCCTTCTTTCAGATATTGGCATTAGGTAACATGCAACAAATATATGCACTGATAAATTAAGCATTAAGCAAGGGTTGCACTGAGCTCACAGATGTTTCTACTCTAAAAGAGTCAATGATTTGTGTCAAAGGCATGCGGTGACTTACAGTACAAGTTCACGTTCCTCGTCTGTGATATTTATTCATGCTTTCCAGGGGCTTTTGTGTTGTTTGTGTACAAGGGCATAGATGTATTTACTCTCATTCACACATTCTTAATTGCCTATTTACCTGTTTCCCACTTAAGGCCACTTATTCCTTTACGAGTTTAATGAAATGATTATCCAGCCTTATGGTAGGCATAAATAAAATCCTTAACCTTAATATGTAATCTACACCAGTGCACCAATTCAAATCTGAGTGTAACTAATGGGACTAATTAACACAGTATGTAGCGTAGCCTGAACGGAGGATTTCTGCTCAAACGGCCTTCTGGGATGTGTATGTTTACAGATCTGATAACCAGATTCAGACTAGGATGAAAAAAGACGTGTTCGTAGGACCACTAGACCCCCAGCTAGAAAATATGTCTTATAATTTATTAATTTATCTTGAGATAGCTATTAAATTTGTTGCTGAGATATGCTATTAGACAGTCTATCAACAGTTATTGGACACTAAAGCAACAGCATATTGACTCATCTTTAATAAAGCAAAACAGCAAACAAATACCATGTTAAATGTATATAAAATGAAATACACATTACACTTAGTTTTTAGCAGATGAATAACCAGACCATTTTACAGCGAGCAACAGGTAGACATGATGCAATTAGTTTAAAATCTTTTAAATCTTTTATCATGTTAACCTTTTATGTATTTATTAATTTATTTATTTGTTTGTTTGTTTGGGCAATATCGCACAACCTATTGATGTTCAATACTTATATTAAATATAATATGTTTATCCAGCAGTGTTGCATTTTTGCGTTGTATTAAGTTAAAAATAGTTCAATTTTAAAATTGTCTCAAAATCCTGCTTTGTTTTATTTCATTGCACTCTATATTTATTTATTTAAGAACATGTTATGTATATAAATAAATAAATAAATAAACTGAAGTTAGAATGTGACTCATTTAGGCTCAATAAAATGAACTAGGAACCCTTGCTATACACAAATCCTTCAGTTTCAGACAAGATTTTTTCAGAAAAGTTTTAAATAACATCCATGGATCACTGTATGATACTACGTGGTGAGGATATTTCAGTTCATTTTCAGAAGAGATGTCAAATCATGTTCTTTATTCTGTCTGAGCTGAATAGTCTCTTGTTTAGTGTTTTATGCATGAGTGTGTGAGAAGACAAAGGCTAAACAGCGGCTGCACGCCGAGCTTGTCAAGGGAGGTAATTAACAGTGCCGGGTAAAATCACCTGCAGTGTTTCCTGCTTTTTAGGACACACCGAGTCCATCAGGCAACATGTACAACCTGAGCTGAGAGGAACCATCATTAGCAAGAACTTTTGCATCACGTTGGGTTGTTTGGAGTGTGTGTGTGTGTGTTTGACAAAGGCAGAGAAAGTAAGTTTGTGAGAGAGGGAAAAAAAAAACAAAACCGGATTATTAACATTCAGAAAGCTTCAGCACCATGACCATGAAAAAAAAATTAAATAAAATCAACTGTGAAAATCCACAGCACAAGGCATACATTATTTTTTGTCACATAATCACGATTCTTCAGAAATCATTCTAATATGCCGAAACATTATTATTAATGTTGAAAACAGGTGTGCTGCTTATTTTTTTTTGTGGAGACCATGATACAGTTTTCCAGAATTATTTGATAAAAATAGAAGGTTAAAAAGAATAGCATTTAATTGCAATCTTTAACATTATAAATATCTACACTGTCACTTTTAATCAATTTATTGCATCCTTGTGAGAAAAAAAAAAAAAAATACAAATAATGTACTCACCCCTTTGTCATCCAAGATGTTCATGTCTTTCTGTCTTCAGTCGTGAAGAAATTATAGTTTTTGAGAAAAGCATTTCAGGATTTTTCTCCATATAATGGACTTTATTGATGCCCCGATTTTGAACTTCCAAAATGTAGTTTAAATGCAGCTTCAAAGGGCTCTAAATGATCCCAGCCGAGGAAGAAGGGTCTTCTCTAGCGAAACAATCTGTCTTTTTTTTTTTTTCAAAAAAAAATAAAAATATAAATAAATAAATAAATAAATAAATAAATAAAAATGTACACTTTTTAAGCACAAAAGCTTGTGTACCACAGACTCTGGGATGCGCGTCCACGACACTACGAATCACATCTAAGTTCATCGTCTGTGTACTCTGGCTCAAAAAGGTAGAGTATGGCGAAAAACTCCATCTTATTTTCTCCTACAACTTCAGAAACTCCTGACATCGTTGTACCTTTTTGTTTGTAAACAGCGTTTGACTTACTTGCACTTCCTTAGTCTTTGCGCATTCGCTTTGTAAACACTGGGTCTGTAGTTCCGCCTACGTTCCGAGTGACCTGTCGATGTGATTCAATAGTACGTAGTGTCGTGGACACGCATCCCAGAGCCTGTGCTACATGAGCTTTTGTGCTTAAAAAGTAAACAAATTTTTATTTTCCAACAAAAATGACTGATCGTTTCGCTAGATGAGACCCTTCTTCCTCGGCTGGGATCGTTTAGAGCCCTTTGAAGCTGCAATTAAACTTAGGGTTGGGTATCGTTAGAATTTTTTCAGTTCCGATTCCGATTCCGCTTATCGATTCCGATTCTTTTTGATTCCCAGTTTCGATTCCAATGTGAATAAAAGATGATTTATACTGTTTCTTTTTTGCTAAACATTTAGTTGCGGCTGAATACATGAACAAAAATCAATAGGCTACATAAAAACAAGATTCAATTAAGAGCTGTTTGCAAAATAGAGCTGCGTGATTCTGGATAAATTGGGTTGTTGTTGTTTTAAATGGAAGTTGAGGTTCTCTTACAATTCTGAAGAAAAAAGAAAAAGAAAAACATTAGACAACTAAACAAAATCACATTTAGGCCTAAATTATAGGTGAATGATTCACTCAAGATTTACTTGGTTCATTACTGGATGAATCAGTGTTTTTGAATGAATGATCATAGACAAATACATTATTAACAGCACCCTTTCACCACCTACTGGCATAACGACGTAATCGATAAATCTTTAACATTATTTGGAATGCCAAATTAACTTTCAAAAGGATGATTTACTCTATTTTGATCTCTACCGTACATATTAGAGTTTATATCCGGACTATGAACTTTTATCCCAGTAGTTCTGTGATTATTTGAATGTTTGTAACAGAAATAATGAACTGTGTGATTGAAAAGACTGTGAAACTTTCATTCATATACATGACAGTGGCTCTCTTTAGGTCAGCGCCAGCACGAATGCAGATTTGAATGTTCAAATCACACTAGTATGATCGTACGCTGCACGGAAGAAAGGTTGGGGAATCAAACAGATGAATCACTGTAATTTAGGAATAGAATCACGTTGGTATTTGAATCGTGTTTGTGATCTTTAACGATCTGTT
This sequence comes from Cirrhinus mrigala, assembly GCA_036247105.1. Lineage (NCBI taxonomy): Eukaryota > Metazoa > Chordata > Actinopteri > Cypriniformes > Cyprinidae > Cirrhinus > Cirrhinus mrigala. Next base: position 4,657,468 of record CM070012.1, read on the forward strand.
TAATTAAAATGCTTTGTCATATTGGTGGTTACACCTCTACTGCAACATGTTTAGCTTATCACAAATATACTTTGCATTTTCGACTTCTGATCGCCATTCTCAAGTGTAGCCAAAAAAAAAAAAAAGAACCGCACATAGGAATCGATAGGCAGAATCGAAATTTTATTTTCACAAGAAGTATCCGATTCCTGACCTCAAATATCTGATTCTGGAATCGGAATCGATTTTCGATACCCAGCCCTAATTAAACTACATTTTGGAAGTACAAAATCGGGGCACCAGTGAAGTCCATTATATGGAGAAAAATACTTTCCTCAAAAACCATAATTTCTTCACGAAAGAAGACATAAAGACATGAACATCTTGGATGATAAGGGGGTGAGTAAATTTTTTGTAAATTGTTGTTCTGAAAGTGGAGTTCTAATTTAATTACTTACAGTAAAAACTTACTGATGAACGTTTAGTAGGTATTCATAACTGTTTTCCACTCACTCTCTCATTCTTGCAATTATTTTTCATTAACAGATATACTATTATTATTTCTTTTTTTTCCTCTTTCAGTAAATGCTCTTTTGGTACTGACGAGGAAGTTTTGAAAGTTACAGTATGTTTCCGTAGTACAGCAAACTCTTTTATCTCAAAAGATCAAGGGAAATTTGATTCCTCACAAAACGAGTCCTTTAATCCCTGTTGCTCTTTTGAGCATTACACTGTAATACAAGTCCGTACTGCTTTCACCTGTTTCCATCTCTCTCCCTTTTTCTTTCACGCACAAATACACACTCAAAACATTAATATAACACCAATTTGTGAAAAAGGAGGGATCTGAGCATGAAGTAAAGCATTACTCTTTCTGTTTCCACAGGGGAGCGTGTTTGATTTTGTCGAGCAGCTGCAGTTCATCCTGCAAAGCCTCTGAGCTGCGCGCAAATACACGCTAAAGTGACTCTCGCGCTAAAATGGCTGCTCTCATTAGTTCTTTTTCACTTCTTCTCTCTTTTTCACACCATCTCTGAAGGTCCACAGCGAGCTGTAATCCAAATGTGGTACAACCAAAATCTAGCGCAAAGTGTCAGCTCCATTTTCAGGTTGAATTAGATTTTGAGCCTAATTGTGCCTCCAAAAGAAACAAACTTTCTTTCGCTGTGCCTGAAAAGCTAGTGAGCTGCATGCCGAGCTAAAAACAGCATTTTTGGGTGCATTCAGGACACTGTATAGGCACAGATACCACTCAAACACAATCAAACACTTCAAAGCGTTTATGCGTGGCAGTTAAAAGGAAGAAACTTGTTTTAGGACGCAAAGACTTCCCATTACCAGGCAGACAGAGGCAGCTGGAACAGGTTAACCCATCTGATCTGTGGAGGTCAACTGATCAACGGGGTCAATAACGGCCTGAAACATCTTCAAATTGCCACCAGACATTTGGTCTTTCCCTTTCTGCTAGCTTGTTCTTTTTCTTATTTCCGTCTGTTTTCACAGATGGAAAAGTAACACATAAAGAGCAAATCAACCCCACAGCAGAATGGAGGTCTATCTTTCATTTTCAGATGTCACAAAGCATCTACGCATTACTCAAAAGAACCGAGTCATTGAAGGTTGTGTTAGTATGAGGAATATTCAATGTAAGGCATCAGTAATACAGTTTAAAAAGATGTTTATAGAACTAACTAACTAAATAAATAAAGCCAACTGTTTGCATGCTTTTTTTTTTTTTTTTTATAATAATGTCAAGTAAATTTATTGGCTAAACTTAAAATGCCATGTTGCTGTGAAAATCTGTCATCATTACACCAATTACTTTAGATCAAGAAGGCAAATGAGACTGAACCATAAAACCAATTTCTTTTTTTTTTTTTTTTTTTCAGTATAGGCCTATTAAAATAATAAGAAGAAAGAAGCTTTAATTCAGTGTTTATTTTGTGTTAATTTATCAAGATTTCAACATGTAAACGATCAGTTATGAATTACTAACCTCTTTGCATGTAAAATTAGCAAGAGTTTCTGCCTGTTTGGTTTGACTAATTGTTAATAGCATGTACGGCACAGGTCAAATTAATGAAGTCAAGTAAACGCATAATTAAAGCAATCAAACATGCCCGTTATTAAGTTTGTTAAAAAACTTCACAGTCCTCCATGACTCAGATGAGTCTTATTGCAGTTTTGCTAACTATCAGATCACTCAGTACTGTTGATGATACTTTATAATAGTGCTGCCTTTGAAGTACAAAAACAACTGTATGAGACATCAAATATCAAATGCAGTGCAAATCAATATATATATATATATATATATATATATATTATATATATATATATATTAGGGCTGTCAACGATTAATCGCGATTAATCGCATACAAAATAAAAGTTTGAGTTTGCCTAATAAACGTGTGTGTACTGTGTGTCATTATTATGTATATATAAATACACACAAATTAATGTATATATTTAAGAGAAATATGTTATCTATGTAAAAAATATTTGTATTTATATATAATATAAATTATATAAAAATTGGAATAAATACATATACTTGTAAATATTTCTTATATATGTACCTGAATGTGTTTGTATTTATATATACATAATAATTGCACACAGTACACACACAAGGCAAACTTAAGGCAAACACAAGGCAAACTTAGGCAAACTCAAACTTTTATTTTGTATGCGATTAATTGCATACAATATATATATATATATATATATATATATATATATATATATATATATATATATATATATATATATATATATATATATATATATATATATCATTATACTATAACGTCATTCCGTGTCACATCAACCAAATTTTAAAAACTTTTGATAGAGGAAGACAAGATTTCAACATTATGTCTTCTTCAGACATTGTTCTTTAGGTAAAATAAGTATCATCTGTACACAAAGTGACCAACATTTGGTTTTCGACCACTGAAAATGGGTTATATTCAACAATCTGGACATGGAGTCTCATTGCGATCCCCGTATCTCTGGGACTGAATGATACAGGGCCCCAAAAATGAAGATTCCAAAAGAAAAATTTATTAAGAACTAGAATCTAAAATCATATTGTGATATCTTTAATACTTCTTGAGTTACAGTCCCACAAACTTTGGAAAAAGAATATTTATGGCACTTAGACAGGTATTTTTTAATGCCGTTGTCTTGACAGAAAGAAACAGATTTTTAACAATTTACTCCTGGAGCCGTATTGAAATTTCAATATATCTGGAACCAAATCTCATAGGGCATTAAAAATAAAGATGCCAAAAGGAAATTTTGTTAAGACACAGTATCTAAAAGTGAATTAGGATATCTTTTTTCTTAAGTTAGAGGCATGCAAACTTTGGAGAAAAAACTTTAAAAGTGCTGTTGCCCCATTTTTATGGCACATAATGCAACAAAGATTGCTAAAGTCAGCAGATTTTACTAAAAGAACTACCAATGTCTGTGTAAAAGTCACATTACGATGCTGCCATCTTTCTGAAGTCATTTGTACCCCCCTGTAACTTGACCCTGAATCTCAGGTGAAAACTGCCATTTTGACCTCCCCATACAAAATAGTGGATTACTCAGTAAATATTCATCAATGACATTTAATATTTTGGCTTTCATCACTTATATGAGCACAAAATACGAGCAAAATCTAAAATAGATATAGTAGGGATGCACTGATATCACTTTTTCCAGTACTCGCCCGATACCGATACTTTTATTTTTGGTACTTGCTGATTCCGAGTACTGATACCGATATTTTTAGATTTACCAGTAAATCTGTAAAATACTGGGTACAGAAACTAAAAGAATATGTATAATGTTACTTGGTTAACTTCACTTATCAAATAGATACAGTCAAACCAAAATTTATTCAGATACCTTTTCTCACATTATCAGACAACATTTTTCACATTATCACATTATCATAAACTGTGTCCTGCACCGACTAGTAAAAAAATAAATATCAAAAATTAGGTGATGTATATCTGGTGTCGGAATAATTTTTGGTTTGACTATATATCCCTTAGTTATTTTTATTTTTTCACTTAATTATGCCCATTAAAATGTGTTTCACAGCTTTCACAGTTCAATTTTTTTTTTCTTTCTTTTTTTTTGCTCTATGGTACACCATCTGTAATTTAATAGCATCAAACTGCTCCACTGCAGCGGTAATCACACGTTTTGTTGTAATAATGCAGGGAACCACTCTTTATAAATCCCCTAACTCTGATATTTTCAGAAATATAAGAAATATAACTCATGAAGCAAGCAAAACATGTAGGGGTGCGCGGGGCACAGACTAACGCGTGGTTTAAATATTTCCACACACGCTAGCATAACCAAATTTATGGTATTTACTAGTTGCCATGGCAGCACTATACAGAGAAAAAAGTGCGCCAAAATTCAAAAGCCTTTTGATGATATCGCTGAATATTTATTTTACCATAGTAAAAGTAAATTTCTGGCTGAAGTCCATTTTCTTCGCTGATGGGGAAAGTTGTAACACTGCGTTACAATCTGCCCGCAATATTAAACTGTGCTATTCTATGACATTAGCGATTAAATTTTCACTATTTACTTTTATGGATTTTAATAAGAAACCACAAGAAACAGGTGAATAAAGACTGACAATCGATGTTTAATGTTCAGAAATTTTTATTTCAAGAAATGTAAAGCATTTTGGCTCATTTATGTGTAGATTTTTTTCATTCGATCAGTTAACATTTTAGGCTGTCATATGGTTACAACGTGCCCCTCCCATGTTACCATGTACCCCACCTACAGGGCATGTTGTCACATTTCACTTCCTTTCTTTTGAGGTAAATAACAAAACTCGTATACCCTGTAATTATGAAACAAAGCAACATATTTGTACTAGAGAAGTGTAAAATTAATGTGGATAAAAAAATATATATAATTTGAACCCCACGTGGATTTACACAAAGTGAGAAATTAAAAAAGTGTTAGTTTGTGCCCCTCTGGTTGAATTGACATGGAATGGCCCTGTAGTACCTAGTTAGGTAATACAGCAGCATGTGCTATAAGGGGAATGTCTGCAGTCAAATAGGTCACATGCTAGTAAAAATATTTGCTTTTAAGAAATAGTTCACCCCCAAATTAAAATGTGCTTACCCTCAGGCTGTTCAAGAGGTAGATGAGTTTATTTCTTTATCAGAGCAGATTTGGAGAAATTTTGCATCACTTACTCACAAGTGGATCCTCTACAGTGAATGGGTGCCATCAGAATGAGAGTCCAAACAGCTGATAAAAACATAATCCACAAGTAATCCACACCACTCCAGTGCAGTCCAATTAATGCTTTCTGAAGCAAAAAGCTGCATGTTTATAAGAAACAAATTCATCATCAAGACAATTTTAATGTCAAACTGTTGCTTTGGCTAGAAGTTGAGTCCAAAATATTGCTTTCTCCAGTGAAGTTGTCTTGTCTGAATTAGGAGAGAAATATGAACAAATCAAGCCGTTTACAACAGTCCAAAACAAATATGTCAGTGGATTTTGATGTATGAGGACAACAGTGGATGGACTTTCACTGGATGCCGAGTTGTTATGAATTATGAACTTGCATTTTGGCCAGAAGAGATGGCTTAGAGTCAAATGACTGTTTAAAGCCTTGATTAATTTACACACAGGTTTTCACTTAATAAGATGTTAACTGGTGGACTGGAGTTGTGTGGATTACTTGGGAATTATTGTGATGGATTTATCAGCTGTTTGGACTCTCATTCTGACGACACCCATTCACTGTAGAGGATCCAATGGTGAGTAAGTAATGCTAAATTTCTCCAAATTTGTTCCTATGAACAAACAAACTCATCTGCATTTTGCATAGCCAAAGGCTAAGTACATTTTCATTTTTGGATGAACTAATATAGTATTTTTTTTATTCAGTTGGGGATCTACAATACAATTTCACTTATATGGCTGGATCCATTAGACGTTTTTTCTGGCTTTGACATCAGCAGCGTGAGATGGACTTTCACTCATCAGGACAGGCTGTGCAAACTGCATCTCTGATTAAAAACCTGTGGAAAAAGGTTCTGATGGATAGTTCAAAGATTATTACAACATGCAATCCAGTGATCAAAAGATACATCTAATCAATAATGAAGGTTTGATGCATTTTCAAAATGTAACAACACGATGTACACAGTTTCTTTCCAAAAAAACTTTTAAGAATTAAAGACTAAAGATTTAAAGGAATATTTCACCCACAAATGAAGATTTTGTCCAAAAAATCTTTAAGAAAATACTGTTTCTAGGGATAACAGGTCAGACGTTTCCCTTTTGTTTTATAGAAGAAAGAAAATAACACAGGGTCAGAACAACTTGAGGAATTGTTCAAAGCTTTTCGATTTCTACAGCATCTTTTATTGTTGAAATCATATAGTAGTTGCCAAAGCTGTTATTTCCAGCCTTCCAAAAGACTTCACTGTCTTTTGGAGATTCAGTCCTAACTCTCTGAAGAGTAATTGAAATCAAAATTACATTTTCAGCTCCAAAGCTATAAAATGTTCCCTGTCACTTCACCTTTCCACTGAATTAAAATGGAATTAGTGGTAATTGTCGGAGCTTTAGGGATTATATTATTTAACAGGAAGCCTTTTGAACACCTGAAAGACTTTCTGGAGATAAGAGATTTCCATTAAAATCCCCCTAGACAAGACACCAAAGGAGCACCGCGAAATAAAAAGCCTTTTACACCTTCATATGCTAATAATTAGACAGGGACATACAGTTCATCCTATGTGACAATTGATCGGATGATTGATTTATTAAAGCACAGTTTCACTGAAGGCTGCAGGACACATACTGGTCATTAATTAGCTGACCGCAAGGAAACTGTAAAACGTTTGAATTGAGCAAATGTAACTCCTGACATGCATGAAAACAAAAGGTACTGTAGAAAGAATATTGTGAAAGGGAAAACAGTGGGAAATATGATTTATGATTTTTAACGAGCTTGTTTTAAACCTTCCACTGGCCATATGCAAGTTAGAGGGTCAATGACAAATAATGACACAAAACTAAATTAAAAATCTTGTTTAAAACATGTTAAGCTGTTAGAAATGTAATCTTAGTATTTGTGTTGATTTTATGTTTTTGAAAAATGTCTGTTTTTTTATGCCTGTATATGGTGTAACCATGAAATAAAAAATGATAAATAAATAAATACTATTATTATTTATAGTAGGCCTATTATAATATTATGTTAAATAAACCAAAAAATAAAATAAATAAATAATATTTATAGTAGGCCTATTATATACAAATAAAATAAATAATATATAAATACATTTTAAATGTATTTAATTTACCTACAATTAATTTCCAAACTAGAAAACATATTTTGTGAAGGGATGGAAATTGCTGCTTCTCTCATCCGGCTGTAGACAACTGATTCATTTCACTTTTTTTTTTTTTTTTCATACTTGTCTGTGATAAAAGATTACGTCAACTTTTGAAATACAATATTGAAAGTGGGATGTTCTGTATCATCAGTGTTTAATTGCCAGTGTCTTTATATTCATATTCTGTCACTGTCTAGACAGCGAACAGCGCCGCTACCTAAGATGACAATGCATAATCAGGCTGCCTTATTGTTTACCCAGCGTCCCTCTGTGTCTTCATATTAATCATTAGCATTGAAATGATGTTCCAGTCGCTGTAATGAATCGGCTTATTTTTGGTATGAAACTAGCTTCTTTTAATAACATTAATGGAAATGACTAAACTCTGCTCATTTGAGATAATTTAAAGATGGGTTTAAGAATGACTTGAATGCCTTTAGAGAAATGAAGTGGATCAGAATTATTCTCCCTTCATAATTGCCCAAGGCATTTGTTCTGTGTGTGTGCCCATGTGTGTCTTTTTAAAATATTTTTTAATAGTATTTAAAGTATTAAATTTATAATATTGCTTAAAACACATGCATATTGTAAATACTACTACTACTACTACTACTAATAATCTTATTCTTATTCCTACTTATTTTTGTATTTGTTTGTAATTAGCTATTAGTAGTAGTAGTAGTAGTAGGAGTAGTTGTAGTAGTAGTAGTAGTAATAATAATAATGATAATAATAATAATAATAATAATAATAATAATAATAATAATAATAATAATAATAATAATAATATTATAATTATTATTATTATTAGTAGTAGTAGTAATACTACTACAACTATTAAAATATATAATAATAATAATAATAATAATAATAACTATTATTATTATTATTATTATTATTATTATTGTTATTATTATTATTATATATTTTAATAGTTGTAGTAGTATTACTACTACTACTACTACTACTACTACTAATAATAATAATAATAATAATAATAATAATAATAATAATTATTATTATTATTATTATTATTATTATTATTATTATTACTACTACTACTACTGCTACTATTTTTATTATTATTTATAGTAGTAGAAGCAATAATAATAATAATAATAATAATAATAATAATAATTATTATTATTATTATTATGACTACTATTTATTTTTGTATTTGTTTTTAATTATTTTAATAATAATAATAATAATAATAATAATAATAATAATAATAATAATAATATATTCTTCTTCTTATATATATACTTTTTTATTGGGTGGGTTTGCATCCTGTTCAAAACTTGAGAGCTTCAGACTTGAATCACTGCAACTGCATGAAAAAACGCTACAAACACATTATTCAGATATGTTTTCTTTTGTATTCCATAAGGAACGAAAGTCATATGAGAGTAAATGATAACTTTTCATTTTTGGGTGAACTATCTCTTAAAAAAATGTTTTGGTTGATGGTTACCATGACGAGGTAAAGTGGAAAGCTTTAAATTTAACATGAAATGTTTTCCCACTTTTAAAACTCAAACATATAATTACATAATCAGCGGTAACAAACACAACTCAGCAGAACAAAGAAACTGTGTGTCCTTTGAGGACGCTGGAAAAACACATTTCTGTGTGCTCAATACTTACGCATTCGCTTTCTAAAGGCAACGTGAAGATGGGTATTATAAGGCCGGTGACGAATATGTAAAAACGTGGCTTTAGAATCTCCAGAGGTGGTTATATAGAACAGACGTTTGCCAAATGAATTGCACTTGATTAGTAGATGAATTTATTCTGCTGAGTCTCGTCGGCCGTGTTAGAAAGACGAGAGGCCAGTCATGCATACTGATGTGAGGATCAGAGAGGAAACCTATAATATCTTACATTACGGAGAGACGCTAATGGCATCATGCTGATAAACCCGATTTATATAAAGGACATGCACAAGGTCTTCTGTGTAACGAATTCAATTGCACAGGTGGATTTGTATATCAAATGAAATCAAAGTGCAGCCCGTTTGCCATGCCACATGAATGGGAGACGCTACACTTTGATAAGAGGTTTTTATGTCTTGGTTTGATTGCCAGCTCTTGATAAAGACAGCATGATGATGGGGAGAAAAAAAAAAAAGACAAACGAGAACAGAGCAGCTCATGCACAAGTGTTACATTCAGTATAGAATATGTTAATATAATCACACTATCAATATTAAAATGCTATATATAAAATAGCTATAAAATTAATTGTTAGGTGTTAAAAAAAGAGAAAACTTTAAGTAAATGGTATAATATTTACATGATTTACATGAACATGCAATTTTAGGCCTCCAATGTGAAATCAAACATTTTATATTTAGATGTGAGATTTATTTCTGGGAAGCTGCTAATTATTGATCATAACTATCTGTTGTTTTTATAATAAGGTGCCAAGAACAATCTAACACCTCACATTCAGACAATATGTTCAGCTCATATTGTCAAAAAATGCATTTAAATGATTAAAGTTAGCTGAGAAACTATACAGTTTTCACTTTTCAAGAATATTCACCCAAAGTTGATTTGCTATTTCATGTTTTCAGTCATTACTTACACTTTGGTTGCATTTTTATTAGACAAAAAAATGCACTTATGCTTTTATTTATTTATTTATTTATTTATTTATTTACACTTTTATCTTTTAACATAATTCTCGGCAGCTTCATCTGACTGAACGGCATGATATCTGAAATGTGTTTTAATGCTGGCTGATCTAACTAGTCTTAAACAGCAAGACTCCTAATACTGCAACACTGGAATTATACATTTTGCAGCTTATAAATATTGCAAATTTTAACTAAATTCTGAAACTACAGGCTATATTTCTGATTTACTAGAAAATGCAAAGCTTGCACTATAAAGACTTTAATTTGCAATAAGCAGTATGTGATGTTCACTCTCCAGTGGACTATAATGAAAGTATATCTAATCAGCAGAAGTTTTTGAAAGGCAAACCAGTTAAAAGTGAAATTGCCAGCAAGCAGCAAACAAAAAGTTGCTTTCACAAAATCTTTCTTGAGCAGTGAACCATGATATGTGAATATGAAGTCAGTCACGAAGAAACCGCACACAGCAAATTGCACCACTGTAATTTAGACAATTAAAGAGATGGGCAAACAATTCTACAACAATACAAGATAAATAATTAACTGTTCTCATACAAATATGCCTAAGAACATCCTGATCACAGGGTACAGTCCTATTATTATAGGGGAGTCCTATTATGCTCTTTTACAAAGTCTTGATTTTGTTTTGGGGTGTACTAGAACATGCTCTCATGCTTGGTGTTTCAGAAAACGCACATTTTTTTAACATAATTTACATTATTACAATACCTTTCTCCCCAGCCAAGCACAAATGGCTCGATTAGTTCCGGGTTTGATGAAGGCCCACCTTCCAAAAAACAAAATGTGTTGTGATTGGTTAGCTGTCCCACTGCGTTGTGATTTGGCGAACAGCTAAGATGACGTTTCAGTAATGGCACGCTTCTTGCCAAAGCAGCAAGTTCTGAATGCTCCGTTATAGTTGAGGATATATTAAGGTTATAGTTGACGTTACAGTAGTGTGTTGGGTGCTATTGTCAGCCTGCGAGATCGCTGATACATGATATTATCGTGCTAACATTATTATTTACATACTTAGTTTCATTGCCCGAAACCAGCTTCAGCATAAGCAGCTTCTTTTTTTTTTCTTTTTTTTTTTTTTTTTTAATATCATTCAAATACATTTAAACATCATTGCACATTCCAAAAAAAAAACATACAATAACATACACATAAATGCCAGTTTCGCTATCCACATTATTAATAATTCAAGAATTACATACATTTAAGTATATTGAATTCTACCTTCAACCAATTTTTCTAACAAACACATTGTAAGTTACTAATTATAATGCTTACATTTCCTTAGTTATTCAAAAAGTAGCTACAGAAAATGACCAAAGAGCATTAACATTATCAAAGAACATTATCACTGATTAGTCTAGCCTAGTGGAAGTTTATGCATTTTAAAAAATACTCGCGTTGTAAGTGAGGCTATCTACACTATATGATGAATAAATCTCTTTAATCTCTCTAAACCATACACTGCACACGTCTGCAGTGCATCATGGGTCTGACGCGGCCACCGGAGCAGATCGCGTCCACTCTAGTAGTCAATATCTGTGTTTATACCAGCCGTGGCTCATTGAAGCGTCCCAGAAGTGGTTCTCCATGCTGCATCGCTAAAGTTAGGCTAATCCCCCACCTCAACCATTCGAACTGCCGTAGGCGGGATTTATAAGCTTTGTGACATCACAACACCCAGAACACTATGCTGTAGTTCAAACGAGCCATTCGTTGTAGTTCTTGAAAATGGATTTTTTAAAAAGGAAATATCTTCCTTTGGAGTAGACTTTGAGATTTGTATCTCTGTAGATCTTTTTTTTTTTTATGCCCAAACATACACACCACACACTGACTAAAATTCAAAAAGTTAAAAAGCATAATATAGGACCCCTTTAAATTATATATTATTTAAATTGTAAAACTGATATAATATAAATCTAATATATGTACAAACAATGTAATATTATAAATTCAGATTCATGATGATATCTTATACGGGATATCAAGAGTTAGTGTAGTATTGCTACAGTGGTGTTTCCCTTATGAGACTGTCTTGGGCCGTCCTAAACCATTTCTGTATGTGAACAGTCTTCTTCATGCAGACCGTGGCTCTCTACACACAATGTTCATGCCTAGTAAGAGAGATAGAGGAGGAAAACGAGCGAACAGTCAATTATGTGTACGATGATGAAAGAGCTGAGAGGTGAGAAACAGAGGAAAGAGTCTCTTAAAACAGGTTAAAACAGCACTGATAGATGAAGGCGTATCCCTCATGTGTCAGTGGCATTATTTACACAGCGAAGGGGCCAGATTGATGACGCCCTAATTGGATTTCCTGATTGATCCATAAGCCATGACAGACAGCATGGAAACCAAGTAAAAAAAAAAAAAAAAAAAGTCATTTTTTTTTTTTCTCAATACATTTGAAAATGTATTTATTATTATTATTATTATTATTATTATTATTATTATTATTATTATTGCCATTCAAAAGATTAATAAGGTTTTCATTGTTTTTTTTTTCTTCTCCATTTTATGCTTATCAAGGCTGCATTTATTTGATCAAAAATACAGAAAAAAACTGTAATATTGTGAAATATTATTGCAATTTAAAATAATGCTTTTCTATTTTAATATACTTTACAATATAATGTACTCTTGTGATGCAAAGCTAAATTTCAGCATTATATAACTAAATCAGTGCTATGATATATTGAGTTATTATACTGAAAAGCATAGAACTTTGCAAAAAAAAAAAAAAAAAAGACAAAGAAAAAGAAAGTACAGATATTAAAAATAATACATTTAATCCTACAAAAACCCACAATAACAATGTCTATAACATTTTTTGAGCAGTGAGATGTCCTTTATACAAATTCCACCCCTCATCTGTCCCTGGTGAAGCCCAACAGCGATTGAAAGTCAAGGTGGCCGTTTGCGCAGAAACACCCTCTGAATTTGAATAATTCTGTGGAGTCGAGCGAGGGTAAATGGCCTATAATTCACTCTCATTCACGCCGGCTCTCAGTCAGAGACTCTGCGCCTGAAGAGGACAAAGCTCGTCCTCAGTTTAATACATTTATTTGTGTTTACTTCCTCTTCCATTACTCACCACAAGCCTGTTACTGTCACACACATACATCTCTGTCTCCAAGCACCTCACGGGCACCTTTCCTTTAACAGATTTTTCGGGCGTTTGACACAGTTGGGTTTCACGTCGCTCATTATCAAGGGAGACAGAAGGTCTAGTGATCCATTAAAGCAAACAGCATGCAAACAGCATCAAGTGAGCTGTGAAGAAATTTGTGGTATTTTTAACAAAAGTAACAGAGTGAACTTGTTGGTACTGTACCTGCCGGCAAAAAAAAAAAAAAAAAAGAAAAAAAAAAGTTCACTTCAGATTTCTTTTGGAAGTTTTCACTTGATTTCAATGGTATGAAATACATTTTTACAAATCAGTTTTTGAGTGCAACACCCACATCTAAAATCCAATCAAACAGTGGATGCATACAACAAAAGCCCTGCCCTACATTTGATCTTTTTTTAACAATCTGTTCACTCAGATGGACATCACAATACACTTGAAGAAAAACAAAAAAAACAAAATAAACAACAACAACAACAACAACAAAAAAATCTAAAATATTACTACTTACGTACTACTAATATATTACTTGCTACTTTATTTATTTACTTACCTACCTACTTAACTTTCTAACTACTTTATTACTTGCTTGCTTATTTACAACTTAGTTTATTACTTGCTACTTACGGTACTTACCTGCTTACTTACTACTTACTTAATTACTAATACTTCATTGCTTGCTACTTACTTAACTGCTTTAATTAATTTACTTACTTTACTACTGGCTGCTTGCTTACTTATAACTTACTTATTTGCTACTTGCTTACCTACTACTTACAGTACTTACTACTACTTTATTACTTGCTACATTATTTATTTATTTATTTACTTACCTACTTTCTTACTACTTTATTACTTGCCTGTTTACGTACAACTTACTTAAGTTTATTACTTGCTGCTTAAGGTACTTGCTTACTTAGTACTGCTTAGGTACTTGCTACTTATTTGCTTTAATTTACTTACCTACATAACTTTCTACTATGTAATTTGCTACTTGCTTGCTGGCTTACTTACAACTTAGTTTCTACTTTCTACTTACTTGCTTAACTACTACTTACTACTTTCAGTACTTACAACTACTTTATTACTTGCTACTTTATTTACTTACTTAACTTTCTTACTAGTTACTTTACTCCTTGCTGCTTAAGGTACTTCCTTACATACTACTTACTACTGCTTAAGTACTTGCTACTTAATTTTACCATGTACTTTACTACTTGCTTGTTGGCTTACTTACAACTACAACTAGTTTCTACTTTCTACTTACTTGCTTAACTACTACTTACTACTTACAGTACTTACTTACTACTACTTTATTACTTGCTATTTTATTTACTTTCTTACTAGTTACTTTACTCCTTGCTTGCTTACTACTTACTTAATTGCTTACTTTATGTATGTATGTATGTGTATGTATTTGTTTGTATTTGTTTACCTGCCTACCTACACAACTTTCTTACTAATTTACTTTATGACTTAGTTTATTACTTGCTATCTACTTGCTTACTTACTACTTACATACTACTTACAGTCCTTACTTACTGTACTTCTACTTGCTTACTTTTTTTACTTGCTATTTATTTATTTATTTATTTATTTATTTATTTATTCACCTACCTACTTTCTTACTACTTTATTACTTACTACTTACTTAGTTTGCCACAATTCATGGTCTGAAAACACTAACATGTTACTAACAGGAAAAAGTTATTAACATTCATTCATTTCCAAAATAATGTACAGTACAGATTTGCTTTGTCTGTTGCTTATGTTGTCATGTATCCCATGAATTTCTGACCACAGTGAGAGACCTTGATGGACAGGACTGCCCTCAAAATAAGAAAATATTAAACAATCTTAAAAAAAAACCAGACCAATAGGTTCGTTACATACAGTACTTACACTGTACATTACATGTGTATGCAGCTAACAGTGATGAGCAATGCATTCACAATATAATTAGGTTGTGAATTAACCTGAATTATTAATTATTATCACTAGTGTTTGAATGCAATACATTCTAATATGTGTAACATGGGCAGTTATGTTTCTCAGCACATTAGTTGGGGAGAAAATGAGCTAATGTATTTTCATTCCAGCCTAGTTCTAAGAGACAGATTTTTTGCTGTGAGATCAAGTGTAAAATTGAACAGTTGCACTCTCTCTCACAGTCTCAGATATTGTGAACGGCTGTATTTAACCAGGGTAATTTCATTCGCATTTGCACATAAAATGCACACGAATAGACACAGACTCTGAAAAATAGAATATCAACATTTGCTAGCATTAAAACACTGATCCTTTTATGTATAAACAACTTTAGCGTTTTTACAAATCTTTATGAATACCCTGACGTTGCTGGAAATGGAATTGCTGAAATCTTTGTGAGGATAGCTGCTGTTAATAGAGTTTAATACTAGATACTAAATTCATAGCAGGAATCTTATTTATAAGTAAATGATAGGAAGAAGCAAAATGATAGGAAGAAACTTTCCCAGTGAAGACCTTTTAAATAGCAAATTTATTTATAAATTCAATTTAAATTGACTGATTAAAGCAACTTTCACCCATTATTTTATTTTCTAAGTATCCAAAAAAAAAAAAAAAAAAAAGAAGAAGCTATTTGCTATTTTATATAGAATAAAATCAACCTTTGAATACCTTGATTCAGTATTCTTTGAAGGGATAATGTTCTATACTTCCATGTGTTATACTGTGCAAAGATTAGTAAAAACCCTTTAATTTTAAACATTTTTATGATCTAATATTAAACAGCATCATGTCTATATTTAGGTAAAATCTTACAGGTGAAGTTGAGTGTCAGAACTGTGTATATCTAAAGTGAAGTTCCCGGGGCTCAGTCAAGTCTGTTTGTGTAGCGTTTGCATTTGTAATATACACTCACCGAGGCCTGTCCTTGAGCTCTCGGCCTCATGGGAGACAGGACAAAATAAAGGCAAAGCTGAAAGCTCAGCAACCAGGATGACCTCTTCACTGACTGACAGACTCCACAGCATACTGTCACCACCTTCCATCCCTTTAAAAACTACCGCTCTCTCTCTCTGTGTGTGTGTGTGTGTGTGTGTGTGTGTGTGTGAATCCAAGACACATCCTGCATAGCAGAACTGCAGACTAGAGATGGGAGTTTATGGGATGGCAATATATGATTCCTGTAACAATCAGTATAATTTTTTAGATTATTAAATTAGATTGCTTTATTAAGCCGTGTACTAGATTTTGTTTAAATATAAACAAACATACTAAAGAAAATCAATGCTATTATTCGGTAGCATCTCATATTTCAGTGCATTTCTTTATTACAATGTATTTATTACAACAAAACTCCATTAGTTTTCCAAAAGTGTGTCCTCAGCTATGCTGCACAGGTTATGTCGGTTTAATAAAAGTATTGCATATGACAAAACAAACAAACAAACAAAAAAAATAAAATGCATTACCTTACAGTAGGCTAAATGCAAATGCATTTTTTAATATGCTATATGTATATATGTATATTTATATATGTGTTATATTAACAACAAATAGCGTTTTTTTTTTTTTTTTCTTTAAATGTGGCATGTGAATTTAAATAGATAGCCCTCAAAATATATTTTAAATGCTTTAAAAAAATACATTCAAAAATTTTTTTTAAATGTATTTTATGTATTTTTAAAAATACATAAAACATAGTGGTTGAAAATATATTTACATAAATATATTTTAATTCATAATTTAACAAATATACATTTTTTTAACATTTTAAAATATATTTTTAAAAAAAGGTACGGTAAAAAGGTAACACTTTACAGTAAGGTGTCAATCGTTAACATTAGTTAATACATTAACTAACATGAATGAACAATACATTTATTTTTATTCTTTGTTAATGTTATTAAAAACACAGTCATTCATTGTTTGTTAGTTCACAGTGCATTAGCTAATGTTAACAAACACAACTTGAGATTTTAATAATGCAACAGTGAAAGCATTTTTTTTTTTTTTTTTCTTTTTTTACCACATGGGAAACTTGGCCTATTTATTGTCACAAGTAATGAGGTGCAGTTCACAGAGGTTCGACTGTTTGCAGGTCATTAAAAAGAACAGGATCATACGAGTCATATGGTCATGAATCAGACAACAGTGTCCGTGCTACATTTGTTGTCTGCAACTACAATCAGTGAAACCGGAAAAACAAGCGTGTTTGTATGAGAGTACAGTGTTCTGTCCACATCAGGAACAGAACGGAGCATAATGAAAATCATATGGTCTCAGTTTAAAAAAGAACTTATTTAGAATAAGAACCCATTCTTGATTTCTAACTTCACTGCAGGCCCTTATTTCTCCAGAGCATCACAGCTCAAACACATCAGCGTGAGCCGGTGTGGCCTGACCTTTCTCTGTGCACCTAATCTTCTTTGTGCAAATTACACTTGCATACTTTTTCTGAATATATTGTAATTAGGCATATGTATTCCAACGGGCTGATAAGATATAGTCTCTCTGTAATCTCTCATTTATATGCAAAGCAGAGGAGTTAAAGAGCTTATGCTTTCTTCGCTCTTAATGCGTCCCCCTTTTCGCTTAATCAAGCTCATTTTTTCCTCACGTTCGTGTCTCCACAGTCCCATCTCACGCTGAGTTCTCAAAGTCTGAGTTTACGAGCGGTGGGGCGTCGTTATGAAAGACAGACGCACTGATATGAACTGCTGAATTGCACTTCTCACATTTATTTCAAGACACAAACTTTTGGATGTAAGGAGCATCATAGGAAAAGATTTGATCATGCGTCATTTAAGGCGAGAACTTGTCCTGAAAACTTTTGGCTATGGATGATGCTGTCCTCACCAATTTCTGACAACTTTTTCTCTCTTAACAACAGGAAAAAATGAGTTGGCAGGCATGTATCTAATCAACTGACTCACTTCTGTATTCTGTATAGTTTCCCTAGTTTACACTGTCCTGATCTTAAACAGAAGAATTGTCAAACGTGTTTTTATTCAGTATCGGTTGAAAGATAGATGACGGAGATTTAATTTATTGGGTTAATGGAGTCAGGACAAATTAACTTGTATTGTGGGGTCTAAAGGAATCTGTGCTGCAAGTCAAACAGCAAAAACCATTTACACAGAAAACTTACATTAATGCTCTTACAGCCTCTGTAAATACATAAACTCATCAGCAGAAGGGGATTTGAATTGAAAAAGTCCATTCTGCCTCTCCCCGATCTAATTTACGCCATATAATTATACTTTTCTCCACTACAATTCTCATGACTTCTCTCAACGACAGAACTCTTTCTCAGAAGAGTTCACTCATTGCAATTCATCCAGCATTTGGCTTTCCACAGAGTCTACCTGCTACCATGAATTATTGTCCACAGGCCCTCACCATTTAGAATTAAGCTCCAAACAAATTCATTAGCACCCCCAGTGTGCTGAATTGACTTTTGCCTCTTGACTTCAAAGGGGCCCTGGGCATCCACTGCGGAGCATGATAGCGGTGTTGGGTAATGGGCATAGGGACTCAGATAAAGCATTCAAGTCAGCCAGCATGTGTGCCTTAGATGGCCTTTTGTGGTGACTATTGATGTCCCTGTTCGTTCAGTGTGTATATTATATACAGTGTGCATCATCCAAATTGGTGTGTTTTGGTGTTGTCACTGTTGTTACCCTTTTGTGCCTTGTTCATTGCAGGATATCTGCGGACCAGGGCTGTGCCCTTTTTGCAGGTCTTGAAGTGAATTCAGGTAGCAAGCAGGATTTGAACTGTATAATCGGAACTTGGAATTGAAGTGCGATTTGAATGTGAATGTGAAAAACCAAGGTCATGGGTTCGATTCCAGTGGATGTTTACCTTGAGTTGCTTTGGATAGAAGCATCTGCCAAATGCACAAAAGAAAATGTAATAGAGGTAGTAATAGAAATGATATGTCAAAGTCTGTCAGACCTTGTATCTTAACTGGCTAGATGGGTCAATATAGTCTCAAGGTGAAAAAAACACTTCCTAGAATGCACTGACTTTGTTGAATTTCTTCGAACTGTAATTCAGTGAATTCCTGAAACCACTTCTTCACTTCTGAATTTAGCACAGACCTGTAGACAAAATCTCTTGCAAAATTTTGATATTTTTGAAAATGTATATCAAAACTCTAAATATTTATGTGAAAATCATTTATAAATATATTTTGCCCTTCACATATTTCAGTCCAACAAAATACATTCACATGTTACATTTTTATTTGTTACATGTGAACATACAACATACAAAGTAACATACTTTACAACATTCCAACGTTCTGTGTGTGTATTCAACATTTAACAGTATTTTTCAAGTGGGTTTCACTGTTTGCAACATGTATTTTAGCCATACAAAATACGTGACCCTGGACCACAAAATCAGTCTTAGGTAGCACGAGTACATTTGTAGCAATAGCCAACAATGCATTGTATGGATCAAAATTATTGATTTTTCTTTTATGCCAAAAATCATTAGGCTATTAAGTAAAGATCATGTTCCATTAAGATATTTTGTAAATTTCCTACCATAAATATATCAAAACTTATTTTTTGATAAGTAACATGCATTGCTAAAAAGTTCATTTGGACAACTTTCAAAGCTATTTCATTTATTTTAATTTAATTTAATTTTAGTTTTTATTTTATTTTATTTTATTTTATTTTATTTTATTTTATTTTATTTTATTTTATTTTATTTATTTTGTGTTTTATTTATTTATGCAGATTCCAGATTTCAAATAGTTGTAACTATCCTAACAAACCATACATCAATACGTCAAAATTATTGATTTTTCTTTTATGACAAAAATCATTAGGATATTAAGTAAAGATCATGTTCCATGAAGATATTTAGTAAATTTCCTACCATAAATATATAAAAACTTGCATTGCTAACATGCATTTCTAAGAAGTTCATTTGAACAACTTTCAAAGCTATTTTATTTTATTTTATTTATTTATTTTTTTTTATTTATTTATTTATGCAGATTCCAGATTTTCAAATAGTTGTAACTTGGCCAAATATTGTCCTATCCTAACAAACCATACATCAATGGAAAGCTTATTTCAAAATTGATCGAATTGATCCCCTATGACTGGTCTTGTTGTCGAACACATCACATTGCTGTTTCACAAACACAAATGAATTTGTGAAATCTGTGTTGAATTTCTGCAAATTGTAATTCAGTGAATTTCTGAAACCACGTCTTCACTTCTGAATTTTGCACAGACCTGTTGTAGACAAAATCTCTCCAACTTTACCCATACTGCAAAAAATATCTATTTTTAAAAACACTTTAAAATATACAAAACAATAGCTAAGAAATATTTTTGCTAATTGTTTTAAAAATATATAAGTAAGTATATTTCTTCCAATATATTCTTCGCCATTTTTTTTTTTTTTTTTGAAAATGTATCAAAACTAGATATTTATGCAAAAATCATTTAGAAATATGTTTTGCCCTTCATATATTTCTATTCAAGAAAATATATTCACGTTTCATCTTTATTTGTTGTCTGTAACATGTTCCAAAAAAAATTACAATATAAATTAAACATATTTGTTATTTTTTATTAAATTACTCTGTAGTAAATATATTTTGTCAATATATTTTTGACATTTGTGTGTGTGTGTGTGTGTGTGTGTGTGTGTGTGTGTGTGTGTGTGTGTGTGTGTGTGTGTGTGTGTGTGTGTGTGTGTGTGTGTGTGTGTGTGTGTGTGTGTGTGTATTTTCAATATTCAACAATATTTTTCAATTGGGTTTCACTATTTGCAACATGAAAACATGGCCTAATGGTTAGGGAGTCAGGCTTGTAATTGAAAGGTTGCAGGTTCGAGTCCCAGGTCTGGCAAGGATTGAAGGTGGGGGGAGTGAATAACCAGTGCTCTCGCCACCCTCAATACCACGACTGAGGTGAGTCCCTTGAGCAAGGCACCAAACCCCCAACTAGCAATATGGCTGCCCACTGCTCCGGGTGTGTGTTCACTGTGTGTGTGTGTGCGTGTGTTTTTTCACTACTCACTACTGTGTGTGTGTGCACTTGGATGGGTTAAATGCAGAGCACAAATTCTGAGTATGGGTCACCATACTTGGCCACACGTCACTTCCTAAATATATCAAGTTTTGATTAGTAATATGCAGAACTTCATTTGGACAACTTTAGAGGCAGTTTTCTCAATAGTTTTTTGCACCCTCAGATTTCAGATAGTTGTATCTCAGCCAAATGTTGTCCTATCCTAACAAACCATACATCAATTTAAAAAAAAGACCCTTATGACTGTTTTTGTGGTAAAGTGTCACATTGCTGTATGGATTTAAAGACTTTTAAAGGCTTTTACAAACACAATTACTTTGTTATTTAGACTTGCTGAAGTTTTCCAAACTTCAAACACAGTGCAAAACACCATTGCAATATTAATGGGATCCATAACAGAGGTGATTATTTCTGTTTATCAACCTTTGTAGCAACACTCTTCTCACTATATAGCAGTACCTACAACCCCACTAGTTTTAATGACCACCAACAAATGGGAAAGTCAGCAGAGGACAAAGCACAGAGGAGGTAAAATGAGACGAA
The DNA here is from genome assembly GCA_036247105.1 of Cirrhinus mrigala. NCBI lineage: Eukaryota > Metazoa > Chordata > Actinopteri > Cypriniformes > Cyprinidae > Cirrhinus > Cirrhinus mrigala. The sequence continues at coordinate 4,679,221 of CM070012.1, forward strand.
AAAAGATGGCAAACGGACAGAGCCCTTGCTCCTCGGAATCGGTGTTTGCATATTTATACCGACTCCTGGGTGACATGACTGCCGCTGTGTTCATGTTTGTCCAGGAGAAGGATATAAATTAGCTGCTTGTTGCCGTGTCAAGCGTGGCGTGTCCTTGACGTGACGCCCCCCCCCGCGGAGGCGAGGCGTTGTGATGCGGGGTTTGTTGAAGAAGAGGAGGAGGAGGAGGAGGAATTTGATAATACTTGTGCTCTACCTCGCTACCGGTCTCAAAGGTGTAGAAGGGAAACAAAGTCACGCTGTCCTTCCTGTCACTTCGGTCTCCAACCAAAATTACTTTTCTCTGTCATCGCAGATACCCTTCAACGGTTCCCACTTCAGACGCCCACAGCTCGCCAACTCCAGAAGTTCTTTGAATTGCAGTGCAGATGATCTTGTTCCTTTCTCTTACGTTTCCTTCATCATAAAGCTAAAGCCCGTTCAGTTGTTTTGACACCAATCAATATGTTCATCGGGAACATGCCAAAGTTATTTGCCTACGTGTGATGCAACGCAGAGAAATATTGCCTTCTTTTGGTGGATCTGCTCTGACCTCCTCCCACAAAGTGTGAAGAATGATTTTTAACAGCACATTGCAGAATATCTGATGTGTGAACAAGCCTTAATAACGAAGTTTTAAAAAAAAACAAAAACGCAGCCGTGTTTCCTTTTCCTCCTTCGGTATGAAAGCATAGGAGCAGCAGTCTGAAATTGATTCTTTGCCAAAACTCTCATTCAAACGTCAATGACGTGCAACAAAACTTGTAAACTGCTCCAATCTTGTGGAGCGACGCTCATGTTGACTGCTTTAGATGGGGCTCGGACAAATTGAGCAGTCACAAGTAATAGGATGGAGGGAAGAGGAAAATGCATTTTCAGATTTAGCTGAATAAACCTTTTTCAAAGTTTATGTACAAAATACTAAACTTTTGTCAGCATGCAAAGTCACATCATGTTGAGCTGTGGAGGACAGATAGGTCATGTGAGGTTTAATCTTATTGTCCAAAGCATTTATGACCTCTGTTTAAGGTCTATAAGAAATTCTGAGAATTAGGTAAAGAGTATTAACGTTTATACATGTAAAGGTAAAGCAGGTAAACCACTGTTGTGCAAACTATTTTGGAATTTACAGTTTACATAACATGTCTTCTTTCAGTCTAGTGGGAAGAAATTATCCAAACAACGCATTTAGTTAATTTTCAATTAATATTCATCTGATTTTATTCCTAAAAATAAGGTGATTTTTTTAAATGATTATTATTATTATTTTTAATGGCTGTTGATAGTATTTTCTGATTTATGGAGAGTGAGGAGAAAATATGTTCTGTAAAATCCTTTAAATCTAATATGTCAACAAAATGAAACAAGAATGGCTTTATCCAGTTCTGCAAATTTGTGCATATTTAATTATTTTGTGTTGCATTTACTTCAGAAGTTGGATGTTGGAGCTGGCAATAATGTCACAGCCTAGTTAACCGAGTTCCAGTACACAAATCTGTACTGAAGAAAAACAGACACGCACATGCACAAGATAAAATGGTATTTTACACTGATAACAAAAATATCATGTCCACAGATAGAGTTTAGATAGTCTGTGCACACCACTAAATTTATTGAGAGAGACAAATGCTAATAATTAATATATTACTACTGTTTCACTTCTGTTGATGTACTGAGCAGCCTTATTGGATTCTGAAGTTGGGGTTCCTCCAAGTTTCTGAGTCAGTAATCCAAGTTGAGGGGGCGTTCTAGTCAAAAGTTCATACCAGCAGGGGCGGCGTTTGCGTATGGCAGAGTATGGCAGTTTCCATACCATTCCATGGCAGCTGTTCATAAGTTCCTTGTTTGCCCTGAACAGTTAAACTGCCTGCTGTTCTTCAGGTCCCACAAATTCTTCGGTTTTCCAGCATTTTTGTGTATTTGAACCCTTTCCAACAATGACAATATGATTTTGAGATCCATCTTTTCACACTTTTTCACAGGACAACTGAGAGACTCATATGCAACTATTACAGAAAGTTAAAACGCTCACTGATGCTCCAGAAGGAAAAAAAAAAAAAAAAAAAAAAAAAAAAAAACATGCATGAAAGGAGAAATCCACTTTCAGAACAATTTACAAAAAATGTACTTACCCCCTTATCATCCAAGATGTTCATGTCTTTCTGTCTTCAGTTGTAAGAAATGATGGCTTTTGAGGAAAGCATTTCAGGATTTTTCTCCATATTTCATTGGTGGCCCGATTTTGAACTTACAAAATGTAGTTTAAATGCAGCTTTAAAGGGCTTTGAATGATCCCAGCCGAGGAAGAAGGGTCTTATCTAGCGAAATTATCTGTCATTTTTTTTTGGAAAATGAAAATTTGTTTACTTTTTAAGCACAAAAGTTCATGTAGCACAGACTCTGGGATGCGCGTCCACGATGTAGGCGGAACTGCAGACCCAGTGTTTACGAAGCGAACGTGCAAAGACTAAGGAAGTGCAAGTAAGTCAAACGCTGTTTACAAAAAAAGTGATTTCCTCAAAAACCATAATTTCTTCACGACTGAAGACATAAAGACATGAACATCTTGGATGATAAGGGGGTGAGTAAATTTTTTGTAAATTGTTGTTCTGAAAGTGGATTTCTCCTTTAATGCATGTTTTTTTTTTTTTTCCTCTGGAGCATCAGTGAGCGTTTTAACTTTCTGTAATAGTTGCATAAGGGGGTGAGTCAATTATTTGTAAATTGTTGTTCTGTAAGTGGAGTTCTCATTTAAGAGCGGGTAATGAACCTTACATTTCAGAAAACTTGCAATACAACACAACTGTGAAATGCTCCACCCTCCACCCAAATATAAAAGCTGTTTTTGGTAAATGAAGATTTGACAGACCGACTCACGGCTCGACTGGACTCCTGTCGTGTCAAAAAGTGAAAAGACTTTTCATTTTTATGGACATCACCATCTTTGATATAACTTTGGTCACGTTGCTGTTGTTTCTTGTAATACAGGCTTGACTCCCAGTGCACATTCATACAAGCAACAATGACAGGAAGTGTTAATTGCCGTAGCTAGAGACAGCATAAATCACTAGTTTGGGGCTGTACTACTCATTTGCCCTGACCAATGGCAGAGGGGTGAGTATTCTTGCTTAAAAATCAGTCATTATTTTTTACAGTTTGGTGACATTAGTGGCACAGAAATTACACACTTCACCTTTTTAATTCAGGGCAACAACAAAGTGTTTTGTAGTTTTGTAAAGGTAGCCAAGAAGCAAGTTTTTGTAAGCAATATAGTCACCATGGTGATTTGCTTCCCTCCAGACAGCGGCAATAACGCTGCTCAAGTTTGGCCCGCTCCACTAATGCCGTAAATCAAAACAAACACAGTCCTGACAGCGCAAAGTTTCCTGTTCCCGAGTGACATTGCGAAGTTTTCACTCACATCCACATCAGTTCAATAGGGAGCTGCTCCGGAGCGATGCGCACTGACAGCCAAGGACAGGATTGAAGCCCCGGCATCTGTGGGCCTCCTACGGGCAGGGAGATGAAGACAGGCGGGGGCCTCCTTGTACCCCCCGCCCTGGGTTTATTCCTGACTCCAACAAAAGCAACCGGAAAAGGGATAATCAAGCTGTCACCTGAACGTCGTGCCGCTGAATACCAACCTTTAATCATTCCGGCAAATAACAGTAACTAAGGTCTTTTGCGCTCTTCACGTTAAATGAAATGCTGCAGAAATAGGGAGAGAGTAATTTTGCGGTAATGCACACGGAGAAGGAACGAGTTGCCGAAGTTTGGGAGTGCTCCCTTGTCTGTTTTAAATGCAAAGCTTTTTTTTTAGTCCAAGGTCAAAACTTTGGAGAGGTGAGAGGAGAAGGAGTATTCAGATGATGAAATCCGTTCTAATTACTGCACAAATCAAATTCTCCGAAGGCTTCCACACTAATTTTGCGCTCGGCTCCATTTATATTGACATAGATTCCTCTAATGAAATAATAAGAGTACTCCCACGCCAAGACACTTTGTCCCACAGATGGATCCACATGTAGATAATTGGATATAAAACTAGCGATCTCCTGGCCTGAAAACGCTCTTACGCCGTAAACTCACTTTTCACACGAGTCTGCTAAGTAATTAAACTAGCCACACATTCTCACCTGTGATCCCTGCACTTTGTGTCTGAGGAACTCAACTTTAATCGGTGTCATTACTTCCGTCACTTAAGAAAACCGAAGCCAAACGCTCACCTGTTTTATCTAGCAGAGCATTACAGGAGAATGTATGATTGCCCTTCTCATTGTTAGGTTCTAATTGCATATTAGTTATGCTTAATCTGTTATACTCCATTGCTTCTCCTATGGAGAGAAAAACAGAGATTTTTTGTGTACATATATATTTTCTCCGGGGCTTTTCAGATGAGTGCAACTCATTAGTGTGGGACTTGCTGGAGTGTCTGTGCTTTGCCCATGACCCCACCTTAAAGGGGTCAGAATTGTTTTATTTAATCAGAGTTAATAATCAGAGTTTATAATGATTAAACCACATATAATAATAATAATAAAAATAATAATATTTTTTTTTTGGAATAATGTAAATTTAAATCAAAATTATATAATTAAAACAAGAAAGAATGTTGCAAGTGTCAAAATTTTTCCCTTTATTGAAACTTCATTTTATATTCTCTGCATTATAAAGACTTATCATTTCATTTTAGTAATAATAATAATAATAATAATAATAATACTTTTTCATGAATAAAATAAATATAACTTACAAATATATCATTCAAATAATTAAAGAAAGAAAGAAAGAAAGAAAGAAAAAGTTGCGCCTGTCAAAATTTGGCTCTTTATTGTAACACATTTTATTTTATATTTGGTGCGCTATAAAGGCTGTTATAATTTAATTTAAATTTAATGTATAATTTATATTTAATTTAGGAGAACACGCATGTCCAAAACTAGAAGGAAGTTTTATTAAAGTAACAAAGAAGACAAAAAGGTTATAAAGAGTTTACAGACACATTTGAGCTGAAATACATTACCATATATACTTCCCTGAAAGAAATTAAAACTTTAAATTAGTAAGGATGCATTAAATTAATCAAAAGTGACAGTAAAGACATTTAAATTGTTACTAAAAAAATAGAAATCTCTTTTTATTATACAAAATGTTTCTTGAGCATTAAATCTAGATTTCTAAAGGATCATGTGACACTACTGAAGACTAGGGAAATAATGCTGAAAATGCAGATTTGAAATAACATGAATAAATTATATTTTATAATATATATTTGAATAGAAAACAGTCATTTTAAATTTTAATGTTGCAGTACTATTTCACAATATTACTATTTCACTGCATATAAGCAGCTTTAAGAGACTTCTTTCTTTTAAATATATTCAAAATCTTACTAACCCTAAACTTTTTAAAAAGTAGTAGCGTTAGTTCTGGCAGGTCACGTTAGTCAAGCTTGCATCAGCTGACTCTCAGCTGATCCACGTCTTCCTATAAGAAATACGACGCCTATCTCAGCTTCCTTTAAAAGGTCCTTCAGTATTATCAGCAGCTTTCACGTTGCTCAGTAGCTAATGACCCTTCTCCATCCCCAACTCCTCCTCTCATCCAGTCAGAATTTTGCCTTCCGATTCTCTTTTGAATCAGCAAAACCAAACTGTATTCTAATTGTCAATCATCTTTGGTCCTGACAGAAATGATCTTGAATTTCAAACATGAAGAAACTTTTGCTTTGCCATGATTGGTGTTTCTTATCAGCAAATACATTATTGATTTATAAATGTGAGCTGTCATACAGTATTTAAACAACTTCTGAAACAACTTCAATGATGAACTGAATTAACTGAAAATTGAGTGTGTTTACTAGGGATGTGACGATATCCTCGCAAAACATTTTGCAGTGTTTACATCAGAGCTGCACCATTAATCCATAAAATATTGAGATCTCGATTCAAACAGCCTCGCGATCTTATTCCTGAATGACAACGATTTAGCTATGTCTATTACGACTGGTTCACATTGCGAGTGTCAGTGGAGCGTGAAAAACACATTTTGTCGCTGCCCATGTTGCCATGAATCAGAGGGTCAGCCGTCATTACGCTTCCGATGTGAACCTATCATTCACTGATATGGGCGGGGACAAAATGCGCTGCTTACGCTCCACTGACACTTACGATGTGAAACAGGTGTTAAAGACACTGAAATCTGCATTCATACTGCTACTGATCCAGGAACAGCAACACAAAGTCTTTTCAACCACATTATAATCATCATTTCTGTGTTACAGACATTTAAATAATAGAAGTACTGGGATAAAAGTTTATAGTGTGGGTATAAACACTTATTGTCTACAGTAGCCATCAAAACAAAAGTATCTTAACACTTGTATGTATTGTAACGCTTATCCTCTTCCGCCAGGAGGTGGCGACAACCGCACGTTTAAAAAAAAAAAAGTATGCATTGAATCATTCATTCAGGAGATTCCAATAGTAAAACAAGTCTTAATGAATTGAGACACTAACTCCTTCATTGAATTTATTAACTTTTTTTTTTTTTAATTTTGTTTAAATGAATATATGTTTTTAAAAGGCTTAAGCAATGAACATTTTGTCAGAACCACTAGTAAATGACGTTATTTTGTTTAGTTTTTTAATCCTTTTTTCTCCAGAATCGTGAGAGAATCAGGATCCAATTTATTAAAAACAACTGGGATTCTCAAGTTATCCAAAATCGTGAAGCTCTTGTTTAAATGTTGTTTATTACTGCATATAATTAATTAAAATGGAATTTTAATTTCACAAAGTTCAAAATGCACCTCCATTTATGTGCATTTTGTCTTTTTCAGTTGAATAAAAGACTATTTTCACTATACATTTCAATCCCTGAGGATTTTTTTATAAAAAGTTTAAAAATCTTGTCTCGTGAACCCAGTCTTGTGTCTCGTCTCGTGGAATAAGTGTCTCATCACACCCCTAGTGTTTACTGTTGTCCTTTTGTATTATTGACACTATTTTTTCTATTTAATACTGTAAAGCTGCCTTGACACAATCTGTATTGTTAAAAGCGCTATATAAATGAAGGTGACGACTTGACTTGATGTATGGTGTCACTGTGTGATGTACAGATTGCAGAAGCGCAGAACTTTGCACTGGGAAGGAAGTTTTCTAGAAGTCACAGTATGTTTCTAATAGCACAATGAACTCCTTAATCTCTAAAGATCAAGAAAAAAGTGATTCCTCATGATATGGCCTCTTTAATTCCAGCTGTTCCCAGAGCAAGGACCTGAGTCTGTTTCCAGAGTACCGTTAGTGGGGGTCAACTTGAGCCAAAGGCTCTGAGCCCAGCAGTTTTGGTTCTTCCTTTCTCCTTCACAGCGGCAGGCTTTTAAGGCTCTGTCCGCTCCACTAATGATTTCTCCAAGGGACTGTGTGGTTCTCGTGCTCCTTTCCCCTTGGGGGGAGGTTTAATAACTCCACTCACCGTCCCACTGTGCATGACTGTAAGAGCCAGGCCTCAGCGGCAGGGCAGAAAGAAGTGGCCACAATGTGGGGAGAAACGCCAGTGGGTTCCTGCAATGGAAACGGGACAGTGGGATTGATTGAAGCCCCACGCTCTGGTCATGCAGGTCTTGTAGTGACGAGGTTAAAGGAATCCAGCTGGGAAGCAAAGAGACGTCGCTCCTCTGCGAAAAAGAAGCTCGATAGGCGCCGATATTAGGCACATAGCGGCATATCTAATAGCCATTAAGCAGCGGGAAGAAGTGATGTTATTAACGGAGACACCGATAGTCACATTTTAGAGTACTCAGAGCTCTGTTAGCCGTGGATGACCACCTGGCATTCATGATTTGGCAATTAATAAGAAATGGTTCAGTCATAAGCATGCCTCCAGTCATGGGATAGAGGACCGGTGGGGAACGGCGAGCACTTAATGATTGCTATTCTGGCCTCCGCTGAGATGGCGAGTGCTTCCATTTAGCCTTTATATAAAGTGTACAGCATGCAGCAGGAGGGCAGCGGATGTAATTGGACCAGATCAGAACCTCCAACACTGGGGCTGAATATGCTTTACGTCTGCGAGAGCAAGTGTGCCAGATCAATGCGTATCAGGAAGCAGTTTTTCGTCAGCCGTAGCCCTCTGCCGCTTTGTTTACCCCTCAATCAAGCAGAGAGGGATGCAACAAATAATTTCCTGGAAAGTGCCAACATCGATGATTTAGGTGCTTACAATCAGACAGAGTGAGACAGGCCTCCCTGATAATATCGAGCTCTTTACCAGGATGTCAGCGCCGGTAATGAAGAATGACTGTCAGCTAACCTCATTGGAGAGTCAGACATCATCTCAAGAGAATCGGAAAGGGTTCAACGGGCGTCTTAGTTTCCGATCTGGTCCAGAAGCATCAATAGAGAGCTGCAGGGATGACATGTTTTGGTAGGCCACATCCTGGAAATGGGTTTTTGGCTAAATGCCTTAAATAAGGTCTGTGGTTAAAGGCTTAAGACATTTTCACATTTTATTATATGACATAAAACACATTAGTAATACCCCCTTGTGATTAGTGATGGAAAGAGCAGATCGTTTTACCAACTCTTTCATTTGCTCTTGTTTATCAAAATGAGCTAATCTTTATTCAAGTCAGTTCATTCATTATAGTGCCATTAAATTTTAGATTTTTAACATTATGTTTTTATTTTTAGCCAAATTCCCGCACACATTCTCCTATGCAATCTCGATCATATTCAGAATAAGGAAATCATTATAATGCAGCCAAAGAGAATTAATGAGGAACATAATTGCTTACTTGAACTCCTGAGTCTTTCGTACATTTGTCCGTGATAGATGCAATTAACGAATCATACAGTACATGACTTAAAAAAAGGTGGTTGCTAAAAAATGGCTAAATTAAACTACTGAGTTTATAAGAGTCATTATGAAAAAAATGCAATGTAAATAAAACAAAAATTGAGTTACTTTGTAATTATTTGTAAAATTTACTAGCAATTTCTGAGTGAAATCCTGCACCATTTTATTCTTCAGTCCACTTTTACAGCCTCATTGTGCTTATAGTCACACTCTTGCAAAGTATTCAAGCTCAAAATTCAAGAAAAAAAAAAAAAATAATAATAATAAAGTGTTACATGTGTAGTGATGGGAAAATTTGTTCATTTTAATTGACTGTTGTTTGATCTTGTTCATTAAATGAACTAATCTTTACCAAAATTTTGCTCATTTGAGTTGTGTTAAATGTTACATACTATAATACTATAACATACTATAAATAAACACTTTGCTTCAGAGGCTTTAATTTATTTGTTAAATGACAGATGGAACGAATGATTCATCTCTGATGTTGTGTTGGGACTTTTGTTGTACAGTACTTCCTGTTTCCTGTGCCATGTTTTGTATTCGCTTGCAGCTTTGCTGTTCCCAGGTGTTTAGTTTCCTCATTAGCCCTTGTTTCCCTCTGATTTACCTTGATTCTTGTTGTTTATAATTCCCTTTTTTTTTTAATTAGAGCTCCCTTATCCTGGTTTCTTGTTCTGCTGTTTTTATTTATTAAAACCTCTTGCATTTAGAGCCACTGCCTCCTGCCTGCCTTGTTTTACTTTGTTCCTTCCATTGTTACAACTGTGTAGTTCATTTATCACTTCTGTAGGTTTAGCTTTTTACTTCTGCTGACTGTATTTAAGATTTATAATTCTTAAAAGTTGTTAATTTGTGAATGAAATGTGTAAGAATCATAAACATTTGTTGGGCACAAAGCTTTTTTCTGCAATAATCCTAAAACCTAAATTGGGTTTTTGTTGAGGAAACCAGGGTGATGCAAACTTATGGGATACATCATGACAGCAGCACTCTCTGGAGCAAAAAGGGAACGCCCTAAAAATGGCAACATACCCGAATAGAACCACGCGGGGTGCATGAAAAAGAAGAATTGCATCACATTTCGAGAGGTGTGCTCTGGGTGTGAAATGGCTCGGAGCCGAACCTCCCTCTGATTCACCCTGAGAGGTACGACATGTAGAGCGTGACAGAGCATCCCTCTCCGATTGCTTCACTGACCCGCGGCCTTATCCGAAAACATGCTAGCCATTCACTCTCTCATCTGCTTCTCTCACTCATTACAGGCAAAACCACTGCCTTATTGTAATAACCGAGACAAATGAAACTATCCCAGAACACACCCGGCTATACACGGAAACTACCTCAATTTATTTGTTTCTGAGGCGCTTTGGGTCTCGTAGAGAAAGGAAATTAACGTGTCCTGTGAGCTGGGAGGAAATGTCTCGGAATGCTGAGTTATGATGCAAACACATCATTATGTTGAGTACGCTGCGAAATAATCACAGTGCATCTGAATCACATCTCTCACATTCCCACTGCCACTTCAGGCTTCCAAACATATCTCTCTCATAAACTACAAGCCAATAGATACACTAGGAACAGAGATGAACTGAGAACAAAGACGTTACAGTTCCACGTACAAGAACTCGACTGTACTTGGGGTTGAAACGTTCACTGGCTGCTCTTGTAAATTGTTTTGCAGGGTTGAATGCTTAGGGCACAGTGAGGGTATACCTTATATATCTTAAAGACATGAAAAGACATTCCACAGCCTCATCTTAGGAAACTATGGTAAATCACACTACACTGGGCTCTGTGCAAAGAATGGAAATGAGTGAAAAAGATTGGTAATTGGATATCAACTTTAAGGTTGATTAGGGGTGTGCGATATGAGGATTTTTGATCGTGGACGATAAAAATGTTTCCACGATCTGCTTTTTGAGAAATATCGTAATATCGTGCTATTCTCTCAGCTGCTGTTCTGGCGCCTCCGTCTCATTATACTGTACAACGCGACATACATTTACTTCAGTGTTAACTCCGCGGTAGTTACACTCACGGGACACTGCACTTATTCACAATCACAAAAGTACATTATTTTCTTTAAAGTCTTGACGGTTAAACATTTCATTCGCGTGCTGTTCCGACATGCGCTTTTCCACTGCGCGTACACCTGAAACGCGCGCACAATAAAATACTGTTACATAGCGCCTAATTACTGAACTAAGTTATGTATTACGTTTGATTACGCTACTATTGTCAATATAAAAACAATTTATAGAAGCTTATGTCTAAAGTGAAAGTAAACAACTGAATTGAGAGAAAAAAACGGATGCCTGCCTGTATATTAGATGTGCAGCTCTTAAAGGGGCAGTACTACACATGCTGCCGCTTGTCATCAAATGGATTGGTCACCCAAAAAATTATAATTCTGTCATTATTTACTCACTTACATGTTGTCCCAACCCTGTATGACTTTCTTTTTCGTGCTAAACACAAAATAAGATATTTTGAAGAATGTGGATAACCAAACAGTAGCTGGTCCCCATTGATTTTAATAATAGAAATGATCAAAGACACCATTCAACAGAAAAAAGAAACTCATTCAGGGTTAAAACAACCTGAGAGTGAGTAAATGATGGTATTAAAATAAAACACTATGACAGAATTGACAGACAGATGACAGAATTTTTATTTTTGGGTGAACTATTATCTTTTAATTGTTTTTAAAACAAAACACAAAGAGAAAAATCACTCACTGCTCTTGACTGAAAAACTTTAATACAGTTGCTTTAATAAGAATCTGTGTACAATTTATGTGTATGTATAGTGTATAAGTATATAGTGTTTCACTTTTTATATTTGTTAATTCAATTTCTTAAATGCTACTGCTAAATACACCTACTGTACCTGAAAAATAAAGCACTGTTTGTATTCTTTGTTTTTATATTTTAATAACAAAGATAAAATAATGACAAAGATTTTTATTTTTGCTCACTCTGGCCTAAATATCTGCTATTTTTTTATTTATTTATTTTTTTTTATTTTATACTTTGTTACCTTGAAAGTCTTTGTTTTTAAAATAGGGAAATTAGTTTGGCTGTACTGCTCAATTTGCAAAATAGTAAAACCAACATGACAAAGAATCGTGATACAATTGTGAATCGTGATATTTCTGAAAAAAAATCGTGATATGAAATTTTTGCCATATCGCCCACCCCTAAGGTTGATGTATTTATACTAGAACACACTGCTCATAAGTATTTGTTTATTAGTTTGACAAGGTGAAAATCATGTTCATTCATATTTATGGAAGCCTTTTTCCACATCAGAATGAAATAATAAAGTTTCAAACAGGAAAGGCATGTTGCAAAATATAAATTCACAAAATGAGATCCAAAGTGAGTGTGCGATACAAAATTGCAATTATGCAAAGTTGCAGTTTCAAGAATTATGAGAAATACAGGTGAAAGTCACAGTTGTTGGAATCAAAAAAGTTATTCAAAAGTTTGCATTTGGGTATAATAACTATAAAAACAGTCTGTGTGATGACATGTTTACAAATGCTCTGCATAGTATTGATAATCTTTCGTCTCAAAGTAGATGCCTTTGTAGTCACTTATCCACTAATAAAAACGAACTAAAACTGGGATAAAATAAAGTATTTTAACCTAAAAAAAAGTAATACACATCTCTTAATCTTTTTAATGTTTGAAAAAGTAAATCTGTGTGCAATGGCAGTGACATCAACATCATGTTCGAGCTAATACCACGTGTATCAAGACTCAAACTTCTTATTAAAGTAGGTTAGTACTCTTTTTATAACCAGAATATCTGCGGGCTAAAATGTAAAAGAAGTGCGGAAAGTCTACTTTCGTTTCCTGTTCAATGTGACTTCTTGAAGAAACTTCTTTAAAATAGACCAAAAAGATGTTTAACAGATGGCCTGACTAATCTAGATTGCATGTGAAAGCCAACTATGTAGATATGTCCTATCCATAAATGACTGTCGGTGACCCAAAAAAACATTTACGCACGAGGCTGTAGCCTTTCCAGCGATCCGAACGCTTGTAGGAAATTAGCATTTATAATGCCATTCAAATCAAGTTCTTAAATGTGCTTTATTGTGAGCCATAAAGATTCCCTTCACCTAGGGGTATTGTAAAATTATTGCAAATTAATATTCAGAATGACTTTTTCCTCATGTGACAGTCTCAGTGGACTGAAAAGCAAATGAATTCCAAATTCAATCATTGGATTTATTTATTCGATTCCGCCCAAGAAATCTCAAAGGACAGTAATGCCCCGTGGCTCTGAGCCACCTACGACTTCAGCCGGGTTCGGTTTAAGTAAAAAATTGCTTAATATTGATTTTGTCCAAAGAAAAAAAAATAATAACAAAGTCTTGCAACAGAACGGACTTGTTTACTTAAAAAAGAGTCTCATACTGTAAATATTCCTCTTATGCAATTCACTGCAACATTGAACATAAATTATATTTACAGAATTACAGATAAGAAAACACTTTATTACTTAAGTGACTAACAAAACTACTAAATCTACATAAAAAGCTGAAAATTAAATTAAATATATTCTATTAAGATATTCTACTCTATTGCAATGCAAATGATTATATTTAGATGACTGCAACCCACACTATTTCTGTGTTTGAATAATATCTCTAAATGGTGAAATTGTGATAATTTCATGATGCCTGATGTAATAGCTGTGGCAATGTGCGTTTCACACTCCAGTCAGCCATTTTGAGATGCAATGGTGCCATATGACACATACTCGAGAAGTAATTCCTGCCTCTGTTTGACATTGCCTGTCAAGCTTTTCAGCGGAAAGGCTATTTATACTGTTTCTGGCCCCCTCATGACAGCCAAACCGGAGCCAGGGTTGCCATGCTGTTGGTGGCACTGGACTTTGGGGGCACTCTTGTAGTCCTCCTACAGCTGAGTCAAACGTGTGAGTAATACAGCCCGTGGTGATTTTCCGCATCAGACAAAAACGAGGCATTATCTTCCTGCTGCATTGTTTACCTCTGTGGATCATCACCGTTCTTTTTTCAGAGGTGTTTGTATCCTTCTCCTCCATGTTCCACCTTCAGTAGCACGGTTGTTCCTGTTATGCATTACGGTGATGTGTGTAACTTAAGAAAGTACTTCTACAAAAAGGTATCAGACATTCAGAAATATGTTCAATCACTTTTTTATTGACTTGATATAAATCACACAATGACAAGATGAAAGTTGTGAAGATGAAGTGGTAAAGTTTGTGACTGGCGTCTTACAAGGGAGAAATCATTTTCATATTTTAACCATCTCTGAAATGCTGACATTATAATATAGTTTTTGTTCATTTTAACAAACATGATGGGATTACAAACATCATTATACTGAGACAAACCACAAAACATCATAGAATTAATCAAATACACTGCCGTTTAAAAGTTTGGGATCAATAAGATTTTGAATGTTTTTAAAGAAGTCTCTTATGCTCATCAAAGGTCCATGTATTTGCATTTGTATTTGTATTTGATGTATTTGGAAAAAAAAAAAAAAAAAAAAAAAAAAAAAGTGCAAATTTAAGTATTAGTGATTTATACTGTCGTTCAAAAGTTTGGGATCAGTAAGATTTTTTTTTTTTTTTAAATAAGTCTTTTCTACTCATTAATGCTGCGTTTATTTGATTCAAAATACTAAAAAATACTGTAATATTGTGAAATATTATTGCACTTTAAAATATATTTATTTCTGTTATGCAAAGCTGAATTTTCAGCATCCTTTACCCCAGTCTTTAGTGTCACACGATCCTTCAGAAATCATTCTAATATATAATTTATTATTAATGTTGGAAACAGTTGTGCTTCTTATTTTATTTTATTTATTTATTTATTTTTGATACTTTTTCATGATTCTGATGAATAAAAAGTTACAAAAAAAAATCAGCTTTTATTCAAAATATAAATATTTTCTAACAATAATAGTATTTACGATCACTTTATCAATTTAACACATCATTGCTGAATAAAAGTAGTAATTTTTTTCAAAAAAAGAAAGATAAAAAATTAAAGACCCCAAACTTTGAACTATATAGTTTATATTGTTACAAAATATTTATTTTGATTAAATGCTGTTCTTTTTAATATTTTATGCATCAAAGAATCCTGAAACACATATATTAATCACTGTTAATCAGCTGTTAACTGTTAATCAGCAACTGTTAATCAGCACCAACACTGATAATAAATCAGCATATCAGAATGATTTCTGAAGGATCATTTGACACTGAGGACTGGAGTAATGATACTGAAAATTCAGCTTTGCATCATAAGAATAAACTGTATTTTAAAGTATATTAAAATAGAAAACCACTATTTTAAATTGCAATAATATTTTACAATATTTTAATCAAATAAACGCATCATTAATGAGCAGAAAAGACTTATCGAAAAAAAAAACAAAAAAAAAAAAAACACCTTACTGATCCCAAACTTCTGAACAGCATATACATCCATAATACATGCTGATGTTTGTTCTGTTGTTTTCCCTCCAAAATGATGTCACTTCCTAGAGAATGATGTCACTGAGGAACTGGCTTTTATTAGTTAAGGGATTTGCTAAAAGAAAATCGGATAAAAAGTGAAATTGAGGATACATGACAAATAAATAAAAAAAAAAAAAAGATTTATAAATAAATAAATAAATAAATAAATAAATAAATACTTGAAGGGGTCCATATTTTTGAATAGTTACCATGCAAACATATTTTGTGATTTATTGAAATTAAGCAATAAATTAGTTTTTGATTTGAGGGAAAATACTTCAACAGCTCTACTGGAAATATTTTTCTTAGCACTTTTGTTCTAATATTTGTCTCAGATTCGTATCTTTATATTATGTGAAAACAAAAACTGCATGCCATAGTGTGAGCAGTAAAAACCTGTTTTCTAGACATATGATTTGTTTTACAGAAATAACAGCATGTTAAGGAATCATATATATGGTCTCGTTGGCAGAACTCTCACAGCAGTGCAGAACTCTTTTTTCCTCCCTCTCCCTGTCTTCTATCTGGTGTGTAATGGTTTCAGTCCTCTATCTCTGTGTGCTTTATCACTGTGGAGACCCAGCCTTGGCCGGACACCTTCATTCTGCAGCAGTGCTCGGCAATTATCCTTCAGCCACAGTAGCAAATGCCACGCGGAAGGGCGAGACAGCCGACTCACTGTGACATATGAGGTGCGGCGCTATCTCCCGGCTCTGCCTTAAGTTGAAAGGGGGTCTTATTATCAATTACAGCACATTATGCTGCATTAGCAACCGCATATCACCAGGACACGCTTTAGAAGACCATTCTTCCTGAAGGAAAGCGCGTTTTTGTATGCCGGGTCTATTTTGAACCCTGCTTGATGTACGTCTATATCAATGTTCTTAAATTGCCAAGTTGATGGAGAGAATCATTTAATTGGCTGTATGGAAGACTATTTTGTTTTTGCCATTATCAGGACTCCTCTAGTCCTCATTATTTTACTAGTGTTAGTGAGGAGGGAAAAAAAAAAACATGGTGAGGATTTCATCTCGCTTTGTTTGAAGGGATTATATTCTGTTTTTACTTGCGTATAGCGATGTATTTTATTTTCCTTTGTTAAATTTGAATCCCCGTTTTCTGACCTTTGTGAACATGTGGATTTTGGTGTGTAAATATCATAGTCACACGTTGTATGGAAGAAGCTTCCTTTACTTAATTTCTTTATAATTTTGAGTTTCAAACAAATACCTCATTAAAAAAAAAAAAAAAAAAAAAAAAAAAAAAAGGTCAGGAAAGTCAAAGTCAAGTAGAAAGATAGGAAACATATGCTCCTCAATTCCAAAATATTTAGTCCTGATATATATAGGGTTTTTTGTTGTATTTCCTGTATTGCATTGTAATTATGCAAAACTATATATATATATAACTATATATAAAAATATATATATATTAGGGCTGTCAAACGATTAATCGTGATTAATCACATACAAAATAAAAGTTTGAGTTTGCCTAATAAACGTGTGTGTACTGTGTGCAATTATGATGTATATATAAATACAAACACATTCAGGTACATATATAAAAAAATATTTACAAGTATATGTATTTATTATAATTTTTATATAATTTATATTATATATAAATACAAATATTTTTTACATAGATAATATATTTCTCTTAAATATATACATTAATTCATGTGTATTTATATATACATAATAATTACACATAGTACACATGCATATATTAGGCAAACTCAAACTTTTAATTTGTATGTGATTAATCATGATTAATCGTTAGACAGCCCTAATATATATATATATATATATATATATATATATATATATATATATTATATATATATATATATATATATATATATATATATATATATATATATATATAATGTTAAATAAAAAAGTTAAAGTTAAATATATGTATTTCATATTAAGTATTGTTCAAATCTATTAACATTTACTTACATATTGCTCAAGACTTACTGATATAAAAATGATAATTTAATTTTTATTTGGAGTACTACTTGTGCAAAATGCATATTTCTTATTATTAAGCCTAAATTGTGTTATGTCACTATTGATGAGTATTGTATGATATTTTAATAATATCAGTCTTTAAATGCAAGATATTTAAAGTGTAACTGAAGTATACTTGCAATAATTCCACTTTGGCACAATCAAATATACTTCGGTATCTTTAGTTGGACTTCTGCACTACTTTTGCACAATTTAAGTGCATTAAGTACAAAATTAGTTGTTCCAATTTAGCAGACTTTAAGTATACCAGTTTAGTATACCAAAAATACAATTGCAGGGTATTTTTATTAGGTAGCTACATAAATATGTAAATGTATTTGTAGCATACTTATCATGAAGTAAATGCATTTCAGTTACATTTTAGTATATTTATTTTTCACTATTTTTCCAGCAGGTGTTTGTGAATAAGATCCTGAAATACCATGAACTATAAAGTGGCACAACTGTTTAGTAAACTTGTTTTTTGCCGCTGCACCTTTAAGACCTCATACCTCCCACTTCATCGTCTGCAAACAAGGGCAAAGTGTACTTACTCTTGTGTCACATATGTTGTGTTCCACATCAAACTTTCATAGAGAAATAATTAAGATAAATGATGCATGTAATAAGTATTAAATAGTGGTGAAATATGCAACCTCTAAAGCGAGAGAGTGACCATGCTGTCTGCATCCTTTCTCCCCAGTGGACAGGGACCATCTGGCCACGGCCATTATCACTGACCCTGATGTCAGGCTCCTTAGCAGGGGGAAGAGGGCTCAAACATCCCTGGGTCTGGCCCCAAGCACCTGACTGCATCTCTACAACCTTGCAGAAGTGAGAGGGGACAAATTACAAAGTCACTCATATGATAACAGTATGGCTAACCAGGCGGCTTTGATTCAGTCTTTGTTATTTACTGAACATTTTGAAAGGCAAAGCTTCTTCAAAGTCAGCTTATGAATTAAGAACAATTTCATTTTGTACTACAATTTCTAAAAGTCTTAGAATGTTTGCATTAAATATGGATAGTGTGCATAAAATATGCAATATAAAAAAAAGAAAAAAAAAAAAAAAATGCAATATAAGAATGAAAATCAACAATCAGTCAACAATCAGTCGCCAGTGCATGTCAGCCAACATTCAACATTAAACACCAATTTTGAGCATGCTTCACAGCCACTGCACACATTATATGCCTCGAAATGACTTCAGAAAAATGGGGTTACAAGAGACAACAAAGACAGCACAAGTTTCTAGATGCAATAACTGTGAAAGGGTAACTTGTTTTCAAGAATTGCAATCACTGTTCTGTTGAAATATGAAATGATCTCATAATCTGACAACAGACTTAAGCGTGGTACAATGTTGGCAGCAAACCACATCTTTTCTGTACTTGTCTGAAATGTAATTTGCACACTATATTGTCTTGCTTTTGTACAAAAACATCAAAGAACACTGCAAATGCAAACGCTTTGAGAATATTCCAAAAATTCAGGTTGATGTCTTTTTCAGGCATTTGATGGCTTCATAATTCTGAAAAGCCAAGCATGTAAAGACTATCTCTATCTACATGTCATAATTGAATGAATAGCCAGCCACAGACGAATTCAAAAATAAACTGTATATATTCATACTGTCAGATGGCATTGTGCTAATGAAATTTTGAAGTGCTGAGTGTGATTGCAGTGATAGAAAATAGAATCAGATTAGCCTTCTCTTCAGCATGTACCGATGCAGTATTTTCTGTATGAAAGGCTTTCGTCTACACAATGAAGGTGCTGTGATTTCAGATGTTTTGCTGTAGTTCTGCAAGGATTGCCACTGACACCACTTCAACTGCACAGCCTACCTCTGAAACCCATTCAAAGACATGTTAGCCAATCAAATCCCAGTAAACTCCAGCATGCACAATGATTGGCTGACAGTCGATTATGGCTGAAAATTATTGTGACTTGCCCCTCAGATGTTTACAATTTAATAGAAGTACACAGCATCAGGAAACAATCATTAAAAACTATAGCCACAAGACATTTAGATTTACATAATGACCAATGCAATCTACTAGGAGCAATGTGAATTTGCATAGGGTTGCAACAGAGATGCAAACTGGGTTAAAACTTGCTTTTGTGAGCGTTAAATAATGCCGCAAATACTAGTAGACTGACTAGTAAATAACTTTGCCTGATTCATTTAAATGCTCTCCTCATTAATGTTGCATCTGAAGGTAAACTCCTACAAATGCATATGCAATAAGGTGCTTGTCTTTAGTAAATCTTTACAGTAGTTTTTTAATGCCAAAAGAGGGTTTGCGCTGGCAGAACCGTTAATAAATCTGGCCCTACAGTATGTGTTGGCAGGTGACATGATTACTTACTAACCTTGTCTGACATTTGCAATCTTTTAACTTCTCATTAAACATAGTATAGTTAAGATGCCAGAAACCGTCTGTTTACATGGAACAATCTTCACCATGGTAATTATACTGGAAATGCTTAAAGGCTTATTTCACCCAAAAATGAAACTTCTGTCATTATGGCAACCACTGATGTCACATGGACCATTTTAACAATGTCCTTACTACCTTTCTGGGCCTTAAGCGTGGTAGATCTGTGGCTGTCTATGCAGGGTCAGAAAGCTCTCGGATTTCATCAAAAATTTCTTAATTTGTGTTCTGAAGATGAACGAAGTTCTGACGGTTTGGAACGACATGACGGTGAATAAATAATGACAGAATTTTCATTTTTGGGTGAGCTATTCCTTTAATTAGATGCGCATCCACCTAGTTCATCCAAGTACTTTTGCCTTTCTTGAACAAAACTGCAAACTTCAACTTTCTGCATTTGACTGCTCTGGCCTGGTTTCATCCATCGCAAGTGCAATATTGTGATGGTGATATTTTGATTAGTAATTACCGTTATGACAGTAGCATCAAATCACTGCTAATCACAACCTTAATGAAACAATCACTTCGACCATTTCAAAACCCAAAAGCCTCTGAGCTCTCTCTTGATATGTTGTGACAGACAAAGCCACTGAGAAATACTTGAGAATGAAAACTCCAGGTCATTGTGTAAATGTTATTGTGTTCAGAGGTGGAATGAATTACTCTGAAAACTCCTATTGTTCTGTGCGTCTCCTTGCGAGCTTTTCTAATGGGAGTGCCTAACAACCGAATAAACCAGAGTGTTGCAAAGTAATTGCAATGTTTAGTTTCACTGAATGTGTTTCTTTAGATGTCCTACAGTTGAACTCTCTGATGGCAATCCCACTTTTGCTCTCTTTGAAAAACACAGATGTGAGTTTGTCTATGTTTCTTGGGCGGTATTATTGATGCAAGAATAGGAGGAATGCTTTGACATTTGGTCCGTTGCCCTGGCTTATGTGTAAGGTACTAATTAGCAGAGAAAACACTGTCAAACTGCCATATGGTAGCAGAGAAGTAGCAGCTTGCCAAGTACAGCTACAGTCCCGAACATTTGCGACCGCAAACGTTTGTCAAGACAGCTTGTGTCAGGCATTATATGTAAATGTAGGCTAAATTAATCAGTGCGCTAATGTTTTTCATCTTTTTTCTTCTTGATTTCTCTTGTGCACATCCCCAAGGTCATCGTTGAACACTTCTAGTCCTTTTGCCCTTGTTCATTTTTCTGCCTGGTTAGCTGGTATTATCCGAGTCATCTGAGTATTATAAAGCTCGCCGGCACTTTCCATGTTACTACATTGATCCTCAAGTGGAGACAGCGTTAAATGTGAATTAACAAGCCAGAAAACAAACACAAGCATGAACGTGACACTTAAGATGAGACGCTGTCGTTATAACTAAGGGGTATACAGTACAATTAAGAGGTTAAGTAGCAGCGCACACTTGCAGAACGGGAGAAATAATAGGGAACAAAGTGTTTCATTGCACTAATGGGACTTCAGGGGAGAGGAGAGATCTTGATGTTCTATGATGCTCATTAAAACTACAGCAAAAAAAGCCTCTCTGCTCAGATGTCCTCATCACAATCTCAAGAGATTGAGGATTTGAGGTTCTCTGAGAGAGTTCTCGCTCAGTGTTTAAGGCTGTTTGTCCCATTAGTGGTATTTCCCTTCACAGGGGAATCAATTGGTCGAGCTGTTCTGTCAGGTTGACGATGGAGGAGGAGGCCGAAAGGCAAACAGAAATGTTTTTTGAGAGGAGAGATAAAGATCAAACCAACCTTTAGGAAGATGAAGGGGGAGCGGCAGGGGAGAGCCCATAGTGAAATGATTTTCCATCAAAGTTTCATGGTTTTCTTGGAGAGCTGAATCATGCTGTGCCTGGTTGTGCCATGTGTTCAGAAGCTGCTCTGAAAGCAGCACAGCAGAATCTCTTGAAGAAAGGTCATTTAACTGACTGTTAAAAGTGCACTCCAAAACATTATCTAGTGTCATTATCAACTCCATTTTCACTTTTAAAATTACTTATACTCATGTTTCATGTGTATTCATGTGTACTCATGTTTGTTTTATGTATTGCATACAAGGAAAGGGATGACACTGATTTTCCAGCCTGATCTCAGTTTGATTTTAGCATATAAAGACTTTATTTGCAAAAACAAATAACTCCATTTTTATTTATCTTCAGAAATCTTTTTTTTTTTTTTTTCATGTGCATTCCAAGTAATATCAATCAAACTGCAGCTATTGTTTTGAATAAGTAATAATAACTTAAACAAATACAGGTAACTTACAAAATTAAAGTTCTGTTTTATAGCAAAAGCAGATAACTCCAAAAGTCGTTTTATACCACTACACATTTCAACTTTCAGAGAAACAAAAAAAAATAAATAAATAAATAAAATTGTAATCTAATCAGCTGATGTAGACGCCTGACAAGCTTTGTTGTTGTGATCATAGACAGTATAGTTGTGATTACACGCAATACAGGAATAACTTTTCCCTTACCATTGTAACGTGCTGCTTTAGCAAGGTTCTGTGAAGACGTTTCAGCTTTTATTTTCCTTTTACGCCCTGGAGAAAACATCACAGGTTCGTCGAAATTAGACATCCTCGATCAGCTAGTCAGCTCCTCTCAGATAGCGCGACTTTTCAAAGTGATTGGCAGCCTTGTCACCTGACCTGAATACAGCGCGCTGATTCACTAAAATGGATTTATCGGCGTATGGCGTCTTTTTAGGGCCTTTGCTTTATTTTTTTATTGTTGTATTTTTGTTTTAACATATACTGGTTATTGTACTTCGTTTTACTACTTTATCTCTTTTATGTATGTACAATCAAAGACGAATCTTTAATTTATTTCCAGATTAATAATATTTAGCAATATTAATCGAATGACCATTAGAAATTGGGTGCTTTGATGATGTTTACATATAAATAACCTCTGTCCAGCTGGTTGGTCAAACCCCTCTGAGCGATTTATCTAAAAGCAACATATCATAGCCTGTGGCTCTAAAGACTTCATATAAAAGATCACTTTTATGTCATATGTCAGATTTATGAAAATAATTGCAATAAATTCTCAGTTGGTGTGTTGGCAATAATAAGTAACAGTTCCTATCAAATCACCATCAAAAGCAAAAATAGAGGTAAATAATGAAAGATATCAATATATGCTCTGAGAGAATCACTCTTTGGACATTTATTGGGAGTTTTTATTATTATTATTATTATTATTATTATTATTATTATTATTATTATTATTATTATTATTATTATTAATCCAGTGTTTGTTTTCAGTTCTGATTTTTTTTTTTCCATGGAAACCCACTAAACTTTTCTCTAAAACAGCGAATATACAGTTATATGACCGTTAAAGGTAATTGCATTGTCTGCAAATGCATTAAACCTATAATGCAGTGATGTATTGACAAATATCAGAAATTCATTAGTGTTACGTTTGGTCTCCACATCTTAAGTATTTAGGAAATAGGGCATCTGACCCTGATCTAAAAAGTTGACTTAAATCAGAAGAGAGCAGCATGAATCTGAGAGCGCAAGTCCGGTTTTGTGCAAGAGCAAAGGCAATCCGCATACGAGCAGAGAGATTCTCGCTCGTGCATTGTATTAATCTACTTTCGTGCTACAATAATGCACTAATTAAGATAACACATGTCGGCTTCTGCAGTAAACCCGCGACGCCTTGAAAGTGGACAATACCGGCTTACTTGACAAAATGTGTTTAGGGTTCAGAATTAGTATACTGTAAAATAAATAACTAAATAAATAATTAAAAAAATAATAATAATAAGTACACTATAATCAAATTGGCCACACAAATTTGAAATTAAATTATGCTAAACTCATGATCACATGGGTTGCCAGATTGAGAACATGCAAAAGGAATGAGCGAAGTGACACTGGAAGATGTCAGCATTACACTGTAATTTAATTATTACAGTAATTTAAAGTTGATTTATCCATGTTTTAATATTCCTCTAGTCACAGAGGTTTTTTTTTTTTTAGATGGATGCTGAGGCTTTTTAGGCCAGGTAGAATCTGTGATCTCTGACCCTGTTTATTTGCTGGCCTCCATGGATGCAATATGCTGTGTTTTCCTTCAACTTGCAACCCAGGGTGTCAAAATACTATTGGGCAAATTGGCAGTGGGCGGAGTCACACAGACCAAAACAAAAACAGACATTCTGACACAGAAGGAACATTTCAAAGTAGAATAACTGGCTGTAACATTGTTTCACAGAGAAATAAGTATGTAAACCTGTATTATGTTAGCATGTTTTCTAAATACGCAATATTTTTTTTTTTTTTTTTTTTTTTTTTTTTTTACTGTGTAGTGATGAAATTATGTCAATTTTTATTTCATTGTAACATTTTTAGCTTGGATAAAATGATAAAATCCTGTAAGATGAGTTAAAGTCAATACCCTGTACCACAACAGAACACAATAAAATGTTAGTGAAATGTTAGATAAATGCTTTTTATAAATGCAGTGACACTGGATATATTTAATTCTGAAATTCACTGAAAAATAAATGAATAAAAACCTATTATTGCTATTATTTCCATGAATTCAACATTCTATCACTCTAAAAGGATTAATAAAAAATGTCTGTGTTTGTATATCAAGTTGTAGTAGTGTCTGCACAGTACTGTCACCATAAACATTTGTGCATTAGTAAAAGGTGTCACACGATGCACCTGAGAGGCCGCTATATTTATGGTTGGGGTTATGGGCTCAAAATATCTCTGCATATTGCAGCTAAAGCCACTTTCATGTTTTGTGTCATTCAAACGCATGATAATACTGGAAAATTACCCAGGCTTGACACTTGATCCTTCAGACTGAGGTGAGAATGTCACCAGAGTGACGTTTGGTGGTGCTGGATGAACATCGCTAGAGTGACGTTTCTCATATGAGACTTTTATTACAGAAATATTGTTGTGCTCAAATTTATTGTTCACATCAAAAGCTTAGAATGAAGGAACCAACCTTAAGGTCTGTAACAATATTACATTGCAAAGAAGAATTCAGACGGAGAGGGGCTCTCAAATGCTAACCACATTTGAAAAGATGTCCCTGAGAGCACAATAAAAAATCTTATCAGTATGTGCATCAGGCCAGAGCTCAGTTGTAAATCAAGACATCAGCACGAGCTGGCAGTGACCTTCCACAGTTATCTGCAAAGGCATACGCCATGAGATTGCAACTCAAATAGTGTTGTCTGTGGGCCTGCTATAGTCAGCCTGGCAGGTATGCCCTATCTGTGCCACCACCACTGGGCAGGATGCAACAAAAACCTTCCGCTCGAATCAGCAACCGAGCTGGGCACAGGACATCAGCAAGATCCCCTGCCCACGAGAATCAAATATGACAACTGGGAGGGGAAAAAAAAAAGAATAGTAAGGGCAGTGAATGAATCATAGGGAGCTAGATCATGTACAATTCACATATTGACTTTATGGTGTTTAAGTCTTATGACCCAATTAGCATATAAAACATTAATTTTACTGCTTCTGCACTATATGAAATAATAACGTTACAGACAGACTCCTTCGGCACTGGGGACAACATTATTGGCATTAATAAGATATACACATAACTAAAATGCAGAACATACTTGAAGAAAAAGCAATACAGATATGACTGCCAACAATCATACACAAGGCTAACCATAAAAAACAAAATGCAAAAAATATATAATATAATATAATATAACAAAATATAATATAATATAATATAATATAATATAATATAATATAATATAATATAATATAATATAATATAATATAATATACAGTAAAATAAATAAAATACAGAAAAAAAATGTTATATAAATGGGCTGGTAAGTGAATAAAAAATGTAATCTAATTAATCACACATCAATAATAGTAATAATAATAATAATAATAATAATAATAATAATAATAAATGTTATTATTGTTATTATTATTATTATTATTTCCTAGTTCATAACTGGATGCCACTAAAATGCAAAAAGATGAGGCCATATGACCACAATTTAACACAATACTGTTTTAATGTTTCTTGTGAATAATGCCTAGTATTTTATTTAATTTTATTTATTTATTTATTTATTCTACATACACACATACACAGCTCTTTTTATTCCTGCATACTTAGAGAACACATTTACAGACTGTAAGTGAATATTATAGCCTAACTGAAGAGAATTAAAACTTTCTGAAGGTCATTGTTTCAGAGTTAATACTGACTTTTTGCACCACATCAGTGAGTAAAAATAGCTTTGCTCTTTAATTCATTTCCGATGGAGCTCTGAATGTGTATTAACAGAATGCATATAAAAAGAACAGCCATTTTAGGAGGAAAAAAACGTCCTCATTTCCACTCTATTTATAATAGAAGATATAACAGGTGAAAAATTTAATAGTGTCGGAGGTCTGGTTTTATCAGGAGATTATAAAACAAGGTAGCTAATAAGCCCAGTTTCCCTCAAATGTAAAACATAATAATAAATTAAGGCTAAATGAGCTTTGTGGTCAAATTATTAAATATTTCATGCAAATATTGTAAGAGCTCTTACGTGGTTATCATTTAATAACGGGCTCAAAATCAGCTCTTTTCCCAAGGAGACTCGGCAGTATAACTTTACATTGTAATTTAGAGTGACTTACAATTGATTTAACCTGAGGTCAGTCTTTCCGACATTAGAGACAAAGAGAGTCTGTAGTGAAATTGTTCATTTAATGATTAACACATTAAAAGAAATGGTTGACCAAAAATGAACATTTTATCTTCATTTGCTTGCTCTCATTCTACTGACACTGCTTTACTTTCTTTATTTAGAGAAATACAAATAGGACAGAATGAGCTGCTCTGTCCAGCAAAAGTAGATGGTTATTTACACCACCAAACACCATTAGTTAATACAGTACGCGTTAATTATGAACTACGTTTATAATGATTTCATGTGCTTTTTGGAGCCTTCTAATTCACCAGCCACCATCCTGGTGTAAAAAAATATTGTGTACATTTAGGGTTGGAACGTCATGAAGGCGAGTAAATAACAGTTACATTTCTGGGTGAACTTTTCCTTCAAGATTGATGGTTTTGTCCTACTCATTCATTTAAATCGGTTTAAATAGAGACCACAGAGTCAGTACGGCGCACTACACGGGGATTCTGTTTTGGTCAGCGAGTCTTGGAGAGAGTTTGGCTGTTTTTGGATCAGGGCCCAGGTGCTTCCTGAAAGATGAAGAGATGCCTTAATAATTTATTCTGATGTGTGCTTGTGTCTGTGTGTGTTTGCACCTGCATCATGCCATGAGCTATGGGACATCCTTCCTTGGTTTCTGCCCACCTGCATGCGTGTGTGTGTGCGTGCATGTGTGTTTGTGTGAGTATCACATGGTCCAAGTAGGCTTGTTTGGCACCAGCAGCGAGTGAAAAGAATTGATTTTGTGTTAGCTGTCCTGCAAGCCAACTCAATATAGATTAAGTCTCCTCTCTTTCATCCCCTTCATGCCTGACAATCTGAGTTATCGAATCCACATAAAATATGTTCTCCTGCATTTCATCTTACAATTATACAGGATGGGCAGAAATTATTTAACAGATTTCCACAGGAGCAGCTTTGAAACTCATTATACAGCAGGAAAACAAAACTCCTGCCATAAGTCCTGCCATTAAATGCAATGTGTTCAGAAGTCTATCTATCTATCTATCTATGCTTAGCTGCATATAGTAAAAAAGGGCAAACTTAATGAATATAAATTTCAAATGTTGGCATGGAAGTAAATAAAATAAAATAAAATAAAATAAAATAAAATAAAATAAAATAAAATAAAAGGCATTACACTTTTTGGTCTGATTTTTTCTGTCTATGCTGCATAAACTAAAAATGGTGCAAAAGTAAGAAATATAAAGTCGCAACAGTTCAAATGTTGAAAATAAAAGAAAAGAAAAGAATAAAAGAAAATAAGGCATTAGACTTTTTTCTGATTTTATCTATCTGTCTATACCTCATAGAGTAAAAAAGGTGCAAAAGAGGTGCAAAAAAGGTGCAACAGTTCAAATGTTTAAAAATAAAATAAAATAAGGCGTTAGACTTTTTGGTCTGATTTTATCTATCTGTCTTCTATTTTATCTATCTACTTTATCTATCTATCTTTTGTCTATACTGCATAGAGTAAAAATGGTGCAAAAGCAATAAATATAAAGTTGCAACAGTTAAAATGTTTAAAATAAAATAAATAAAATAGTATTGATGTTCTGAATGTTGAAAATAAAATGTATTTATTTGTTTGTTTGTTTATTTATTTATCCTTTATTCCTGTTTTGACGGCTATAGGTCCACTGCAGCTCATCAGCTCTAAACCTCTTGATTCAGTTTCAACACAACGTCAGCTACTTCTACGGGTGGTTTGAGGTAGCATGTCGTGTGCTTGTTTCAGCATGCTCATCTGCTCTTTCCGCAGGTTGAAGAGCCCTAGGTGTCTGCCCGTTAATGAGGAAAAACGCTCTGCTTTAGCAGCTGCCTGTAATCAGATGGTAATTGGATTGAGGAGTGGCGGTCCGTCCTCCACGCTGCCGAACTGGAGCTCTGAGCTCAGTGTTTTTGTGTGAAGATGAGGATTATCCTGTGTGTGTGTGTGTGTGTGGCGAGTCAGGCAGGGCAGGCCAGCAGGGCGGCGCGTGTCCCCACTGGGGCCGCGTGTTGGCTCAATGTGCACTAGAATGGCTTCATAAATATGTTTGCCTGCAGCTGCACGGGGCACCGGGCTCCTCGCCCTGCCAATATTTCCTTCACACTTCCTTTATCTGTTCTGTTTTTCATCAAGGTGTTGTGGGACAGAAGAACCAGCTAACCTTGCTCCAGTGCCCACACACAGCACAAGACTTTTCATAATACCGGCATTGCTAAACCGAGCACTGCCTACACGGGTTAGTGTTTTGTTGTAATCATAAAGCTGTTTTATGTATTATTATTATTACTTTTATTATTTGCACCTGTATTTAATGTATTACACTAATAACACTGATGTAATGAAATGATGCAACTTCATTTTCATATGTGTGCTGACAAATCAATCTTACTGTCTGATACATATTTACTATAAGCAACACAATAGAACTGTGTTTTTAACTTCTGAAGCTTCATGGTAAAATGACTATATGCGTTTGCCTGCAGCTTCATCTTTTAACTTTATAAATCATGAATAATTAAAGCTTCATAACTAAAATCCAAGCTGAAAATAGCCGGTACATTTGCATGTAGGATCACATTACAAAGACTAATCTGCAGAAAAACTAATCACGGCTATGTAATTTGTCAATTAAATATAATCTACTATCTATTTCATGACTGTCCACTTCAGATTTAAATATAGTTCTCAATGATATATTCAATAAAATGGTACTTGCAGTTAAACTCCAGATATAATGCTTGCATAAAAAATTAAACAGGCAAAAAAGCATAATTTGAAGATTCATCAGAGGGCCAAAACGTAGCTGGATAATTGAGTTTGCTCCATGGCGAGAGAGATACGGAAATAATGAAGAGGAAAAGAGCTACGGTAATGACCCCTTCACTCTTTGACTCATATGTAAAAGAGGTTAGGATTCATACGTGCTGCTTTAAATAAAGAAAACACACTTAAGATCTTAGCTTCACCACTTTTCTGCTGAGTGACACTTCTAAGGGAAAACTAAGGGTAATATTTGTTTAGAAGGTGCCACTTGCATGCTTAAGATTTTATTAATTCAACGTTTTAACAAAGCATCTTCAAAGCGCTTGCAAAACTCCCCAATTACTGTAAGCCGAGTTGAGTGATGGTTCTGTTAAAGGTGCACAGAATGTAAAATATGCTTCAAAGAGGAGTTTCACTTATGAGGAGTAGAAGATTCATAATGAATATGAGCTAAAAGAGACAAACTACAATAATGCGAAAACTATCAGAAGTGAGATTTTGATATGATTTGAACTCACACGAAGTGTGAATGTAGATAGACTTTAATGCACACAAATTTGCATATTTCAATGCAAATGCAAATAACAGGGAAATAATTTTTGCATTGCATGAAGACTTTAGTGGCCAAAAACATAAGCTCCTTATATGCTTATGTAAATGAACATTTTAAAAGTGTGCAGGACTTTTTTCTTCTTCTTTTTTCTAATGAAAATGACAAAATTGTTATTCACTTTTGGCTCATAGAAATCGTAGCAGCTCAAGAATCCGGTCATAAGACGACAACTTAGATAAAATAATTGTATTCTTCCAGTGTTCGCAGCCACAGGCGGAAATTAAATGGCTTATCTGGGGGGTCTTGAGAAATCCTTCAATGGTGAATGCGTGTGATATAACAATTTTGATGGTCTCGGGTAATTCAGCCTAGTATTAAGATAGGGGTTATGGAATGACTCTAAAAAAAGGCACAAAAATGTCAGGGCGCGACTGTAAGACTATACTTTTTCTCTGCATGCATAGTAGTATACTTCTAAAGTGTTTCAATTATTATTTAAACTTTTATTTAATGGACTTTCTCTTTTTTACCTGTACTAAAATGTCCTTATAATTATGAAACATCAAAATGATATTTTCATTCAGCTGAACTGTTCCAAAGGTTGATGAGACCACAGTTACAAATCCAAAACATGTAGGAACTTCATAATGAATGCAATATGTATTTTTTAAATGTACTATAAAAAAAAATAAATAAATAAATAAAAAAAAAAATCAAAATCTATATAGTTTAATCTATAAGTTAATTTAAAAAATGCTTAAAAATAGTAAAACTGAAATGACTGAAATAACCTGATTGCATTAAATCACCAACCAACATTTTTTTTTTCTTTCTAAAGGCAACTGAAAAAAAAGTTTATGCTACATTGACTTTACAGTGGATAATGATTATGTTGGAAAATAGCTTCATGTTGTGCCTAAGAAGCCCATTTACCATGATAAAATCACTGTAATGCATGTCTAAAGTGGCTTTAAGTTGTCATTTATTTATCACATATATTTATTTCCTTGTATGTGGCACACAACTTATTATTTAGAATTTAACTTAAAAAAATAAAAAAATCAAATAAAAAATATTTAAAACATAAAAAAATATTACTTTATATGACTGAATCACCCTGACTGCATTAGATTACACTACCAAACATTTTTTGCTTCTAAAAATAACTGAAAATGTTCACTTTTTACAGTGTAGCCTGAAAAATAAATAAAGTAATTGTATTCCAGGTATTAACAATAATAAAACGTGACTTTTGATTAAATAATGGTATCTTTTATTACAATTTTGTTGCTGAAGTACATACTACATTGATTTTATAATGATTAAGATGTAAAATAGCTTCATGTTGTGCCTAAAATGACCAGTTACCACAGTAAAATCACTGTAATGCATGTCTCAAGTGGCATGTTGCTTTAAGTTGACATTTATAACAAGTCAAGTTTTTATTTCCATGCATATGGCACACAGCTTGCTACAGCTTTTTATTTAGGATTAACTTAAAGAAATAATCTAATAAAAATATGCTTTAAAATATATATATATAAAAAAAAAAAAAACTATTACTTTATATGACTGAATCACCCTGACTGTATTAGATTACACTAACCAACATTTTTTGCTTCTAAAAATAACTTAAAATGTTCACTTTTTACAGTGTATCATAATAAATAAATAATTGTATTCCAGGTATTATCTTTAATAAATATGACTTTTGATTAAATATTGGTGTCTTTTATAACAATATTGCTGCTGAAGCACATACTACATTGATTTTTGAAATTATTAAGTTGTAAAATAGCTTCATGTTGTGCCTAAAAAGACCAGTTACCATGGTAAAATCACTGTAATGCGTGTCTCAAGTGGCACGTTGCTTTACTTTGTCATTTAAGACAAGTCACATGTATTTATTTCCATTCATATGGCACACAGCTTCCTACAGATTGTTATTTAGGATTAACTAAATAATAATAATAATAATAAATCAAATAAAAATATGTAAAATATAAAAAACTATTACTTCATATGACTGAATCACCCTGACTGCATTAGATTACACTACCTAACATTTTTCGCTTCTAAAAATAACTCACAATGTTCACTTTTTACAGTGTATCATAATAAATAAATAATTGTATTCCAATTATGATGTTTAATAAATATGACTTTTGATTAAATATTGTTTTTTTTATGACAATATTGTTGCTGAAGCACATATTGCATTGATTTTTTAAATGATTAAGTTGTAAAATAGCTTCATGTTGTGCCTAAAAAGACCAGTTACCATGGTAAAATCACTGTAATGCGTGTCTCAAGTGGCATGTTGCTTTACGTTGTCATTTAAGACAAGTCACATGTATTTATTTCCATTCATATTGCACACAGCTTCCTACAGCTTGTTATTTAGGATTAACTAAAAAAATAAATAAATAAATCAAATAAAAATATTTAAAATATAAAAAACTATTACTTCATATGACTGAATCACCCTGACTGCATTAGATTACACTACCTAACATCTTTCGCTTCTAAAAATAACTCACAATGTTCACTTTTTACATTGTATCCTAATAAATAAATAATTGTATTCCAGTTATCAACAATAATAAAATGTGACTTTTGATTAAATATTGGTCTCTTTTATCATAATATTGTTGCTGAAGTACATACTGCATTGATTTTATAATGATTAAGTTAGCTTCATGTTGTGCCTAAAAAGACCATTTACCATGGTAAAATCACTGTAATGCATGTCTAAAGTGGCATGTTGCTTTAAATTGCCATTTAAACCAAGCCAAACATCAGTAATTCCATGAATGTGGCACACAACCTCCTACAGTCCCGTTATTTGTGGTTTTAGGTGCATAACTACAGCTCATCATGGCAAAACAGGAGTGATGGACGGAGAGCTCCGTTGTCACAGAGAATCTCATGTCTATCTCGAGATAGCTGCTGAAAGACCCCTTTAGTGGTCCACGATCCAATCTTCCAGAGGAGGAGAGGACAGAATGAAACTTGCTCCATGTCTCCAGAGTAGAGAGGTGTTCTTACTGGCCTATTATTAGGGGCCAATGTCTCACGTCCCCCGTGACACTGAGGCAGAGAGAGGAAGACAGCGACTAGTGCTGTAACAGTGGCCCAATCAATATTCATCTTCCAAAAACAGTAACAGGGAGAGCTGAGCTGGTGCCACGGTAAGGGCCGGCAGAGAGAACGCAGTACGTGTGCATGTGTGTGTGTGCGTTACCTTGAGATATCTGGAAAGAGGCCAGTGGTGCTGGAAGACCATGTCTGCGTATTCTGTTTCAGTCAAAGTCCCAGTAGGAAGACAGTGATCTCACGACCGGGAGAAACAGAGGAGGCTTTCTTGAAAATAACCTCTACCCCAGACGGCCTGAAAGCGGGGACAGAGAAAGAGATGGAGCCACGATGGAGAACGGAGGAGAAAGGAGGGGAAAAATCAATCAAAGCAATTAACTACTCGGGCTGAACGCTAATTCCCATGGATGAACTTTTTATTTCTTTCTTTTCCTGACTCGCTGAAAGTTCACAAGAAAATTGTGTCCCTATTTTAAAAAAGTACTGGTAATTTTCTAACATATTTAAATATAAAAATAAACTGAAATCTAAGGAGATTAGTCACGTTTTTGGCCCTTTGATAATATCAGACCTCCAACATGTTGGAGAAAAGCCCTGGTAATCAATGTTTTATGAAAAGCACCACACTCTTTACATAATATACTGCTGTAAGTGTCTTTAGGGAAATCATCTTTCCTCCAGCTCTTTCCAAGACCAGCATGGCTGTCTGCTGACACTTGAGCTGATACAATGAGCTATGACTTTGTCCAACCAAACAAAGGCAAAACTGCATGTAAAGTGGCCATTGCAGTCTAGATTTTTGTGTAAAACTGATGGTTTGGTGTTTTTTTTTTTTTTTTTTTCTTTTTTTTTTGAAAGAAGTCTCTTATGCTCTAGGCTGCATTAAGCAAAAATACAGTAAAACAGCAATGCTGGAAAATGTTAATAAAAACTGTTTTCTATGTTAATATATTTTAAAGGGGTCATTGGATGCTAAGTTCACTTTTTCATGTTGTTTGAACAATAATGTGTGCTGGCAGTGTCTGTACAAATCTACCTTATAATGATAAAAATCCATGCAGTGGTTTTAACTTAATCTGTAAAAATAATATCCCCTTTTTCAAATCGAGCCATTCTCAGATGCCTGTCGGTGTGCCGTCACACCGACAGAGGCCGCTCCCATGATAGTTGATTGACATGAGCTCTTACCTCAGACCAGCTGTCACAGTCCAGTAACTTTCCTTGTTTCGATGCTGAAGCAGGGATGTAAGTTATATTAAGCGATTGAGGTGTTGTGTTGCTGGATGTAATAATGAACATAGTGGTCGTCATTTACTCCCGACATCTGAGCCGCTGAAGATGCAGTGGATTACATTTGTTTGTGAAGGGAATGTTAAGTAAAGATCATATTCAATGAAGATATTTTGTCAATTTTCTAGGGTAAATATATCAAAACTTAATTTTTGATTAGTAATATGCATTGCTAAGAACTTCATTTGGACAACTTTAAAGGCAATTTTCTCAATATTTCGTTTTTTTTTTTTTTTTTTTTTTTTTTTTTTTTTTTTTTTTGCACCCTCAGATTCCAGATTTTCAAATAGTTGTATCTCGGCCAAATATTGTCCAATCATAACAAACTGTTCATCAGTAGAAAGCTTATTCATTCAGTATTGACCCTTATGACTAGTTTTGTGTTCCAGGGTAACATATTGTCAATGTTGAAAACAGTTATGCTGAATAATATTATTTTATTGGAAACCTCTTATATTTTTATTTAGCAGAATATTTGTTAAATAGAAAGTAAAAACAGGCAATCAGCTACGAGAACATAGACAAATGTACACAGCTCACCTTTAATGGCATTTTGTCATGTCAAGTAATTTATTTCTTTTTAAGTAAGGTGCAGGAAACAACTTTCTTAACACAGCAGTGATTGACCTTGCAAGTAGAGATGCAAAAACAAGATTAACATTGTCTCTATGGTGACTGCATAGCAGTGCTTTCTCCTTTATAACTCATTCTCATCCATTATGACAACTACTGCACTGCCTTGGCATTGAGCTGAGGACCTTGGTAATGTAAATGTTACTAAACCACTCAAGAAACGCTTGTTGTGTTAAAAAGAACAGTTCAAACAAAATGAAAATTTGTACTTACCTTCATGTTGCTCCAAACTGCATGACTTCTTTTCTTCTGTTGAATACCAAAGTCTTGTGCACAATAGATCTGTGTGAGACACACATCAAAAGTTGTTATTCACTGAAAAATATCAAAAGACTTTGAATATTTAACACTGCTTTTATTTTTCATTTTTATTGTCCAAGATTATTGGAGTGTTTTGCAAACAATACTATTTTGTATGTCTTTCTAAGTGAAAGTTTCATGTTTAATTCAATGTGTACTTGTCATTTTTTGTCATTATTTGAGGAAAACAAAAACCTTCTGAAAACCTACACCATTTTTTCAGTGAATGATGTTTTCTGAAATGCTGTCTACTTTTATTACATGGAAAGCAACATCTCCAACATCTCCAACATCATCAACATCTCTTTTTACCTTCACAGTAAAAAAATACAAATTAATATTTTCCAGTTTACGAAATAAATTTCATAAAACATATCGTTACTCCTTATAATATATCATGCGCTCCGAGACGCAGAAGCGGTGTCTGATTCATGAACAAACTGATTCTTTTCAATGAACCTGTTAAATCGATTCGCAAATCGCACCAGACGATTCATTCACGAATTGGAATGATGCGATTGCAGCTGTTCTCGAGTCGACAACTCACTGATTCAAATTATCCGTTTAGAGCGAGTCTCTCCAGTGAACTGAATTCACAAGTAAGAACCGGGAGATCTTGTGAGTCTTGCGACTGATGCTGTAGGGTGACCACCCGTCCCGCTTTGCGTTGTACCGCACAGCATTTTACCCCTTGTCCCGCACGTCGCATATTGAGAAAATGTCCCGCATTTTCATCAGTCTGTTGATTTTTAACAATCATATTAAGAAAAAAATCCATGCGTTCTTTTGCCTTTTTAAGAAAGCTTTTTTATTCTTTTTGCGGCATAGTTTCTGCACAAAGGATTTGCGGACCTCATTAAGTGATCTAGAACCGTCGAACGCACGCGGAAAAACGATATTCTCCATTCAAAGAAAATCAATGCAGCTTTCAGATGCGACTTTCTTCTTATTTTAATAGTTTGTTTGAGGCGGTTTCTATGGCGTTATTTTAATGACAAATGTCTAGAGCACATTATTGTAATGCGTGCCGCATCAAAATGCGCAATTCGCTTTATGGAGGATTCGCTTTACTCCCATAAAAAAAGACGCGCTTTCTCTCGCTTGAATGTGCGCGCTCAGAAACACAGATAAGCGCATATGACAACGGTTGTAACCAGAATTTACATACCATAACAGTAGAAAATGTGTCAGTCTCACACGTGTCCCGCATTGTCCCGTAAGATCACATTTATGTCCCGCAACAGCCCTATTGCCAGGTGGTCACCCTATGATGCTGCGAAATGTAAGTTACTAAAGTTGAAGGTTAATTCTTGTTAATTAAAGTTTAGGATTTAAACAACGCAGATTAAATAAAATAACTCATGCATGCTCATATTCTCCGCTGCTGTTAGCAGTTTTATTAAAATGCTACGCATTTAGCCCTACCTGACGTCTGTTTTTATATTGTTTATCAACAGTATAAATGTGTATATTGTTTGGATTAACTAGCGAGACAGATATGAATGTTTGTTCATAACCATACAGAAAATAAGTAAATATTGTTAGCTTATGCTAACTGTCTAGCTAACAAGCTTGCTGGTGCTAAGTTGAGGTAATTTTTAGATATGAAGTCCAAATATGTTTATTCAACCACCTAGATATTTTAAGTTACATCTGAGGGAAAAAGAAAGGATGTGATGTTCAGAACATGGTAACTACAGTAATTAGTGGGAAGTGATGCCTTCTGGGGGAATTTGGCCAGGTGTGTTTTTACACCACAGACAAGGAGGAAAAAAATCATTATAAAAGTATAATTATATTTTCTTTAAAATGTTCTTGCTAACTTCAGGCCTTATTCTCATGTCATATATAGCTGTGACGGTATGCAAAACAACAAGCTTTAAAACACTTACTTACTAGTGAAAATTAGATGTTAAAATCTGTTTTCCGTCAGGTATATTGCAGTGTAAGTTTCACAGTGAATATTACTACATCACTCTCATCAACATAGTCCATATCAACAACAAAAAAATATTTTTACTCTATATAGTGGTTATTTTGGGAAAATCCAAGTTATTTTGAGCAGTAGGATTATAAAAAATGTGCTAATATAAAATTAAATTAAGTAGCCTATATAAAATTGCAAAATAAATCTATCAGTACTTTTTTACTTAAGTACATAAAAAATCAGGTGCTTCTGTACTTTCACTCAAGTAAAACTGAAAAAGGAGCACTTTTACTTTCACTGGAGTAATATTTTATTATACGTATCTGTACTTTTACTCAAGTATTTGATTTGTGTACTTCGTCCACCACTGCATAAAAACCTTTGTCAGGCCAACAAAATAACCCCAAATGTTGTCCCAACTAGTCAAACTCAGTTGTCTGAACAAAGAATTTCAAATTGTTGAAATGTTAAGGCTTTTTGAGTTCCTAGCATGCATTGGAGCATGAAAAAATTATGCAGTTACTTTTGTAGGATTTCATCTTTTTAACATTTGTTGATTGCAATCATTCTTTGTGTGTCTAGTTTTGAGGCCTAGAGTTCAACCACATATATCTGTTTGCTGGATATCTTAGTCTTGTAAGATGTTTTATAAATGCAGTGTTGTCTACATATTGTCCATTAAGGTTTCTATAAAAAAAAAAAAAAAAAAAAAAAAAAAAAAAAAAGACCTTTTTCTGTTAGCAAAATAAGACAATCAGCATTGCATGAACAAACAAATTTATGTTGGCTAAACAAAGTATCTTTACTGAGAAAATCTAAAAAAAATATATATTATAATATATATTGTTGAGAGAACCCAAAAGTCTTACTGCATCAAGTTGCCTTATTTAAGTTTTCTCAACTATTTATTTTTTTACAGTGTTCCAAGGAAGAGATAAATTCATTCAGGTTTAAAACATAAGATGTCATGACGGAGATGTCATGTTTGAGTGAACTATCCCTTTAAATCACAACAATGAAATGAAAGGTGAAAGTTCACAAGCTATTTAACCCCATTTTTCCTCCCAAAAGAATCTGAGACATCAAGGGTGAAGCAGTAAACCGATCTATATTTAGATTCCCGGTAATTGATTTGAATAGCATATTCGCAACACATTGGTTCTGTTTTACCTCATTCGGCAGTAACGCTACACATGTGGTCTCTGCGGATCTCTAAATGAGCCCTGCGACTCTTATTGCACTAAAACCAATCAGGTTTTCATAACAGGAAAACACAGCGCTGTAAATTATACTAGTCAATTATGGGGCCCAAATGAATGTGATTGAAGTAGTAATTGTTGTTGCACAGAGAGAAGAGAGAATACGCGAGACAGACAGAAGCAGCGCACTCATTACCATCAGCCTCAGCGGACGGCCGATTGGCCATCGAGCTTCTCGGGAAATTGAAATGCTCGTTGATGAATACTTGTGAGAGCGATCCGCGCACACACGGCGAGAGTGCCGGGAGGAAAGACGCGTCTGATTGTCTGCGTCATTTGCGGTAAGGGGCCTCGTCAACACGGTCTTAGTTTGGTACGAGGAATGGTGCGTTTCCTTAATAGGATGATTTATTTCCTGACAATGTTCATTTCCTGCAGGGCTGGCGGAGAGCAGCCGTTTCAGGTGGCTGCTGTTTTAAGTTCGCTTCCTCCTCGGCACCCAAGAGAGCGCGTATCGGACAGCCTCTGCCACTATTGACATGTGTATCAACCGTCACCGTTTTATTAGACACTGACATTTCCTATTGGACCGGTAACAAATGGCATTTCCCTAGACAACTTGTTAACTTTTAAAGGTTGATAGATTCAGTAGCGTAGGGCTGAGATACGCCGGCAGATCACGGCACGGCTATTCGACGGACCCAAGAAAAACAAAACCGGGAGATTAGCTGGTGACAGACAGGGGATGAAGTGTGCACGGCACAGGCGCTGCGGGGAGGAGGGGGAAGCCTTAGCCGGACCACGGTGCAATGGACAATATCGATCTGGATGCAGAGGCCTCTGGTTGAAATGAGAGAAAATGAAGCCACAGTCGAGTCTCTGCTGTGGGAGAGATGCGACGGGCCCTCGTGCTTTCTGCTAGCTTGCTGAATAGTTTGAATAGAGTGCCGTGTTGTTTCTAGAGTTTGTGTGAAAAGCTCTAAGCTCTTGCTTGAAATGTTTTGCTTGAAGAGCGTGCTTTTCTGCACGTTTCATAGCAACAAGAAGAAGCTGGTACATCATCATCATCACAGTGCAGATTGGATAAAAGACACCTCAATAATGTAAAATAGTCCTAAAGGTTCTAGTGACAGTAAGTGAAAAAAGGACAGCGTTCAAAGACTTATCATAACATAAAGTATTTGCAGTTTAAATGTTGCTTGCATGAAAAGATTTTACATGGCTGTGATTTTAAATGAGATTTCATAATGTTGTTCCCACATTGACAGGCAGTAGCTAAAATGTGTGTGTGTGTATAATATAATATACGTGTGTGTGTATTATAAAATCTAATTGTACAGATATTATTATTATTATTATTATTATTATTATTATTATTATTATTATTATTATTATTTATAATTAATAATAATAATAATAATAATAATAATAATAAAAATAATGAATACATTAATAAAATACAAATGATAAATTATTATTATTATTATTAATTAAAATTAATACAATGTAAAAATAATGAATACATTAATAAAAATAATACAAATAATAAATTAATAAATACAATTGATTAAATAAAAATAATTAATTAATAAAACCTAATTGTACAGACATTATTATTAGTATTATAATTTAAAATTAATAC
Source organism: Cirrhinus mrigala (assembly GCA_036247105.1). Classification (NCBI taxonomy): domain Eukaryota; kingdom Metazoa; phylum Chordata; class Actinopteri; order Cypriniformes; family Cyprinidae; genus Cirrhinus; species Cirrhinus mrigala. The sequence continues at coordinate 4,719,200 of CM070012.1, forward strand.
AATGTAAAAAAAATGCATACATAAAATAATACAAATGATAAATTATTATTATTATTATTATTATTATTATTATTATTATTAATAATAATAAAATAAAATTAATACAATGTAAAAATAATGAATACATTAATAAAAAATACAAACAATAAATTATTATTATTTTTATTATTATTATTAACAATTAATGATGAACTTAATATAAATGTACTATAATAGTAAACAATAATATTACATGCTTGTTAAAAAAAATCCGAAAGAATTCCAATAAGAAAATTGTACAGGATTCAAATTAGAATTTCTATGATATTTTAGAGCCATTCTTGCAAGATTCCTATCTAGTCATTTCTGGCAAGGTGTACAATGGACTTTATTCCTATCCTGTTCATTTTCTTTGCAGCAGCTTGTTTACTGAGACAAAAGAGAATGATTTAACGGATCCAAGTAAAAAAAGAATCTCATTGGAATGGTTTCAAATTATGACTATAAATGAAATAATAATTCTTCTAATTCTTATTGTAATCTTTTAGGACTTTTTTGACAAGGGATAATATTAATTTACTATAATAGTTTTTATTTGAAAATCGAAAAATGGATACTAATGGATACAAAACTGGATACTAAAACTGGAATCAATAAATTTTAACAGTGAAAACTCTTTAGTAGGTGGTTTTGTGTAATGCTTAAGGCTTAAGTGGTTAAAGGTTGATTGATTTTATGGTGATGAAGATTCAACACGAAAGGAAAGCTTGTCATAGTAATATAGTTGTGCCTATCATATGAAGTCACAGCACATACTTGGGAATAAGAGTTCAAATTTGCAATACTTACAGGCCAAAATATGACATCTGGCTTCCAAAAATCTCATCTGTCGCAATGGCGATGACTCCTGACCTTGTTTATTTGCTTTTCTATCCACTTTCAGGACTGCATTCGGTGGCACGGCACTCTCAACTATAATAACCCGCGTCCTCTCAAGCTCCTATGATAATACAATATGGAAGAGAGCCATTTGTGCGGGTCGGCAGCACTTGACCTATAACTGGGCTCTCCCTGCTGAAGCCACACATTTGGTAATGACAGATGATGTTGCTGAGAGAGCTGCTCACTTCTTCTAGAAGCTTCATTATGAGCCAGAGAGAGGCAGAGAAAAGAAACTCATTGCTTCATAAAGAAACCAACCCTTTGTGACTGACTGACACTAATTGGTGTTCCAAAAAGTCGGAATCACACCTGATGACCAGAGATCAGGTTGAACTTGGTCATTTGCTTCTCAGAAGTCATGAAAACTTTCAGTGGTTGCCAAGAGGCATTCGATACTCCTATGGAACAGAAGTTTAAATTGTTGGTGTCAATCTATTAGCCTTGAATAGAAAGTCAGAATTACTGTTATATCAAACTTTGATGTAGCTTGACAATGTCTTGTCTGAAAGTTTAAAAACAATTAAGTTTGAGGGTTGTCTCAGCATCGTGTGCTCTTCAAAATCTATTTAGATTTGTTAAAGGAGAAGTCCACTTCCAGAACAACAATTTACAAATAATTTACTCACCCCCTTGTCATCCAAGATGTTCATGTCTTTCTGTCTTCAGTCATAAAGAAATTATGCTTTTTGAGGAAAGCATTTCAGGATTTTCCTCCATATAACGGACTTCATTGGTGCCCTGATTTTGAACTTCCAAAATGCAGTTTAAATGCAGCTTCAAAGGGCTCTAAACAATCCCAGCCGAGGAAGAAGGGTCTTATCTAGCGAAACAGTCTGTCATCACTACAAATTAGTGATGGGTCGTTCTTGAACGATTCTTTAATTTTGAACGAATCTTTAATGTGACTCAGGAAGAACGAGTCGTCTTGGGGAGTGATTCGTTCAGTCACGCATGCGCAACATCCTATTAGGTTCTTTACTGGAATTAGTTAACCTGTTTCGAGTCTTCAGGTTTTTCAAATTGTTCGTTCATCTTATGGGGCTGTCACCTAATGAACGAAAGACTTGAACCCAAAGATGTGAGAGATGAACTAATCAATTCTTTTTCCAGCTCACACTGCATTGGTTAAGCTTATGGGGCTGTCACGTGATGAACAAACGACTCAAACCCGAAAACTTAGACATAGACTAAAGACCCAGGTAAACAATGAATTAATCTTTTCTGTTTCTTATAGGATTATAGTCTTGTCTTGTTTGTAGTGTGATCAATGTTTGTGTAAGCAGTAGATGTGTCAGGGAAGTAACACGTAACATTTTAATTAAATTTTGCTAAAATGAACGAAATCAACGAAATGACTCAAAAAAGATTTGTTCATTTTGCTGAATGAGATTCAAAGGTCTGAGTCGGTAAAATGATCCGAACTTCCCATCACTACTACGAATCACGTCTAAGTTCATCATCTGTGTACTCCGGCTCAAAAAGGTAGAATATGGTGAAAAACTCCATCTTATTTTCCTACAACTTCAGAATCATCCGACATCATTGTACCTTTTTGTTTGTAAACAGTGTTTGACTTACGTGCACTTTCTTAGTCTTTGCATGTTCGCTTTGTAAACACTGGGTCTGTAGTTCCGCCTACATTCCGTGTGACCTTTCGACGTGATTCAATAGTATGTAGCATCGTGAACGCGCATCCCAGAGCCTGTGCTACACGAGCTTTTGTGCTTAAAAAGTATACAAATTTTTATTTTTTGAAAAAAATTACCGATCGTTTCGTTAGATAAGACCCTTCTTCCTCGGCTGGGATCATTTAGAGCCCTCTGAAGCTGCATTTAAACTACATTTTGGAAGTTCAAAATCGGGGCACCAATGAAGTCCATTATATGGAGAAAAATCCTGAAATGCTTTCCTCAAAAACCATAATTTCACGACTGAAGACAGAGAGAAATGAACATCTTGGATGATAAGGGGGTGAGTAAATTATTTGTGAATTGTTGTTCTGGAACTGGACTTCTCTTTTAACACTTTATGTAGATTATAAGTAACTTTGCAGCTTGAAAGAATTAAACGCCTCTTAAAAGTGTTAAATGGACTTCAAACATGTCAAATGGCATTGAGATGAATAGAACAGCTGTACATTATGAGAGAACATTTGTCTGATCAATTAGAAAAGATAAAGTGCACCAAGTCAGAACTGTGCCCAGGTTGGAAGACGTAGCTTAAAGGCTTTATTTTGGCCCGAAATTGGGGAATTGATAAAATCACAACCCATTCTGTACAATAATAGCATGTTTGTTTTTTCAGTGCAACATAATTATGATACTATGGCATATTTTCTGTCACTGCCGGAGAAGTTGATGCCAGTTTAATTTTGCCTGTGTCTACAAATTTGTTCCATAAAAAAGTGATGTTTTTTGCATCAAATCATCTCAAGAGAAGTTAAGTTGCGAAAACAAAAATGAAGAGAGCGGGATTGGAAAGGGAGGCAGTTGTCTCCTGTTTGATCTGACAGTTTTAATTCCAGGGTTAATTACCTCAACCATCAGTGATAGCGCAGTCACAATGGTGTTGACGTGATGTCTTCTGACAGCGGTACGTGGGAAAAGAGAGAGACAGGCTCAAATGAGCTTTCATGAAGTGTTGTCTTTAGAGCTCTGCAGACAGATACCCAGAGGGGCGAACGCACAGATCAGTTTACAAACCACAGTGTATCACTGAGAGCACACTTATTCTTGAGACATAAGACAAAACAGGATACAAGACTGACAAAATAAAAGTTTTTAATCGTACTTAATAAATAATTGGAGCATGCTGTAAAACTTCCTTAATTTTTTCGAAGTGTGTTTTTCTTTAATGTAACTTGAGGTATCAACATTCAAATGTAAAATTATAATGTCAAACACAAACATAATGTCAAGGATGTTAAATATTGAAATATTTACGTTGATTAAAAAAATAAACTGAGTTAACATTGTGACCATAACACAGAAGAATACAGGAATAATTAAAATAATAAATAAAAACATAAAACTCTCCAGATTTTGTGTGGCATTCTTGAAATTACTCTATGAATATAAATGATAGAAAATGGTGCTTGTCAAACGTTTGGAAACATTATGATTTTTAAATTTATATACTCAAAATACAGTAAAAACTGTAATATTCTGAAATAGTATTACAATTAAAAATAACTGGCTTATATTTGAATATATTTAAAAATGCAATTTATTCTTGTGATGCAAAGCTGAATTTTCAGCATCATTACTCCAGTCCACAGAGTCACATAATCCTTCAGAAATAATTTCCAATGTTTTAAATAGCTCCTCTTTGAAATAATAGTTTCCTCTTTCTCTTCTTTTTTCTTCTGTAGCTTGTACCTGTCTTGACACTGAATACTGCAAATGTTGACTCTCATGACAAATTGCAAAAATTATTTAAAATGACATTATAATTTCTCATTTTGAATAAAAGAGTAAATAAATAAATGCAAATATAAATCTTAGGACACAGGATTTAAAAGCTATAGCAGGAAAAAAAAAGTGTGATATTGTTTGTCTCAAAAATAAGAGTTATATGTTTCTGAATCTAATATCTCACTATTGCTAACTCATACATATTTTACAAGGTGGCTAATTCATACAAATTTGTACGACCTCACTCTTTTTTGAATTTATACGATTTTAGTGACGGGTAGGTTTAGGGGCGGGGTTAGGTGTAGGTCATTCTTACAAATTCATATGTACGTTTTCACGAAAATCGTACGAATTTGTACGAATAAGCAACCTCGTAAAATATGTACGAATTGCTGTGAGATCCTATTATTTCAGAGAATAGAGCTGCCAGTCATTTACAATAATGTAAGAAGAGCACATCTTACATAAGTATTTGTTGTTAGTGCCTCATAAGCCATTTCCTGTGACTGAAAGAGTTGAACTTGCAGAACTATTTGAATGATGAAGTCCTGGATTCAGTCATGAAGTGATTTCTGCAGTAATCACCACAGAGGAGCTGACACACTCTCTCAGTAATTGCTAAGTTCAAATGATTACCTAGACGTAATTTCAGCCTGAATAATGCATTAGTTATTGCCATTTTATGGCTAACGCACAGCATCATTAGAAAGCCATATGAGAGTCATTTCCCTGGAGGTGACAAGGTCGAGTGATAGCAAAGTACCCTAATGCACATACTAACGCTTTGGAAGACACATGTGAACACTTCACGTCCAGACCTCAACCTCGAAGAACTTCAGTAGCTCTGTGGATCTAATATGTTTTATTTTATCTCTGGATAAAAGCAATAATTACCTTCTGCAGTGAACTTCAGAAGTCTGGTGCTGGTATGATGCCTTGACACATTGAGTCATACCGCTCAGTCTAAAGCTTGATGTTTAATTTTTAATGATCTATGAATCAGACTGAATCAATCAAAGAAGTCAACGGCCTGAATCAAGGACTAAATCAATCAGACAATAAATGGGCTCTCATTACTTGCCTGCTGAACCGCAAGTTATGTTCAACTTTTTTAAAGGACCATAACTTGTGTGCAAAAAACAAACAAAGAGTATATTTTTAATCACAATTCAGACTTTTTCCTTGCAATTCTGTTTTCTTCTCTATATGTTGCAACTGCGAGTTTTGCAATTCTGATTTTTTTCCCCTCAGAATTGTGAGCTTATATCTCTTTAAATGCACTTTAAATAGAAATAAAATATACATACATATATATATATATATATATATATATATATATAAAACTACAATTACATTTACAGTGTAAATGTAGAATAGCATGTTTCCTTAATCAACAGCCCAGTGTACTAGTTTCTATCGCGTATCTCTGTAACACATTAGTGATGGTTAATACGAAAACAAAAAAGTCTTCCCATAAATAATAGATCTGCATGCTTTTTCTACTGTCACTCTTTGTTGTGGATGTTGACACTCTAAAGCACCTTAGCAGATGCTCATCCTCTATGAGGCTCGTCTTTTCTCTCCTTCCAAGTGGAGTGTTGTGTTAATGAGAATTTGATTACTCCGTCAAGGCTTTACATTAGAATGCATGATATCATTAGCAGCCACAAACTCTGTCTGTTCCCAGAATGGCCACATAGTATACTATAAAAAGACGTAGTGCACTAGATAGTAAGGGAGATCAGAGCTGGTTGGCACTAGGGATGTGCATCTCTATAACTGAGGCTGATGCGATACCGCTCTGGATGCATAGCCAACGATACAATACATTAAAGATACATATAAAGCAGCTACCGATTCATCCCTGTTATGATGCAGTACAATCCGATTTCGATTAGATTCAACACGATGCAATTTAATGCAATATGAAGCAATGGGAAAAGATAGGATAGAACAATATTTGGCCGAGATACAACTATTTGAAAATCTGGAATCTGAGGGTGAAATAAAATTAAAATACTGAGAAAATCACCTTTAAAGTGTCCAAATGAAGTTCTTAGCAATCCATATTACTAATCAAAAAATAGGTTTTGATATATTTACGGTAGGAAATGTACTAAATATCTTCACGGAACATGATCTTTACTTAATATCCTAAAGATTTTGGCATAAAATAAAAATCGATAATTTTGACCCATACAATGTATTTTTGGCTATTGCTGCAAATGTACCTGTGCTACTTAAGACTGGTTCCGCAATTACATCGTTGAGTAATTATACTGTATATAAATGGTGGGCATCAGGGAGCAGCTATTAATATGTGGGTCATTGAAATCACTTTTGAATGCATATTTGCTTTTTACTTTCACTTTGTAGATTCGCGATCGCACGTACTCTGTGTATACTAATGAGCGGCAGAACTTACCACACATTTTACAGGATTAATGTTTGTCAGTGGTGCTCAGGATCTGCAAATCATTCGCCATTGTCATATCAGTCACCTTTTCCTTATTTCCCGGAACTTAATGATTGGCCCAAAACAGCACATCCTGACCTTGTAGATGTTCATACAATCTTATGCTTTGTTTGTATGCAGGTAACAATACAGGTAACATTACTGGTATATTACAGTTTTGATGCTACAAGTTTTCATCCCAGGAAATTGACAGCAATTATGTTTTAACATTTACTGCATAGCTAAATAAAGTTGGATAAATAAGTACATCATAAGCATATCCAAGTTTATTCGCATATACAGCATATATAGGAATATATATTATATACTGTAACAAATCAAAACAGCTTGATTGTTTATATCAATGAAAAATGTGAACTATATTATTGTCCAGCTCTAATCTGCTACATACGATTATAAGGCATGAACATATTAATATGTTATGAACATAAACATCATTTTCTGTAATGCTGGTTTGAAACCAACTGCATCGTAAAAAAGTGCAATTCAAATAAAATTGAATTAACTGGTTCATATAAACAAATCACACTTCACATCAATTAAATTCATAATTTTCAGATCTAAAAAATTAATTAAACAAAAAACAGGACCTGCTAATAATGAAGAAAATACAACCCCAAACCATGTCTTTGCAATTTGAGTGACGGTGTTAACGCAGGACCACAACTTGAATAATAACATACGTGATTTCTGTGAATTCTATAATATCTAAAAATGTCTTGACAAAAAAAAATGACGTTGGGAAAAGTCAGTCAATAAGGAATTCAGAGTTCCCAATACAAAGCCCTTCATCAAGGGACACGGCATCCAAAACTGGATAAGGAGGTTCCATTAACTTCCCAGCATGCATCTGTAGATAGTGGGTGAAAAGCAGGTTGGAAGGGTTGACAGTGCTTCTTGAATAATTTAATATTGGCTAAACGTATTAAGGTCTGGCTGTCATGTATTCTCCCACATGACAGCAGGATAGCTTTTTTAACGTTTTATTGTCACAGCTGCACAAAAACACAATCTTCAGCCCCACGGTTCCTCCTTCTTCACATGAATGGTGAAAAAAGACAAATTTCAAGTTCACCTGTGAATTGAAGTGGGCGTATAATCAAGGTAAATTGACACGCTTCACCTGTCAAATTTACTGACTCTCCTCCCCCTACGAGAAGATATAAATGATATTTTCTTATCCTGGCTTTGTGTAAATGCTCTAAGGTGCCCTAAAACTAATTCTTTACCGCACAAGCCCATCCATCAAAAGCGCAGTTTGAACCAGGTGGAATGACATCTATTCCGATGCAATGGAGCAAAGCTAATGAGGAAAAAATTCTCCATTTAAATTCTTGTCATTTGAGGCGGTGAATATCCATATAAGCAGGCAACTGATTTGAGCACAGACAATCGTCAAACAAGTGTTTGGAAGCCATTGTCTCTATCAAATTTTATTCAATGCAGAAAAAATAAACTACATGTTAAGCTACATGTTTTCCCCAAAAATGTTTCTAGTGCTTTCAGCACTAGGAAACAGCACTAGGTCTTTGATTTGTTCGTTCCTAGGCTGTTGTTCTGAAGTGCCGGGTTACCAGAGGTTCAGCACGTCCCGCGTGTTTGTGACATTCTCTGAGTAAACATTACTTCTTGTGGCACAATAACAAAGAGATATACAGTGGACAGCTTCCCTTCCTCTTTTTTTTCTTCACAATGTCTTCGGTAAGAGAGAGGAAACAGCACGGGCGCAGCTGCTATCAAAGGTAGAGTGCGCAGCAGTGCTCAGAGCTGCTGATCCATACCACACTGTGTCCCTGCTGTCACTCCATGATGCTCGCAGTACCGTGCATGAACCACTGAAGTTACTACAATACACTGCATGCAGTCAGCGTGCTTATACCAGACATGCCACAGTTAGGACTGAATAAAGGAAGTGCTCTCCGTAGACCCAACACTATCTATCTCTCTGTCTGTCTATCTATCCATCCGCCTGTGTGTCCATCTGTCCGTCCAAGTGCCATCCATCGATCCATCGATCCATCCACCCATCAATCTCTCTGCCTATCTGCCCATCTATCTATCTATATATCTATCTATTATCTGTCTGTCTGTCTGTCTGTCTGTCTGTCTGTCCATCCATCTGTCCGTCCGTCCGTCCTTCCATCTCCATCCATCTCTGTCTATCTGAGAGCCATCCATCCTACTATCTGTCCGTCCGTCCGTCTGTCCGTCCATCCATCCATGTGCCATCCGTCCGTCCATCTGTTTGTCCGTGCATGTGCCATCCATCCATCCATCCATCTGTCCGTCCGCCTATCTGTTCGTCTGTCCATCCGTCGATGTGCCATCCATCTGTCCATCCATTTATCTATGTCCATCCATCCGTCCATCCATTCAACTATCTATCTGTCCGTCCGTCTATGTGCCATCCATCTGTCCATCCGTCTATCTTTCCGCCTGTCCGTTTGTCTGTCTATCTGTTTGTCCATCCGTCCATGTGCCATCTATCCATCCATCCATCTATCTGTCCATTCGTCCATCTGTACATGTGCCATCCATCCGGCCATCCGTCCGTCCGTCCATGTGCCATCCATCCATCTATCTGTCCGTCCATCCTTGTGCCATCCATTTGTCCGTCCGTCCGTCTGTCTGTCCGTAGATATCTATCTATCTATCTATCTATCTATCTATCTATCTGTCTGTCTATCTGTCTGTAGATATACTGTAAATATCTATCCATCTATCTATCTGTCCATTCATCCGTCCATGTGCCATCCATCCATCTGTCTGTCTGTCTACCTACCTACCTACCTGTCTGTCTGTGTATCTGTCAATCTATCTATCTCTCAGTTCATCCATCTGTCTTTATTTCTGTTTGTATATCTTCTTTTGTACTTTCTGAAAATACACAAATGTGTAAATCCAGAATGGAAGTAATCATTATTTTTCTTTGTTCTTGGAGAAATGGTGGGATTCTGATAAAACCTTTACTTTTCATGCTGCACATGAACCTCCCACAACCCACAAGAAACAGTTATAGAGATTAAAAATAACATCAGGAGTGTGAGAGAAAGACACATAGAGAGGAACAGACATATTAAAAGAATAAGAAGTGAAAAATAAAGACTTCGCATGAATTATTGCATTAATTACAACATATTAAAGGAATACGTCAGCTTTGAGACATTATTAGTCTTGTTACATCTTCCCTTAAGAAACTATTTTTTTGTTCCCAACAGAATGCACCTGTTTATATTCATAAATAAAGATGAACACATCTTGTTGAACATTTTGATGAATATAATTGCCCACTTTTCCGAGTTAACACAATGGTGCTATTCTTGAATACATTTCACTCCCGGAGACCTTGTTTATGCGCTCGTTGAATAAATGTCTTCTCATCCCAGAGACACATCTATGTGTACTTGATGTCTCATATGAGACCTTAGTGTAACAAACAGGACTCAGGGACTCTGTCCTTTGTGAGAGCAACAGGCCCTGTCACTCATAACGTCTGCCTGGCACAGCTCCCAAATGTACTTGTTTGAATTATTTTAATCAGCTCCAATGCCATTCCACTGGAGACGACCATTTGCATACACGCTGTTCGCTTCTCCGATAAGCCTTCATAGATCCCCAATATGATGAGCAGTCGAATAATGCCATTTCCGTCACAAACCGCCACGGCTGATGCAACAATGCACTTCAATCAGGATATATTACTCCTCTCCACCGGCTTTGGTTGTTGCTGCAATTGAGCAACCTTTATCCAAATCTCCCAATCTGATTTAGACGAGGACAATTTCATTTCAGCCAGCGAGAAAGAGATGGAATAATGAAATATATTGGGGAATATACGTTTTTTTTTTTTTTTTTTTTGCTCTGTCTTTTGATGTTGGAAAAACATTAAGCTACATTCTCTATCCTTGGCTAATTCATAGACAGTACAATCTGAGTCTGATGGGATAGTGTGGAATTGTGGATATTCAGTGTGAAATATATAAGTGGGGGTAAAATCGTAAGCATATGCTGGTAAGATTACACCAATTGGCCTAGTTCTGCTGACCACTTAGTTATTAACATTCATCCTATATCAGGTTGTTGTGATGGATTATGCCTGAAAGGGGCTGTATTCATTAGAAATGGCGTTTGGCAGTAGTGCATACGATGTGACATGTTGCGAGGTGACATTTGTTTGAGTGACCCCAGTATGAATCATATTTTTCATAACCATTCATATCCTTCCTTTGACTCTTAGGCCAGGAAAAAATACTGAAAATGCTCTATTTATGTCTATAAATGTTCATTCTTGTACTCTTAAAAATAAAGGCTGCTTGCTCAAAAATGGCCATATATATATATATATATATATATATATATATATATATATATATATATATATATATATATATATATATATATACCTTTGATTTATTTATTTATTTATTTATTTTAGGGGAGATTTTCATGACCATTTATGGAAAAATACTCAAAATGCTTGAATAAAGTTCTATTATTGTTCATAGGCATAATGGCTTCTTGCTCAAAAAAAAAAAAAAAAAAAACTGTTAAAAAAAATTACAAATTACAAAAAATCCTAACCCTAACCCTACTAATATCCCTAATATATATATATACAGTAGTCAACATTTGAAGTGTATCAAAAAAGTTAATCAAAGTTGTCCTAAGACAAGAACGGGTTTTGGTTTTAGGATAACTTTGATGAAAGGTTTTGATTCACATCAAATGTTGACTACTGTATGTATATGTATATATATATATATATATATATATATATATATATTTTTTTTTTACATTTATTATTTTGTATTTTTAGAGGATTTTATGGTACTAAATTAAATTTATGTAATAGTTATGATCTGTTTTGTTACCTGTTAACCGCATTTTGAAAATTACATTTCCGAACAAGATTATTATTATGAATATCCACAAAAATACAATTTTTACATTTGAAATGAAATATGTATTTTTTAAAAGGTTACTCTAAAATAGCATCTATGGCAGCATTTATAGTAAGCGAAGCCATAAATCTATAAAACTTGTGCTCCAAATTTGAGATCAATATCACGAAAGAAATTGCTTTCATTATTATTTTGTTTGGGCACAGTACCACTGATTTCCACTAGATAAAAATTGGCTTCCCATTCATTTTCGATGCATTGTCAATCCTTATTTTCCAGAAATATGTCCATGTCATGCTAAAGAAAAAAAAAAGTGACCTCTATTTTTAGAAATGTATATTACGATGCTAACAAACCTAGGTTTTAAAGGGGACTTTACAGTCGAAAGAGTGCAGTGAAGTTCTTCCCTGCTAGACTTAGTAAGCCATGTCTGTTTGCTCCTCATTTTGTGCACAGGTACCATCAAGCTGCAAGAGAAAAAGCCTTCCTTGAACTGTTTCAACAAGGCTGAAAGCAGTGAATTTAATTACAGATGATGCAGTGAAAGCTGAAGGTGTGTTAAATGTTGGATGACCCTGTGAACAGCAGAACTTTTACACAACAATCTGAGTTTTAAGATGTCATTAAGACCACAATGGCCTTGAAGAGAATGAGGGAAAACAGGCTGAATAAAATAAAAGACTGAATAAAAAAAGGAAAGAAAAGTAGGAGAGTAGAAAAGCGGAGAAGAAAAAGTCCAGATGGGAGATTTCTGTTGTCCCTGGAGGGGACAGAAAGACTCAGCGGGGACTTCGCAGAATGAAACCTGCATGAGCTGCTCTCGTTTTCTCCTCTCTTCCTGTCCTGTCGTCCCAAAGCCTCATGACAAACACTCACCTTGAGTGCTGAATCACGGGTCCCGTGGGCCTCCGCATGAGGCGCTGATGAATTTTCGCCACGAGAAAGCAGGGGTTATCTCCGAGGTCAACCCAACCCGAGCCACATTCATCACAGCTCTCTTCCAAAACAACCGGCCAAGATTGGAAAACTGAGATGCTACGAGCAAAACGAGAGACTGAAAGACAGAAAGAGAGAGTGGGAGGGGGGAGGAAAACAAACATGCTTCTAATGCAGAGGAGGCTGATACAGACACAGGCAGATAGGAGCATGTTTACCCTGCATTCACGCAGCTGTAACGCAGGCTGTTTGCTCTGTTTACAATGCTCCTCTATGCATCCAAACGTATATATTACAAGGGCATGTATATATCAACACGATAAATACTAGAGTTCAAAAGTTTGGGATTGATAAGATTATTGAATGTTATTCAAAGAAGCTCACAAAACTCACGAAGCTCTTAAGCTCACAAAGGCTTCAAAATATTCTAATCATTATTATTATTATTATTATTGTTATAACAACAACAATAATAATAATAATAATAATAATAATAATAATAATAATAATAATAATAATAATAATAATAATTATTATTATTATTATTATTATTATTATTATTATTATTATTATTATTATTATTATTTAAAACAGTTGTGCCACTTAATATTTTTGCATATCTATCAGTAAAATGTTTGAGGATCAGTAAGATTATTATTATTATTATTTTTTTTTAAAGAAGTCTCTTATGCTCATCAAGTCTGCATTTACTTGATCAAAAATACATTAATGTTAACTAATTAATGTGAACTAATATTAGCATTTAAAAATAACTTTTAGCATTAAAAAATAACTTGTTTTCTATTTTATTTTATTTTATTATATATATATATATATATATATATATATATATATATATATATATATATATATATATATATATATATATACACACACACTGAATATATATATATGCACTGAAAAAAAAAAAAAAAAAACAATTTAAGTCAACTTAAAATAATTTGTTACCTGGCTGCCTTAAAACGTAAGTTCAGTCAACTCAAAAAAGTTTAGTCAACTTGAAATGTTAAGTTGTACTAAGTGACAACTTAGATATTTGAGTGGATTCAACTTAAAATTTTAAGGCAGCTAGGCAACTTACCCAGCTAGGCAACTTACCCACATTCAAGTTTAACAAACCAATTTTTTTGTTAAGGCAACTCAAATATCTAAGTTGTCATCTAGTACAACTTAACATTTCAAGTTGACTAAACTTATTTGAGTTGACTGAACTTAAAATTTTAAGGCAGCAGGGTAACAAATTATTTTAAGTTGACTCAACAATTATTATTATTATTTTTTGTGTGTGTGTGTCTATTTCAGTGTAAAATCAGTGTATTTACTTTCTTGCACTTCCTCGTCTTACAGTGCATATTAATTAGTTAATTCATTCATTCATTCATTCATTCACAAAATCTTCATAATCTTAATGATCTTGGATGAAGTCCAAAAAGCTCAAAAAGCCCATCCTATATATTTCAAGTGTTCTGAAACCCCTAGACAACTTTGTGTAAATAGAACAAAATGTAAATCATGTAATTAACAACGCACAATTAACAAGTGTGAATATGCAGAGGGAGAGAATGAGAATCCAAGTACATACAGCCCTCAGAACTAAGACAGCAACACAAATCTTTTCTCCAAACCAAATTCTGCCAGATTGTGTTATCTGCTCATGTCTATGTTTGTCTTTTCTAAGCCTATTGGATAAAGACACACCTCAGCAAGCTTAACAGATACAGTCAGCTCGCAGGCGCCGCTACACACAGGTCATTTCATCAGTATTGCAGAGCTGACCTGTGGCACTTCTCTCGGAGGAAGCAGTCCCTGACCTTTATTACTGCTGAGTTACACACCTTATTGCCAGGAAAACTGTAAATTTTTATCACGGGGACATTGCACACGGCAGGCAAAGGTCAGGCAATATACTGCTCCTTGGTCCGGTGTCCTCCTTTTCTCTCAAACTACATGCAAAATGTCCTTCAAATGCACCTCAATCAAATCTTTCCCCCTGCGCCAGTATGAGCACCTCTGTCCCGTCTGATTATCTCTTTTATGGTCTAGATTTATGGGTTCTGGGGTTGGAGAGCACCTCTAGAGATGCACGTCAACCGCCGGTGTGTGGGAATGTAATTTATCGCTTTTGCCCCAAAACTTCTTTTTCTGTTTTCATGCAGCTCATCATCAACAATGTGTTTAGACATCAGATTTTTCTCCCTCTGACAGTAAGCAAACTAATATTCAGTTCTTGAAAATCACTGGTAAATTAGAGTCATTGATTTGTACACTATCTGAGCTCAGATTTCAAAACACTTTTATTATATTGTTTTTGTTAATTGTTTTCTCTTCCAAACAATTTTGAGAAGGCACTGACTGCCTGCTTTCAGGCTCCTAATTTTAGATATTTCTTCTTGAATGATATCGCTGGTATTTGTCAGAGGTCTTTGAAATTCTTTTGTATTTTTGTCTTTTAAAAACAAAGTTTTATGAAAATTACTAACCACTGAGTTGTTGATCACATTAAAACATCAATAAACAAGGTGACATTTTATGTGGGGGTCTGTATCACTTTTGATATGATATGCAAATTTGTCTTGTAAGATGATGTCTAATTTGCATATTCAAAGATTTAAAAATATTTAAAAGGCAATATACAAAACATTCAGTTTGGCAGTGTTTCATTTTGATTAAAGAAAAGAAAACTTTTAGCTCACACCAGTACCTTCAGTTAAAAAGAAAACTGTTTTGGAGAAGTAGACTGTTCATCAGAGAGCCAGTAAGAGAGGAAGAGTGAGCGAGATGAAAACGTAAGGTCATATTTGAATAATGTAGCAGAGTTTCTCACAAGTGTGAGCACAGAAGAGCTTTACTAGACTTTGACCTGATTATTTCAAGTGCCAATGAAATTCACAAAAGTCCTAATTCACCCGCTTCCCTGCTGCTACATGTTTCTTTTGATGACCTTTAGATGTGAGAGACTGTAGACTTTCACTTCCAGAGACTGATGAATGGTGACCTATGATAGATCAGACTCAGATATGGTCTGGAGTCGTCAACAGACAGTTGGTGTTAGAGGTTTCGATCTCGAAAATGTGGCTTAACTTCACAGGAATGGACTTTTTTCATGTCACTACATTCTCTCATAGGTGTTAGTAAGAAAAAAGTTCAGAATTTTTTTTTTTACCTTATGTTTCTAGTGTTGGTTTCATATGAGAAAATATACTGAGAATTTATATCTTCAAGTTCTAACTGCATAACAAACAATTGTTACTTTATATTATACAATTTTGACTTTATAACTCTAAAAAAGCCAGAATTGCGGGATTGTGAGATAAAAAGTTGCAATTACTTTTATTTATTTATTTAAATTTGTATTCAGTGGTGGAAGCAAGTTTCCATATGTTTCCGCCACAGCAACTTTTTATCTCATAATTCAAGACTTTTTTTTCTCCCAATTCTGAGAAAAAATATTTATTTATCATAATTGAGAGACATAAAGTCACAGATACGAGATATAAACTCTGAGAAATTCTAAGAAAATAATATGACATATAAATTCAGAATCTTAGAATGTACACTTGGAATTGCGAGTAAAAAGTCAACAACAAAAAGTTATCTGGCAATTGACAATTGATTTGACCAATCATAACGCCGAATCTGCTGTTCTGTACAACAAACAAATCAGACAGGAAAATAGATTAACTTTGGAGGACTTAAACTTGAAACATTGTGCATATTGACGTATTTCCATGAAATAATAAACAGTGTTGGAAAAAGTTACTTTCAAAAGTAATGCATTACAATATTGTGTTACTCCCTAAACGTTACGTTACTTAGTTACTTTTTATAGAAAGTTATGCGTTACATTACTTTTGCATTATTTTTTAAATCTGGGAAGGGCTTGCTTGTTTGTTTTTAATATAAAAAGTTCTATTTTTGGCAAATGTAAAAGCCCTTTCACACCAAAAGCCTCAGGCTGAAGGAAAAGTAAATTCACATCTGCACAGTAGAATGCAGTTAAAGGTTTAACACTCTTTAGCAATAAAAAAAAGAACAAATGTTAGTTTATCTAGAGTAAATTTTGCTTATTAGTATGACTGAACTGTAGTATAACTACATAAAGGATATTTGTATTTTTAACATTTAATTATTGCAGGTTTGTGTCATATTCTGAGGTTAATTTCACTGTTTTTTATTCATTTTGATGAATACTGAGTCTGTAATGCGTTACTTTACTAGTTACTTGAAAAAGTAATTTGATCACGTAACTCTCGTTACTTATAATGCGTTTCCCCCAACACTGGAAATTAAATATATGCTATGATGTTCATTCATGTTTTTCCTCCGTAAAGAGGAAAAGACAATCGGTTTATGTGTCATTGATCTAATAAGGTAATACAGTGATCTGTCACAACACACTGAAGAGCCACAAAACAGTATTTATTTCATAAAAAATTACAACATTTTAAAGCTGTGAACTTGTTTCATACCAGAAGTAACCTGCTCAGTCTTGCTTTTTGGCGTGTTGTCCTTTTCTTTTGCTCCACAATGTATTTTTCACTTTTTTTCACAGGATGTGTAGTGTGAGAGCAGCGTTATTTGTCGGACATACCAACAGTAACTAAGGAGGGCGTGTTTTTGCGAAAGGTGAATTACAACTTTTTCCAACAGAACTACAGAATTCTGAGAAAAAAAGACAGAATAGTGAGAAGAAAAAAAAAAAAAAAAATCACAATTACCTTTTTTATCCTGTGGCAGAAATTCTCCATTAATTAATATTATTAATAATTACATTTATTTAAACAACCATCTTTAGAGTCAATCCCGAATACTAATCTTTTAGAGCTGTGTTGATATATTGCAATTCTTTTTGTGGGTTGGGTAAATCAGAATTAGTCCATTCCATTTCAAGAGAGTGATGCATTTAAAGCAATCAATAGTGAATCCAGTTGGCTACTTTAGCGAAAAATGCCACATCCTCACTTTCTGAAGTCTTTCCATTAATATAAGTGTGTGGTATTTGAGACACTGACTGCATATTTGTCCTTCATTAAGCTAAAAACTATGAAAACCTTTGGCCTAAAAATGATAAATAACCCCTGTCTCATGATCCCGTTGGTGGGATTGAAGTTTATATGTGTGTGCATGTCTGTGCCTCATTAGTCTTTGATCCGTTGGAACAGATAACCACTCAAATATTACTGCTGCATGGACCATTGGGCAGCAGAATGATGCAGAATCCGTCTGCCTTTTTTCAGTGTCTCTCGCCCCAAACTTCCCCATCTCCCCTCTTTTCTATCTCATTAAGTCCTAGAGCTAAAGATCCGCCACACTTCCACATATCTGAGGCCGCGCAGCGGCCATACAGTCGGGTCTCCAGTGCTTCAGCAGCTATGAGTGATACATCATATCTGCGTGACTTTGATACTGTAATAATTCATCTCACCCCAGCCGGCTATTGCTGCGTAACAAACACTGGGAATAATGATAATTCATGAGTGAAAGTCACTGCTCAGATCGGTAGCTCTTTTTAGCACAGACTTTGTCAACAAGACTATAAAATCTCCGTATTATAAATGGAAACGCTCTTTTCTGGGCTTTACTCGTGACAAATGTATGGTTTAATAAATTCGGCAGGGCGTTCATGAAATATGGAAAGGGGAAATAATATTTTATGCTGAAAATAATAAGCAACATGGGAAATAATGTGTTGCTCTTTGCTGGAATGTTTTTCCATGTCATTAATTTTGGCATTCAGAATCTCTACGCTTAGTGACAAACCGTGAACGAAGACACATAATAATGTATATAACATCAAATAGTGTCCAACCTCAGTTTAAATAGCTTTTAAAGTGTTTAATTTTATAATGGCTGTAACAGCAGTGTGCAATCAAACTCCCCTCATGCCCGTGAGAACATCGCTGCAGGCCGCCATTCCCTCCTCGCGTTTCCAAAGTGCGTTTCTCCGAGGGCAAATGTTGGAAATGGGTCAGCTTTACAAAAACAGCCATTTTGTGTTGATACACCATGAATATTTGATGATGGCTAACTTCTCTGTAGGGAAAGGCAGATATCAATAAAAAAAGGCCATCCAGACGGCGTTAAAGCCCACATGAAGGCGGTCTGTCCAAGCAGAGACCGGGTTTAGATAATAATTGCTTGTAGAAGCTCTAACTAGATGATAAACTAGATTTACATTTCCCAAAGGAAATACCAGCGCTTGCAAGGAAGCAAGAGAATATTGTAAAAGTTTTAGGCGAGCGGTTTAGCTTTAGTTCTATGTAAATGAAATGCCGCATCTGGGTATTCAGCAATCTTAAGTGAGATTCCAAAGTGAAGGGAATGAATATGGTTTATTCATTTCGAAGGGCACTGCAATCAGCTAAGGTAACAAGTCAACATATCACTTCACAGGAACTTCACAAAGTTTAGCTAAATTAAAGCAGCTGAATGTGAGTAGAAAACAAACAACAAGCCATTTTCATGACTGTGTTCAATGCTGGGTAGCAACTTGTAATCTGTATAAGTAATTTCGCTTGTTTTAAAATGCTCATAAGAAGATTGCAGTTACTTTTTTGTAGATTATGTGATTACATATTGACACAGTGGCAGTAAATTATTCATAATTTGATTTGATCTTAAATTACGGGTTCAAGAGCGTAGTGCTGAAAGCCTATTGTAATTGTTAGAATGGCCAAGGATCAACAATCTCCACGTGAAACTGATCACGTAGACCAAAATGTAAATTGTAGAGACTTAAAACTTTGAGGGATGGAAGTACTCACACAGCCAACAACGTCACTAAAGCTTGCCTCAATCAGCCTGACGGGGGCGCTACAGCGAACCAAAGGATTAAATCCCTCATAACTCCTGAGCTGTCAGTTGCAGGCTCAATTGTCTTATCTTATTGGAATCTTTGCCTCACACTGGACAAAATGTGTGCCTCAAATTTGATCGTGATATTGCATTTGTCAAGGGCGTAAATGATTGTACATTGCGCAGTTTTTTCGCACATACATGTGATATTCATATTATATGATATAACTCCTCATTCCGGACAACTTTGTCTCCAGAATCACTGCTGTCAATCAAATTGTTTGGTAAATGATTGAGAAGATGTAAGAACCTTTTACGACCTAGTCCTAGGTTTTTTGCTTAGTCTGGAAAAAAAACAAAAAAACAAAACAAAACACTGCAGTACAATTCTCTGGACTCTCTAGGTCAATAATTATCATTAAAAAAAAAAAAAATATATATATATATATATATATATATATATATTAAAATTGAAATTTACCTAAAATCCTACAAAGCTTAAAGGAAAACTCAAAACTTTACGAAACCTGCTGAGCACATGCAACAGGTGGTTCTAAACAAGCATGCAAAGTTTTTAGGGAGTTCGGACCACAGCTGCTACTATAACAGTCATAAATGTTAAAAAAAAACAAACAAACAATATTTTTATGGTAAATTTACCAAAAATGCTTTTTTAAATCATTGATTTACAGGCTTGCTAAATAATGTCCTTTCTCATAAGTGCTGAAATGCCTTAAAGCGCTTGAACCCCAGTAATTGCTGCTTGCAGCTAAAATTTGTAATTTTTTTAAAAATACATTTGGAAAGTCTTCCAGCTTTTTATCAACTCACAATGCCCCTGTAGTTCATTCATGAATCCCTGGCATAATGTAATGTTTAATAAACTTTATGATGTTGACAACAAAGAATGGAATATATTTTTGGTCAAAAGTAATCAAAAAGTAGTCAGAGATTACCTAGTATATGCAATCCAATAGATTATCCGTCATTTAATTTGTAATCAGTATTGGACTACAATTTGTAAGTAATCTAAACCTAGCACTGCATGTGTTACAGTCAAGAAGACGCATTTGTAATTACATTAAATAAATAAATAAATAAAAAAATCACTCTGAAAAAGTGGGAGTTCATTAAAAAAAAAAAAGTACTTTTTTTTTTTTTTTCAAACAATTTGTTCAAAAATGTTGATTCACTCATAAAACAGACTGATGTTTTCCTTTTTTCCCCCCATACTGACATTTCAAAATACTCAAAAATATTCAAAACCTTTTTGATAATATTGGTTTTAAAAATGATATATAATCATTTATTGTGTTATCCTCAAAACTATATACAGTATCTTGTGTAAAAATACGATCACTCATAGAACTGGGCATAAACAAACCAGTTTAAATTAATGATACTGTAAAACAGCCCAGAGATGTGTTGTAATATTGAGATGTGGTTGCTACAAAACACAATTTTGGATACAAAAGAATAATGAACTGTCATGATCCATTGACAGACAAAGGAATTTCGAATGTGATGGTAAAAGCCAGTGAGCTTTACTTGATTAATGCCATTCATTAGATCGCTGTCTTGATTACCTCAGAGAGCCCAGGTCTTCTCCATCATGTGGAAATCAATGCATGGAGCAGCTAATGACGTAGTAAAACTGAGTCCTGTCCCTCCCTCTCTCTAGATAAAAAAAGCTTTACTGCCACGATAAACAAGGTTTTACATTGGAAAAGCATTAATAAATATTACACAAATGTGCAAACTCTCTGTCTGCAGCCTTTCAGGAATCTGCAGAGCTGAAATATCCCTATTGGCGTTTAATAACAGCATATGGATTGATAGATAAATTATGTAATTGTTCTGCATGGACGCGTATTGATTTCTCCTCGTGTTCGTGGGTTTTCTCCAGGTGATTTGTCACACAGCCGTGTGTTTGTGTCTTCAATGAGAGCTAATGTGGTTTGGGAGGGAGGACAGAATTTAGGTCCAACACAATCGACTTTTGTCGCAAGACAATAGAAAGAGAGAGAGACAGAGAGAGAAAGCTGAATAAATAGCTGGAGGGTAAATATGTGCACCTGCTAGTGAATATATGATATTTACAATACGTATACAATCAATAATTCATAAATGACAAGCTGAATTATAAGAGGCGCTAATATGACCTCAACTGTTTTTTTTTTCCTAGTGTATCTTTAAGCTGTTGTTAATATTTTTCATGTTTTTTTTTGTTTTTTTTTTGTTTAAATACCATGTGTTTTTTAAATACTATGTATTTCCTGAAATCGAATGTCTTGACTCTTGGTTAGAACTCGGATCTACACCAGATTAATCCCTTCAGTTGATTAGACTGCAAAATATGTTATTATAAAATAACATTATTAACATATAGGTACTTATATATGATACTTCAGAAATCATTCTAATATGCTGATTAGATGCTCAAGAAACATTGTTATTAATATAATTAATATAATATATTTTCAAGTGACATATTTTCATTTTACAAGTCTTGAGCTGATTGGTTAGTGTTAACAACTTTCAGAGCAATTTTTTAATATGGTAAACCACAGTGTTGGGGAGTAACTAGTTACATGTAACGGAATGACCTAAGTTAATTACAAAATAAATGTAATTGTAATTAGTTACAGTTACTGAGAAAAAATGTGTAATTAAATTACAGTTACTTTTGAAAATGTTAATGTTTACAAATGGGGTTACATCTTCACACACACACACCACATACAGATTTAATTGTTTTAAGAGTTAAGGACGCAGAATAGGACACATGTTTATTCAATAGCTGTTCTATTTCCTATTTGGGTTTATGCATATACTTTATTTTTTAAGGTTAATTGTTTTTTCCAAGGCATTGTTAGATGCCAGTGTTTCCTGTCATAACTATGCAAACTTTTGATTTCAAAACCAGTATCATAGCTATTCAACTATTTATTGTTATGATTTTAAATTTGTAAATATATATCAAAGTAAATAATAGGTGTTAAGTCTGAATTTGTGGTGGCTGTGCTTTAAATTAAATTATTGCACGGCTCTGTGGAATGCTTTATTCTGATTGGTCAGTCATGACATTCCAAGGTATGTTATTCCCTGATAACAACTGGTAAAAGCTAATAACCCAGATACATGTTGGCGCTATGCGCTTGATAGATTTTCTTGTGTTTGGTTAGCTAATAAAATATTAAATCTAAATTCAATATTATGTGTACAATTTCTTAATTCTGTCATCCTGGTATCATGGACTCGCTTTCATACAAATGCAGCTGCTGCTATTTTGTTTTGTACATTGTAATGGATTATAAGATAACTAACAAACTAGTATTGTAAGTACTAGTACTTAATTATTTATGTGGTAAAATAAAAGTGGTATGACTGCACTGTATCCCTTAAATGTCTGTCTAATTTGAACTTGCCGCTTGCTAGCAACTCATTTCTTCATGGAAGCTTTGCGTTCAAATATTTCAACTTAGATCAGTGTTTCTCGGGTAATTGTTTACTTTTGTGCCAAAATAAGTGGGATAATGTACATCCAGCCAGTTGTTATTGCAAAATAAAGATGTATATTATGCCTTACTTATTGGAATCTTAATTCAAGTGATAAAGGGTTTTGAAAGTCACAATAATCAGTGTGTTACAGAGTGCTACTGTAAGGTTAACTCTGCATGACTTAAATGTTTCAAAATGATTAACAGTTGAAATATTAGAAATTTAGAAAAGTAATCAAAAAGTAATCAAATGTAATAAGTTACATTGCTTTAATAAAGTAATTGAAAAGTTAAACTACTTATTACATTTTAAATAGAGTAACTTGTAATCTGTAACCTATTACATTTCCAAAGTAACCTTCCCAACACTGCTAAGCCATTTTGCTTGATCATCTTTTACTTATTGCTCCCTGCTGTAAAGTGAATTCCAGAGGTTGGAGAAAAAAAGAGACAGGAGTTGAAAATGGAGCGACTGTTCCTCCCCGTGGGGCTGCCGTTGGTTGGGTTGGTTTGGACAGATAGGCAGCAGCTGCAGGGGAATGATAGCATGGTTAGCCGTCGCAGCCGACTGCAATAATCTCAGTCCTGGCTGAAGCAGAGAAAGGGAGCTGTGCTCTAACAGTGGGGCTTCTGCCATAGCTCAAGTATCATCATGAACAGCTGTTCTCAGGCCTGTGGGTGAGACGGGGCAAGTGGAGGAGCCATGGGACACTTGAGAGACGTCTTCAGCTGACACACTGACTGGCCTGCTAGCAGATGAGGGAAAAGATATGGGTTAAGAAAATGATTGATATCAGATGTTTATTATGTCAAAGACCTTGGCTGTGGTTAAATGATGATGACTGAATAATGAAGAGCATGCTGTTCATTTACCGCACTTAGGTCGAAAATATAAGGAAAGGAATGATTATTATAGCGCCACATAGTGTCATCTATCTATCTATCTATGTGGAATAATTAAGTTTGGAATAATAAGGATTTTTTATTGTCTCATGCTCACCAAGGCATCATTTTTTAAATCAAAAATACAGTAAAAACTGAAATAATGTGAAATATTATTTCAATTTAAAAATTACTGTTTTCTATTGTAATTATTTTTTAAAATGGAATTTATTTCTGTAATGCAAAACTGAATTTTCAGCATCATTACTCCAGTCTTCAGTGTCATAAATTATTCTAATGTGATGATTTTATGCTCAAGAAACATTTCTTATTATTATCAATGCTGAAAACAATTTTTGCTGCTTAGTATTTTTGTGGAAACCATGATACAGCACCATTCAAAAGTTTGGGTAAGATAAGATAAGGTAAGATAAGATAAGATAAGATAAAAATAAATAAAAACAGTTGTGGTCAAAAGTTTGCATCCCCCTTTTAGAATCATTAAAAATGTTATTTTACCAAAATAAGAGGGATCATACAAAATACATGTTATTGTTTATTTACTACTGACCTGAATAAGATATTTCACATAAAAGACATTCACATATAGTCCACAAGAAAAAATAATATTTAAATGTATAAAAAATGACACGGTTCAAAAGTCTACATCCCCTTGATTTTTAATACTGTGTTGTTACCTGAATGATCCACAGTGTTTTTTGTTTAGTGATAGTTGTTCATGAGTTCCTTGTTGGTGCTGAACAGTTAAACTGCCTTCAGGTCCCACAAATTCTTTGGTTTCCTAGCATTTTTGAGTATTTGAACTCTTTCCAACAATGACTGTATGATTTTGAGATCTTTCCTCAGTAGGAAAAGATAGATCCTACAAAGCATTAAGAGGCGGGGGTGTAAACTTTTTTAATTTGAAGATCAGCTAAAATGTAATTTATTTAATCTTCTGGGAAACTTGTAACTATCTGCTGTAGCCTCTGAAGGGCAGTACTAAATGGAAAAAATATGACATTTAGGCAAAATAATAAAAATGTACACATCTCCATTCTGTTAAAAAAAAAAAAATCAAGGGAATGTAAACCTTTGAACCGCTTCATTTTTATAAATTCAACTATTATTTTTTTCTTGTGGACTATGTGTAAACATCATTATGTAAAACATCTTATTCAGGTACGTACTAAATAAACAATGAAATGCAATTTGTATAATTCCTCTTATTTTGGTAAAATAATATTTTTAATGATTCTGAAAGGGGGATGCAAATTTTTGACCTCAACTGTAAATAAACAGTTCTCAGCTAGGGCACATTAAAATGATTAAAACCGACAGTAAAGACATTTGTAATGCTGAAAAATTGTACAAGTTCTATTATAAAATAAATGCTGTTGAACTTACAATTCATGTAAGAATCCTGAAAAAAAAAAAAAAAAAAATCAAGATTTCCAACAACAACAACAAAAATAAAGAAATTTAAAAATCATCATTAACTGAACACCATATCCACATAGAGGAACAACTGCTCAAGGATCATATATAGACTACATAAAGGAATATAAAAAATCACTGTATATACACAGTGCATCTCACTGTCTTTGTCATTGTTTGTTTAGCGTGGCCATAGTAATGAATACAGGCTTGTTGAATTCATTGTTCTTTTCAGTCCTTTCAGCTGGTGCTATTTATCTTTTGTCATTTCCTTTAGAGTGTTTTATTCTGATTGTTTGCATGAATGTATGGAGAAACGTCACAACCGCTAAACTGAAAATAAAGTCACTCTCGTCTGGAATTGCTATTTCAAAACAAGCATGTGTTCAATTAATCATAGTCTCAGCTGAATAAAAAATCCTCCACATCATTCCCTCGCCGGCCCAAGCGCTCAAATACAAAGCCGTCATTTCGACCGCATCCAATCCCTGGACTCTCGGACGCTTCTAAACATTCGCTTCTCGTCTTTTTATGATTTCGTTTTTTGTTTACCAGCCGGGTCTCTCTTAGAATATATAATTGAATTACTCTGGGATGGCACTTTGTTTATTAGATGCAGTTGTTCATGGTTTTTAGATGCAGCTGAGCTTCATGTGGCATCGCCCGGCCCACTCCGGAGTGTGGTTTCGTCAGATTAAATAAAGATTACAAAACTGTGGAACAGATGATGATGGCCCTGGGGTATCTTGCGGAGATATGAAGGGAGATAAAACAATCAAACCCACCTCGCTAGCAAACTGACCCCCAGCGCTCCCGAATCAAGGCCCCTGCCCCGGAGGCACTATGATTTTTATATCAAAGGTTCGAATGAAGAATCATTCCTCCGAAAGCTATAAATTAGAACGTTCATGCAATATTGATAGCCATTTATTTAATACAGCCACTCCAACTTTGAAGTAAGAGACACTTTGGACAACTGATGAGCGCAGACAGCGCAGGGTTTTTTTTGTTAACGGCCAAACGCGAAATCTTCTCATCGCTGCGATGGCTTATGCCACGGTGATGGCTCTTTGTGGTTTTCACTGTCTGCCATACAGCAAAATGGGGGTCAGGGGAGAAATAGGCCTATTAATATTTCACGATGAAAGAGCTTCATCCCGGTCTATTTCAGCCAGTAGCCACGAGTAGCCTACTTCCTGCGGCTCTGCTCCCATTTATCAATTAGTGGACCTTTTTTTTTTTTTCAGAGGCATAACATTAAACCTAAAAGGAACTTATCTCATTTGTGACAAAGTGTTTTCCCCCTCTGTCCTCATGGCTGTAGCTAGAAAGAGCCTATAATGGTAAATGGCACATTTGAACACGGCAAATGGCTTTACTGTCAATTAAAATCTCACGTCAGAACGTTTTATGAGTTTTTAAATAAGCAAGAGTGACCTCACATATCATGGATTATTAATGCAAATCCTTTCAGTTTTTTTTTTTTTTTTTTTTCTCTATTAAAACACCCTTGATTTTATGATTTTTTTTTTAATCTACAAATTAAATCAGACTTATACAGGACTTGGTAACACTTTAGAATAGTGTTCCATCATTAATGAATAACTATTAACATTCTGGTAACTACTATTAACTAACAAGAAACTCTGATTAATGAATCAGAAAGTAATAGTGCTCATTTAAAAGTGGTAGTTCACTATTAGCTACTATTTTTTCATATCTCCCGGAGAACTACTAAGAACATAATTAAAGTAAATAATGCAATATGTATAATTAATTCTAAAATGAGCATCATGGTAACCCATTAGCAATGACTTAATAATTACCAAATCCTTCAGAAGGGATTACTAATTGTTTGGATCAGTATTCTAAAGTGAAGATCATGGTAACCCACTAGAAACGACTCAAGTGTCACCAAATAAATTCAACGTATTACTATCCAGAACCTTCTGATGTATTTAGTAATACTTGAGTCATTACTAGTGGGTTACCATAATTTTCACTTTAGAATGAATTATGCATTTTGCATTATTCACATTAATTATGAACCTAGATATAGTAGTTCTTAGTAGTTTTCCGGGAGATAAGAGAAAACAGTAGTTATTGATTAGCTAATAGTGAACTACCACTTTCAAATGAGTGCTGTTACTTTCTGATTCATTAGTTTCTTGGTAGTTAATAGTAGTTGCTAGAATGTTAATAGTGCATTAGTCATTTGTTCCTGTGTAGTTATTAATTAATGATGGAACAGTATTCTAAAGTGCTACCCGGGACTTTTAACCTGCTCCACCAAAACGCTGCTCACTTTCACCTCATTCTCAGCAAACTTCAGATATTATCATGTTTTTTTTTTGTTTTTTTTTTTCTTCTGAATGATGCAAAACATTGTGCTTCAACACCAATGCTTTATTTACATTACGTAAGGAACAATATGCATCATACTGCATAGTATTCACTCAAAGCGGAATGGTTTTGCATCACACTGAAGGAGTTTGTTTGGTAACAACAACTGTCTGGACGTACATTATCATGGTTTTTTACATGGTAAGTATATAATTAGACACAAACATTGATTTGATTTGTAATATTTTGTTAGCTCACATGTAATACACTTAAATCTTCCATTGAGAAAAGCAGTTTCTAGTAGATGTCTGTTGAATGTTTTTGAACTTTAAGTAATGGGTAATGAACAGTCACCCTGCTTAATAATAATAATAATGACAATAATAATTAAATAAATTTTGTGCACATGAAATACTGCTGCTTTTACCTGTTCATTATCTTACAATCCAATCAGAATCAAGTATTCCAAAGTGTTGTGTAATTAAAATAAATAAATATAGAACTTTCAGTTGATTTCTTGTGGCTTCAGATATCTGTGAATATATTTTGTATGAATAGAATGGAATGTTTTATGGTGTTTTTGTTGCAAAATATCACATTTTGACCTTCACAGGAGACAGAAAACGATTTGGTTTTAAATAATGGCTGAGTAAATAATAATATATTCATTTTATCCCTAAAAATTTTGCCTTGGATAAAGTGAGCTGAACAAAGCCGTGAAAGTTTACTTACGAGCGTGTGTTAATGTGAGATCAGTGAAGTCAGATGGAGACAAATAAGTCCATGTACTGCATTCAAAGTCACTTGAGAAGTCATACTCTCTGCAAACACACTTTTTAAAGCGCTTAGCGCGGAAGCATCATGCTAATCCGTCCTCCTGCCGAATTAAACATAGATCTTAATAAGACAACGCTTGAAGGTTATTTAAAGTTACCTAAGTAAACATGTTTCGGGTTTCTGGGAGTTTAAGCTCAGGGGAGATCTGTGGCTGTAGAGTCACGCCAAATGGATTAAATTCTTCAGGCTTAAGTAGAAAACTGACAGGTCATGTAACAGACTCGGGGAGATGAAAATGAGCAGAGTGAAATTAATTGAAACAGCAATACTTAGTCTTAGGGTGCAAAATGAAACAATAAAGCATATAACACTCATTTAAACATTATTCAATCTGCTCGTGAATCATTTCCACAGATTGTTTCATTCAAACAGTTCATTTAACTGATTCTTATACTATAATCACATCATGACACAGTCTCTGACATCTTACATAAAGCATTACGATAAAGCTACATTCACACACAAAGCCATTATCGTATATAGTCCATTATGTTTTATTAAAAAGGGGTTTTCTATTGAAATCTCATGTTTAAGTTAGGTTTGTTGCATGGTTCTGCTCACAAAAGCATAAAGTCATTTAGACATTAATATGATTTGCGTTTAAATTAAACAAGACTACAATTCATTTACATCTCTTAGCTTAAAAAAAAAAAAAAAAATGATTAGCATATTATATATGTTAGAAACACGTGGCTTCAAAAGCAATGTTTTTTATGTTATATTAAAAGTTTGGGGAGGCTTTAACCAAAAAGGCACCAAGAAAGTCATCATGCACATTTTGAATAAAATTTGCTTTTTCATTTATGAAACTGCCCAGTACAAAACATTTTAAATGGGGAAAATGAATGACCTAGCTCATAAAACTGCTTCCAGAAAGTGAGCAAAATAAATTACATGAGCAAAAGAGGAACAAAGAAGAGAGAGCAATGCCAAAATGTGCTGTACTTTTGACTGCAACACTTTCTTTGAAAAAGTATTTGAGTTTTTTACCGCTGCCATCTCACTGGAGCCTGAAATTCAATTTCATTTCAAATTCAACACAGGAAATATTTGGTTGGACACACCAATCATTTAACAATCAGTATTGTCAGAAGGGATGTTTGAGTGTGTGTGTGTGTGTGTGTTCAGGGATAGGCAGAGCATGACTGCATCTATCTGAAAAAGCATGAAATTATTCAATCAGTGCAAAGCTTTCAAATCTTCCACCTGCTTTCTGTAAATGACATCAGAGCGACTTGTGCTGACATTACATGTAATGCATCTTAACTTCAATCAACATTCAGTCTTGCAAAGACTAATAATAACGCTTTTGTACAAATGTTTTCAACTAATGTCCTTGTGGAGTCAGAACTGTGAAGAAATGAAACAGAAATAGTGCCTGATGAAACTAGGACTGTTTTTAGACCACTCAGATCTGCTGCATAAAGGAAATTGACTTCAATATTTAAAAAGGGAACCGGGGCTAGTTGTCAGGTCTTTTTTTAATTACATTTAAAGTTTGCATCATTTAAACGATGCAAACTTTAAATGTAATAAAAAAAAAGACCTTTTGGGGTTTTCTGTGTCCAAAATTTGTGATTTTTTAATATATTGAATATATTTTGTGTGGGTATTATTTATCTATCACTGTTTGCACAGTGTAAATCGAATACTATCTGATGCAAACAGTATCATCCATGATTTGCATTCACTGCAAACTGTGGCTGCCATTTAAAAATACATAATCTGTTCTAGTATGTGACTATTTTCTGTTGAAAACCATGTAAATGAAACTTGTCTTTTTAAGCTTCAGCAGGGAGTAATAATCCTTTGATAGACTCCACAAATTAAAAATAATATGAGACATGGAGCTCATTTCACTAGCTTCTCCGTATCATATCCGTATCTGCCTGACTTCATTCCGCTATTATTTTAATCCCAGTAGGTTTTTATATCCGTGTTCATCTAGCATCATTAAGATGAGTTTCAGTATCAACTCTACAGCTTTGCATTTATTAACAGATTTATCTTTCAGTGGCCAGAGCTGCAGACCATTCAGTGCGATCCTATTAATAATAAAAGTTTTATTCTGTTTAATGCTTTTTCTAAAGGCTAAATTAATTACACATTTCTTTCTTGGACAAAGTTTCACCACTATTTACTAAAAAAAAATGAGAGCAGTTGAGTCAATACAGTATGTAGATACTGTCTTCCAAACATATACACTTTACAGATGCATGGAAATACTAATAAGATCACCCACCGACTGCATGAAGACAGCATGGCTGTGAATCATTACTGTGAATCAATAATAAGATGAGACAAAAATACTCATTTGAACTCTGGATGATTTTGTGTGTGTGATTCTTGACCTGTCTGACACATCACACACACAGGACCTGAGCACTGGTCATGGGAATTAGAGGTCTACTTCATTGTGAGCTAATCTTAGCCGGTCCTAGAAACATGACATTTCCTCTCAGTCGCTTAATGAGAAGAGCAAATGTCTGGTCGAGCACACCTCTGCCAGCGAAGTGTTAATCATGAATTGATCCGACCGGTGTTCTTTTGTAATTTGTCACTCTCTGCTTCCTACAGGGTTTTGTTTTTTTTTTGCAACTAAAAATAGCATTTAATTAATTAAAACATCATTATACAACAAAACTCCATCTTTAAGACTGTAGCATGCACAAACATTTGATTGTCTTCTGTGTGTCATTTGTCAGAGGTGATTTTTAGCTTTTATGTGGCCAGTTAACAAATGTGACCCTGGACCCTATGGGTACATCTGTCACAATAGCCAAAAATGCATTGTATGTGTCAAAATGATTGATTTTTCTTTTATGCCAAAAATCATTAGAATATTAAGTAAAGATCATGTTCCATGAAGATATTTTGTACATTTCCCACTGTAAATATATAAAAACTTAATTTTTGATTAGTAATACGCATTGCTAAGGACTTTATTTGGACAGCTTGAAAGGCGATTTTCTCAATATTTTGATTTTTTTTTTTTTTTTTTTTTTGCAAATAATTTTCCATATTTTCAAATAATTGTATCTTGGCCAAATTATTGTATTATCTATTATCTATTCTAGTATCTAAAAAACATACATCAATGGAAAGCTTATTTATGATGATGTAGATGATGTATAAATCTCAGTTTTAAAAAATTTTATCTTATGACTGGTTTTGTGGTCCAGGGTCACAAAGAACATAATACTCTAACTTTATGCTGTATGTTATTAACTTAATATTAACTAAATAATTCAGTGTCTATCTACCAGTCATATTAATTTAGTTATAATCTAATTTACATCTAGAAATCTAATTTATAATCTAATATAATCTAAATAAATAAATAAATAAATAAGATTAAACAAATAAACAAACCACTGAAACACTTAAAAAAAAACTAACAACAGGACTTATCTAGCATACATTCTAATTTAATTAATTTTAATTATATTTATTTATTTATTAATGAATTAATGAATAAATGAATGAAAAACATTAATACTTTGTTCAGCAAGGATGCATTAAATTGATTAAAAATAAATACACTAATAATGTTACAAAAGATTTTTATTCCACAATAAATGTTGTCTAATAAGCATAACTAAAAAATAACTACAATAACAATATTATGCACATAAGTGTGACAATAGTAGTAGATAATAGTAAGAATTGTATTTATTTATTTATTTATTTATTTATTTGGCACATTATAATGATTTCTAAAGGATCATGTGACACTCAAAACTGGAGTAATGATGCTGAAAATTCAGCTTTGCATCACAGGAATAAATTACATTTTAATATTATAGAAAACAGGTATTTTATTTCACAATATTACTGTTTTTACTCTATTTGAGATGAAATCAACACAGCCTTGGTCAACGTTAGAGACCTATATCAATCAATCAATCAATCAACAATCCCAACCTTTTTAAAGTTATTATATATTAAATTAAAATTCAGTCTGATCTATACATGTCATGACCGCCACTCTGCAAGTTCAGTTTTGTATAGCACTTTTCACACTACATGATATTTTAAAAAAGCTTAAATAAAGCAGAAAAAATATGTTCAGACTTTTTTTTTGGTCTTCAAGGATGTTCAAGGTTGTTCAACACCTGTTACAGACCTGCAACTGTTGTAGTCTCATGTGATTTAAAATGAAATTCTCTGTTTCATATGTGGATCTGGTTGATCAGTGTTGAACCTACGACACATATTTCACAGTGTATTGTTCCAGACTTCACTATTGTCATGTCTAATGGCATTTTTTTTAGATGATATGCTATATGCTAATTTCCGAGCTATTAGTTGAGTACTTCATTGAACTCAACATGTTAACTTGTGTGTCAAATTGATAATAATCCCTTTAAATAAATAGTGGAAAGGATTCACAACAATGACAGTGCTTTTACTCCATTAAGTTTCCATTCGCCACTCTGTTGATCATTGCAGGATTGCTACATTGATTTTTTTTTTTTTTTTTTTCAAAGCAGGTAAAAGTGTTGCTGAAGTCCTCAGAGAGATGCAGTTATTATAAGCCTCACATAAGAGACACACAGAAACACACAATCTCACACTTATGGTCATGGAATAGTTTTTTTTTTTTTCACTTCAAAAAACCTTTCAGTAATGTAGTCCTTACAAGAGTGTTCGTTCTTGACGTGACATTGGAAAAGTAACTTTAATTCTCATTAGAGAGGAACAAGCTCACTTCTGTCACTTTATATGGCATATAGAACCAGAGGTCTTACTACAATTGCAATTACTCCTTGCAAATGTCATTTTGCTTCCTTCTTATAATGTATGTTAATGGATTAGGAATTCACTTGTGTTGTATAATTTAGTCAGAGTCTCATCCCTCTAACCATTGATTCCTGAGGATGTTTTTGTGTGTAAACATGCATTAAGGAACAATGTGCAGTCAGACAGTCATTATCACTAAATAAACCCCGGCAGGATGATCAGGATCCATCACAAAGTGAAAAGCTTGTGTATCACAGCAGAGGGGTTCATTACAGTGAATTTACCACCCTGGAAGCGAATTCTGAAGCCTAAAAACCCCTTAAATATGATAAAGTCACTAACTTTATTGTGTCTTATTGCTTATATAAAACGGCAGCAGCTGCAGTATGATAAAAGACACTAATCTTCAATATTCAGTTATCAATATTTATAATCAGAATAAACAATTCTGCAGAAAAGGTAGTAAGGACATCGATAAAATTGTCCATGTGACAATAGTGGTTCAACTGTAATTTTATGAAGCTAGGAGAATACATTTATGTGTGCAAAGAAAAGTAAAATAACAACTTTATCCAACGTTTTCTTCTGTTCTGTGTCAGTATTCGCCACGCATTCATGAGAGTACCACTGCACATGCGCTATGATTCTCTCATGAATGCACGTCAGAAGAGAAGAAATTGTTGAATAAGTCATTATTTTTGTTTTCTTTTTTCATAACATTAAGGTTTAACCACTGATGCCACATGAACTATTTTATCAGTATTCTTATACCTTTCTGGGCCTTGAACGTGGTAGTTGCATTGCTGTCTATGCAGGGTCAGAAAGCATCCAATCATAAGTTAGTGTATGAAAAGTTTTATAATGTGCAGTTATGACTGTCCAACTGTACATCCATATATATAAATTTTAGACCACTCTGTGTATGTATATATTCTGGGAAAATATATTCCAGAATGCAGTGATTTACCATGTGTATTTTCATGTGTCATCTGTATTGTACGGTGGCCGAGAAGTGCAAAACAAATCATAAATCTGAAAACAAAATAACAAATTACAAACAATTCAGAAAACTCAACAGCAATTCCGAAAACATTACGAACGACAAAACGACAAATCAGATAAACCGGAAAAGGTAGGTACAGTTTGAGACAGCGCCATTGGTTTGAGAATAGTTTACCGCTGACTGGACAAGACATCTATCAGTCAAGGTATACAAGAAGAACAGTAGAGTTGTGAAAGTTTGGAGATGGTCTTAAAATAGCTCAGTTTACATGTTTTGTATGAATTGCCCTTACTATGGAATAAAAATATACATGTACATTTACAACACTGTACTCTGTATTATATTACCCTTGAATCAGAATACAAAAAAAATAGTTAACGCTAATGCAAGGTTGTTTCTAATACAGCGGCTTTGGGAGTGACAGTAAATTTGGCATAGTTCTCTTCTGACTTATCAGTAGCCTATCTCTCTATTTTTTTCTTATTTTCTTTTTCTTTCTGTGAAAATACTCGTTGCGCATTTCTTTCAAGTACTGCTCACTGCAGAGCGGAATGGCCTCCAGCTCCCCCTCTCTGGATGTCCAGCTCCACCTCTGTGTGAACTAATGGTTGGAGTTATGTTAGGGTAGGGTAGGGTAGGGTAAGGGGTAGGGTTAGTGTGTGGTTAGGTGTCTATCTCCACCCATTACCTCCAGCGAGGGGGAGCTAGAGCTCCAGCTCCTCCCATTTGGCTCTGCAGCAAGCACCCTCTCATTTCTTTTGCTATTTGAGCAACTGGGAATAAAAAAGGGGAATATAAGTACAACATATTAAGAATTAAACAGTATTTTTATTAGGAAAATTAAACTGGAATTGCGTTATATCCAACAG
Source organism: Cirrhinus mrigala (assembly GCA_036247105.1). NCBI lineage: Eukaryota > Metazoa > Chordata > Actinopteri > Cypriniformes > Cyprinidae > Cirrhinus > Cirrhinus mrigala. The sequence continues at coordinate 4,754,277 of CM070012.1, forward strand.
CAGTAAGACACGTAGTTCAAAAGCAGAAAACAGCTATAATCCCAATGGATTCTCTGCCAGTAGGAAGCGCTTTTGGAATGGTTTCCCTCTTAACAGCTGTACACAAAATTTACTCCCATAGAGGCTGTATTAGAAACACCCTCGCATTAGCGTAAACTGAGCTACTTTAAGACCATCTCCGAACTTTCACGACTCTACTGTACTTCTTGTATACCTTGATTGACAGATGTCTCGTCCAATCAGCAGAAATCTATTCTCAAACCAATGGCGCTGTCTCAAACTTTACCTACCTTTTCCGGTTTGTCTGATTTGTCGTTGTGTTTTCTGACTTGTTATTTTGTTTTCTGATTTGTCATTGTGTTTTCTGACTTGTTATAATGTTTTCAGAACTGCTGTTGTTTTTCCTGAATTGTTATTTTGTTTTTTAAATTTGCGTTCGTGTTTTGCAATTTGTTATTTTGTTTTTTTAGAATTTTGATTTGTTTTGCGCTTCTCTGCCACCGTAGTATTGTTCTATCACCCAGTTTACTAAAGGAGTCATGCAAATTAAGCAATGACACAAACACACCCAAAAATGTTGACTGCAATATGCATGGCACAATAGCACATACTTAACTTGGACTTTACAGTGTCACTCCACCACAGAGAGCAGGAAAGCTCAATTAGCTTCTCAAACACGGCAAAAACATTCTTAATGTCTGGAATATTTTTCTGGTTTTAATGCTTTTCTCCATCATTTATGAATAGCTACCATGATCAATTCACAGATTAAAAACAAAATATACAAGCACCTCTTTTTACCACCTGCTTTCCTTGAATATTACCACATTAATTGCAGCAGGCAAATAGCGCTGACTTCCACAAATAAGACATCATCTATATTAGCAGAGATAGTGGTTAGTAAATAAGATGCATGTTTTTGTACTGAAATACTGCACGAAATGTCTTTTCTGTGTCTGTGAAACAGCAAGAGATATATAGAGAGAGAAAGAAACAAAGACACAGCGAGAGACTGCAGCAAATGGCTCGAGCTGAGAGATAGAAAGATACGCGAGATGAGGGTTAGAGAGGAGGATTTGAGGCAGACCGTGGTTGCACAGAGGGGGCTCAGGGATGGGCCCTTTAAAAGAACCTTTGATGAATGAAGCTGAGTGATTTCTGGGGACCAAGGTTGGCCTCTCCAGGGTAAAAGAGGTGCTGGGGCACCGTCACCTTGTAATCTGTTTCATATCTCCTCTTAGTTGTACTGCAAGTACACTACACAGGCTTTTCTCTTTCTCAAGGTCTCGGAGCAGTTTCGTAAGCCCTGATATTCTCTTTCGCGCTCGCTCTCTCTCTCCGTCCCCATCTTTCCTTTGTCTTCTACCTTCCGCTGAGAGAAGCAGCAAAGCCATGCTGTAAAAAGAGAGCATCTGTCCTGTGTCATCTAAAATGAGCAAGGGATCAAAATCACAAAGGCGCCTTGCATAAAAAGACAAAAGATGGAATTTTTACGGCATTTGTGATGAGTTGCTTAAAAAGAAAGCATTATCTTGTCAAATAGAGCATCGCAAGATATCATTCAAATGTCTTAGGGGATACGTCGGTATAAAAGAAGATAAATACATCAGCGCGTGAAGGCATATTATGAACAGCAGTCAAAAATAGCACCGTTTAAAGAAGGCAAAGAACAAACAGAACCGCTTCTTCTCTCTTTGTACTTTCCATCGGACCTGAGTTTCTTATCCTTATTGATCTGTTTGGTCAGCTGATTGGTGTTATGTGAACAGTGACTGTAGCGTTCCTGACCTCTGACCTCTCTGCCCCATGTCGATTTATCATCTACAATGCCTATTATTTTCAAGCTTCCTTCTTTGAGCTTAAACACATCATAGAGACACAACATGCGTGTGTACAGAGATCTCCCAGCACAATCACCTTTCGCGTTAAAAAAAGTGCATTATTTCTGTTTTACCGATGGAGGTCACGACCTCTGTGATACGACCGCCTCCGCCTAACTGACCCGTTTGATCACATTGTTGTTTTCTAGAGTGCATGCTATTTTAATCTTAAAATCAATGTGTTTTTGCGTCATTCCCTTATCGAGTCAGTCAGGCTTCACATTTGGGGCATCTTAACTTCAGTAAATAGGGTGAAATGCTTTATTTCATTCGTTTAAGCGAATAAGCACAGGCCGTCGATGGTACTACTGACATTTTGCTCTGTGAATATTTAGCTGCCAAATATTTGCGGTGAATAAGTCTCGTGATTTGTTGTGCGTTATTGTGAACGAGTCTGTGCATTTCTGAAGGAGAGAGAGAGACAGCGTTTGCAGTCAAAGGTCTGGAGCTCAACTTCACTTCATTAATGCAAAACACCGCAATATGAGAGCAGATTTACATACTGTCGACCGAAAACCAAAACAACAATGATGAACTGCTATTTCCTCTTAGGATGGGCCGCTTTGATGCCTCTCTAAAGGAAGAAAGCGAGTCTTTTTCTGCCTGGAGGTGGGGTGATGAATACTCAATGAGCCAACAGGTGGCGTGTAACGGTTTGAACTACTGTAAAAGGAAAACTCGTGCTTTAAAGTGACGGCGCGTTTGATTTCTCCCTGCAACATGCCGCTTTGTTGACTCTCTGCTATTGTGGTTTATTTCCTGGGACTGAGCAATCAGAGATTGATTGTTTTCTTGATTTTGATGCCCCTAATGAGCAAATGAAATGAACAACTGTCTTCTCGGATATTAAGCCCATTCTTTTAAATACAGACACTCTTAAATGATCAGCTATATTACATGTCTTTTTTTTCTAATTGCAATTTGCTTAGCAAGGATGCAATAAATATCTGTTAGGCTGTTGTCATTGTTTGCAATCAGTTTTGCAATTTAGTTTTTAATGACATTTGCGTTCAGTGCGTTTGAGATTTTCTTATTGTTTTATGCGTTTGGTTTAAAGAATCATTAGTGTTGTCATATTTTTTACTCGAGTGAATATATCTCAGGGTGGGATTATTTTTGGAAGTCAATTTCTGCATAGACACAAAGCTTGGAGACTTGGCAACTAAAGCATTTCTGCCACTGCGCAGGAAGCAAAATACAGCTGATTTAACACAACACTATGTCAAAATAATCTCACACTGAATGGGGACATTTGTCATAATGAGAATTTGATTTGAAGAATCCTTATAAACAAAACATTGCTTTTGGCTAAGTGCAATTAATTAATTGCATACCAAATTTTAAAGCAAATGTGACAGTTTGAGGGGAAAAAATACCATCATTAATTTGTTGGAGATATACACTACTGTTCAAAAGTAGTTATCGAAATTCTGTAATGTTCTAAAAGAACTTTCTTATGCTCACCAAAGCTGCATTTATTTGATCAAAACGACAGTAATACTGTGACATATTGTTAGAATTAAAAATAACTGTTTTCTGATATCTCTATATTTTAAAATGTATTTCTGTGATGCAAAGCTGAATTTTCTGCATCATTACTCCAGTCTTCAGTGTCACATGATCCTTTAGAAATCATTATAATATGCTGAATTGTTGCTCAAGAGCCATTTCTTATTATTATCAAAGTTGAAAACATTTGGGATGCTTCACAGATGCTTTAGCTGTTGGTTGTCGATCACCACTGCTCTCTCGGAAGCTACACTGAGGTGGTGCTTCACTGCTGAGTAGTTCAGCACCTTGGACAGCAACCCATAACACACTACATAAAGAGTTCAGCACCCGGAACAGCGTGTTTGCAATGCTGGACCCAGAACTGTGACACGACTGCAGTTCCACATCCCTCACAGAGCGGAGTCAGAAGAGACTTCCTCTACCGGATCAGCGCTCTTGCTCTCAGAGCTGAACAGAATGACAGAAAACTCAGCTGCAGGGCTGCAGGCTTACATCTCCAAATATACCAAATGTATTACCAATTAATTCAACAAATAACCCAACAGGTTAATCCCAAATGCACATACACCTGTGAAAAATGTTCACCTATTTCAACTTAAAAACTTTAGTTGCTTTAAAAGTATAATCAACTTGTACACGTCATTTTAACTTTTCAAATTAGTCAGTTCAAATGTGTTCCACAAAGTTTTTCATGCAGTAAAATACTTGTAAATACTCTTTATGATGCAGTCATTGGCAGATGTAACGGTTGTTGGTGTATGTTAGTAAAGGCTTTGAGGTTGTATTTATCCTGTTTGTATAAGAGAAGCTCATACCACTAACACTGACATCATGCTCTGCTGGCATTTTCCAAAAGAGTCGTTCAAGGCCCGGATCAAACTGCTCCCTCTCCTAAGTCCACATTAAAGCAGCTCTATATATTACAGTAGTAACAGTCCTATAATCTCTCTGAGACTCCACTCCTTCTTTCTGCTTGGTCAAGCACTGGGAGGCCACGGCGAGGGGCTGGAAAGGTCTGGATCAGTCAGCCTCTCTGGCAATGCGATATTCACGGTTGCCGTTAAACCACAGAGAGGATTGTGGGTGTAAAGTTTAGTCAGCAGGATTTAACTCTTGCGTAAGACACAACAGACGTACATTCCTCTTAAAAAAGACATGAGACTTCTAGGTTTTCAAAACTAGCTTTTAAAGTTAACATTTGAAGGATTTACTGTTCACTACAGAAATTAGGCTTTCTGCATTTAAGTCTTGAACAATGTCAGTGTTTGTTTGTTTGTTTGTTTTTTTGTTGTTGTTGTTGTTGTTGTTTTTTTTCCTTCAGATCTATTTTTTTTTCTTTTTTTTTTTTTTTACACCATAGTGTTGCTTAAAGGGATTGTTCACCCAAGAAAAAAAAAGAAATCCGTCATCTTTTTCTCACCCTCAAGTTGTTCCAAACCTGCATGAGTTTCTTTCTTCTGCTGAACAGCCTGACGCAACAAAATCTTGGAGCCAAGTGTGTCATTCCCAAAACATAAACCTTTTATAAAGAGTAAGACTATAACATAATCAGTATTTACAGTATCTGCACATATTTTAATGCAAAAACTATCCCATATCAAAAAAAAAAGGTTGGAAGGTTGGAAGGTTGTTTCTGCCACGAATAAAAAAGAAAAAAAAAAAGATAATTGTGACTGTTCTCTCACAATTCAGGATTTTTCTAGCAATTCTGAGAATAAACGCCTGAATTGTCAGATATAAACCCATAATTGCAAGAAAAAAGTTGCAATTAACATACTCTTTATATTTGTGGCAGAAAAAAAAAAGAAGAAGGGCAAAAGTCAGAATTTAGAGGGAAAAAAGTCGAGATTGTGAAATGTAAACTCAGAATTGTGAGAAAGTGAGTCTGAATTTTGAGTTTATATCTTGCAATTCTTCTTTCATAGTATGTTAACATGATTTCAGTGTGAAGACAAACATTTTGCTAAAGTTTACAAACCTCTTTAAAAGTTATATTCAGTTTTACAATTTTAAGAGTATTGGGGTAAGGCATTACAAATAACGCAAGTTATGTAATCAGATTACTTTTTTCAAGTAACCAGTAAAACAGTGCATTACTTTTTAATTCACAAGAAAATATCTGAGTTACTTTTTCAAATAAGTAACGCCAATTACTTTGTTTTCCCATTTATTGACTGACAACTTTCCTGTCCAATGTTGAGAGAATTTAGAAGTAAGTGCAGAGGCGTTGTGTGCACTGTGTAAACATGATGCTTACTGTAGTTCTAGACTAAATGTGAACATGCATTTGCTCATCTCACTTGCACAAAAACACATTCAGTATTCCTCAAAATGAATAAGTCAGTTAAATGCACACTCAGAATATGATGCAAACCTGCAATAATTAAATATGTTAAAGGAGAAGTCCACTCCCAAAAACAAAGATTCACATATAATGTACTCACCCCCTTGTCATCCCAGATGATTGTGTCTTTCTTTCTTCAGCCGTAAATAAATTATGTTTTTTGAGGGAAACATTTCAGCATTTTTCTCCATATAATGGACTGCTATGGTGTCTTAATTTAGTGTAATGATTGGTTATTTTCATAAAAAATATACAATTTATATACTTTTTAATGTTTAGGGTATTTCGAAAAACTCCCATCTTTTGTTCTCCCTCAACTTCAAAATCGTCCTATATCTCTGTTTTACTTTTCTTGTTAAAGGTGTTTAATCTTCTTTGCATGTTCACTTTGCAAAGACTGGGTTGGTACTTCTGAAGCGATGTGGAATGATTTTGAAATGATTTTTGAAGCTGAGGGAGAAAATACGATTGGAGTTTTTCGACATACCCTAACTGTCTTGAGCCAGAATACACAGAGTTCAGGGAGAGCAAGGCAAGATGAGCGTTTGAGATGAAAAAGTATTTACATTTTTTTAATGAAAATAACCCTTCTTCCTCGGCTGGGATCGTTTACAACCACATTTGGGACCGTTTGAAGCCGCATTTAAACTGCATTTTGGAAGTTCAAACTCGGGGCACCATAGCAGTAAATTATATGGAGAAAAATTCTGAAACGTTTCCTTAAAAAACATCATTTCTTTACAACTGAAGAAAGAAAGACCTTCTTGGGTGACAAGGGGGTGAGTACATTATATGTGAATCTTTGGAAATGGACTTCTCCTTTAAATAACACAGTTCTCCTTTATGAATTTAATCCCATTCTATTAACCAGTGATGGTCCAAATAAACAAAATTACTTTAAATAAACATAACATTTGTGCTTCTTTCTTTTATTATTGCTGAAGACTGTTGAACTGTTGTAACTGGTTACTTTTTAGGAAGTATTGCAATATTGTAATGTATTACTTTTAAAAGAAACTTTAAAGCTCAAATAATATACCACTTAACAAGTTTAATCCTCTGGGGTCTGAGGGTGTTTTGGGGCACTGCAGAAGTTTTGACACTTGTACTTGTGCACTTGTGCAAACTAAGGTTAAGATTCCCATTTTCTAAATCCTCTAAAAATTGATTGTATTCGCTTTCATTGTGAAGTGCCTCACGTAACCTTGATTGTGTTTAAAAGAAAATGATGGAGCACCAGGAGTGTGGTGTTTCTAAATTCAGAAATAAAAGTTTTCAATTTACTGATGTGTTTTGATTTCTGCATGAAAGCGTTCAGCGTGAATGAGACTCATTGTGCATATCAGTCTCTATATAAACCACTCCGCACTGCAAATACCTTTGAATACTAATGAGATCACACCGGATTTGATCAAAGGTGGTAGTTGGCCTGAAAAATCGAGAAGCACTGAATTAGACCGTCAACAATACGAGCACTTTACAAACTGACACTTTAGTGAAAAGCGGGAGCTGTTTTCATCAGCTCGGGATAAAAGATTAGTGTGTTTACTGGTCCGAAATTACCTTTACATGCTCTTCAGACACACACAAACAAAAGCCCTGCCATGTAATATTAATGTCCGACAAGTCTGGTTTCGCGCCGGAGGTTTTGTTGACGTGATATCCTTTAATCTTCTCCACAATAGCACTTAAAAAATGCTGCTAATTTGCAAATGGGATTAAAAATGTGTAGATAAATAATGTATTACAAACACTCGTGTGCCTCCGAACCGCCGGTGAATACTAAACCCACGGGTGTGTTTTTATTTATTTAGACACTTTGGTCTCGCACACCTTCAAAGAGCCACAGCGCTTGTTTGTCTTTCATTAGTGTGGAAGCACAGCCTGTGCTCCGAACCCTCGGCAGAAACTCAATATTCTGTCTTCCCACCTTAGAATGACACAATGGCCCGCGGTTTCGCTTGCAAACAAGCTCATGCGTAGAGCGTTTGTCTTCGCTCAAACCCAAAGACTTTGTAGTCCCTGACATATCCCGCTCTCGTCCGAGTCCCAGATGAGCACTTGGGCTGCAGTCGGGTTAATAAGGTTATAATCTCACCATTAAAGCACATCATTTTCGTCTCTCATGGCACTCTTTGCAGGGTAATCCTGTTAAAGTTGAACTCATTTATGTCAGACCATAAACATCAGATGGATGTATCCTCCTTCACTTTGACGCAGTCCGCTCTATTTGGGTGAAACTAAAGGAATAGAGACAGGAATAGAGAGACTCTCTGGGGCAGACAAAAGCTTCACTTCAAAGTTTGCTAGAAGAGAAACAGAGTAAGCTCTGAGAGTTCATTGAAGGGGACACAACAGAACAATTCAGATATTACTGGAAGTTCACTATGTATGGGAGAATAATATTATCCCTAAATACTGGAAAAATTCAATTATTACAATTAGCAATTAAAAAAATCGTGAGAACCTGCTTTCATGTCAGTTTGTGAATCAAACAAATACTGTATGCGTTGTATTCTATGTGTTATAACTTTTACAACACGACATGTACACAGTACTTCATATAATCCATATGGTGCTTATCTTGAGATTTTTTAAAAATACTTCAAGTTTTTATTTTTATCTGTTTCTTTGTAATTGTTTGTGAAATTCTGAGTGACAGTTATTTCTACAGCAAGTTGTTTTGGAGTAAGTTTATTTGATTTTTTCTTTAGTACAGCCTGGAAGACACCAATTATGCCAATTTCTCCCATTACAAGTGTAACTAAATTGTTTGTGAAATTTACTAGAAATTTCTGAGTGACAATTATTTTTACACCAAGTTTTTGTGGTGTATCCCCCCCCCCCCCACACTGCCTGGAAGACACCAATTATGCTCATTTCTCCCATTACAACTGTAACTATGATTTACCAGAATGCACCAAAATGGCTGGTATCTGTAACCAAAACTCACCAGCTTGTTTTACTCATGTACAAACTTAGAAATTAAATGAAACTGAAGCGAATTCCAGATGGGCTAATGAAAAATAAAGCGATTTTTGCACATTTTGTGTGGCTGATTTTAATTATCGAATCTCATCAAGTATGATAAATGTATGTGTGCTGGAACCACACCTACATATGAATACCTATAAATATTAATGAGATCATGCGGTAATGCCACTTAATGCTAAAACAGCCTGCTGTTTGCATTCTTGCCATTTTTAAATGATGTATTCAAGTGTCTATCAATAAATCCCAAGAGATCCCAAATGATGGAATATTTACAATGTTAAATCACACCATTGATTGTCGTTTTAACATAAATAGTGCATTTGTGTGGGTCTGTACGCCGTTTGCCAATGAGACCGGCTCTAAATTTTGGAACACAGATTCTAACTCAACTATTTATTTCCTGCTCCCAAAACACTCATTTTCGAGGAGAGGTCTCCATAACAGCACATGTATCTTACAATGCTTAATAAAAGTAGCAGAAGGGGGGAAAATTTCTAACAATCTTCAATTGTTCTAATTGGCATCATTAATTTTCTCTATGGGCCTCAAGATAATTACATGACATTAGTGTCATGTATAATGCATGAGCAATTTTCACCCCCCACATTCTACGGCCCGTGTGTGTGTGTGTTATATTTTAATATTCATCTTGAAAACAGCATGTGTTTAAATTCACAGTGAGTATGCATGCATTTGGCCTGATATGGAGTGTTGTTGGTTATATAATATATTCAGGGTCATCAAATTATCTCTGCATACTGGTGACATCTAAGACCCAATAGTAAATGCAGAGTTTTACGATATATTGACATTGCTTTTCAGGCTTCAGCGGTATGCATATATGCATTGCTTTGCTAAACAATATACAGTATTGGTTTAACGATAATAAACTGGCCTACATGACACTATGTGAAATGGGGACAGATTGAGGTCATAAAAATGACGATGTACAGTATTGCAAAATAAACTCTGACAATGGACCACTGAACTTCTGTTCTTACCTTATGATTAAAATTATGATTCTTTGAAAACCATTTTATTATATTATTTTACAAATGAAAGCAAGAGTTGGGTGTGAACTTTGACCCTGAAGTACTTTTTTTTTTTTTTTCAAAATACATTTATTTTATTTTATTATTTATGTATTTAGATAAACCACCGTTATTTTTATTAAAATTAATAATTTTGTTTCACTTTTTTGCACACTTATTAGACTTTGGCTAATGCCTAACCTGAGTAAATGAGTAAAAATAAACAAATAATTGTAATTGTCATCAAAATGGTATAATCAGACAAGGGAACAAGGGATTTTCAGGCACCTGAAAATCTTAATTAAAGGAAATTTGAATTAAATAATTTTAATGCCTTTAATGTGATGTTACTTGAATATTTAAACAGTTTTTATAACTGAAAAGTTACTATATTGCCATGTTTTGAGTATTCTAAATAATAAAATAAAATAAAATAAAATAAAATAAAATAAAATAAAATAAAACAGCACAGGAAGCACACATAGCTACAAACAATAATGGGGAAATCATGACACAAAAGTGTAACTCTGTACGCCAAAAAAGCTTTTTATGGTCACTGTCTTTAGCTAGCAATCCTTTGATCGAAACACAGTGCGGTTATGGGTATGGGCCATTAATGTTTTATAATTTACTAAGTTGCTGACCACCAGCAATAAAGAAATCCAGTGTCAGAAAGAAAGAACAGATTAGGAGGAAGAAATAATCATTAAGGGAAAAGATGAAACATCCTCACCATTACATATATTTGCTTTCCTGTTTCAATGCAAAGAGTTTACAAAAGTAGGTAGCCATACTGTGATGTGGTTAGTTTATGATATCTGTCACATAAATGAGAGATTTCACCCATTCAACATGAAGTATTATAGCATTTGGGAGCGTGTGCGTGTTTGTGTGGAAGCGGCGGTGTCTTGGAGGTGCTTGTTCTTTGCGTCGTGCACTGTGGTTGTGAACGTGTTCTTCCCTGTTCCATATGTAGCAGCTGACCTCTATTAGCTCCTTGCCCACTTAGGTGCTGTAAACCTGATTGAGTTTGTCGACTGAGGCCAGAGTATTAATTTGAGGAAAACACACACCGACATACGCTCATTTCCACTGCGCAGACACGAGCGCACACGCGCGTCACAACACCCACCGAGCGTGAACTGCGTTTCATAATTCATAAACTTCAAAGACAAGGCGGACGTCAAGCAAAACAGTCGCCAAAGATTTTTGGTTCTTGTTTGCTGATGCCAGCTCAGAGCTTTTGATTAGTGTGGGTGGGTTAAAGATAGGTTTCTGAAAGGATAATTGAACAAGCTAAATACGGCAATCAGTCTCTGCCTTAATCAACGGGCTCTTAATCGTTAATGACATTACAGGATGGCTAATATACTGCGTTAATATTACACATTCATATTTGACATTAAATCCCTTTCTTTGAGGAAAAAAAGCCACTCGTTTGGCGCGACAAAAGGACGCTAATCATCGAGAGGCGAGATAAAGTAAGACACGTTGTGCCTGGTTAGCTCAGCGCTAGCGCGTGCAATGATATCCAACATCAAGATGAGGGCAAAACACCCTTGTAATCAGATGGAAAGACTTCACCCCATTACCATCTAAAAAGCAAATTAAGGCTCTAATGAACATAAGCAGAGAGAGCAGACAGCAGCTAATTAGTTATAGACCAAAAATAGAGAAAGATCAAAGAGACATTCATGCGTCCATCTCATCTTACTGCTCGAGAAAACTCAATGAACTACATTTAAAAAGCACACAAAGTCAGCTGGGAGTTTGCTTGCTTATTCACAACTTTAGAAAGGGTAAATAGAGTCTAAATTAGTTGCTGGACACTCATTTGAATAGATATTTAAACATCACATATGACTATAAAATACTTCGGATGTGGTAGGTTTTGGGAAAAACACCACATATTTTTACAATTTTACATTTTTTATTTTTTTTCTTACATGGTGCACTTAGAACAGCAAAATACTTTGGACATTTGTCGTTGATGTCAAAGATTATGCATCTGATCAAACGGTGCATAATTATCTATCACTACAACTAGTCAAGCTAGTCAGCTAGTTGGCAGATACCAACATGAACAGGTAATATATCCTCATCCTCAAACCCATTAACAAAAATACTCAAAGTTAAAGGATTACTCCACTTCCAAAATAAACCTTTTCTGATAATTTGCTCACTCCCATGTCATCCAAGATGTGTTCAAGATGTTCATGTCTTTCTTTCTTCAGTTGCAAAGAAATTAAGTTTTTTGAGGAAAACATTACAGGATTTTTCTTCATATAGTGGATTTCAATGGTGCTCAACAGATTAAAGGTTAAAAATGCAGTTTCATAGCAGCTTCAAAGGGCTCTACACAATCCCAGCCGAGGAATAAGAGTCTTATCTAGCAAAACAATTGGTTATTTCTAAAATAATTTACAATTTATATACTCTTTAACCTAAAATGCTCATCTTGCTTTGTGATGCATACTCTGTGCACTCCGGTTCAAGACACTTAGGGTATGTTGAAAAACTCCCATCTCATTTTCTCCTCCAACTTAAAAATTGTCCTACATCGCTGCAGAAGCACCAACCCAGTTTTTACAAAGTGAATGTCATTTTGAAGGTGGAGGAGAAAATGAGATGGGAGTTTTTTGGCATACCCTAACTGTATTGAACCAGAGTGTACAGCATACGCATGCACATCGCAGAGCTAGACAAGCATTTGTGGTTAAAAAGTGTATAAAAATATATATATATTTTTAAGAATATGACCAATCATTTTGCTAGATAAGACCCTTAAGTTTATTTTTGAACATTTATATATAGACACATGCCTTTATACATTAATTTTGTCGCCCAGCTTGGAAAGCAGATACAGTATAACAGAGATTACAGAGATGACTGCTTGATTTAGAGAAAAAAAAAATGGCGTGCCTTTTCTTTAAAGAATTACTCCACTTCCAGAATTTAAAAAAAAAAAAAAAAATCCTGTTAATTTACTCACCCCCATATCATCTAAGATATTCATGTCTTTCTTTCTTCAGTTGCAAAGTTTGAGGAAAACATTCCAGGATTTTTCTCCATATAGTGGACTTCAATGGTTCTCAACGGATTGAAGGTTAAACATGCAGTTTCAATGCAGCTTCAAAGGGCTCTAAACGATCCCACCTGAGGATTAAAAAGCGTGAAAACCATCCAATCTCCCTCTAAAACAATTTCAGCTTGCATTTTCCTCAGAAAAAAAAAAAAAAAAACTTATTATGAAATATTATGAAAAAATTATGAAATATACCATTGCAGTTAAAGAAAATAATTGAAAGAATAGTCCCCCTGGGCCTCTCCCCGCCAACAGTTTGCAGAAAAAAATTTTCTCAGGCCATCCAAGAAGTAGATGAGTAGAAATTCAGCATTACATCACCTCTGTAGCAAATGGGTGCCGTCAGAGTCCAAACAGCTGATAAAAACATCACAATAATCCACATGTAATCTACACCACTCCAGTCAATTGCCATCTCGTGAAGCGAAAAGATGCATGTCTGTCTGCAAATTCATCATTAAGAAGATTTTAAATAATCAGTTCTAGCCAAATAGTGAGTCCACAATCTTTAATAATGCTTCCTCCAGCAAAAAGAAGAAAGCAACATTGTGGATAGAGGACTCATATTTTAGCCAGAAGCAACAGTTTGAAGTTAAAAACATTTTAATGATGGATTTCTTTTAATAAAAACAAACAGCTTGAGGATTTACTTACATGTGTATTATTATTATGTTTTTTATCTGCCTCTCATTCTGACGGCACCCACTCACTGCAAGAGGACCCTTTGGTGACCAAGTGATGTGATGTGATGCTAAATTTCTCCTTGAATGGTCCTTAAGGATATTAGTAAATGAGCAAATTTTAATTTTTGGGTGAACTATGGAGATGTGAAAATTGTGGTTCTCCTGTAAAGACCTTCTCTAAAGACTTTCTCTTTTTAAATTTTCTTTCCCCTTCTGCTATCAAAACAGATTATTAATTTACTCAAGTCTCGTTACAGGTCTACTGAAGAGCGCTTGGGGCGTATCACTCTGATTGTTTTGCAGTAGAAACAAAAAAAAATACATTTGAAAGAGAAACTGTAAGCAGGAAGGTTTTGAAAGTGTGAATTTTTATAATTAAGCCTCCTTCTATTTCTCTGAATGGGGGAGTTTAAATCACCTTTTATTGCTGCCTCTTCCTACAGGCAGTTTTGAATAGACACACATTAATTTGTCTAAGCGAATGCTCTCATTTTTAGGCAACACTCTGTTGGTTCAGAAGAGAAAAGGTTCTTAATTCAGTCAGTGCATTAAAATTATATCCATCCTGTTGCTGAGATAAAGCTGGCTCTTCCCCATTGCAGACACAAACAGCTTGGCTCAAGTGCTGAGTTTGTATTGTCGCAAATGTGGAGTCATTATGAAGAGAGGGAGAGACTAAACTTAAAACAAATATTATCAGAGACGAGAAAATGAGACTCCTGCCAAAGTGCCGTTGCCTTAGGGAGAGCGGCTTGCCTTTATTCAGCGGGAACAGAGTGCTACCATGTCGCTTCACACTCCGCGGCACATATTGCTGGAGCCTGGAAGCTCATCCAAAAAATATCTGCGCAGTAATCAAGACAAGCACTTAAGCCTCTAAAGATTTCTCAGTTTATTTATTTATTTCATTTTATTCGTTTATTTCCTTCTCCCATAGGGAAGACGTTGATTTGATGCATATGCAGTTTTCCTAAAATTGCCTTGTAAACATCCCACAGTTGGTAGTTGGTACAGTTGGACATTTTGTTGGAGAGGCGGTTGGCAGAATCAAATGAAAGTACTAAAAATGTGAATGTTTACACGAGTTTGAGCCTCTTTGGAAGTAGTGGCGGCTTGTTGGTTAAGGGTCTGGGCCGTAAACGAAAAGATTGGCTGTCTGAGATTATGTTGCCTGACAAATATCTAGTACCAATTATCACATGCAAGCTAAAGATATTTTACAAGTCAGCTCATACAAAAACGTATGATTTTTACTCCCACTGACACAAACCAACACCATTTAAAATCAATACAATACAGGAATTAACATTGATTTTAACAAAAGGACATTTGCTAATGTCACAAATTCAATTAAATGGTCTTCTAAATATATTTGTACAATAAAAGATTACAAGTGTAAGTCAATGACCTGTATTACACCATCATTAAAAAAATGACATCAAATGTGATTTAAAACAATAAAAGAGTCCCGTACAGTTTGCATGTTATATTATGAGTTTTCTAAAGCAATATCATTCAAATATTGCATGTTAAAATCTGGCATGTTGACATGAATATAAATGAAATTTGTGTGCATGCATCTTCTTTTAAACCAACTAACTGTCACAATTTGTATAGGAGTCGAAGCACGCAGAGAAACGTTAAACAGTCTTTATTGACGAAACACGGGGTAATCCAAAACAGAGGCTTTGGAATGATATGAATTCATAAGATATGAATCTTATTTTATCATATTAACTGTTATAAATTTGACTGATAATCTTAGTGAAATGCAAATTGTTGTAATATGCTTATGACTCACAAATGTAATGCTGAGTTAACTGAAATGCAGCCTTCCATTTGCGAAATGGCCGATGTAGACCCAGCAAACACAGACTGAACAGACTGGTGCTTATGGTGCGTTCAAGTCATGTCGGATGATTCGTATTTACGAGCTGAACGCACATGAACGCCACCACAAAGTCGTTATTACGAGTGGGAAATTCTAAATTTTCATTAAGCCCCAAGTTTCCGAGTCGGGGGCGTGTCAGTGAAAAAACGTGTCGGATGCAATGGACACAGCCAAAGACAATAGGCCTATTTCACAATATGTCTGCCAAGAATGGAAGTAGGGAAGCGGTACCCGTTACGATCGTCATTCATTCATTCATTGTCAGTGAGAGTGCAAACTCGTTTTCTCCCAATCATTAACAAATTTACCAACAATAAGAATAGCAGATGTTGTCCGTTTTGTTGATAGTTTTCAGTGAGATGTGAGGCGATCAAAACTGGACAGGGGTTATAAATTCTTTTTTGAGCAATTTATATTTGATTATCAAGGTATGTGTATTATATTAGACAGCTCCCATGATAGCTAATTTCCGAATTATCAATGTTGTTTTTATGGATTAATTTAAAAGTTGTTTATTAATAATAATAAAAATAATAATAATAAAAATGTCCTGTTAATAACTGTGTTTATGTGTGTGTTTGGACACTGCAGTCTCAAACATTATTGTAGGGAAAGGGGTAATCGGGCCAGTGTTATAGGTCATTAAGAAAGGGTGAGGAACCACATCAGCTTGAGGTAAATACATTCAGGATTTAGGTAATGACTGTTTATAATGCATTACTTGTCTCAATGTAAATATCAAACGTAGCGATTAAGTCTAGCAGTAAGAGCACCAGCTGCAGTTAAGCAATTAAATGTGTTATTATAATTATAATATGAAAATTAAAATTACGGGTAATAATAGATTATGATATATATATATATATATATATATATATATATATATATATATATATATATATATATATATATATATATATACATATATATATATACATATATATATATGCTACAAGATTGACTATTTTTAGTCTCCGCCATTCTGGCAGCACTTTCACCAGAAAAGAGTTTTCCCTACTTCTGGCTCACGGATGTCACGTTGTGAAATAGACCTATAGATATGCAGCGTCTGTATTGACGGTAAATTTGTTGAAATAAATAATTTTTTATTTTTTTGTAATGTACAATAAAACTATATAAGTTACATATACAAATTATTATGTTACTGTATAATTACCTATGATGCAGTTTAAATCACCTTCACAAATTGAATAAAAACAGAAAAAAGCAAAAACACAATGATGCACACTCTTTATTTGTCATATTGTAGATGCAGAGTTAAAAAAAAAAAAAAAAAGAACAAAAAAAAAAAAAAAACATAATAAATAAAATAAAAACGTTGAATTTTATGTAGAAAAGGTAAATCGGCATCTTGTTCTGACCAAAGTGACTTGAACGCGCCTGACATCGTAATGATGACTTGTCAACTCGTAAGTACAAATGTCCCAGGAGGACTTGAACGCAGCATTAAATGCACAGGATAAGGAGGGACTAATCACAAGTGTCACGAATCTGGTCCTGAACGCCAGTCCGCTTACCACCAGAGGTCGCCTTGCCATTTACATTGCAGAGACTGTTGCACCACACCCCGGATTACGTTCCCGATCATCCATTGCACTGATTACACATTCACAGCGGCAGCCAATCATGAACGGTATAAATACGATGCCCTTCCCACCATTCTGGGCCGAGTATTGCACTGCGTTTAGCACTCTTTTTGTGTTGGCTGCCGTACAGAGCCACTTTATCAATCCTTAGTCTACTTCAGTCGTGTTTTCTAGTTTATCCTTGTCTTGTATCCTCGCCTTGTTATATCATCTTTTCTGCCTTCAGCCTGCCCTGGACTTTTCGCCCGTCGTGGATTTAACCTTTTGCCTTGTAGTTCGGACTCTGTTCGCCCCTTGTATGAACTCTCGCCTATCTATTTGGAGTACCCGTTTTCCTTGTCCCTTGTATTACGTTCGCCGCTGATCGACCCTTGCCTGTCTTAAGGATTACTCTTGTGTCTTGCTCTGATATAACTCCGTTACAACAAGACACACCTGAAAGACATAATTACACATGGGGAGGGAAAACACACACAAAACAGTCCATGGGCGTGACACCAACTAACTAATAGGGATGGGATGATAAATCGATAAATTCAGCATCGATTCGAGATTTTCTGAACACATCACGATTCTTTCTCAAATCGATTCTAAGCTTAGTTTTGAACAGAAGATGGCACTGCTTGCTTTAGAAACAGTCGTGCTCTGCTTGTTTCCAAATCCTTACACGCACTTGAACCTAAAATAATCATTCATACAATTTGAAAAGGTTGAAGCGAATTACAATTGTGTTCACAGTGGGCTGTGTTTACACTAATCTCACGTCATAAAAGCATTCTGAGCCGAGGTAAAATGACATGACTCAGCCGAACGCACACCTGCTCTTCAGTACTCTTCTTCATGAGCGTTTGAAAAAAAACTAGATTAGAGTGCCACTTGCTCTTAAAATCTAAGCTCAGAATCAATTCCAAAGAGAATCGCAATGCATTCGGAAGATCTCAGAATAGATCCACGAATCGATTTATCATCCCATCCCTACTAACTAATAATAATAATAATAATTATTATTATTATTATTACTATTATTACTACTATTATGATTATTATTATTATTATTATTATTATTATTATTGAAATTCAGGCCAGGTTTACTTTTTTTCTACTTAAATTATTATGAATTCAGAGTGTGATCAATTAGGTACAGATACATACATTTTGACAGCATGATGTATATTTTATAAAAATACTTTTGAAAGATGATGACCCTGATCTGTAGCTCATTTCACTGTATACGGTTTTTGTTATAGATCATGGTTACAGTACAGTATGTACTCTCTCTCTCTCTCTCTCTCTCTCTCTCTCTCTCTCTCTGGATCAAAGCATCCACGATTGGAGGATCAAAGAAATCATATCTATAAAATCGGAGCCTGGACTAGAGGCTGGTCAGGCTCACCCATCATACTGGACTCCCAACCCACAAGTCATGCCCTCCCATGCCATGTTCTATGTGAGCATAAGCTCATGTAGCAGTGAGAAATGCGCTGCGCTCCTTCTGAAGAAAGTGTACGCTGCGTAAATTGGAGAGATAACTAACTCTAGCCCACGTGAGAATACTGTGAGGGAGAAGCCTTTTAATTGGGTTCCTGTTTCATTGTGTTGTTACATTCGTTAGTGAGCCAGATTTCAGTGTTTTCCTTTTGTTTCTGTTCTTTACAGTTGGTTTCCTTTAACAGTTACAATTTATTTTTGATGTTTTTTTTTTTTTGTTTTTTTTTAAATGCGCTATTTGATCACTGTTTACTTAAAAGCCATGATGTGTCTAGTAATACAGCCTAACAAATATCATATATTTCAACGCCTTTTCCATGAAAATAAGGTCAAGACAATGTAGATTTTGTAGATGCAAAAAGTGTAGCTGAAAACTTGCCGATGGAGTAGCTGAAAACTCGCCGATTTTGTTCAGTGATTTAGTTGATTGCTAATGCCTTTAAGACCGCAGGGCGGCCGAAGTGCACTCTTCCAATGACCTCTATTGATTTCTGCCTGCTTTAGACTTAAGCTGCCTCTACTCTGTTAATGTAAATGCTTTGGAAGTGTGTTGCGATGGACATCTAAGAAAACATTTTCTAGTTTTCACAAAGATTAGAAGCCTAGTACTTCACTCATGTCACTGAAATTGGACAGATTTAAAATATGGCACAAACAGATGTACAGATTACATTAAATACTTCAGTCACTGTAGCTTGAAGTCTGAGAAAGAACAGTTCGGAAGGATTTCCAATTGATTTTAGCTGCACACTAAACCAGTTAAACCTGTTAGAAGTGAGCGCTTAGTCTTATCCAGATGGTCAACAGGGCAACTTTTCCACAATGTTGCCTGGCAACAACACTGGAGGGAGGCAAACAAATGCAACAAAAGATAAATTGTTTATATATTAAGCTTTAGAAGTAAATCTCAGGGTTGCATAAGCTAGTTGCCCAGATTGACATATTCTTTCTTATTTCGAGTGCTGTTACTCAGCAACACTGTTATAAAAAGTAGTTTTAAAGACTTTGTTCACTTGAAAACAAAATTCTGTTATAATTTAGTCACCTTCGTGTTGTTGCTGAACACAAAATGAGATGTTTTGAAGAATGAGATTCTGTTGGTGCATGATAAATGGAGTTTTGTACTATCACATTCAAACCCAGCATCATAAAGGTAGATTCCTGAAGCCATACAATAGCTCTGTGTGAGGAAAAGACTGAAACTGTTATTTGCTAAAGATCTTTTTAACTTTTGATGACAAATGTAGTTGGTTCTCACATGTCTGGTGATCAATTTTGAAACAATTCTTGAATGTTAAAGATATTCTATGATTTCTGGCCTTTTTGGAGCAGTAAAATATCACTATAAGCTTTGTTGTTTCCACCATTGAATATACATTTAAAAAATAAATGGGTAATTGTGACTTTTTATCTCACAATTCCAATTTTTTTCTCAGAATTGCGTGATATAAACTCACACTTGCAAATTAAAAAGTCAGAATTTGTGGAGAAAACAGAAAAACAGAATTTTTAAACTA
The DNA here is from genome assembly GCA_036247105.1 of Cirrhinus mrigala. Lineage (NCBI taxonomy): Eukaryota > Metazoa > Chordata > Actinopteri > Cypriniformes > Cyprinidae > Cirrhinus > Cirrhinus mrigala. The sequence goes on from CM070012.1 coordinate 4,774,309, forward strand.
CTGCAACTTGAGATATGAAGTGTGCGACTATTTCTCAGAATTGCTACTCATATCTCGCAAGTCTGATCTTTTTTTCTCAGAGTTACAAGTTTAAATCTTCGCAATTCTGAATTTTTTTCTCACAATCTCAAGTTTATTCTCACAATTATGTTTCTATTTCTCAAAATTGCAACTTTATTTCTCAGAAATTTGAGTTTAAATCTCGTAATTCTTTCTCACTTTCTCATTTTATATCACTCAATTCTGGGCAATATAAAATAAAATAAAAAGGGTTGGTTTGCTCTACTGGACAGTGAACTATATGCATTTCTTTACTTTTTGAAGACATAGCTGTTATTTTAACACACAAATGTTTTTGGTTTTCACCCCAATTTGGATGAATACCATCAAACTGTTTACTTCACAAAGTTTTGATCATGCTTTACTGGCCAACGGAGCAAACCAACCCCATGACATCACACAATGGATGGAAATGCCCTTATTTCAAAAGCTTTAACAAAACATCTTTGTGTAACCAGGAGTGATTGACGAGAGGCGAGCGGATCCATATGCGAGCTTTATTAAACGAACAAACAGGTACAAGGTGAGCAGGCAGGGTCGAGACAGGAGCAGACAGGAATATAACAGGCAATCGTAGAGAATAGTCCGATAAACAAGAGCGATAAATCACAAGGCAGGCGGCTAGACCGACGTAAACGAGAAAACCAGGCGGGAGATCAAAAAACCAGGAACTAGGAAAACAACAAAACAATAACAACAATCCATGAAGTGCAACTGGGGAGGACCGGGGTCTTTATAGAATGCCTGATTGGTCACACAGGAGGCGGGGTGGACCTCCAGGGCGGTACAGGAATCTGCGTCACGGTCTGGGACCTGGGGAAAGCAGGGACAGAGGAAGCAGACAGAAGAGGGGGAGAAGGCGCAGCAGCCCTCCGGGGCGGAACAGGAACCTGCGTCATGGACTGGGACCTGGGGAGAGCAGGGACAGAGGAGGCAGAGAGAACAGGGAGAGAAGCAGAGAGACCACAGGATAACGCCGCCTCCCTCGGAGGATCCACAGCCGAAGCTGACACCTCAGGAGGCATTGGCGCGGCTTCTCTGACAGGGAAGGCCTCTGGAGCTGACTCGTGGCCAGACGGGGCCTCTGGAGCAGACTTGCGACCAGACGGGACCTCTGGAGCTGACTCGAGACCAGGCGGGAGCTCTGGAGCAGGAAACCGCGTTATGGCCTGGGACCTAGGAACAGCAGAGACAGAGGAGGCAGACAGAATAAGGGGAGAAGCAAAGAGGTTGTAGAGGGATGCCGCCTCCGTGGGAGGATCTACAGCCAAGGCTGACACCTCAGGAGGCATTGGCATGGCTTCTCCAAGTGAGGGGAGCTCTGGAGCAGGCTTGTGATCAGACGGGAGCTCTGGAGCAGGCTTGTGATCAGACGGGAGCTCTGGAGCAGGCTTGTGATCAGACGGGAGCTCTGGAGCAGGCTTGTGATCAGACGGGCGCTCTGGAGCAGGCTTGTGATCAGACGGGCGCTCTGGAGCTGGCTTGTGATCAGACGGGAGCTCTGGAGCTGGCTTGTGATCAGACGTGACCTCAGGAGCTGAGTGTGCAGCCCACATACTGAGAATGGTGATAGCCATCACACTGGCCGACATGATGTGACTTGACTCTGGGCGGTCAGACGAGACGTGACTTGACTCTGGGCCGTCAGGCGGGACGTGGCTAGACTCTGGGCCGTCAGGCGGGACGTGGCTAGACTCTGGGCCGTCAGCAATAACTTGACTTGGCTCGTGAAGATCAGTTGTGGCTTGACCTGGTTCGTGGAGATCGGCTGTGAATTGACTTGATTTGTGAAGATCAGTAGTGACCTGATTTGACTCATGAAACACAGCTGCAACTTGACTTGGAAACTTGACTTGACTCAGGAAATGCAGCTGCAACCTTATATGGCTCTGATATGGCAGCTGTGACGTGACGGAGCTCTGTTTCCGCCGCCATCTTGTGACCGGGCTCCGCCGTCGCCGCCATCTTTTGAGCGCGCGCCGGCGCTGCCGCCATCTTGTGAACGGGCCCCGCTGTCGCCGCCATAGCTTGAGCGCGCTCCTGCACGGCCGCCCTCTCACGAGCGATCCAGGCGGCAAACGTGTTTGTGGGATCGTACTCCGGCATGACCGCCAATTTACGAGCGGGACGTGCGTTCGCCATTGCCGCGTTGTTGCGTTCCCTCTGCGCGACCCCCACGGTGCACGGCGAACCCACACACAACAGTGCAAAGTTCAAAAATGCCTCCAGCGACGAACGCGGACCCTCTCGTCTCAATTGTGTGCAGAGGGGCTGGTTCACGCCATTGCAAAAAATCTCAATTTTTATACAGTCCGGGAGAGTGGAATAGTTTGATATTGAGAGAAACTCACGGGTGTATTGATCCAGTGTGTGTGATTTCTGTTTAATCCTGCAAAGAATTATGTCCGTGTCCATATCAGCTGAATGTCCGGGGTGAAAGCTGCTGGATCCTGTGGTGATGGATTGTCCTGTAACCAGGAGTGATTGACGAGAGGCGAGCGGATCCATATGCGAGCTTTATTAAACGAACAAACAGGTACAAGGTGAGCAGGCAGGGTCGAGACAGGAGCAGACAGGAATATAACAGGCAATCGTAGAGAATAGTCCGATAAACAAGAGCGATAAATCACAAGGCAGGCGGCTAGACAGACGTAAACGAGAAAACCAGGCGGGAGATCAAAAAACCAGGAACTAGGAAAACAACAATCCATGAAGTGCAACTGGGGAGGAACGGGGTCTTTATAGAACGCCTGATTGGTCACGGGGGCTGACGCAATCAGAGCGGTGGAGGATGGGAGATGCAGTCCGAGATGCAAAGTAACAGTCAGAGTGTGTAGGTGAAGCGAGAGTGACATCTGGTGGTGAGTGGACAACGGGACACCGACCAGATTCGTGACACTTTGTTACGTATACACACACACACACGCACACACACGCACACACACACACACACAGTATATAGTTTACCTAATCATATAAACTTGACTGACTGCTTCAATTCCACTTTAAAGCTACAGATGTCATAGTCCAAGTGCATCTATAGTGTAAGAGGGGTAGTAACTAGGATAGGAACTAATGCCTTTATGCCTTAAACCTCATTTCCAGGTTAGTTTGTTTCCAATTTATTCCCTGACCTCAGCAAACTTCCAATCTAGTCTCGCAGCTCTGCAAACATTTCCTTTACTGAGTTTTAGGCCGAGGAGCATAGATTCTCAGTGTCATACATGTTTTCTGCCCTGAGTCTTAGTTCACCGTCTTCTGGTGCACAGCAAGTTTTTGTTTTGTTTGCTCGGCACGGTGGATTTGAAACTCAGGAGTCATGATATTGGTAATGGAAGAGTGTGGTTTTACCCTCCGCTCCAGCAGTGCCACAGGGAGCAAATACAGCTCTAGTACAAAGAACACAAAGGTACGGGAAGTATTAAACAAGTACAAGTCTGCAGAAAATATGCCTTGTAGAGAAGGTTTTGTGTTATTTTGACATTGTCCTTTGTTTGAAAGTCTTGCAATTACCTACATGAATGAGTGGATGTGTTCAGAAAGGAACACTAGCTTGCTGTTTACGGAATACTGCACAGTAAAAACACTATATACAGCACACTATTACTTTACAAAAGAATGTAAAAAAGAATGCATTGAGCAACATTTTAACAGTGATGTTGTCACATAACCTCATTATTTATATTTCAATCAGCACGTGACATTAAATTATCATTAGACCCGCACACACACATATGTTGGGTTTCCATGTTTTATGGGACATTCCCATAGGCACAATGGGTTTTATCACCCTACACTTAAACCTACCCCCACAGGAAACTTTCTGCATTTTTATATTTTCAAAAATCTTAATTCTGTATAATTTATAAGCTTGTTTCCTCATGGGGACCAAAAAATGTCCCCCACAAGGACAAGGATTTTGGATACTGCCATCAAAATATTGAGATTATCGCCTTTAAAGTTGTAAATGAAATGCTTTAAATGAAGTTCTTAGCAATGCATATTAGTTATTATTATTAATTTAAAAAATACGTTTTGATATATTTACGGTAGGAAATTTACTAAATATCTTAATGAGACATGAACTCTACTTAATATCTTAATGATTTTTGGCATAAAAGAAAAATAAATCATTTTGACCCATACAATGTATTTTTGGCTATTGAGACAAATATACCCATGCCCGATCTTACGGCAGTTCATACATATTTTACGAGGTGGCTAATTCGTACAAATTCGTACGACCTCACTCGTACAAATTCATATGATTTTAGCGAAAAGTACGTATTGTACGAGTTGCACAATACCTATGAATTCGTATGAATGACCTACACCTAACCCCACCCCTTAGCCTACCCACCACTGAAACTGTACAAATTCGTACGACCTCACTCGAATTAGCCACCTCGTAAAATACGTACGAATTGGTTGTGAGATAGCGCTGGATTTTGTGGTGCAGGGTCACAAATCATCTTCATTTTGGTCCTTTTTTATTTAAAAAAAAAGTCTTAACATTTGTCAGTCCAAACAAACGTGATTAAATCAGTGGTTCTAAACCTATTTGATCCTATTTTTAAAGAAAAAATACTTTATATTCTGCTGTACTGTCAAAGCTGCTATAGCTTTTATTTACAGAAAGAAGGAGTGGCAATATAATAATAATAATAATAAAAAAAAAAAAAAATAAAATAAAAAAAAATCCACAATTTCACAAGTTTTACTTACAATTAGTTCATCATCACTGAAATCACATGACTTTTTGAAAAAGAAAAAAAAAAATAACTGAAAAAAAGTAATTATATCCTATAAAATAATAAAATTTTAGATGATTTATACTGAAATGTGTCAATTTCCACGACTTTTTTATGTATAGAAATAAAAATATGACAGTTTAGAACTTGATTTTGAACTGTTTCAGTTGTTTAAGCTTGTTTTGTCTTTTTAAGCCATCTTGTGTCCTCCTTGGAAGTGTATTGAGGCCCCCTAGTGGGTCCTGAACCCCTGAAACCACTGAAATCAACATTAAAAAAAATATTTTAAATCCAGCTGATGCAGTTTATTGCACTAAAAATGGAAAGCCAAGCCACGTGCATTGCATCGTGGGAAACAGTAATATTGTTATTGCTGCAGTATGTAATATGTACAGCAAAACATTTTTTAAACTTCAATCATAAAACCATCAAGGACACAAGGAGGCCCTCAGTCCAACACAGCATACTCCAGACATGCACTACCCTATAGTTCACACCCCAAATTACTTTCTCATGTCCCGAGACCTTTAAAGTTTCTGTAAACTCGCTCAGAATAAAATACCAAGTTGGTTTGTCTTGCCCAGCAAACATGCGATTAAAGGTAGTTGAGGAACGACCTCCGCTATTGTTGCTGAAGGTCTATGCAGTGAAACGAAATCTGCTTCATCAACCTTTCACAAGGTTAAAGGCTTCCACAAAAGACTCCCCCCTCATCTCCACAAAGCCGGAGAATGGGGCCAACATTGGATTTCACATGATCTTATCTCATTTGACGGTCAAGATAGTATTTTCATCTCCCCCCGCCCCCTCGTCCCTGCACAATAATCCATTTCCCTCAATTCTGGGTCTTGAGACCAGCCACAGAGGGCCATTGGATCAATATTTGCCAAGTTTAAACTAGAGGATTATCCGTCTGTCAGGGAGTCTAACAGAAGCCCTCCAAGGTGACATGAATCCTTTTCTGCCCGCCACCATTTTGGAGGTCACCCTCCCCTCAGAAAACAACACATGCATATGCACTGATTTATTATGTGCCTAATTAGACAAACCTACTGTGCTGTACTTCCTTCTATTTGTGTAATTCAGCTCCAAAACATCGTCTTCTGCTCACATTAAGAATCAGACATTTGTGGACTGTGCATATTTGCCGATACTATTCTAACGCTCGGCAATGACTTATCAAAACAACATCTCATTAACGAGAAATCCCCGCAAAGCCACTACGTAAACAAACTCAAACCGATGTTCCCTCCGTAGACCAATTAAAATGAGCTACCCACTGACAGCGCAACTGAAATTTGAGGTTTATAGGCAACAAAAGCAGGACATCGACTCAAACAGGTTGGCTGCTCATAAAGTACCTTAACCAAAATTCTTGCATTCGTTAAAAGTGAACCGCGTCCAAGGTCACCAAGATCAGCAAGGAATATGACTTTGAGGTCCTTGTTCTTTTGGCAGCATGATACTTGTTTGTCTTCCAACTGTTGAAACTTGCTCATGCCTAATTATGAGGAATGAATAAAAGTCCTTCTGCTACTTGCATGCAAAAAAAAAAAAAAAAAAAAAAAAAAAAATCCTTGGTTCCTGGTTCAAATCGGCTGAGAAGCGAGCAGGCAGTTTCTTAAAAATGATCACAGCATATCAGGCCTCGCCTGATAAAATTTCAGACTACAAAGATGCTGAACAATTATTTGGAAAAAGAAGAAGAAGAAAAAACATATAAAACAGGTTTTCAGTCAGTGGTTGCCAATGAGAAGCATGACATGTACTAATTTTGACTATTATTTTGAAGTGTTTTGATTGCTTGACTGCTTGCACTTCCATGACATTGTCTCAAGGCCTATTCAATGTGCATTTATGTCATTTTTCCCCCATTTTGTGACTGATTTAGCATACTACTCATGTGTGTGCTGTTCTCAGTATTATAATTAGTTGTCAGACTGTCACGTTGAGTATAATCAACGGAAGTTGATTTTTAAATGTGTTACAAGACATGATAATTTCTCCCGTTCTTTGTCTACTGGAATGAAATGCTTTGCAAATACACATTTCCAGACTACCAGGTTTTACAAATCATAGTTTGGTAATATGTCAGCCAAGACCATTTCTGGACGTACTGCATGTAGTGTGTGGCAGCTTGAATGATGGAAGGAACAACATGTGGAAGTTCAGTTAGCTGGCAAACAGATCTAAAGGAAAACATTGGACTAATTTTGTAAATTGTCATTGTTTGCTCAGCCATTATTGTGCTTATTTTGGGTTTTGACAGCACCCACGCATGTTCACTTTCATTTAGGCCGTCAAAATGAATGCGGTAACTGTGTGATTGTTAATGATTGATTGATTGATTGACTGATTGATTGATTCAAGCTCTAAAAAAATAAATAAAGTGACATCCATTTTTATTTTTTTCCTGGCATCCCTTTGCCTAGCATTGTAATAAACTATATGAACACACTATCAAGCATGACAAGACACAAAAGAGAACACGGTCTGTGAAGAAAACACAGTCTGTGAACAGAAAGCCGCTTCAGACCAGGGTTGCCAGGTTTTCACAACAAAACCCACCCAATTGCTACTAAAAACTAGCCCAAAACTAGCCCAATCGCATTTCGGTAGGGAGTCCCCCAGGAAAAATTGCATTCCAGATAATAAATATCACGTTATTTGGGTCGACCCAACCCAGTTCCGCAGGACTTGGCAACACTCTGCTAACTACCTCATACTACTCAATTACTACCCTCAGACTACCTCTAAAGACTATGTCACTTTATGTCACTTTATTACATAAGCTCTTTTTGCACGATATTTCTATATATTCTATATATTATATGTATAATTGTATTTATTTGCATCTTTAAAATTGTACTTTTTGTATTTAATGTTACGTGTATGCACCTAGGTTCTGAGAGTAACGCAATTTCAATTCTCTGTATGTCTGGCACATATGGCAAAATTGACAATAAAGTTGACTTTGACTTTGACTTTGACTTTGACTTTGACACTGCTTCAGACAGCATTCTCTTTCACACATCAGTGGACATAAACACACACAATTATGTCAAAATGCCTGTTTTTGGCAAGTGACCTTGTAAACACAGTCTTAAATGAGTTAAAAAGTCCTAAATGACCATCAAGAGAAGAAAAGAAAGATGTGTATCAGATCTGCGTTAACATAATTTAAATAGACAGCACTGCTTTTAAAGTTGAACCTACTGCAGTCTGTCTCATTGATGTCAATTAAAGAACAAAAGAAAAATCACTCACTGGTCTGTTCACTTATTAACTTTTGTAGCTCGAATAAAGATCTACATTCAATTTATAGTTGATACGAAGATAGTTTTAAGTTCACTTAAATTGCAAGTTGTTGTATTTTTCAAAGCCTATAAAATGCTACAAAAATAATGGCTTTCAATTATATTTTAATGTTGAATGGCTATAAACAATGGCTAAAATTAAGGGAAAATGCATTTAATACTGACATCAGTAGAAGTATTGGTATTAGTGATACTGGCCTTTATTAATAGTATGGTAGTTAGTAAAAAGATATGGTTAAAAACCTATTTAAAATATACCACTTTTATGTTGTTTCTACATTAATTTGCAGATTCAATGTAAAATTATGACAATATAAATATATTCTATTAATATGCAATTAATGCGATTGTGATTAATTAGCTTTTTTTTATCGATTGGTGGCACTACTTTCATTATATAGTTGAGGTCAGAAGTTTACATATACCTTGCAGAATCTGCAAAATATTAATTATTCTACCAAAATTAGAGGGATCATACAAAATGCATGTTATTTTTATGTAGTACTGACCTGAATAAGATATTTCACATAGAAGACATTTACATATAGTCCACATACATAAACTTTTAGTTTACATAGGCTTGACTCTTAATACTATGTTGTTACCTGAATGACAGCTGTGTGTTATTGTTTAGAGATCGTTGTTCATGAGTCCCTTGTTTGTCCTGAACAGTTAAACTGCCCACTGTTAAACCCTCTTATTTTGGTAAAATAATTAACATTTTGCAGATTCTGCAAGGTGTAAACTTTTAACCCCAACTGTATACTTAATAATATTCTCAAGGATATTCTTCAAAAATCACTTTTTGCATTATGTGGAGGAAAACAACACTATGGTGAGTACAAAATGGCAATTTTAATCTTATTACACTCAAAAACATGTAATTGTGCCTTTCTTTGGCTCAAAGCTCTGTGTCCATGGGGAAGGTTTCCGCTCCCTTTCTTTTCTTTTCCCGAATCCATATAAATCCTCTGTGCTCTGGAAAAGAAGCTCAAAGTGCCACGTCACTATAGGAACAAGGCCATTCGCAGCCAGCAGAGCAGTACTGGCAGCCAAGCAAGGTTGCTTTGTCCATAAATGTTTAATAAAAGAATACACATAACAATTGAACCTCTCTGGCTCTGCGCAGGGGAAGCGTGTCCCAAGACCTGTTGAGATATTCCATTTATTTGTAATACCCTCCACGGCTCCCCGCAGTCATGTGTACTGCTCCGCTGGGCTATGATACAAATTCATACCCGTTAGCCTCTCAGAATTGGATCAATTTGGGAGATATTACCCCACAAAGTCAATCTCAGGAAAAATAGATAGTGGATGTATACGTTCAGAGCAGATGCCGTGTTGTAGTGAATGCAGTTTTATTTTGTGTGCTGCTTTTGTGCTCCTGTCAAAATCTCCAATTTCAAGGTTAACCCTGTGACTTAACTCTCCAGTCAGAGCTATTATCTGTAACATCTTAAGAAAAAAAAAAAAAAAACAGATTAACCTTGTGAAATGTATACTATCTGACACAAGAATGTGTTTTGCCTCTGTTGAAAGTTTTTTTTTTTTTTTTTTTTTCAGACAACCCACTGATCAACCTGTCTATGCAATGTTATATCCAATCTTTCAACTCTACTCAAGACCAGCTAAAGATACAAACTTGGTTACGTTCACTTGATATCCATGTGAGAATATCAGGCAGGGATGTTACTGGATGAGGTGTGACAATCCGTACAGTGTTTACATGGAGCAAATTCCTCCTGCTGGGATCCCACAAACAATTCACCAACCTAGAAAAGTAGTCCCACTTAAAAAGAATGATTTAGAAAAAAGAAAGAAAAAGGGTTACCCAATGGTAAAAGTCGCAGAGCATTGCTGTAAATAAATAAATAAATAAATAAATACATTTACTCTGAAATAGCATACAAAAAGTTAAAATGTAACATTTTAGTTCACAATAACTTGCAGAATGTAACCTATAGTAATCATTTGCTTCATTGTCTCTACATATGCTGTTATAAATCTTTTATGTTAGCCAATTAATCTCATATATATGTACTGGATGCATGTGAGTAAGTTAATTAACCCCGCAGCAAAGAGGTTCAGTTATTTTTTTCTACAGCATGTTTTAATTAAACTCATTTAATTATAGTCAAGATGCATTTTGTCATAGTTATTGCTGACGAAATCAAAAATACTTTTTCTATGCAATTTCATTGGTGAGAGTAACTCCGGGAAGGCCTGTGTGATATTATATTGATAATAACAGCTGCAACCATCCACCAAAATCATCCAGATTTCGTCCAAAGCTCACCTGAAAGTTGCATTACCCATGATACCTGCCATGTCTATGAATAGACCGGAATGAGTCAAAGCGGCCGCTCACGTACAAACAGCCCCCCGCCCCCATGCCTGGCCCCTGTCCGTTCACCCAGCCACACTAATGATTCAATCTGTCTGTCTGTTCAGTGAGAGCCCTTCTCTCCTGGGCAGATGCGCCCTCTGAGACAAACCTCAATGCGGTGTGCTCACCAAGGCTCGGAGTTTCTGACAGGTTTGAGGTATCTCTGGGATTTAAGATGAAATCAAATCCTCAATTTGGCCCCTGACAGTCCTTGAGATGTTGGAAAAATACCAAAGAGTTGTGTGTGTATGTGTGTGGATCATTTTGGAAAGGGCCGCCTTCAAATATAGCTTTTGCTAAAATATGTTGTTTAACATTCTCATAATGTTAAAAACATTATTTCTGAATTTTCTCTGAACATTCAAAATGTCCATTGTTTTAAAATGTTTTTTTTTTGGCTATGTGAATGTTAAGGAAACATTCCATTTTATCATTTTTAACATTATGGGAATGTTACTTTTGAATGTTCTCTGAACATTCTGAAATATGTAACATGTTGAATGAATAAATGGTCCAACAATGTACAAATAATGCAGCTAACATTTTCCACAAGCAATCCACATGACTCCATTTCATCAGTTAACATCTTGTGAAATGAAAAGCTGTTTATTTGTAAGAAACAAATCCATCATTAAGGTATGTTAGCTTTTTAAACTGTTGCTTCTGGCCATAATCCATAATAGCCCTTCCTACAGGGGAAAAGTCTTTCTCTATTATTCTCTCACATTAAAATCCACTAACATACTATATTTGTTTAGAACTATTTTTGCTTGTAAATGGTGCTTTGTCTGTGCATATTGCTCTCCTGTTTCAGATGAGATGACTTTTTTACTAGAGCATACTCAGCCAGGAACAACTGTTTAAAGTCAAAAACATCTGGATTTGTTTCGTACAAACACTATTTTTTTGCTTCACAAGACTTTAACTGATGGACTGGAATGGATTACTGGTGTGGACTTTTTAACTTTTGGATTTCTGTGATGTTTTTATCAGTTGTTTGGACTCTGTCGGCACCCATTTACTGCAGAGTATCCATCGGTGAGCAAGTGATGGTGAGCAATATTTCTCCAAATCTATGGGTGAGTACATTTTCAGCAAATTTTCATTTTGGGTCAGCTATTCCTTTAACATTACTGGAAGAACGTTTGTTCATAACTTTGAGAGAAAGTTGTCAGAACGTTAGTCAAAGGTCTAGACACTGGAATACAACACATGAGGAAACCTGGCCAATGAAAACACTAAATTCCGATTTATAGCACAACATTGTGTCTTACAGACGAGAGGAAATGTTGTTTTACCACTCCGCCATCATTTCAAAATTGTAGACATATACAATCTGGTGTCCGTGTGCGTTTTGCGGTAGGTAAGACAGATATAACGCTCAATGATGTAAAACAATCCATTATCCCGTTGAACACCCCTGGCTGTTCCAAGCAGCGCTTGCTTACATTGTATGCGTAATGGATCTCTTTTATTTTCCAGTGTTCTCTTTATCGTTGGTAATAAATAAAGTTGTAATACCCATATGGAGTGTTATATTTGTTTTGCTTCTATTCTGCAATGTCCAAAGAAAAAGAAACAAAACAGTATGCTCAAATGCATCCATGGGAATTGTCTTGGCAGTAAGACCTATTGCCAATATTAAACTTTGGCTTGCTAGACTACGCTAACCACTCGCATGCTGCTAAGCATGAAACATTAATGAAAACGCACAAAACCTCTGCTGTGCCACAGCACAATGACCAGCTCTCTCCAGAGGAGAAGTGATTTCTGTGCTTGTGCATGCATACAAACAGCATCTCCAGCAGCTTAAGCTCTTCTTTTTTATTTTATATATTTTTGAACTCTATATTACAGTCTGTGTGTGCGTTTAATCCAGTATTTGAATTTAAATATACATACAAACCTAATTTTCAAGGATTTCAGCTATTTGTGATACTATACTTACAAATTACCACAGATAAACTCTATTAAGTCTACTGTATATTATTTGAAATGCAAATTTCAAAGGCCTCTAAATTATCAACATAATTAAAATTTTACTGAAAAAATCCATTGTAGTATAGGTAGTATAGTTAGTATAGGCTTGTTAGCATAATTCCACCCTCAGGTCGTATTATGTGTCTTTTTGCTGTGAAATCTACTGATTTTTATAAAGTAAATGTATAAATGTCAAGATGAACATTTACTGGACTGAAGCTTTACTTGATTATCCATTCATCATTCAAATAAATAAATAAACTAAACTAAAATGTATAAAATATACTGCATCAGGCCTTTGTGGAACATTATATGTTTTGCCCCCACAATAAAAACTACAGAACTTTGATCATCAAACTACACATTTAAATATCATATTGCTAAGACATATTGGTAAATATAAGGAAAAAATATAATTATATGCCTTTTATGTAAGTAGTCTGCTACACAGCTATATAGATCATGTTTTATAAGCTATCAGAATTTTTGGCCGTACAATTTTTAGCATCAGCAAAAAAAAATAAAAAAATAAATAAATAAAAAAAATAAGCATATTGTTGCTCATTTTGGGCACCTTATATATCATACTACGGTATAGGAGCCATAAAGCCATGTTGTTGTTAGTGGTGGTGGTTTTCTTTCTTTTTTTAAAGAATTATTTACATGTTGTCTGAATTTCTTATTAGTTTTTGTCTGAAGTTTCAATAAACTCATCTTTATGTCGTTCCAAACCTGTATGACTTTCTTTTGTTCCGTGGAACACAAAAGACTATGTTTTGAAGAATGTTTTTAATTGTTTTTGTCTATACAATGAAAGTAAACTGTCCAAAACAACACTGGAAAGAAAGTTACACAGGTTTGGAACAAAATGAAGATAAGTACATGATGACAGAATTAGCATTTTTGGATAAACTACCACTTTAAAGCATGGCATATTTAAAAAAAAAAAAAAAAAATTAAAAAAAAAAAAAAAAAAAAAAAAAAAAAAAAAACAACAAGTCAGATTTTTCTTTTTGAAATGGAAATGACAAATGTAAATGATGACAGAATCTGCATATCTCTTTAATGAAGTTGACTATCAATGTAAACGTGGTCACAGTCCCACCTACTGGTCAAAAAAAAGAAAAAAAATGACATTTTGCTCTTTGATGCAGTAGTTACATGATGTGATTCTCAGACAATGCCTAACAATAGCTACGTACTGCATATACATTAAGCTGTAGTTAAAATTCATTTTTTGTTTTTGCAGCACATGCTTAATTTATGCTAAGAGCTTATTACAAAGGTGTCAGCTCATGTTCTCTCAAATAATTGAGTCTTTCAAACTGATCAAGAGGATTTCCTAATAGCTTTGAGTGCTGCTTTAAAACCCTTGAAGTTTCTTCTCACACCTTATTGTACCTGTTTGTTGAGCTGTATATAAATGGTACGTTTCAATGAGAACACATTTCACACACTTTCAGGCAGCTTTCATCTTGGAATTGATTGCCTTGATTTGTCAGAAGAGACCATCTTGAGCCAACATGAAAGAAATGACGCGTTTACGATGGGAAGAACATTACTACCTGCCTCCATCTGCCTGCGACTAGATCTCGAGGAGATATCACAGATCTGCATGTGAACGTGTTCTGCAGCACCTGGATTCACACTAAAAGCCACTCCTACGGAAGCAGGAATAATTATGCATAGAGCTGAGCCTGATAAGAAAAAAAAAAAAGGAACTAAAGGAAAAAATGACCATATTCAGAATGTCATGATTGATAAAGGTTTCTGAGGAAGCCATCGGGCTCCACAAGGACAAGAGTAAATATTTGCGACAACAGATGAAACATATTAGTGGACGCGGGCCATATGCAAATGGTGGCTGCAGGACTTGTTGGCTTGGTGCGCCGTAGTGGGCCGATCGCGAGCAAACAGCGGGGCGACCCAGCAACAGCCGCGCTGACAGTGATCAAGCTGCTGGGGCTGGAGGTCTTTGGAGACCTGCTGGAATCATTAGTTCTCTGCTCTACTTCTGCCATGAGGTGTTTTCTTAGTGCCAGCTTTGGGACTTCCCAAATACCCCTATTGTTTAAAATGGCTTGCTAGATACAGAGCATTTCCTAAGCAGTCTTTTGTTTGCTCTGCAAAAGAACCAACTTTACTCTGGAAGCGAATAAATGAAGCTTTCCATCACTGCCCCTGTGACTTTTCGCAGCTTTTTTTTTTTTTTTTCATGAGTCCGGTTGGCTGTATTTTACTGATTTGCAAAACAAATGGCCCCAGGCTTGTGAGTCCATCAAAGCCTTGAGCTCTGAGATTGGAGTTTTTTTTTTTTTTTTTACATAGAAACGGAGCAAGGTTATCTGCTGACAGAATGAAAGACTATGTGGTGTAATGGAAACAGACTAGTGTCATTCTCTGGGCTGTAGAGGACTCTCATTAACACATTTTGCTAAATGAGAGGATCTTGTATGGCTGCTTTCGAGCTTGTTTTCACAGCAGAGATCCACTCATGTTCATTCTAACTGGATGTTTGCTCTCTTCACTTTACATTGTGCTATTAAAAAACCTATTCATTATTTCAGTCAGTTTTATATTATCCAGCTCTAGCTTCTTCATACTGTTTGTAAGTGGGTTATAGAGAAATCAGTGATTTCACACACTGCCAATTACAAGTATAATCAGTAAGATTTTTCTTATGGTCATCAAGGCTGCATTTATTTGATAAAAAATACAGAAAAAATAGTAATATTGTGAAATATTATTACAATTTAAAATAATAGTTCTCTATTTTAATATACTTTCGAAATATAATTTTTTTCTTTGATGCAAAGCTGAATTTTCATCAGCCATTACTCCAGTCTTAGTGTCACATGATCCTTAAAAAAAAAAAGAACTGCTTTTATTCAAAATAGAACTCTTTTCTAACAATACAAGTATTCACTATCACATTTTATCAATTTAACACATCCTAGTTGAATAAAAGTACTAATTTCCTTGAAAAAAACGGAAAGAAAAAAATGGAACATTTGAACAGTAGTGTATATTGTTAGAAAATATTCTACACGTGAGTTCATGCTTCCACGGGAAACATGAACTTTGACACTGCTATTGCCATGATCTACTATTAATTCACAAAATAGAAAATACTATACTGTATTTTAAATCATCCAAAAGGCATATGAAAGCTGACTGAAATGTAGTAGTTATAATATAACAAGTTGTAATTCAATTTTCATCTGTTTGTGTTTAATAGGAGAAAAAAGGAAAGTCACATGGGTTTACAATGACATGCATGTGAGTAAATTAATTACAAAAATTTCATTTTTGGTTCTACTTTCTCTAACCAGATTGACCAAGACAGTCTACATGGTGAAAATAAGGTCCACAAGCTAGTAGACCAGCTGTTCAAACATCTAGGCCAGCTTTGGACCAACTAGAGAGCATGCAAATCCTGCTAGCACGGGTGGCTCTAGCTGGATTTCCGGCAGTATACTTCACTCGAGTTAATGATGTGAGGGGAGGCTGTTGTCTCTTGTAAGTTCATTTATCACTCTAGTCAACTTATGTCTACCGAGTGACTTATCTATCTCCAGCAACTGAGCAACAAACACGTGCATCAAAATCCACAAGGTCCATCCTGCGCTAGCACATGGCACGGCGTCGTACAGGCTGGCACTGCCTGGCACGGACCGTCTTTGGAGGATTCTGCGGTCTTCACTCTGCCATCCAGCACTCAGATTGCCAGGAAACCCATTCAAGCACTCCAAGTCCTTCCACCCCCACCCTACATCTCTTTCCTGCCCCATTTGCCCAGCACAGACTCGCACATAAATGTCTCGTTCCTCCCGGTCTCATCCATCTATGACTGGAGCCGGATGGAGGCCCTCGCTGGCTGGCCATCTCTGATCCCCAGCGTTCTTCCCGTCGCATCCCTACCTGCCACGGCGTCCCCTCTCTAGTTCTCATCACTCCGTCTGCTCACCCCCCAGCCGAAGGCACTCCATACCCACGGCGATAAGTACCATCTGCGCCGCCACCCGCCAACTCCTGCCCCTGAGGAACAAGAACGACGGGGCGGCGTTCCCTCTCGTCGCCCCCTCGCTCTTCCTCTGTGCACCTTCCTGTCACTCTGATAATTCTTCCTTTTGCCTCTTTCTTCCGAGCTGCTTTCCTCGTCCCTCGTGTCTGGACCAGGAGATGAGATTTAGGAAGCCTCCAGCCTGCTGTGGTTTCTGGCCATGGATGTAAAGCTCTTGGCAGACGTCTTGAGTCTTTGTGTCACAGCTTACAATGGAACTGCATGTCGGAAATCCATCTAAACCATGTCCATGTCCCTCATACGCTGCCTGCTACCTGCCCACACCATAATTCATCATTTTTCCTTTATAGAGCAACTACATGTGCAAACTCTAGCTTTGTTCAAGATGTTCAGCCCTTGTAGGCCCTACTTCTAAAAAGCAGTACACTGCACTCTTTTAAAAGAATATACTATTTTTTCAGACACTTGATTGCATACTATTTGCAATTAAAAGGAAATGTATCATTGTTTATATATAATGCAATTAGAACTTCTGTTGATACGTGTATGTTTGCTGATTTGCTGATTTGATGAAGCTGCAATCAAATAACACAGTTGTAATTATAAGTACTTTACTTATATGTGCATCAGTATGTTAGGCAACAAATGAAATTAAGTGTACTTCTTTAAAGCATGACAATTATTATTAAACCAATGATTTAAAAATGTACTTAAAAAAAAAAAAAATAAATATATATATATATATATATATATATATGTGTATATATTGACATTACTACAAAGTGCACTTATTTAGTGGCCTTTTATTTAATCTGTATTATGGTGCAAGTAGTCAGTTTTTAAAAATATACACTACCGTTCAAAAGTTTGGGGTCAGTAAGACTTGTAATAGTCTTTAAAGTAGTCTCTTATGCTCATCAAGGCTGCATTTATTTGATTAAAAATATAGAAAAAAACCCAGTAATATTGCAAAATGTTTTTACAATATAAAATAGTGTTTTTTTTTATTTTAACATACTTTAAAATAGAATTTATTCCTGTGATGAAAAGCTGAATTTTTATCAGCTGTTACTCCAGTCTTAAGTGTCACATGATCCTTCAGAAATCATTCTAATATGCAGATTTATTATTAGAATGATCAATGTTGGATAATATCAACAGTTTGCCAAATATTTTTTGGAACCTGTAATTTTTTTTTTTTTCAGGATTCTTTCATGAATAACAAGTTTAAAAAGTACAGTGTTTATTCAAAATATAAATATTTTATAACAATGTAAATTATTTATTATTAACTTTTAATAAACTTTTAATTATTAACTTAATACATCCTTGGTGAATAAAAGTATTAATTTCTTAAAAAAAAAAAAAAAAAAAAAAAAAAACAATAAAAATGTACTGACCCCAAACTTTTGAACGGTAGTGTACTTTTAAGATCTGAAGTACAGCACAAGTGCACATTCAGTACAATTAAACACATTTTTTTTTTTTTTTACTCAAACTTGTTATTTGTATAAACTCCTGTAGCGCAAATAGTAGATCATGACACTAGCAGGGTCAAAGGTCATTGGTTTGATTCCCAGGGAATGCATGAACTGATTAATTGTCTATCTAAAAAAGAATTTTAAGTTGGTTTGGGGGAGAAAAAAAAAAAAGCAAAAAACAAAACAAAACAAAAAATATATATATATATATATATATATTTCAAAAATTATTGAACAATTGTGGTTGGGTGAGTTCTTGTGAAAATGGATGCTATGTTGAATAAAGGGATAGTTCACCCAAAAATGGAAATTCTGTCATTAATTACTCACCCTCATGCCATTCCAAACCTGTAAGACCTTTAGTCATTTACGGAACAAAAATTGAGATATTTCTGATTGAATCCGAGCACTTTCTGCAAAGCAGACAGCAAAGCAACTGACATGTTCAAGGCTCAGAAATTTAGTAAGGACATGTGACATCAGTAGTTCAACCGTAACGTTATGAAGCTACGATGTGTGTCAGTTGCATTACTGTCTATGCAGGGTCAGAAAGCTTTCGGATTTCATCAAAAATATCTTAATTTGTGTTCCAAGGTCTTACGGTTTTGAAACAACATGAGGGTGAGGAATTAATGACAGAATTTAGATTTTCGATTGAACTAACTATTTAATGACAAAAGAATAACATGACAAAACTAACAACCGATAAAGTGGTGAATAAAAAGAAATGGTTCATGCGTACATGTCTGCAAAGTCTCAGGAGGAACAAAGCAAACACATCACGCTGAGTTCCCTTGCCAAACCATTTGAGAGTAACGATTTGTCCTTGTCAGCAGATGACACATTTTTGTTGATGAACATTGACTGTGTTAGATTAGCCAGAGCGTTGTTTCCTGTTGCGATCCAATCCACTTCGGCAGCATTTGAGTTTAATACAGCAGCGGGCGTCTAAGACCTCTCTTACCAATTCAGAAAGCAGGGAAAAGAAAGAGAGAGGGAGAGAGCAAGAGAGAGAGGAAAGAAAGAGTTTAAGAAAACATGCATGTCTCTCATGTTATTTTCAGGCTTAAACTCAAACGAATGTGAGATTGAGGATTAACCTTTTCGTAGACGAAAGGAGGGCGATGACAGCTCTCACGTATTTTATCTTATTCCATTTGGTGGAATCGCTCTGCTCGTTGGATAATTTATTTGTGTACGTGCGCCCTTAAGAGACACAGGATGCTGTATCTGTGAGTGACTGAATATGCCGGACCATTAGAAGGTCAAAGTCATCAATTACACTTATGCACGGCTAAGAAGAGTGCTCCTGCAATCCAGTGCGAGATTCGGCTTTAGAGGAGAAGATGTCTAGGATGTAGGTCACAGCAGATTAAGACAAATGGATGTATCCTCCGGAAGAATCAGTCTCCATTCGACGCTGGACCGCAATTACACCACGTAAAGACACACTAGAGTGGGGCACTGGGTCAATAAACATGTTTACACTGCTCACTTTAAGATTAATTTTCATAATTAGATGGGCAACACATTCGTCTCTCATGAGGTATTCTCAAAATTTAACTTCTTTTAATATTCTGTGTTACTTTGGTTTCTGGAAAGCATCATTGCTATGGCTGAAACAGCCAGTTCAGATATTTCTCATGCATATCTAGCATGCATGTTGTTGCATTAGTGTAAAACACTAAAACACTTCTAAAATCGGATTCAAAAGATTCCCAAGTAATGCGTGAACTGATCAAATATTTATCTCAAAAGCAACTTAAGTCACTTTGAAAAAATGCATAACTATAACACAAATATCTTAAAAAGGAATGGACTGTGGTTGAATGATTTCTTGAGAAAACTGACACCATGCACGTTGATTAACGACAACGACAACAAAACAAAGTAACAACAGTAACAACTGATTAAATTAAAAAGAACTGGTTAATAAACACGTATTAAAACTGTTGTTACATGTGGACATTCACTGAATGAAAATCTTTAATTATTTATTTAAAGGGGTCATCGGATGCCCATTTTCCATAAGTTGATATGATTCGTTAGCATCTTAATGAGAAATCTGTAACATACTTTGGTTAAATTTTTTTGCTTAAAAGTGTAAAAAAGTGTAAAAAAAAAAAAAAAAAAAAACACCCTTTTCACCTTGTCAAAATCAGCTTCACAATCAGTTTCACAGCGAGCTGTTATGTTGCATGTTGTTTTAAATGCTAATGAGCTTTGCTCACCCCGCCCCTCTCTTCTGTGGGGTGATGAGCAGTACTGTTTACTTTAGCCACAAAACTTTCTAACTAGCACATTTTTTAACCCTTAAATGCATACCTCGGGTCTTTAGAGACGTCATTCACTACCCTTTCCCTCCTTCATTTTTTTTTTTTTTTTGTTTAAGTTTGACATCAGCCTTCTTAGTATTCTTCAATCTATTCATTGTAAACATTATAACAAGAAAAAAAAAATAAAAATAAAAATAATATTCATATATATAGACACATTTATGTAGATCGCCGGGCGCGTTTTGTTTAAAAAACAAAAGTAACGTTAATCCTCTGCGTCTTTAGTGGCTCAGATGTTGGGAGTAAATGATGACTGCTATTTTCATTATTACATCCAACAACAAAACACCTTAGGAGCCCTAATCGCTTAGGAGCCATTCTTGTCTTCCCCTGCACCAGAGTCGACACAATGGCTGTCAGAGTCGGACTGTTACAGCTCAGTCATGGTGGGTCATGGTGGGTCTAAGGTAAGATGGTTGTGCCAATCAACTATCGTGGGAGCGGCCTTGGACGGTGTGACGTCACACAGACAAGAAGCTGAGAATGGCCTGATTTGAAAAAGAGGATATTACTTGAAAACCGCCGGCAGAAGAACAGCGAATGCCAGGAGTTGCACACTTGAAAACAAAGACCACTAGACAGTGATCATGTGCTGACTCTGAACGCGTCTCTCAGTGACAAAGGAGTATAACGTTACTTTAACCCTTTAACTGTCACTCCCATTTTTGAACACAGACATAAAAATGCACTATCCAGACTTAAATTTTTATAATTCATGAATGAAAACATTTTGTAATATGATTTTGATGTACATTTTCCATGGTAATGCAGTGTCTGATTTTAAAATGCCTTTCAAATGATGAATTTTGAGATTTTAAGTTTTGAGCTGATATACAATTTCTTATGATATCTAAAGTGTGATAGGGAAAAAGGCAATGAAGAAAGTCTTTTGTGACAAAGGTCAGAACTCATGTTATGATGTAGATTTTTTAAGTTGCACTCTTGACATATATTAATCTATTACTTTTCCTACATAATTTGCAACACAAAAATATGGTAAAATATCTATTTAGGAGTCTTAGACCTTTCCAACGATGTATAGTTTGTCATGATTAGATTAGGATTTATTTGTAATATGGTGAAGTAAACTTAGGTGTCCCACATGGTGGACGGTGACAGTTAAAGGGTTAAAGGTTTGCGCACTCAACTGTCTGCGAAATGGAGCTTTGTGCTTGTGTATCCTACCTCTCTCATTCGGCACAAATCCTAATATTCCATAATATTTCCATATTTGCGATGGATCCAAATGCTAAACTATTATTTATTATGTAAATTATAGACTTTTTACTTCAGTCGCGTTCTAATGGTGACACAGTGAGGCGGGCGCACTGATGTTTGGTTTACTGTGTTTTATTTTGATAAAGTACCAACTGCGCTGTCAAGTTAGCAGTGTTGGAAGCCTGGAACTGATATGTTTTGTGTGCGTACACCGGCGTGATTACTTCAACTTTCCTCATACCAGAAAAAACAACTTAGAAAACAAATAGAACGTCGCTTTCTGCCATTTGAGTTTCCTTTGTCACAAAACTGAACTGAAACTCAGAAAATATACGCTATGTTACGTGTCGCACAGTTTTTTCCCCTTGTCTATCAGTTATTTATTCCTTGTATGTATATATGTACTGCAGATTTTATAGCCTATATATAGCATTAATTTGATATAATATTTAGTATTTTCACATGTAGGTGGAAAAAATTGTAATTTGTACTACTGTCTGTTTAAAATAAATGAAAAGATTTTAGTAGATAGTAGATAGTAGATTTTTTTTTTCTCTGTTGTTCCGAAATCGTATCGAACCGTGACCCTCAAACCGAGGTACATACCGAACTGTGACATCTGTGTACCGTTACACCCCGTATACACACACTGCCAACACACATTTATGTTCAAACAACATGTAAAATTAAGTTTTGCATCCAGTGACCCCTTTAAACAGTGTTGTTAAACAGTGTTAAACAGTGATGTTTGTATTTGTATATTGTTTAGTTGGTCAATATGCATAACTGGAAGTATTTAAATGCACTTTAATTTAACCATAAATACATTTAAAGCGGAATTGACAGTAGAATTGACAGTGCAGAATGAAATTAATTTTGTATCAAATCAAATTTAATCATGCTGAATTTGCAAAATTACTTTGGAATAAGTCTGATTCATTGTCAGTCCAAAGAGTAATAACCCCGATAAGACTAAACAACACTACATGACTTTTCAAATGTAAACAGAGTCTGTGACCATTAGACACTACACGGTTTTCTATGAAATCTGACTGGCTTTCGGCAACTAGCATCAACTGGATTTTTACGACCCTGTCCGTCAAATTGACAGACAATGTTAAAGTCTAATGCAACCTCTGGTTCGGATAATGTGTTCTTCTGGCATTTCAAGTAAATTAATACGTGTGGAAAAAATCCTCTCCCTTCTACAACAAGGTCGCTGTCTGTTCTCGGCGGTGTCTCCTCCTAGCAACAGCAATTGCAGCCATTTCAAGCACAAAACAGTTTAGGACATGCTTTTTGGGGCTTTAATAATGGCGCAAATACCAGTAATTTGACAAGTGTGAACGTTAGTAATGGGCCTTTCACACAGGACGTGGAATTCGCTGCGCTTGCCGCTGGGTACAGCGCAGCCCTTCAGAGCGCAACAGCGAAAGTTAAACTATTTCGAATTTGGCTTGCACGCCAATGCTACGCTCTGCTGCACGTGCGCTTTGGTCAGCGCAGCAACGAACAGTCCTGGCGCAGTGCAAGCCATTGACGGTTTGTGCTGGTGCAAGCTGTTAGTAAATCTGGCCCATAATTCTCAGAAGTCTTCATATCACAATTTGGTTTCTCAAGTAAATTATCTTCTCGGGATGTTTAGATATTTTTTACTGGACAATGACAAAATACTGATTAAGAATTATTATTATTATTATTATTTTATTATTTTTTGCAATGCAAGTGAAAAGACATGAAGCTGAGCATGTCCCAAAATACTGTATCTTTGCAGTGTAAAAGCAGTCTAGTAGCTTGGGGATCTCAGTGGCCCCTTGAGAGAACAAGTTTTTGACATTTCTTTTTTAACCACACGCTTCATTTCCACAGAACCAGTGCTTTACTTTCCGCTGATGAAAAACTAATCGCTTAATCACGTATTTCTAATAAGCCTCTTACTGCTCTGTCACGCGGACTCTGGCGGAGGTCTCTTCGGGGAGATGTTTGTGACAGCATAGTAAATAGCTGATGTTTTTTTTTTTTTTTCAGGCTACGACGAACCCTACAACAAGAGAGAACCCGTGTGGACTGACCCAGGCAGTGAAAGAACGCAAACGCGAATCGCTCCCTTTTTCTCCCTCTGCAGACATGCATCATGGTGAAGGTCATTGGAATGGGAGTCGGGCTGCTCCTGATGGACCCCTGGGGTCCCATTCATCCAGAGGCGACAACATCAGTGACATTAAACAGATTTGACTGACCTGAACTCAGCAGCTACACATGCAGAATTTCTGTAAGACGTGTACTTACAGCCCCGTCTCTCTTCATTTTTTCAGTTTTCTCTCAAAAACCATCCCTTCAGGATGTGGAAGACATCTTTGGAGGACTTCTTTGTGTCCTTGTCGGATTATAACATCATCTATTACACAACGCTTTTACCTAGATCTGGTTGTTTGACCCTAAGGAGAAAAAAGTAGCAAAAGTTACTCAAAGGAGGAGAGTAATGGATGGGAGCTTTAGAGCTAAATATATAGACATCTGCTCTCTCTCTGACACCACGTGAAATAAGGAGAGAAGTCTTTTAATTAACTCATTAATTAGATATCATAACTGACACCCTACTGGTCTACTTTTAAGTGTGGACTAGAGATATTTTAAGCGAGCGAGATCGAGCCGGAGGCTTCGGGTAAAGGATTTTTTGAATGTTAATCACAGTGCATCGCGTTTCGCGGAGCGAAAACGAACCTGTTTACATTTAGAAATGCAACTTGAGACAAGCAAATTGTGTGGACTTTGTGAAATCACACTTTCATGGACCATCTATCATGTCTGAAACAGTTCTATAAGTAAACATCCCCTGTGTAAGAATCCAAACAATCTGGAGAGGGAAAGACGGCATTACAAATGCATGGTGGGAGGCATAGCTTGTTTGGGGCTCTATTTGTATAGTCGGAATGGAAATGTGACACAAATCCGTGTTTAAACAAAAAGCTTAAAGCTTACGGAGAGCCATTTCATCATTCCGACAGATACCTATGTCTTAAGAACAAGCACACAATCAACTGCAATAACACGTAAACCTTCCCTGCGTATAAAGTCACCTTGTTGGGGCATGAGGGGAGGGGGACAATGCAGGCAAATATAGTTAAAATCAGCTTTGGTTGCATGGATTCTATCTGATCCAAGTTGGTGATTTATGGTCATCAGTTGATTCAAGATGGTTGATCAGTTGGATTATCGATTGGTCGACCAGTTGATCTATTTAGACAGGAAAGGTCAACTAACTAACTGTTTTTATGTGTCATTTAAGGGCATAAATAAATAAATAAAATGATATGCCCATTGCTGATTTCTGCTCATTCATGATACATTAAACGTAATTAATTTAAAATGTTCAAAAAAGTACTAGCCTAAAGAAAATAAAATTAATAATAACTAAGATTAATATTAAAATTAAGATTAACCTAGAATAAAATAAATAAATTAAAGGCTGTGCCCATTGCCAATTTCTGCTCATTCATAATACATTAATTTGTATTAATTTAAAATGTTCAAAAAAGTATTAGCCTATATAAAGAAAATAAAATGAATAATAACTAAGATTAATATTAAACATAAGATTAACCGAGAATAAAATAAAATAAAATAAAATAAAATAAAATAAAATAAAATAAAATAAAAATAAAAATAAAAATAAAAATAAATAAATAAGTAAGTAAATAAGTGAGTGAGTGAGTGAGTGAGTGAGGATATGAGTACTGGAATACATTATACATTTTATGTTTTACTGGAAACTAAAACCATTTAATTATTTATTTGTTTATTTATTCATTCATTCATTCATTCATTCTCATCATTTATCTCATCTCCTCAAATGTTCATCTAACAAACTAACAAACACAATCTTATTGTAAAGTGTTACAGATTAAACATAGGGCCTAAACTTGAATGCAGTGTTGATTCGGATCAAAGTTTTGACAAATGCAAAAAATATATACAGAAAATGTACCTTAGTACCAGCTGGTTTAATGCATGAAGACAGCCAATCAAATAAAGTGCCAATTTTTTTTTTTTTTTAAATGTATGTTAAATGGTCAGTGAATAGACTGTGGGCAATCAATCTGATGCTGAGTCTAATTTGAGAAGACAAAGAGACAAAACAAGGAGGAAGCAAGGCTGAGAGGAAGGATGCTGAAGAAGCCCCGGGTAGATAAAGGCATTGCTTTGCATCGACAGAAGCATGCTAATGACTCCACCGAACGTGGATTGTTTTGAGAAAGTCGACGAGAACTGCAGAATAGCTAATCCCCCAGCAAGATTAGCATCTCTGATTGAGCACGAGCAGACCCTGATTAAAAAAAAAAAAAAAAAAAAAAGTAAATGAAATAAATAAACAGGAACTAGAAACACGGCCCTGGGGCTTTGTTTGCGCTGGGTAATTAGCGGGAGACACCCCAGCATCTCCAGTCACAGTGCAGCTGCTCAGAGAGAGGTCTGCGAACGCGCCACCCAGGGGTACGGCAACTTTGGGGAGGAACAGCTGTTATTTCGATGACAGAGGCGATGAAATGGCGCTGGAAAAGCGGAATGATGGATGGGAGTGAGTCGTGGAGGTCGTTAAGGGATGAGAGACGCACACCTCTTGTCCGTGACATCACTCATGATCGCTGATCAAGTTAACGTGTCACGCCGGAGAGATGATCGTCGGTGGGCCCGTAGATAGGGAGAGAGAGTGTGGGTGCAGAGAAAGGAATATTTATGAGAGCCAAGACACAAATGGAAAGAGAGAAGTTCGTAAAGGAGACGATGTAGAGAGACGAAAAAGACAGAAAGAGAGATAGAGCACTACAGTAAATGGTTCTCTGGGATTAGAGTCCTGACAAGTTGGATGACATTTTGCCTTCAAGAGGCTACAAGCGGCGACTGACAGAGGGAGTGACAGCTTCCTCTGCGAGAATTTGCAGAGACTCGATGTCCTTTTCCTGCAAAGAGAAGGGGAAAAAAAGTGGCCGGTCCGCAGCGCTCGCCTATCTGCCTTCTCGTGTCATAAAGCGTTCCAGTGAGGAGATCACAGAGAATGACCTCTGGTGCTGTGAAAGTAATACTCCACAAACGCACACACGCATATTCACCAGGCAGATCTTTTGATCCCACAAGTCAAAGTCAGCCAGTTCCTAAGCATCAGAATCCCTTCATACTAAGCCTGCGTGATTTGGTCGAAAAATTACATTATCTTTCTAAAGTTTGGTCTCTGTGAGGTGTTTTTTTTTTTTTTTCTCTCTCTCTCTCTTACGCTCAGCTGCAATTATTAAAAAAAAAAAAAATACAGTAAAACCAGTAATATTGTGAAATATTATTACAATTTAAAATAACTGTTTCTACTGTAATATATTTTAAATTGTAATTTATTCCTGTGATGCAAAGCTGAATTTTCAGGATCATTTCTCAGTGTCACATGATCTTTCAGCTGATATGCTGCTCAAAAAAACATTTCTTATTATGATCACACAGCTGAAAGCGGATGTGCTGCATAATATTTTTGTTGCAATTGTGATGCATTTTTCAGTAATTTATGATAAATAAAAAAATAATTCAGTCAAAAGAATTAAAACAACAGCATTTATTTGAAATAGAAATATTTTGCAACAATGTCTTTACCGTCACTTTTGATTAATATAATGTGTTCTTTTTTTATCTTGCAGACCTCAAACTTTTCAGTGTTCGTATTTATTGTGATTGTCTAGACATATATTACAATTTGAACTGCAGAATGATAAAAATGTAAAAAAGTGTGCAAAAACTATGTAAGGGATAATAGATTGTAGGGGCCAAAAAAATGTGCTATGATTGCAGAAAAATACATACGTTTGCATTGAACATTTATGGATTCATGGATTTAACAGATTTTGTGTGAAAATAAATTATACAAGTAGTTTATTTTGTTTAAAAATCTCATAAATGTATGAGGTGGCAAGAGCGGCCTTTTATCTCACACGCGTGGTAAAAGGCTCACCAGCATGGGGTAAAAGGCACACAGTATTGATACAAATACTTTAGGTAAAACAATGTTTTGTTTTTTTTTTTTTTATTTTTTTTTTTATAATGTCTAAGTTTACTTTTTAAAAACAATCACTTTAGCAAAGTTTGTACTATTTTCTGATTATTTTGATGAATGAAATAATTATTTTTTGTTCAATAAATATACTGTTATTAAAATATATTAATATAAAACATATATTTTAAAATACAGAAACAAAATCATTTTAAAATGTAAAGATTCTGAAAGCATTGAAGGAGATCCCATAGTAATTTAATATAGATTTACAGTAGTAACAATAAATTATATTTTATTATATGATACCTTCTATTAATTATCATGTTAATTATTGTGCCTTTTAGCCCCAACAGCAGGGGTGCTTTTTACCCCAAATACCATACTTTTACATATTTTTTCGTTATTTAAGAACTTTTAATTATTTTAACCAAAACTGAAAATCATTAAGAAGACCTTTGTCTCAATATATATTTAATAATTTTAGCGATTCTCATTTACTTACATCTACAACATTTTTAAAAACATCAAATATTAGATCAAGTAAGCACAGAATCGACTTTGCGCTGCTGCCCGCGATCACATGAAGGATCAGACAATTTTGCACGTGTATCTTGAAAAGCGGATGTTTTGGAAAGTGCTATGCCACATTTTTCTGCCATCTAGTGGTTTAGAGGAAAATAATATTAAAAGCACCTTTTACCCCAGGGCGCCTTTAGCCCCGTTGTACCCTACAGTCAAAACATGGTCTCACATATTGTAGGGTTACTTGCTAAATAAATACAAATATAAAAATGAAACATTGTTAAAATGTTGTACTACAAAAAAGAGAGCATGGAATGCTACAAGACATACAATTACTATAGTGTTGATAACCAGTGCAACTATCATATATATGTGTGTGTGTGTGTGTGTAGCATGATTTTAATCCAATTAACTGTACAGCTTGTATTTTTATTGTAGGTTTTTGCTGAAAGAGTAGAACCAAATCTGGCTTGTTAATAATTCTTACACATTCCTTTGATTGATTGTTCCTCTGCTACAGATTTCTTTCCCCAAAACTTAGTTTTGAGTTCAAAAGCGCTGGCCGTAGCCCAATATCCGAACTAGAGCAAGCACTTTCATGTTATCTCTGGCTGCAGTTCAGCTACTTCTCTAAATTAGTACAGTATACACACTCAGATATCCATTTGTGTCTAGCAATCAAATGCATTTATGCAAATAAATAATATTCAGACAAATAATAGAGATTAGTGACAACAGTTGACACAACAGTAGACCAGCTTATTTTTGTTAATGCTCCTGATCCATTCTCACCAACATCAGTGCCAAAGTTTTTTTTTTTTTTTTTTTTTTTCCTGCACTCATCAATGAAACGTCTGAGAATTTCACTGGCTGCATTTGCCAAAATATTGCACACACAAAGGCTTGTTGTTCTTAACTCAATGAAAGCATTAAAAGTTAATTAAACATTTGAATTTTTAAATATATTGGAGTGTGGATTTATTAGGGAAAATATACTCTATACATTTAATAATATACTTTGTTGTTCCTCAAATTTCCTTTGAAACAGTATCACCAAATCGTTCAAATGATCATTTAAATATGTGAATTTTTCAAGTGCTATGTTTTTCTAAACCTGTTTATTTGATAGTTGAGGCTGTGAAGTCATGTTTGTTCACCAGCAAACCCTTCTGAAAGCTTTAAATAGACCTTCACAAATTTTAATGAAATTACCCTTACTGTATTAATGCTAATAAAAACAGAATTTTAAGTGCGTTTAGCTTTGCTTTTCACGTTAACACGTTAGACTACAATTGGCTAATTAGATTTGATAATGTTTTGCCCTACTCTAATTTTCATCTGAATAATTCAGCATTTGAAAACACAGCAGCTGAAGAGTCCTGACACAGACACTATGAGCAAGAGTTTCAGAGGCAAACCATTAACATGAGTGTGTTTTTATTAAAGCTGAAGATTGTACTTTTAATGTTAAAATACTTTCTGCTATCCTAGTGTAGGCTCTGTGTATTTAAAACGTTTCAGCCAGCCCATAATTGGCTCAGCCAGTGAGCATGAGCTTGGGGGTGGGACTACCTTAATGTCTAACCAATAGCAGAGTGTTTGGGGAACCTGTTCGGAAACACTCATTCCCATAGCTTCAAAAGACTAGAAATATTTGCTTTATTACTTTCATATATTTCTTATTAGCAATATAAGAATGGAAGGTTCTTCAAAATTAGTGGTGATATTACTCTTACAGACTTTCAATCTTCAAGAAAATTGCATGAGTAGCGTATGCTGATTAATTTTACTTTATGTAACAAGAGCCAGACATTAGGAATCAAGAATGCTAAATATTTTAGTAATATGTGAAAATGGAGAGCCAGTTATCTCTAGTGAGAGGGTGAATGGAGTAATATTTCAGAATGGTAATCTCACTTTACAGATCACATAACAGTTTGCCCCTTTAATGAATTAGGGTATTTATTACTTTATTTCCTCTTGCGATTCATTTTAAACCTACTGTAGATAAAATGTCCCACTGTTAGATATGAATGGAACCCTGTTTGAATCAAGCACTGCTAGGCTTCAGGGTCGCCGGCTTTAGCTTTAATAACAGCTCACATTTAATGCAGCGGCTCTCAAACGGTATAATCTTAAGAGTGCCGAGGTCATGTCAGCTTTTCTCTGTTGTTTATTGACCTTGCCCTCCCCTAACAACACATTTACTCTTTACTTCCCTGTACACTAATTCAACAGAGGCAGATGAGACCCACAAAGCAACTGCTGTCAATGTATCCATGGGGTTAACACTCAATTTAGTTTTTTTTTTTTTTTTTTCCCCTCCACGTTTTTTCTTCTCTCCTGAAAAGCTCATTTCCCTAAGGGCAATTATAATAAGAGAATCGATGCTTGAGTGAATTTTAATTTGTCATATGGAGAGAGGGAAAGATATTTCAATCTACACTGTGACTGTTGTCATTAGCGGAAAGAACGATGAGGCAGAGACAGAGTTTCGACACTGGACTCTCCAGCAGGGACAGTAGTAAAAATGAATTGTTTTAAAACTTGGGGGGATGTATAATACACTTCATCATTAATTTTTATTTAGCTATACTTACTGTACCTCACTCCAGCACACTTAAAATGTTGGCAAAGCTTTCTTGCACCTACAACAGTCATATATTAAATATGGTGATTAGCTAACCTCTTCGTGGAATGAGTAGTTGCGTTTAATTAAGGGTTGCGGGTTTGCTTTAAGGTCCAGCATTGTTGGCACTGCACTCAAGATTTCTGAATGACCCATTTTTGGTTTCAATAAATGTACGTTAGAGACTCTATACTCTAATATCGACCAAGAACAGGGGAAATATATAATACAGTATGACCGCTTTAAACTCAACATCAGAATTTTCTTTCTTAATGTACATTCCTGGCAAATGTGTTAATAGTGTGCATAATCTTCAGCACCTTGGCTTCATGCCATTATGTAATTCCCACTTTTTGCGATCAGCTCCTCAATTCCTTCATAAAATGAAGTCTGCCTTAGTTCAATATCTAATCTGAAAATATATTGGCCTAGTAGTAAGTAATACACCGAGTTATGCAGTTTCCTTATGTCCTGCACTTTGTCAATATAGCTTTCCTGAAATCTAATTATGATGTTAGTCAAGGTTTCCTGCACTAAAAACAACTGTAATTTTGGTATATGTGACATTTGTCCCCTCACTCTGACCTGTTGCTACTGTGCCTTTAAGACATCTGTATGTATATCTAGATGGGTAATATGAGTTGCTAACCTGTTCACAAATGAAATGCTTTTGGGTTTATCAAATTGCCACAAAAAAAAAAAAAAAAAAAAGAAGAGAGAAAGGGAGAGAATTTAATTAGCATATTCCAGTGGTCAACAAATGTATATATTTATCTTAAATAAAATCTAAATTTGAACGCCTATTTTATTTTATTTTATTTTATTTTATTTTATTTTATTTTTAATCTCCGTCTACATTACTGCCTTTCTGCAGCACATCTTTAAATGGACTCCAGTTTTCAGATCATCTTGCAGTCTGTGAAATTAACTGAATTAATCGCCTGTGGTTTTAACACATTCAGCATATTGTATCATCTCTCTCTCTCTCAGTCCACTCGGCAGCCATCTTGGCAGCATTAATGAGCAGCTATTTTCTAACAAGGTAAATCGGTGACACAACAGCCTTGATTCTGTAAGTATGTATTACCTTCATTTCCAGGGATTTAAAGAAAAAAAAAAAAAAAAAATATTATTATATATATATATATATATATATATATATATATTTTATATTATATATATATATATAATAACACTAATAGTGTTTATGTACAGACTTCTATGGAGTAATGAACTGCTCATCATGTTATCAAATCAGTTTCTCCATTTTGTTCCTGAACATTAAACTTTCCAGACAACCAGGTCCAGCTGCTTTCTAAAAATAAAAAATGGTATCCCATCTTTTTTCTTCAAGATATTATCAATTAAAAATGAAACGTATAATTTCTGCACCACTAGTATCACCAAAGAAATTGTAAAAAATAATCACAGGTTTCCAAAACACTTGGTCTGCCATTAAAAAAAGAAGAAGAAAAAAAAAAAAAAAAATTCCCCAAATGCAATCAATAGTTTGAGCCGATATGGCTGTATTCATTTTAGCACCACAGAGCCACATTGCTTAAAATTAAATAGCCCACATCATCATTCATTTACACAGAATATGTAATTTTAATGTCTCATTGTGGTTCCTGCTGGGGAACGATAGAAAAAAACAAGACATGAGACAGTTACACTAACGTCGCAGCACCTTTTCCGAGTCAGAGCAGATAAAGCAGACAGCGCTCTTAATTACCTGCCTGTTTGTTTGGAGTACACGGGTGTGACATTCCCACAGATACAGCTCAACTAAGCACTAGCATTTGCTATAGATCCCCAGCATGACCTTTGTGAAGCTGTCAGCCCTCTAAACACTAATAAAAAAAATGAAAGTAGTTCCCAAACACAAATTCATGCCAGAATGAGTCTGGGGAGCGATGACATGCGAGTGGTGCATTAGAAATCATATAAGAGCAGCGTGTTTCATGGTACACCATCTGCTATACAAGAGTCCCGGTAGGGCTGTTTCGAGCGTCTTCAGAAAGTGGGCTATGGCTTTCTGTCTTCTGGAAACTCAGAAATCTGCATCAAGTCAACGACTGCCAGCAGTTCCCAAATTATCAGCTGCCCTCAAAATGGTGCACCAGTTTTATATAAGCTTGTAATGAGGTTTAAAGAAAATATTACACGTAAGAGAAACTGGAAGTGTAGAAATTATGTCAGAATATCAGTCATGTTCTTCGTGTCTCCTAGTGTCGCTGTAAGTGCCACTATGATCTGGAAGAAAGTCAATGATGATCAAAACAGGCCCTGAGGATGTAGAACTCAATAAAACATAGTGTTTTCTTTTAAAGACTTTTTTTTTTTTTAAATTCCTGTGCTGGCATATTTCCTATTAAAACTGATCATGCAACTTTTTTTTAATAGCACAATGTTAGTTTGTTCAGCTTTATCCAAGAAAGAAAGGCTACAATTTAAACGTATACTACCATACAAATATTTTGTGTCGAGTAAGAGAGTTTTTTTTTTTTTTTTTAATGCTCTCAAGGCTGCATTTATTTAAGGAAATATACAGTAATACTGTGAAATATTATTACAATTTAAAATAATTTAATATATTTTAAAATGTAATTTATTCCTGTGATAAAAAGCTAAATTTTCTGCGTCATTACTCCAGTCTTCAGGGTCACATGATCCTTCAGGAATCATTTTAATATGCTTATTTAGTTCTCAAATAACATGAAAACAGTTGTGCTGCTTATTATTATTGTGGAAAGTTAAAAATAGCAGCATTATGCACGTTTTACTGTCACATTTTATCAATTTAATCCATCCTTGCTGAATAAAATATCTTGAACATCGGTAAATATCGATGTAGTGTACATACATGCTTAATTTTGTCAACTTTTTTAAAAATAAAAATAGGGCTGTCAAATGATTAATCGCATACAAAATAAAAGTTTGAGTTTGCCTAATAAATGTGTGTGTGCTGTGTGTAATTATTATGTATATATAAATACACACAAATTAATGTATCAATGTAAGAGAAATATGTTATGTACAAAATATTTTTATTTATATATAATAGAAATTATATAAAAATTATAATAAATACATATACTTGTAAATATTTCTTACATATATACATGAATGTTTTTGTATTTATATATACATAATAATAACACACAGTACATACACATATATTAGGCAAACTCAAACTATTATTATGTATGTGATTAATCGCGATTAATCGTTTGACAGCCCTAATAAAAAACGTTAACTGAAGGCCACTCTAATCTATATTACTGTAGCTTCTGACACTAATAAATACCATAGTTATACTGTTGTGTTTTGGACACGTTCAATGCTGATACCATTGTATTGTAGGTCCAGTGTTATCAAACTATTAACTATGACTTTTGCCTCAAGAAACTCCTAATTTGCTGCTTATTAATAGTCAGTAAGGAAGTTGTTAAGTTTAGGCATTGGTTAGATTTAAGGATGTAGAATATGGTCATGTAGAAAATGTGCTTCATAAGTACTAATAAACAGCCAATATGTTAATAATAGGCATGCTAATAAGCAACTAGTTAATAGTAAGAATTGGTCCCTATACTGCAGTGTTACCTGGGTCATTCTATAATTAGGGGTACATTTAGAATTTGACCATGTGTGGAAAAACATTTTCCTGATTCCCAAAAACCCAAACATGACCTTACATACACAAAACATAAGTTTTAGTTAAACTGTCTTGTTAAAATTTGCAGCAGTAATACTTGTGTAACACTGTTGAGAGCCAATTAATCCACTCTTGACACAGGTTTGCTAGTTTAACCAATATTAGGGGAAAGAGAGAGAACATAACTTCTAGTGTTCATCCATGTGCTTCTAGAGGAAATATTATCATACTGTGCAAATTATGTGAGAATGGGACAAACCATCCCTTTTTGAAGGTTTTTTTTCTAGTGGGTAACTTAGTTGAAAATGGTTTTTCGGACACAAATATAAAAGTTATATCACAATAAACACTTATTTTTTGAAGAGCACACCCAAATATCCTGATAACCTAATCTAACTGAAGGCAAAACTATGAAATATCTTATCTTTGAGGTAATTTTCATGCTTAAATGCAGAGTAGAATGAGCAACTTTACAAAATCGGACAGCTGAATAGCAGGGTTGTATGTGATATGAACATCATTTTTGAACAAAATATATGGCTTTTTCAACATATAGTAGTGTGATTGGGAAAAAATATAATTGTGTACTAGAAAATTAAACATTGGGGCTTTATATTGATGAAACTATTTAAAAAATATATATATATATATACTTCACGGACATACACGGAATTGTACCCACAATTATAGAATGACCATCCTAAATATATATATAGGTATCACCCCAGTACCATAATATCATACCAGTACATTCTCTTGTAAGGTGACACTATTTTTGAGATGAAGTTTCCTGTTTGTCTGGGATCATTGATCTGATTTGTGTTTCCTCTGTCTTTTTGCTCTTCGTGAGGCTGCATTTCATTATCGGTCAGAATTAGTACTAGACAAATAATTTTTCTGAATGCAAACCCATTTGACACAAATGCAAACGCCTATTTGTTTCCTAAGTGCACCGAATCAAAGGCTTCTTAAAGGATACAGTAGATTACCTTCAAGAAGGGCCTCCTTTCCTAACTGACTATTGATTTGTGACTAAAAGAGCTCATTATGCTCAAGTGCTAGGCACTAATCTTTTGAGTTTTTTTTTCTTCAACTGCCCTTTCAAGATGAATGTCAGATGCAAAGACAATTTAACAAGCTCAACTTCAACGAGTAGAGAAATCAGTTTTAAAGGAATAGCTCACTCATAAATGAAGATTCTGTTATCATTTATTCTGACTCAAGTCTTTGTAAACCAGTATGACTGACTGACTTCACAAAAACTGTTTTTTGGCTCTTTATTATAAAAAGATGGTGGATGAGAACAAATTATTATTTAAACAATTTTCTAAACCATAAGATAGCTTTTGTGTAATGAACAAACTGAAATATGTCCTCAACTACAGCTCACAACTGAAATACAGTGTGGTTCGACACATCTTGTGTGATTTCATCACTGGTTTGTGGGTGTCTTGTCACCAAATCTCATTGACGTCAAACTTTACCTCACTTCATGGCATGACTAACAGCGCCATATTTGATTTGACAGCAAGATTGAAGGGTTTGCAATACAGTGCTTGGACCTTTTTTTTTTTTTTTTTTTCATATTGGAGTCTGAATGGTAAACAATGGCTAGGATATTCTGAAATTTATAAATTTACCTTTAAAAAAGAAAGTCATAGAAAAGGGTTAGAAAAGGGTTAGAAAAATAATTTCACAATGTTAGTTTTAGACCCTACTTTACACTATGTAAATAAGTATAATAATAATTGTCATTTAGGTAGACCTATTTTTGGTGAGCCTTTAAAACTCACATATTTTTTTTTTTTTTTTTTTTTTTAAACAAGGCTTTGGCCACCAAGTAAGACCAAAATGGATGAATAGTTGCTTGTTCCTATTGAAGTTTGAAGCTTTACTATCACTGTGTGGACATCTTATACATTGCTTCATTTCGTCCTGCATCTGTGCCCGACTTGCACATTTTCCCGAAAGCTTCTCTACTAGTCTATCACACATTTCTCATTTCCAAGAAACTATTTCCATAGCATACCTGGCACAAGCTTAAAATGAACTGTGGTTAAATGTCCTCTCGCAAACCTCAGGATTAAATTCAAAGAAGTTAATTTGTAACCACTATAGAATTCAGACTATTCAGTTCAGTATGTGCTCTAGTTTCTCAAAGACACATAGCTGAAGGTTTTGTAAAGTCAGTAAAAGAAAAATCAGGTATTTCAAAAGTAAATATTAGCATGGCTATCACGATGTTCAGTGTCACAATGAAGAGCACAGTGACTGTCTGGCTTCAAAAGTTTATGTTTAAGTTTTTTTTTTTTAATTGGAATTTGAATGGTGGAATTTTGAATGTGACATTGGTAAATGTAGGTTAAAAAGAGGCTAAAGGCACAAGATAATGTGCTTTTCACTACTCCCATAGTGTATGATTGCAGTAAAATAAAAAGTCTTTTTTTTTATTTTGTGAAAAAATGAATGATAAAAGTAGTTCATTAAAATGTGTTCAATGTAGAAAAACAATTAAAAACAAAGATTTTTAAAGGGGTCATCGGATGCAAACTTCACTTTTACATGTTGTTTGAACATTAATGTGTGTTGGCAGTGTATGTACAAATCTACCCTATAATGATAAAAATCCATGCAGTGGTTTTTAATTAATCTGTAAAAGTAATATCCCCTTTTTCAGATCGAGCCATTCTCAGATGCCTATCGGTGTGGCGTCACACTGACAGAGGCCGCTCCCACAATAGTTGATTGACATGAGCGTCTTACCTCAGATCAGCTGTAACAGTCAGACCTCCATTGTTTCGATGCTGGAGCAGGGATTTAAGTTAGACAGGAATATCTCCGATTGAGTGATTGAGGTGTTGCATTGCTGGATATAATAATGAACCTAGTGGTCGTCATTTACTCCCGACATCTGAGCCACTGAAGATGCGGTGGATTACAATTGCTTGTGAAGGGAATGCACCTCCCGATCTACATATATCCGTCTATGTTCACTTCACCTACAGCAAGCAAAAGTGAGTATAAGGTTTTTTTTTTTTAATGAATCTCTGCAATCACCTTTCCTAATAACGTGCTAGTTAGCAAGTTTCGCAGCTAAACGTGCTAAATGCGGCTAAAGTAAACATTCTCTCAAACCAGCTTGTCAATCCACAGAGAGAAGAGAGGGGCGGGGCGAGCAGAGCTCATTTGCATTTAAAGGAACAATCCCTCAGAATGGGATGATTTTTGCAGAGCTCATTTTGACAGGGTAAAAAGGGTGTTGTTTTACACTACCATTGAGAATTTTTAACCAAAGTATATTATAGACTTTTCATTAAGACCCTAAAGAATGGCTTTACAGAAACAATAAAATGATTTGTATATGATTAATATCACATTTTGTAATATGGCGATTTTATTATAAATATGATGATTATTTCTAAGGTGGACACTGAACTTAATGATATTGACTGTTTGAATCGAACCATGTCAACAAATGGAAAAGTCAGCCAGATATTTAATGATTTTGCATTTAGCCCCAACAATAGGCATGCTTTTTACCTCAAACAAAATACTTTTACATACTCTTCAGTTATCAAAGCTACTATTGATTCAATTACTTTGAACAAAAATGAAAATCATTACTGAGACCTTTCTCAAAGCATATTTGGTAACGATTCTCATTTGCTACATACATCTCTAACATTTAAATAAATACACTGTTAGATCAACCAAACACAGACTTTGTGATGCCACCCAAAAACATGTGCAGGGATGAGATTTAATGTAAATTAAATTTATATTCATGTCCCAGTCAAATTTTCTTCATTAAACTAAAACTACCAGAATAAAAATATATATTTTACAAAGTACTTAATGGGCTATAGTGTTTTAGTGTTTTTTTAAATAAATTTACATTTATTCTAAAATAATAACCCAAGGCAGTAACAGTTTAAGCAATATATATTATTTAAACAATTATATGTTATTTATGAACTGATGTTCAGTGTCCAGCTGTTTTTTGTTTTTTTTTTTTTGTTATAATAATAAACCTTTTTTCTGATCATTAGACCTCGGTAAACATCACAGACGCAGAGATGCAATTTTAATGAGTTGATTACTCACTAAAAACCCATAGATCGTGTATTCATGCCATTTGAAGTTTGATTTTGACTTGACAAAGTGGTTATATCTACAGTGTAAAATAAATAAATAAATAAATAAATAAATAAATAAATAAATAAATAAATAAATAAATAAATAAATCTGTATAATTTACAGGAAAAAAATAAATAAATAAAAAAGCTGTGGTTGCCAGAATTTTACCATAAAAAATATGGTGGCAACGTTTTAGGTTTTATGGTTTTAACTTAAATTTACATTTAAATACTATATTTTCATTAACTGATATAATGTTAATAATCCAACCTACTGACGTACTGAAATCTTTTTTGTACCTTTGTAATACACTGATAACCACCAAAAGCTGGTGATAAGAAAGTCACATGATGAACCAAAGCCAATCACAAGCAGCTTTTA
Source organism: Cirrhinus mrigala (assembly GCA_036247105.1). Lineage (NCBI taxonomy): Eukaryota > Metazoa > Chordata > Actinopteri > Cypriniformes > Cyprinidae > Cirrhinus > Cirrhinus mrigala. The sequence goes on from CM070012.1 coordinate 4,813,220, forward strand.
AATATTAACATATATAGAAGGTGCACAGTGTCATTCACACAAACACTAAACGCGGTCATAGCAACACACATGAAACTAAAATAATGCAATAAACATTCATTTAAGAACATTAGATGTTACATACAGCCCTAATGTACAAAACTGATAAGAAAAAAAACAAAACAAAACAAAAAAAACTAAGAAGAAACAGTCTTTCAACACAAAAAAAAACATCGAATTTGAAATGTAACGCAGGGGAATTCTAAGAATGTAAATTTACGGTTATTCACTGTAAATCTTACGTTCTTTTTCCACTTCTGAAAATGGTATAATACTGTAAAATTGCATGCATTGTCCAATAAGGTTTTTCACTGTTTATAGTAGGGGAACTTACCGTTAACCATTTAGCAGGTAGCATTTTTATAGTCTTTTACCGTGAAATTCACAGTCTTTTTTTTTTACAGTGTAAGTGTGTGAGTTGTGTACTTTTTTATTCGTCTTCTATTAGCACCATTATATTGTTCATTCAGACAGATTCATGAACACACACAAACACGAGACGGGATTTATTGCATGCACCATAGCTGATCGTAACCAGTCATATCCAATCATATTTTTCCTCCATTCATTCTCAATTACGCCCCACAACACATTTTAGGGGGTCTGTTCAAAACTCAATGTGGAAGACGCAAGAGATACGCATGTTCAAAACAAGTGCTGTGATGAGTTTTTGTGCCATCTAGTACACTAAGAAAATAAAATCAAATGTGCTTTTTTACCCCAGTGTGCCTCTAGCCCTGTTGATTCTACTATTCTTGTTAAAAGGTTCTTTATACTGTATAAACACACATTTTTCCAACTTGTAATAATGATAGTCTCAAATTACTCAAACATCTCTCGGTTTTAAGTGAAAGGACTACGAGGCACATGCACTTTGATGCGTTTCCAAGAAAAAACATTCAAATTCCAGTTCATCTGTTTGCTTCAGCTAAAACAAATTACGGTTGAGTGCATGTGTGTGAGTATCCTCTGACCTCTTTGAGGAGGTAACGCCATGATGCTAATGGCAGATGGAGGACACCACACATGGCGTTAAAAGCCGTGGATTTTCAGTTAAGGCTCTTCGGCGTGTTCGCTTTGAAACTCGGCAACCTGCGATTGAAGGAAAGGAGAGTCCAACAAGTTTTTCCACTTAGGCGATTTGCTCACTTAGACACATAGTCGGTTCGCATCTTGGAGAGACCACACAGCCTGGAAACATCGTCTGAAGTGAATTAGACATATTACAGACAAGCTCGGCTCGCATGACTGAAACATAGCTGTGAGATTTGGAGGCGAAAGACGTGATGTGTATCCCCCGGTTATGTTAAGCTAGTGACCACCTCACCTGTCACTGAGGTCTCTCGGAGAAGGTTGTTAAAACCCATCTCAGGATGTAGTGAGGGAGAGTCGAAAAGCATGTTGAAGGACGGGGGTTGACCTCTCTGCCTTTTTCTTCTTGCCGACTGGAGCCTCCATCCAGCTTGAGAAGTAACTCTAATGAGCAGAGCCCATCACTGCAGATGCCAGCTGCCTCTTTCAAACACTGCGGTGCTCACAATTTCTTTCTCTCTCCCTCACTGTCAGTCTTTCTTGACGGCACCGCACGCCTCCAGGTTCGGCCCTGATCTCTATTATGGTCCTCCCATCTGCCACAGGGTGTCATGGGGCCCAAACTCTACCACAGGGCCCTTGTCAGGACCAGGCAATGAGGGACGTGAAGTCAAAAAAAAAAAAAAAAAAAAGTAGGATGCGGCACCAAGGATGGATGGAGGGCTGTGGAGTGACTGCCTCCCTCATCACTGGTTCTCTTGTTCGCCTTCTTTCTCTGGCCCCCTGTCAGTATCGGTGACAAGAGCCAGCCTCATAAAAACTTAATGAAGCGTCTTGGTAAAGGAGCGAGAGCCAGGACTCACAGATTGAAGGCCTGTGTGAAGTTTGGGGAGGGACAGGTTATGCCTGACATCCAGAGCTATCAGTTTAAAACTCCAACTGAGAGTAAAAAGCAGTACAGAAAACTCTTTTCTGAAAATTCTCAGACTAAGTTGTCTTTTTTAAAAGGTAAACAGGAAATCAAACCGGTTGTTGTAACTGTAAATGCACGATGGGAGGTGGTGGGGCTCAACCTTTCCCCGTTCTGTGCATGTCTGCTAAGGAAAAGGCCATTTTGGAACAGGAAATTCTCTATTAAACCTGGAATCAATATCAAAATCTGGAGGGTCAGATAATGTCTTCTTCAAGTGGTCAAGGTTTGGCTGGTTAGCATGGTCCAGTTAATCCCTGCTGGTAGATGCTGTAACAAAGACTATAGAAATACAAAGACGGTTCACTCTTATACTGTACTTATGAATCGAAGAAACTGCAACTCAGAATATGGCGGAATAGTCCCGCTTTCTAAATGAAAGAGTCAATCGCTGATTGCTAAAGTCACTGCAGCGGCTGTTAGAAGCATAGATATGTATAGATGCCCCATTTCCCTGCTGAAAAAAACAATATAGACACCATCACAAAAGTGTGTAATGGTTTTACTGGTCACCTTCTATTGGTGGCTTGTAAAAAAAAAAACAATAAATCCTTATGGAACATGTCCCAAAACACACTACAGAAAACCATTTTTTAATGGTTTTAATGGTTGAAAGTTGATGGTTTGTAATGTTTGTAATGGTATTTGTAGCGGAAACCATTAGAATTTTCTGTGGTGGTTCTATTGTTTTTTCAGCAGGGTTGACTGCTCCAAGCCTGTAGATGCATCCGTCATCTTGGAACGGTCAACTTGACGTCATTCACCATACTATTCACCATAGGTTCGCAGACAAATGGCTGTGCAGGACTGTGGCTTTTTGAAAATTCATTGACGGCTTACGTATAGCGGCCCATAGAAATGGTTGCTAATGAGGCATCTACATATGTATATCTATGGTTAGATGTGCCGGTTCACATAGAAACCTGAGGCTGGACCGGCCAATGCGCATGCGCGGTCATAAGCATGTTTTGGCTGCACATGCACATTGGCTGGTCCAGCTAAAAAAAAATACGCTTTTTAAATGCTGTTTGAGCATAAGAAACAACATTCATGGGGCAGTTCATTTCAGATTTTGTTTGAAATATGTAATTTAATTGCGAGTTTAGCGTGCAGTTTTTGAGATTTCATAATTCCCCCATTCATTTATATAGGACTTGTGCTGTGCCCCAATGTGTCTATGTACTCTTGTGGTAAAGAAAAAGTACACACTTTTGAGTGTGTATTAGAAGAGTAGGCAAACTTTGAGACATACTATAACGTCACACAACTGCGTCTTTACCCTTTCACAGTAAACTGGCCTGTCAATCATCTTGTCACAGTTAACATCCTCCACATTTAATTTAATTTAACTTCTTACCATATTGGAGAGAAAAGAAGTAGCACGTTGATCTGCCAGTCATGGGTCTTTCATGCCGAAAACTCTGCTCATATTTTCTGCATAATGATGCATTTAAAAGTTAACGACCAAACGGATGTTTATAAAAGTTCACGTTGCTGTTGAAGATGAAATATAACACAGATAACATTAAATACATTTTTTTTTTTTTTTTTTTTACCAGGTTAAATTTTGATTATTAGTAACTCAAACCCCTTTTTCTAAACATCTCTACCTAACCGCCGGTCGCACACATCCGCCATGTTTGTAGTTTTTTAACACGTTTTATTGGTGTTTGTAGTTCTGGACCGAATCCTTTGCCAAAGCGCAATAGATTGTGGGCAATAACAGCCATTAGAGTGTGCACGGATCCACACTTCCAAAATCGACCTGAAATAGTAGAACATCTGGGGGACTTTCAGCATACCCTTTTCAGCATACTATGCTTTGGGACACATTTATTGTAATTTCACATACAAAGTCTTAGATGGGCTGCCCGGCATCATTGAAGTGAAGAGACTTTGGCTGTAACTGCATCGTTCCACACCAAAAGCATTTCTCATCTTTCAAAACAGTGGACTGACTAAACACTAGCTCTAGTACAATCATAAATAACACACTTAATAACTTGACAAAGTATGGAATAACACTCCGCACAAACATTATACATACTTAATACATCCACAGCTAGAACAAAGTGTTCATCATAAGACCAGATAGGCCTATAGGTCATGTAAGTGCATCACTGGGGTTGTATCCTTTTGAAAGGTACTAATATGAACTTATAAAATGGATAGTTCCTGTCCTTGATTCTGATTTCTTGAGCTGCGTTCAAAGCTGTAAATTACTCTACAAACACACACCTTTGTTTACATCTGTGTGTTGCTCGGCAAACAGTTTGTTGCAACCACAACCATTTCTGAGGAACTACATTGTTTGGCCGAAGAATAATGTTTTTATTAATATCATTATTTGCTTTGTTTTGTTTTGTGAAACCTTACTATGTATATGGAATAACCGTTTTATAAAAGCAATAAGCCCTGTGAAGCCTTGGTTTAGAGTGGATGGATGATATTAAAATTCTGTGCTATTTTATCAAAATAAATTAAAAAATAAAACTCTACACACTATGATCAATCATTTAAAGTAAATTTAGGCATCACAACACTGGAATGTGCAGCATGAAAAATGGATCTCCATGTTAATATTTGCTAAAGGTTACATTTTCATAGTATTAATAAATTATTAGTGCTTTTAAAGATGATAGTTGGATGACGGCGAAGGTAATCCACATTTTAAAAACAAGGGAAATGAGCATGCATAATTAAATATCTATTATAACCAAGACAGATAGATAGATAGATAGATAGATAGCAAAAAAAAAAAAAATAATAAAAAATAAAATAATAATAATAATAATAATAATAATAATAATGATAATAATAATAAAATGAAATGAAAACTAACAAGAAAAAAAAGAAGAAAACGAAACCCTTCACTTGCCCCTCATGGCTGCTGGAATGACATCTGTATCCTTCTTTAGCGACTTGCTGCAATTGGTTTTGGGTCCAAAAATAGCCACCTAAGGCGATAGTATATGCTGCCCCCCTGTCTCCTTCTCTGCCTCTCCATCTTTATGTCTTTCTCCCTCCAGCAAGTTGACGTCGTAATTCAGAACAACTTCAAATCTTTTTCTAGTTGTAAAAACAAAATCGCCTTTCTTTGTACTCAAAAACAGAAAGACAGAGACAGAGACATACACAATTTCACCAAAAGATTGGCTTAGAGAGGTTTCTCTGGTTTAAGATGGCAAATATTTGATATCTGTCAGACATTAGCAAGCAGGATTCAGCCATCATTTTAGTTTTTCAGAAAGAAAGTGGTGTACTTTCATGACACATAGATTATTGTGCTGTCTATCATGACCTGAATCTCTCACAGTCTTCACACCAGGCTTCTGAGTTGCTACTTTAAATAACTCACTCAACGTTTCAGTCACAATTCATGCCAGTAATGGTTCCTGTACAAGCCTGTGCCACCCTGAAAGACTTATTTTGTCATTAATGGGTCCAGAATAATGGGCCAGTCACAGTCTAAAATGTTTTACGTACGGTTCCTTTGCTGAACAGAATCTTTTTTTTTTTTTTTTTAAGTGCAAATCTTAGCATGGAGTTCTTTAGCTGAAATAATAAATATTATAATCTACAACATTAATTATTGAAGAAAATGTAATTTTATCCAACATGGCCAGTACACTTAATGATATATACACACATGAAAACTCCATATATAATACAATGTACTGTAACAGCAAGAACTGTTTGTGTTCAGCACAACTGACATAAAAACCCATCAGCTGAGCCATCATGTGGACGTAAAGCTGAAGGGCAGTCTTGGACTGAGATTGGAGGTTTTCACACAGGTTGATTTGTGAGCAGAGGGACATGTCAGTAGGTCTAATGTCAGTGGTCTCAGAGGTTATGCTCCTCCGTGGCTGGTGGATTACAGTCTAATACAGGCTGTCACAGAGAGCACAACACACACTGATTAATGCTTAGATTGTGTGTGTGTAAACATGCAAAAAACAATTCTCCTAATAAAGCACATTTATATATTACATATGGCATTAGTATGCATTTGCAAGTGAAATCAAGCTTTATATATAGAAATAAGTATTTCAGACAGAAGATAATATTGAGATGACGCACTTGCATGAGGTTAAATATAACCTCATGCAAGCATATAACCATAAGTGTGCAAATAATTAAAGAAATAGTTCACCCAAGAATGAAAATTACATTACTTGCTTACCAGTGGATCCTCTGCAGAGAATAGGTGCCGTCAGAGTGAAAGTCCAAACAGCTAATAAAAACATTACAATAATCCACAAGTACTCCACACCACTCCAGTCCATCAGTTAATGTTCTGTAAAGTAAAAAGCAGTGTGTATGTAATTAATTCATCATTAAAATGTTTTTAACTTTAAACAATTGCTTTTGACCAAATACATTATCCATTCAGAGTCCATAATCCACAAAAAGTCCATCCCCTGTTGTCTTTGTTAAAAACATCTTATTGATGGAGTTGTTTCTTATAAAAAAACAGCTTTTCACTTTACAAGACTTTTATTGATGGACTGGTACGATGTGGATTACTTGTGGATTATTGTGATGTCATTATCAGCTGTTTGGACTCTCATTTAGATGAAACCCATTCACTGCAGAGGATCCAAATGAGCAAATGCTAAATTTCTCCAAACCTGTTATGATGAAAGAAGCACCTTGAGTGGCCTGAGGGTGAGTACATTTTCAGCAAATTTACATTTTTAGGTAAATTTGAATATAACAATAAATAGAAGAATGACATTTTATTGCTATAGCAATGATAAACAGTATTGATAATAAATAATGCCATGTGTGCATTGATTTGCGTTTATGACAAGGATTTTCTACTGAGCTACATCATACATAAATGCACATTTTGGAAATGAAGAAATGTCAAACAAGGCTACTTTACTGATACAGCTAAGTCAATGCACAGTCTTTCTATTCAGAAACCAACACAACTCAAGGTCATGATTATCTAGTTATTATACAGCATGTATAGCTTGAATGCAATGTAAGTTGCTTTGGATAAAAAAAAAAAAAAAAAAATCTGTCAAATGCATGAATGTAATTGCCTAAGTATGGTTCAGAGAGTGTTATGAATCGTTTGTGAAATACTAACTTCTTTAGGGAGGACAGAAATTCTGATTAGTTTATACATCTTGCACATTTGTTTATGCTGTATGTACAGCCACTGACAGACCAACACTGGTATGCAATTATTTATTTCTGGTACATTGTGACACTATAAAATTCAGATTTTTCTGCCCCTAAACAGCACATAAAAGAAAAACATGTCATTTAGAGACATCCGTTTAGAGATTTTTTTAGAGGGTCTATGTGAATGGTTGAATGGTTCATGGCCAGAAAAGGCTGCAGCATATATATAGACCAAGAAGAAAACATTGATTTACATTTAAAGGGATAGTTCACTGAAAAATAACAATTCTGACATTATTTACTCACCCTCAAGCTGTTCAAAACCTGTCTGAGTGTCTTTCTTCTGTTAAATACAAAAGAGGATATTTTGTTGTAACCAACAAAATGTTGGTAACGAAACAGTTGACGACAGCCATTAATTTGTATAGTATGGGGAAAAAAGGAAGATATTCTGATGAGTGTAACCAAATAATGGACAGTAGCCACTGATTACCATAGAATGGAGAAAAAAAAAAAAAAAAAAAAGTACAATGTTGAAAACCAAACAGTTGACGGTAGTAATTGACTTCCATAGTACGGGGGGGAAAAAAGAAGATATTTTGAAGAATATTGGTAACCAAAAAGTTGACGGTAGCCATTGACTTCCATAGCATGGAGAGGAAAAAAAAAAAAAAAAAAAGAAAAACCCTGAAGAATGGTAATTAAACAGTTGACGGTAGCCATTGATTTCAATAGTATGGAGAAGAGGAAAAAAAATATTGAAGAATGTTGGTAACCAAACAGTTGATGGTAGCCATTGACTTCCATAGCATGGAAAAACAACACATTTGGAAGAATATTGGTAACCAAACAGCTGACGGTAGCCATTGATTTCAATAGTATGGAGAGGGGGAAAAAAATATTGAAGAATGTTGGTAACCAAACAGTTGACGGTAGCCTTTAATTTCCATAGCATGGAAAAAATAATATATTTTGAAGAATCTTGGTAATCAAATAGTTGACGGTAACCATTGACTTCCACAGTATGGAGAGGGGGAAAATAAATAAATACATAAAATTGAAGAATGCTGGTATCCAAACAGTTGACAGTAGTCATTGACTTCCAATTCCAATTGACTTTCCAAATTCTGACATTATTTACTCACCCCCAAGCTGTTCAAAACCTGTTTGAGTGTATTCTGTCAAACACAAAAGAAGATATTTTGTTGACTTCTATAGCATAGAAAAAAATAATATATTTTGAAGAACAGTTGACGGTAGCTACTGACTTCCACTGACTTCCATAGTATGGGGAAAAAGAAAGATATTTTGAAGAATGTTGGTAGCCAAACAGTTGACAGTAGCCATTGACTTCCATAGAATTGGGGAGGGGGTTATTATGGAAGTCAATGGCTACCACCAACGGTTTGGTTACCAACATTCTTCAGAATATCTTCCTATTTTCTTTTGTGTTTAACAGAAGAAAGAAATTCATACAGGTTTGGAACAGCTTGAGGCTAAGTAAATGATGACAGAATTTTCATTTTTGAATGAACTAACCCTTTTAAAAACAAAATGAACAGAGCTTAGTCAAAATTGCATGACAATCAAATGTTCTATTCCCATCCAAGTGGGAAGCTTTTGGTCAAAATAAACTGCAAAGTGGGCTTGACATAATACAAGATATTGTGTCGCAAAAAAGCAGCTGTTTAATTTCTATCAGCTAACAGGTTTCATGACAACAAATTCAACAGGTGTCCCACATCAGTGCCACTGCAGCATCATAGTGTCTTTTTTAAAACACAAGATCAGACGCTGCGTACTTGTCAGCGCTTGTTCTTTTGTTCAGGTTTTTTGGTTACATTTGTGAAGGGAATAAACATTTGAAAAATTCCTCAGTGGCGATATGGTGCGGTTTTCGTTGTGCTTTCATTTGTCAGCATAACCGACGCAGGGCCGTTCAGCATTGATTAACATTAGGGATCTGTTGCTCTGCTTGAAGCATCTCCACCAGGGACACCAACAAGAAACACAACAAGCCTTCATTTAAAAAAGAAACGGAAATAATAACAGCAAATATTCAAAGCGAGGAGTCTTTTCATTTCATTGTCATTGTATTCCCGTGCGTTGCGGAGGTGGCCTGATCACATGCCTCAGGGGCTAAAGGGGATTTCTAGCTGATTTGGTGAAGTAGCAACCTGTATCCCATATCTCCCCATGGCAACCAGCCAGGACGGTGTGGAGCGAGCTGAGATATTATAGGCTGGAAGATTAAAATGGCCCCTAGCTGTTGAGAGGGTGAGCGGGGTCCCCTCTCCCATCGCGCATGGAAGCAAATTAGCCAGCCGCAGCAGGGCGTGTTTATGTGTGTGTGTGTGTGTGTGTGAAAGGCAGTGTTTACTTTGCACTCACCTCTCCCACATCTCTACAGAGAATAAGAGAAAGATGGAAAGTGTATAAGAGAGAGAAAGAACAGCCAAGAGAATTCACTGTAGGCCAAATCAAAGGTTTTTAATAAGCACACATGAAATAGCAAGTGCAAGGAAAATGCTTAATGTGACATATTTTATGAAAAATATTACAGTGATGTTGACTGACTGATTTCTTGATTGACAGATATAAAAAAAAGATGCAAAAATGTAACAAATTTCATCCGATACGATGTAATAGATAAAACCAAGGATATTTATTGTTAAATGGGGTCAATTTTGATTTAATCTCTTCAGTGCATGTATTGCATAAAATAGAATATAAATTAATTATATGTAGGGCTGGACGATATGGCCAAAAAATGATCGCAATATATATTTTTTTTTCATATCAGTCAATATCGATAATTGTCGCAATAAATGTCAAATTTTTATTTCTTTGAAGTGTAAAGGCAGATTTTTTCTACAGTGTGAAAATTATAAAAATCAGACGGTTAAATGTGGCTTTAAAAGATTTTTTTTTTATAGTCAGAACATGACATACGCTTCATGTTTTTTGAATTCTTCACACTTTTTCCTGTAATTTGTTCCTTACAAAATAAATATTTTAATTGAAGAAAATAATTTCTTAGTTTTACATGTTTTATTGAGTAATATTGTTTCAAATCAAGAAACAGGTTTGTGTTACCTGATAATATTAATAATAAATATATACAATTTTTTGTTTCTTAAAAATACACTTTTGATAGTAGCTTGAGTTAGGATTTGATTTATGTTCATTATCAAAATCAGTAATATCTGTAAAACAGTAGCAACCTAATTTTTTAATGGTAAACATTTTAATTTACTCTGTTTTTTTTTTTTTTAATATATATAAATTATAACTCTTCCATAGTATAATCCATAGATCATGATAAATGCAATATGGTTCCTAGGTATTGTATGAAAAACATCAGTCAAAATGCATAAACGCTAGAGCTTAATCACAAAAAATACTGTTATTATATTTCATTACTCCTCCTTCAATACATTTAATACATGTCTACATTAATAATATAATAAAATTCGACATTTCTGACACAATAAAACTGTGCAGTTAGTGCTACTACAGTAAATCTATGGTAAATGATGGTGATTTGTAGATTAAAAAACTTTCTGAGTGTATCGTTGTGCACAGTGTTTCTCCTGTTTGTCAGCGCTGTTTCTTCTGGCTATAAACCGAGTGTTCTTTACTGAATTCAAGCGCTTCACATTGGCGCTGTTTAGTGACCAAGACAGTCATCAGTGAGTGAATGCATCTAGTAAGTTCGCACTGTGCCGCTGAGTGTAGCGCTCTTTTGTTCTGCCTTTGCCGCATAAAGATTGCAAGTAATTTAAGGGTAGGACACATAGTAAAGACATTAACAGCCACAATTATCACGATTTCAATGGGACATATGCAAAGCTTTGCAAAACTCATGTTGCTGAACCTTAAGAGTATTTTGACCAAAGTGAATTTCAGAAAGGCAGGTCTGGTTTTGCTTTTGGGAATTCCATCCATTGTATTCCCAGTTGATTTCAAACTGACCCAGTTCTTTCCACAGCCTCTGAATGCATCTTGCGCATTTTTATCTGTCAAACGCGCCGTCAGAGCCTTCTCTAGTGTGTAAACACCCAAACTGTTCTTCACCACACATTTCCCTGGTGTAAGTTGATTGTCTAAATGATGTCTCCACATGTAATTGTGAGCTTGACTGATGCATCTCATTCAGAAATAGATGGAATATGCTCGTTCCTCATTATAAAGACTCAGAATGCCAAAACAAAACAAATCTATCCATAATTCATACGCTCTTCGAAAGAATAGACACCCATAAGTTTTGGGGGACTCCGCTGCAGTCCTGGCACACAGATGGGAAAAAATATGAGAATGTAACAATAATTAATATGAGAAAATAATAAAAAAAAAAAAAAAATAATATATATATATATATATATATATATATATATAATTGTATAATTGCAACACTGGAAAGTCTAGTAATAATGTTTTTGTTCAGAATAATTAACTTGCCTTTTTTTTTTTTCTTACAGCAAAGTAATACTTGTCAAACTTTATGATCTTTAAAAGTCTCTTATGCTTACCATGTCTTTAAAAATACAGTAAAATCAGTAATACTGTGAAATAGTATTACAATTTAAAATAATACATTTTAATATACATTAAAATATAAAATGTAATTTATTCCTGTGATGCAAAGCTCAGTTTTCAGCAGAATAACTCGCATAATCTTTCAGAAATAATTTTAATATGCTGTTTTGCTGCTCAGGAAACATTTCTTCTTATTATTATGGGGTTATTTTTATTTCTAATGACTGCTGTTCTTTAGAGCTTTCTATTCATCAAAGAAATGTTTAAAAAAAAAAAAAATTTCCACAAAATTTTGAGCAGTAAAAACTGTTTTAACGTTAATAATAAGAACCATTATTAATAATTGAGGATTCTGAAGCATCACATGACATTGAAGACTGGATAATGATGCTGAAAATTCAGCTTTGCATCACAGCAAAAAATCACATTTTAGAATATATATTTAAACAGAAAATGGTTATTTTAAATTGTAATAATATCACTGTTTTTACTGTGTTTTTTTTTTTTTTTTTTTTTTTTTTTTTTTTTTTAAATCAAATAAATGCAGCCTTGGTGGGCTGTATTTACTATTAAAATGTGCAATTTAGTAGAAAGGAGCAAACCTTTTTGTGAAAGTTGCATTAAAATGAACTGAACTGAAATGAAAAGGCTGAAATATCTGAGAAGGCATGACACTTCTGGTAGACAGAGAGAAGTAGATAAAGGCGGCCGTTCACGACTCAGTGGCGCAAATAATATATGACCAGGTCATTAAAAGCGTTACCTCTGAAGTGGAGAAATTATGCCCTTAATGGCGATTAAAACTCCAACAGTTGCATGAATCATGCATTAGTACCACTGTAGAAGGGATATTTTTAAAGCCAGAACTCAAAGAAAATGACCAAGACTGTAATTTCTCACTTTCTTTTGAGTTTGACTTCCAGCCCATTTGTCTACAAATGAATCCTTCGTGGAACCATCTCATAAAATCTTAATATTCTATTTCAAGTGACTTATATTGATTTGGATATTTAAAATATGCCCAGAAGAAGTTTAAAAGAAATTTTTATAAATAAACCAGATCATTTTTCGAATAAGAGGTTTGTCACGAGAGCAGCTACTAAGTGATGTTTTAAGCGTTCCAGCAGACGATAACAACACTGACAAATGTGTTTCAATGTAACAACCCGAACCTCAGATATAAAACGTAACTAGATCTCGTGATGAAAATGTCAAGCATTATTAGAAATGATAGGAGCGTTTCTGTTGCCTCGCTATAGTAATTGTTGTTTGTGTTTAGTCGTTCGTAACTCCTCGTCATGCTGAATAAACTCATTTTGCTAGTGTGGCAGTAAATTCCTGGCTCAATTACTTTTATATAGTTAGCATAAAGAGTGATCAAACGTTTTGATCAATCAAATCAAGACAACAAGGGAGGGGAATGAAATCAGGTGAAAAACATCATGGTAAATGTGAAGCTCATTCAAACATGAAATAAATCAAACCAGGTGAAATAACTGGAAGGTTTCATTAAGGGATGATGGCTGCATGCTGATGTGTTTCATGTGATACTGAGTATGAGACGGATATTAAGGCATCTAAAAGAAGTCTATGATCAACAATCACAGATGGCTTTTTGCAAGGTAACATTTTCTTTAGGGCATTTTGAACTATGCTGATTAAAGGGACAGTTCACTTCAAAATCAAAATGCTGTTATTTACTAACCCTCGAGTAGTTCCAAATCTATGTGATTATTATGACTGTATTATGAATTATGATGATTATTTATTTATTTATTTTTTAATCTATGCAAGAAATAAAAAAAGGCAATTCTTTCAAAATCAAAGTGACCCTAAGAATCCACAAAAACTTGAACTTGAAAAATTCTTAAATTCTTAATACATATTCATGTATTCAACTTTATATATATTATTTGCTAAAACTGAATAAATATTTTAATAAAGTATTTACTAAAAATTTACAAACACAAATTTCCTTTTTTAATGTTATTATTATTATTATTATTATTATTATTATTATTATTATTATTATTATTATTATTAATTTTATTTTTTTACAGCGTGATTTTGGAGATTTACAGATTTGGAGATTTCTAAATCTCAAAACGAGAAAATCTCAAAATTAATATTATCTGATTAATCTGGCTATATATATATATATATATATATATATATATATATATATATATATATATATATATATATATATATATATATATATATATATATATATATATATATATATAATTTATTAATATATTGCCTCCAGGCTCCATTTTCTGGATTACACATACATGATAATGCACATACATAATACATAACTTGATGCATATTAACTATGTGTATAACTTGAACACTTTTAACACATTAACAAACAAACAAACAATACATAAATAAATATAAGAAAATAAACGTTTCATGCTTAGGAAGATAAACATTTCATGCTGCTTTAAAGTCATGTAAAGCCAAATAATCAGGCAAAAAAAAATAAAAATAAAAATAATAATAATAATAATAAAATAAAATAAAATCAATCCAAGCAATCTGATTGGCTAAGAACAATCTTCATCCATAACAAATAGTAAGGGAACTATTGATACCAAAATTTATACTAAAATGATGTTTCAGTGTTTCTTTGTCTTACATTTTACAAGCACTCTCCCATCTGCCATCGCTCAAACAAACATCCAGTTCTGTCTCAGTGCTGTTGTGTGCGTTTGGTGCCGCTAGTAACACAAGCTATATGCTTCATCTTTAATTATGATTATTAACGAGCACACAGGACACAGTGGTTCCTCCACAGTTTCAGGGCCTGTGCAGTGATTGGTTGACCTTTCCTTCCCTGATGTCTCACACTCTCGTTTTTTTAAATGAAAAGTGAGAATGGTTATTTAGCGCAAGCGAACACCCAGAGAGGGTTGAAATGAGAGAACGCTGGATACATTGATTCGGTCCCTGGAGGAAAGGCTGAGACATTTGATACCTGTCCCCTTCACGTCTCGCACAGACTCTGGATTACACAGCTCTGACTCACTTTCACTCTCGGTTAAAATCCCAGCCCACTGGGGATTAGGATTGATTACTTAATTGCTCCTCATAGGGTCTGTTACCTCTAGAGAGCAATTTGAGCGAAGCAAACAGAGTCCCGACTCGATTGGAATTGAGATGTAACTGAAAATAAAGAAATGCCAAAAGGAAGGCAAAAAGATGCTAACATAAAATCTGGTGGTTTCGTTAAAGTGGACTCAAAAAAAGACTTTCAAAAATATATCAATATTAGCATTGGGGGAGGAGTTAAAAAAAAAAAGGGGGGGGGGCAATTATTTATGAAACCAATTTCACAATACTAGCTAAATGGGTCACAGACAAAAAAAAAAAAAAAAAAAAGTAAGGGGGTCTGTCAAGCACCAAAGCAATAAAAGTTTGTTTGTTTATTTATTTATTTACTTATTTATTTATTTTCCCTGTGCATTAGATAAATAAAAAAAAAATAAAACCATAGTTTAGAAACTACACTGAAAGACTCTAAATTAGAAACCCATTGCAGCCCCCAAAACTAATTAACTGTCATTTAAAATCATTACCAATCTTTGCCACTATCCTTCAAAGCACTAGGTTTTACCTATTTGTCAGCAGGACGTTATTAATAATCCAAAGTATGTTATTCAAAATATATATTCAAAGTATGATCACTTATTCTTTTAATAATAGCAATACATTTTTTTTATAATGCACTTTTCTAGTACCCAAAGCACCACAAACAAATGGTAATAGAACTAATAAAATAAAAAATAAAAAATAATAATTAAATTAAATTAAATAAATAATGAGAAGATGAGAAGTATATAATAAGAATAATTTATTAATATATTAAGAATATAATATAGGGCCACAAACAGATCCCTGAGGAACTCCATGGCAGACCTGTCCTTTAAATATTTTAATAAGTAAGGTCAGAATAAGTATGGTGGTTCATTTTACATAAATGTATCTCTCATGCTAAATGACAATGGAACATTATTTTACCCATATTTTGACATTTTAATTTCATTAAAGTTATTTGAAACATTAAAATATACATTTTACTTATGTGTATAAAATCAGTTTTGTCAATTTAATTTGATGCAAACACCAAAATGCGATGTCTTGTCTTTGAATGCACATGATGAACAAATAATGAAACTACAGAGAATAATGGGAATAAAACTCTATATAAAAAATGCATTAAAATATTGTCACAAAACAACAGTCTTAATGATCTGTAAAACAGGCTCACATCCTTTTGTGAAATTCACTCAAATGAGTTTAAAAAAAAAAAAAAGTTTTTGATGCATATATTAGAAAATTCTCTTTTTAAAAACATCTGTTTGTAGATGGGTCACAGAACGAAGGAAAAAAAAAGACTTAATGGAGTCAGTCTTAGTGCATCAGTAAATATGGATTGAATATTTCACACTGCCAAGTGAAATGCCATTGATGAGGCACAGAGGGAGGCTGAGACTGAATCCAGCTTCAAAAACATTTTTTTTTTCTTTTTTAGACATTGAATTTGGCCCTCTGCTGAGGCTGTGCTCATTCTAATGAAGCTGTGCTGAAGAGAGTCCTCATGGCTTCCTCCCTGGAGCCATAATTGTAAGTTTGTGTCTGAGGTTGGTTGTTAAGACACATGGTTGACTAAACCTATGCAATCCTATGTAAATAGACTAAATGTATCTATCAGTCCCTTTAAATATACATTTTAACAGTCTTACATACTCACATAAAGCTGTTGCAACACTTATAATGTCAATAAGTAGGTCTACTTTACATGAAAATGAAAATCTCTCCACAAAGCTAAATAAAGTATATTCCAAAGTGAATTCAAGATGGTCCACCTCGGTTACAGCTGGATAGACTATACCATCTTAAAGTGGATGAAACACTTCAAGTAACTTTCTTTACTCCAGTCATTAAGGCTAATATATGCTGCTTCCCACAAATTCCAAGTACATTTGGTTAATAGGACTGCCTCCACCATTATAACAGCTGATCTTTGAGCCTTTGCCTTATTAGTTAGTTTTCATGTCCTGATGTTACCCAAGTATCTCTCTTTGCAGTGTTTCAAAAACCTTCAGAGGGAATCTGCGCAGACAAAGACCAAAATCCTAGTCTCACACAGCCAGACTTTTAATAGATTGATACAGAGACAGACAGACAGGCAGATGCAAGGAAACAGTAGATTCTTGACTTCCACTAAATATCATAGTCCTCATTTTGTTTTTGGCTTTTTATATTGCATTCTCAATCAAAAACCAAAATACATGCAAATTTTTGTGCTTTCCTTTTTTTTTTTTTTTTTTTTTTCCTGTGTGCTAGATAATTCCACAAATCCAAGACCCCCTGCCAAAACCTGCTCTTAGGGTACAGCATGGACTAACGGTGGCCGTCTGTGGGAATCAGCTGGCATTCTGAGGGGCCTAATTGGCATTCTCTGCCCATCACCTGTCATTACAGTCAAGTATATATTTTGGAGTCCATTTGTGTTTGTTTTTTGCCTGGAGCTGCCATCCCAATGGTAATCCAAACGCTATTACACATGGATGAGACCTGCACAGCACCACTGATAAACTTCTCAGTATGCAAATGTCAAGCAATTAAAGGAAGTGAAACAGCCTCCAAACTCTTTGCATTTATAAGCATGATACTGCGGCCATTTTACAATCCAATGCCCCTTGTGTAAACCTCTACACAGCACTTTGCATGATGATGTTTTAGTGCATTCGTTTATTTTACATGAAAGGATACAACTAGAGAGAAAAACTATATACTATGCACGTTATATTTAGTTTTTTTAACCTTGATGTAAAATTTAAATATGTTGAATATATGTTTATTTATTAATCTTAAATCTTTAAAATAATTGGAGTTGAAACTGTAAAAAGATCCCACTAACCTCAGCCTCAGACTCAGAAAAATCCAACATTTTTATTGCTAAATATATATATATATATATATATAACACACTACTCTTTCTCTGTAGAGCTTCAAACTGAATGTCAGTCTGTGCAGTAGTGGTGGGGATTTTTTGGTGATGCTCTAAACATTGTTACTTTATGAATGAGTAAATTATTCATTTACTCATTTGATTCATTTTAAAACATTGAGTCAATCAGATCGTTAAGAGTGAGTCACTGAATTATTCACTCAACTGATTAGGTCAAGAACTTTGATTTATTCGGAAATAAAACAACTGATTGACTGTGAGTCAATGAATTGTTCACTCAACTGATTCATTGATTCATTCAGAAACGACACTACTGTGTGTTGTTCTAAGACACAACAAAGTAGACAAAGTAATTGTGCCTAAAATATATCCATTCTAAATATCAATTCCTGTTTATTTTACTGTTATACAAAAGCAGTATGTCACAGTTGGGCTGTGAGCTGACTATTCAGTACAACAGCACTGTGATATTATTATTATTATTATTATTATTATTATTTTCCTTTCAACAGTAAAATGTCTCACTTGCAAAACTACATCTACAACTCTGAATTGTCTATATTAGATGAGTATTAATGGAGTTCAGGATTTTAAAAACTGAAAGTTAAAAATGATAATTTATTCAAAAACACTGAATCATTAAGATTTTTAAGAGTGAGTCACTGAATTATTAAAGTGTTCTCATGATAATTCTTATGTATTTTACGTAAAATGTGGTTCTACAAAACATAAATTCACTTATGTTTTTTCAGACACTAAAACGTACAATACTGACATATTTACAGCATTTAAATGTACAATACTGATGTATTGACGGCACCTAAAAACAAATCTTTATGAATACTGAAATCGTGGCATTAATTGCATTTTTGTTTTTGTTTTTAGTTGTCATACCAATGACCTTATGTTTTCAATTGCATTATTAAATTATTTAATCGTTTACTTAATATGAAATTATAACATTTCACTCTGTTCTGTGTTCTGCTGCCAGCTCGTTTCCAAGAATAGGCCTACATTATGTTAAACAAGACTACACTTTAAACCCTTAAAATAAATAACATTTCTGCAATCGTTTAACCATTAATGTAATACTAACGTGATGGGACACAAATGGAGTTTTCTCCGACATGCTGTGACTAACAATAGAACCATAAAATACACTGAACACACATCATAATTACAAAATGAAACAATTTTATTTGTGCGCTGTAATCCAAAGCATCATCCCGAGCAGCGAGTCCAGCAGCAACAGCAATAAACCTGCGCTGAAGTGCATTTTACAAATTCAAATATTGCTGCATCAAGAAACGTTGTTCAAGTTTAAGGCAAGAAAATCGAATGCTTATTGGCTCTCGCCTGCATTCGTCACATATTACGACATGGCGTGATTCTGGTGAGGTGTGTTTTGAATGATGCGCGCGCCTTCAAGAAGTGGATAGGGAAAATAATCTGGATAATAATTTCAGAGATTAACAACTTAAATTCTGCTCTGCACCTCACACAAACCTTCCGTATTCCGCCAGAGAGGACTGTGGCTGCAACGCATCGTTATTTGGAATACTTTTGACATTTTTGGTAGCGATTTGTAAGTTTTAAATGTTGAAATGCGTCTAAACTGTACGACTTAGTATCAATAAAAACATACAAAAATGTATCTAAATGTTATGTATAAATACCTATGTATAAACAATGAGACCAGGCTGGAATTATTCACTCAACCGATTAGGTCAAGAGCACTGATTTATTCAAAAATGAAACAAATGACAATGAATCATTCACTCAAACGATTTGTTCAAAAACACTGATTCATTCAGGAACAACACTACTATATGCTGCTCTGAGACACAACAAAGTAGACAAAGCAAAACTAGAAAAAGGCGACAATATTGTGTTTAAAATATACTCTCAATATAAATTTGTGTTGATATTACTGTTATGCAAAATCAGTATCTTACAATTGTGCTGTTGTTTAAATATTCAGAAACAGTATTGTTTGTAATGCCTGGCTTGTAAAACTACATCTAGAGCTCTGAACTTTCTTAGTTAACTGCTCATAGAGTTTAGGTGGTTGAAAACTGAAAGTTAACAATGTGTTGGCTCAATTCCTAACACTAGAAAAGGTGAGGTCCTACAACTCAAGTGTTGCTTTGGAGCAACAATAGCATTTAGCCGATGTACAAAAGACTGTGGGTTTGATCTTTGCTCAGAGCAAAAGCAACTACACTGCTGCCATGACCTGGATAAACGCCCACGTGTGGCTTTTTACTCCAGGGAGAGCGAGGTGAGGTCAAAGGAAGGGGAGTGTAATGGATCATGGGTAGATGTGCTTTTGCTCTGCTTTTGGAGAGCTCATTCTTCTAGATCAGACACGAGCACTGCCGCTCTGCTCTCTGAGAGATGTTTACACTTGATAATTTTTTGAATAACATTAAGGTCACAAGTTCAATAACTGTCTTGAACTAGACTTCAGACTAACATCCTAGTCAAAAACAATACAAATTACAGTCAGGAACAACAAAAGAGCTCTGACAGCCCAATGCATTTTCCACTTGCCTACTTTCAACGTTAAGATCAAAGAACACAAATATATAAATAACTTCGATGGAGGGAAAAATACAATCAGGGAAACATCTATTACATTTTTACAGCCCAGCACCTTTGAATATCATCATGCTTCTGTGTAATTACACTGAATAATATTTGGTGAAGAGTGTGTTGAGTTGCAAATTGCTTGAAGTTGCTCAGAATATTAATAAGCTACTAATACGGTGGAAATGGAATTCATAAAATCACTCCAACAGAATAAAGTCTTAATAGATTCAATTGCTCTGTTCCAAACCTAGAGAGCTCCCTACAGAGACAGCATTTTAAGGCATCTTAGCTGTGCTTTAGACTGAACGGCGGTTCCGATCATGCTGCTTCCTAAAATACCATATTCTGGCCAAATTTTAATCCAACACCACATTTCCTTCACAATAAGAAAGCGCTGTAAAAGAGAAAGAGACTAAAATAGATAAAAATAAAATAGATATATAACTTAAAAACAAATAATAAAAATAAAAGTCCTCTAAAGGCATTTTTGCAAAACTCCCTTTGTAGTTTCCATCTGAAATGACAAGTGGCGGTAAAATATGAACATGGGACAGATTAATGATTAATAACAACTTATTTTGGAGCAATTCCTTCCTTCAAAACCTTTTTTTTTTTTTTTTTCTCAAAGCGCAAGATTTGTAATCTAATACATTTTGATATTTGCATCACTTAATCTGCTATATATCACTTACACCACTTAACCTGCTAATATAGCTTTTTTTTTTTTTTTTTTTTTCTTTCAGACACAGTAAACTTGCTCAGAAGCCCACCTTTTATAGAGTTGCTTGGGTATGAGTCCTGTGAAACTCTATTCTCCATAAGAAAAAAAAAATAATAACTTCAAGACTTGCAAGTTAATATGGCACGGTTTGAACTTCTGCAATACATACAGTACAACAATTAATCATAATTAAATGTTGCCAGATTTGCATTTTGGAAAACATGCTCACTGGACTTTGAAAGTGTCCCAATAATGCAAAAAGCATGTCACCACAGGCACGTTTTTTTCTCAATCAGCCTGGGTTGAATATCTGTATGTGCTGTATACTTAGCATGTTGCTAATACTTTTAGCTTAGCAACATGCTAATTGAATCCACAGTGTGGCAAATTATTTATGTGCCATATTTTATTTATTTATTTTATTTATTTATTTATTTTTATTTTTTTTTTTTGTAGTGAGTAATGTTCAGTGCAATTAAAAACAAAGACTAAAGATGATCCACTTATTATTATATGCATTATGAAAAATGGCCTTAGTCTGGCCTTAGTTAAAAGTGCCAATTATCTGTTTACTCTAGAACAGTATGTGTATTAGCTGGACCAGCCTGAAATCAATTATGCTTCATAAAGACACCATGGTTGTCATATTTTATTGCTCATTTGAAATGTAACTGAAACATAATATTCCACTATGAAGTAAATAGAAGCTGTACTTGCATTTATGACATTCCTTAACAGCTAGGATGCCACTTTAGAAGGCAGCTACCTGTGTAGACAGTAGACAGCGAGACAGATCACTGAGGGTTTGGAACAGAGCTGCTGTCTCAGGTTAATCTCACCATGTGTCTAGAGTGATAATCGGTTTGCCAATACTGGAATTTCCAACATACATGGAACAAGACAATGATAATACTTTTATCCCTTGCCAATTTCCAGAGGGTTAATTGCAGTTCCTCAGAGCAACGCGGGTCTAAGTGCTTCGCTCAAGGGGAAAATGATGGCAGAGGATTGTGAATAACCTTCTAGTCATTGGGGTATTTCCATACCTCAAAGAGCTATGGGATTCTAACCACCACTCTTCCAGTTGATGTCCAAGACTACTCAACCCCCAACCAATAATGATGCTTTCACTTGGACCTGCTTCCACAGATCTGTTGCTTTCAAGGAAGCAAATAGTCCATCAAGAACCACAATTATCTACTGCCATTTTTTCATCCAAGTGCTTTTAGGTTTCAAAATCCCTCTCCGGATAAATGTTTTTAGGCTGATTTACTGTTACAGTACATTTCAATGAGTCACAGTAGTAATTTACTGGGTTAGTTTCCTGCTGTGTTTTTTTTTTTTTTTTTTTTTTTTTTTTTTAAGGATGTAGGTGGCTGACAGTTCACCTCTAAATAAAGGTCCTTTCACATGACTCACACACCACTTATGACCCCAGATGAAATGTGTTGCAGATAGTGTCACAAAAGGGTGATTTCTGATGTAGCTAAGACAGAAGTAATGCAGAATGTGTCAACCATCAATGGTGAAAGCATGCATTTGAGCTTCAATACTAAACAACTTGATACACTGCATTAAAAAAAAAAGAAAAAAAAAAAAAAATGGAAGAAGATAAAAAAAAATACCAATACCAATCAAATGTTTGTGGTCGGTAGAATTTATTAATTTTTTTTTTTTTTTTTTTTTTTTTTTTTTAAATAAGTCTCTTATACTGTACTAAGCAAGGCTGCATTTATTTAATTAAAATACAGAGAGGAGGAAAAAACAGAAACATTGAAAAACAGAAAAACAAAAACAAAAAACAGAAATATTGTTGAAAACAGCTGTGCTGCTTGATAATTCTTTGACCAACAGAAAGTCCAAAAGAACATAATTTATTTGAAATGTAAATATTTGTAACATTATTAAGACCCTTACTGTCACTTTTGATCAACTTGGTGTATCTTTAAGAAATAAAATAATTAATTTCTTAAAAAAAATAAATAAATAAATAAATTGTACTGACCCCAAATTTAACTGAAGGTTTTTTTGTGTGTGTGTGTGTGTGTGTGTGTGTGTGTGTGTGTGTGTGATCATAATGCAAAAGGGAAAAAAGGTCAAGAACTTTTTATTTTCTAAAGCTTGAGAATTGCTCTGTAAAATCTACCAAAGTAATTGCATTAACTGTTAAACTCACATGCTGTCACTGACAGATACTAATTACGTGGAAATATCGTGATTACATGGTACATGCCACATCTGTGTAATGATAAATTAGGTTCCATACGACACACTTCAATTTGCATAATTTCACATCAACCTGAAAGAACCTGTCAAAAAACATCACCAGGCTACAAATTTGATCAGACAGAAAATGTAGCTTTTCCTGAGAATCTCTCAATATTCCACTGACTTCAAAAACGTTGATAGAAAGTGAATTAATTCACTCCTCAAGATGAGAAATAAATTTATTTGCACATGCCGCCTGCATTGTTTAATCGCTCAACCACCTTTTGTGTTCAGGTTTAGAAAGACATGCGGGTGAATAAACCGTGACAAAATTTTATTTTTATATGAATTACACATGTACGTGATCACCAAATGAATAGGACAAGATGCCCAATATGACAATTTTGATGACTAGTTTCAAACTATTCTTGAAAATTTAAGCTAGATTCAGTGAACACTTAATGTTTAATACAACCTTGGACCACAATCAGAGCCAATCGACAAAACAATCCACTTCACATCAGGGGACACAACAAAAGGAGGTAAAGCAGCCTTACAAACTGCAGTTAAAAACCATATCCAACAAATGACAGACCAATAAGCAGCCCAGGGTTCGTCCGTGGCCAGTTGGTTCGTGTTTATGGTGGTCAAAGAGACCGCAGTAATCATAAAAAGTCATTTGCACATGCTGCAGCGGTTTGCTGTGGTTCTGATCCAGCTCCCACAGCTGGCTGAATCTGAAAGCGAGAGGTTTGTTTTGGTGGATTAGTTTTGAGGTTTGTGTTTGAATCAAGTGCAGACCCATCTGTCTGGGCCTGTGAGAGGCCAGATAAAACAGGCAGGAGTGTTAAATCATGATTGGATAAGAATGGGACAGCGCACAGGGGCGCCCACGAGTCAACCAAAATGAAAAATCAAACAACAACAAACAAGAAAACCAGGCCAAAAAAACATGTGCGCTTGAAGTATCACTGCAAATAAATACTGCATAGATGGATTTTTAAGGCACATTCTGCAGTTTTTAATAATGCATTTACAGTTTAAAACATTAGGAATAGCTTGACAGTCTGTCATATTTGCCTTCAACAAGCATGGCACCATTATGCAGTTATTTCGACACTCATAAACAACCCGATGCTACTGGCATGTCACCGATTACCCATCTAGCTCCTTAATGTGCAGTTAACTTTCAGTTTGACAGAAAATTTCACAGCCAATTTCACATTCTGTAAATGCACTGAGTCACAGAAAGACTAGCTCTTGAAGATACCAACAGGAGTGCATATAAATTGTACTCAAAAGACACAGATATGGCTGTTTATCTACTGAACAGCTAGTGAGTGTAATCATTAAAGGCATAGTTCACTCAAAAATGAATTCTGTCTTCATTTAGTCACTCTCATGTCATTCCAAACTCATATGATTTTTTTCAAAAAAAAAAAAAAAAAAAGATACTATGAAAAATTGCACCCCATTGACTTTCAGCAAGAAATTACTTTTCATTTAATTTAATCGTTCAAAGATAATAAAAAATTTAATTTGAATCAAACTCAAATTAAATTTATTGGTCTCAAACAGGTTGCTGGTTTAAAGTTGCTTAGTTAGTATGTAATGCTAGAAACTTTGGGCCTCAAACTGTGTATCTAGAGGATTAAAGTAAATAAATACATAAATAAATGTTTTGATCACCAGAAAAAATTACATTATCGTGTGATAACATCATCACCAGAGTGCCATTTTAGTGCATTGCTGTTAGTTTACCTGTCTGTATACAATTTGTTTAGTAATTTACGTAGGCCTATGGTGTGTAAGGAATATAATATTAGTATCATCTTGCTAAACTTCAGTCTACATCTATGTGAGTTTTGCATCTTTCTATGATAATCATTGTGACTTGGTTATACAAATCATTGCAATTTGTAAGTCTTATTTCTTTTATTGTTTGTTTGTATGCAGATGCATCATAACTACAATGACTTCACTCTTGTTGCTATATAAAGCATTTACTAGTAATTTGGCAGTAGATAACAACAATCATCATGCTGTTACTTACCTGTTTATCTTGCTGTTCCTGGGTTAGTTTCGTTAGCATGTGAATGCAGAACGCATTTATGGTAACAGTGACCATACCATGTTGTACTTTGTGACTCTTATTAAATCTTATGTTAGTTTATTTAACTGTTTGTCAAGTATGTATGTATGTATGTGTGTATTGGTTTAAGTTGCATACTGCAGAGGCTAAAGTATTTTGTTTATTCAAATGGCTATGTATAAGGGTCTAATTAGAGAAATATGATTTGTAGATGAAGAGTTAATTCCATTGAATTGGTTTGTTCCAATTTTGTTTGGCAGGAAATATTACTATTTAAACCATGTGTTGTGATTTGGGTAGATAAAGGTTTTTCTGCATTGTTTAAAGCTAGGTTTGCTGCTCCAGCAAATTTCTTTGTGGTTTTGTGTAGCCCAGTGAAGCCAAGTATATGTAACTGCAGACCGGAGATCTCCAAAATGGGGTGGGAACTCCAAAAGTGGGCAGAACCTCCAAAATGGGGCGGGGTCTCGTCGCACAAAGACTTTTCCCATTGGCTCTGGCTTCAGCCTATTGTTACTGACTTACATTTCAAAACTAAACTTTATAAATTAAACGTTGTTTGTAGTTGATCTTAGACAAAATAACCTATCTATATAAATAAATATGCTCAGTGAGAGCAGAGCCCCAAAGCTCGTGGCCAGTGGTTAATAATATAAAGGGGAATCACCCACAAGCTCTCCCGCGAGCAATCCCAGTGAAGTGCAGGGGAAAGGTTTTACTCTATCGCTTTGTTTAAGTCACGGGGACGCTGGATGTAACTAAAAAGGTCCAATTTTCCGGTGAGGTCCGGTTGGGTAGTTGCAGAACGGCCCGGCGATCTCATATCGCATAATCTATTAATAATCCACGCTGTTCAGCAGCAATCCCACCATGCAGTCAATTTCACTGGTTAAGGTTAGGGTAAGGTGTGGGGTAGGGTTAGGTGTTAGCATTCGTGTAGCATAGTGTAGGAAATCAACACTGTGATTGACACATCCAATAAAATCTTTAAAATCAGCTGTGGGGCGGAGTTTGTGCTGAAGTGGATTGGGGGGAAAATTGCACATATGTGTCATGTGCCTGTCTGTCAAAGGGAGGAAGCGACGCCCTATTTTGGAGTGGCCACCCTGTTTGGAGATCTCCAGGCTGCAGTTATACCCCTCTCAGTAAAGGTGCTAAGTTTGAGCACTATATTTAAATTTAGTTATTTTGTTTATTTCCTTTTTGTTTATTTGTACTTTATATTTAGTTAGCACTCTCATTTGTGTCTGTAGGGAGATAATAAACAATCTTTTGTTGCATTTCTTTCACCATGTCAGACCATGTCTGTCTACTTCCTCCCTAGACCATCGGAACCACAATATCTGACTTTGATGGACATAAGGCTAGCAAGTTCACTAATTATAATCACATTTTTACTGTTTTTACTATATTTTTATCAAATAAATCTAGCCTTGGATAACATTTCCGGCTTTTTTCAAAAACATTCAACAAAATCTTACTGACCCCACACTTTTAAACTGTAGTTTATCTTCTCAAACCACACAATTTATGTATGGCTGGAATTTGGGATTACATAAAACTTATGGTAGCGCTGCACGATAAATCAAAATGAAATCAAAATCGCAATTGCAATTAAGCAATCTTGTCAGTGAAGCACGGTTCTGTGATCAGCAGTAATCTCCATCCGAAGGCCAGAGGGCGCTCTCGCACTAAAACTCCAAATATGCTTGAAGAAGACACCCACGATCAGGAAATCACAATCACTGCAGCTGAATAAACAGAAGATTTAACTGCTTTCATTGATTCAATGTGACTACATATGCGACAATATATGGTTTATTTGAGTTATTATTATTATAATTTTCCTTATAATATATAATAATGCAATGCCTTTATCAGTGCTTAGAATACAATGAAATATGTTGTGTTCCTTATTCTGTGTAAGAAGCCACATCATCTCACAGAAGGATTTATTTCAAACACGACTGACGTTCTGAAGTGAGTTTGGAGTAAAAACATGTTATTAAATGCGGTATTTTCACATGCTTTCAGATGTAGCACCATTTACTACACAGGGGTGCGTTTCCCAAAACCATCGTTAGCCAACTATGGTCGGAAGCTCCGTCGTTAACAACATAGTTAAACGATTCTGTGTTTCCCAAAACCATAGTTCAACCGAACATT
This sequence comes from Cirrhinus mrigala, assembly GCA_036247105.1. Classification (NCBI taxonomy): domain Eukaryota; kingdom Metazoa; phylum Chordata; class Actinopteri; order Cypriniformes; family Cyprinidae; genus Cirrhinus; species Cirrhinus mrigala. Next base: position 4,840,701 of record CM070012.1, read on the forward strand.
TGCAAACAGCGTCACAAACTTACGTGGTTGGAACTACACCTCTTGACCTGTAAAAATAAATAAAATAAATAAAATAAAATAAATAAAAAAAAAAAAAATATGAGGGAACCCATGATGAATCAAACATCAAAAAAAGCAAAACGACAGGGAATAAAAAATAGTAAATTTGTCATCAGGTGCCATGTTCAATATAGCTGCATTTTAGAGATCTCTAATCAGTTAAATAGCAGAAATTATTACTCCACACAGCATGTGGTGTCATTAACAACAGCCCTACACTGTTGAACCAAAGTGGTTCAAACGACCGAGATGCGATTGTGTACAGGAAACAGTCGTGACTAGCTAGTTAATTTCCACAACAATGCATCATACTATGGAGGTTATTCAGCGAGTTATGACTTTGTTACGGGAAACGCACCCCATAGCCGTAGTTCACTGAGAAGCTACACAAACAGCTGTCTTTATCGCAAACAATTTCTTCCAATATCAAAATTTACGTGATTAAATCATCTGCGGTGATGAACGCGATACAGCGCAACTTGTCAGTGAACTACGGCTCTGTGTAGTAAATGCTGCTCGATCTGAAAGCACCTGCTGGAGATTTACTACTGATTACACAACCGATTTACTGAAAAAATGTGCAAGACAATCGCCTTCGATTAATCATGCAGCCCTAACTTATGGTAAGAGTCTTTTTTTTACCTCCTAAAAAAATGTATGAACAATTGTAATAGTGATGCTTGCATAAGATCATGCCAGGAAAACATCTACAGAGAGAGGGCGTGGTACAGGTAACACTACCATACTGAAAACGTCACAATCCAAAACTGATGAGTAAGGAAATAATGTTTCCTGTCATTGCAGATGTTTGAATGTCCCTAAAAAAATGTCACAATCTTTGTTAACAGCTAGGTGTTGTAAGAGTTATTAGCTTGATGAATAGTCCAATTCACCTAATCTTTTCTGGAAGCCATTCTGAATTAAGTCTTGATTGATGTAGTTAATGTGACAAACTAACTGGCTTGTCATTGAAAAAAGTCAATAAAAGAAAATAAAAAAGTTAAATAATTTAAAATTGTAAAGAAAGAACAAGCTAGAGTTCTATATATTCTGAAAACCATGTGAGTGGTGATTTTCCATAATGCTAGACTCCTCTGGCATGGCCCAAATCAAAAGATCAAACCCCCAAATCACATAGAATATTCTGACCCTTGCACAAGCTGCATGATTTGAGACGCCATTTATGCCTCGAGCACAAACAGCACAGTAAAACTTAAGCACCAAAGTGGAATACTTCAAGTTAGGTGATTTCAAAGCACTCCAGCGCCCATTTATTTCCCTACAAGGTGACTCCGGCACACAAACAAGGAGCGGCACCTTGGGACAATGCAAAGCCTCAAAGTTAGATGGTCATCGTGACCTCTGCTAGGGCTGATGCATCAATACTTTCCCCTCCCCTTCTGTTCGGTGGTCTTAGGACCATTATGACACTTTGTTTCTTCAAAGGCATCAATCAAAGCCATCTGGCTGGGCATTGATTGGCTCGGCTCATTAAGTCCCATCCAAAGCCCCTTTGGTCGGTGAGCACAGAGGGGCTGTAGACCGGAGTCTTATCAGTCTCAGCACAAAGCTCCTTCCACCTTGTCATAAAACCGGCGGTGAAAAAGTACAGCTGCCGTGCTACATGATAGAGGTCAGCATCTCTATAGCTCACAGCAGACTTGTTAGATATGATGCAGTCATCAGAGCTTACCCTTCAGCTAGTCATCTCGCCGTTTCTTTTTTCTTTAACAGAAACTCAGGGGACAAATCTCCATCTGTTATCTATTTTATGGGATCATACAGCAAGAACGATATTGCCACAAACGGCAATACAAGCCACATGGTCAGAGCCTTATTTTTCCGAGCCAAAACACGAGAGTGCAGTGTCATTTCGCAGCTACAGGCAAAATTAGTTTAAATTTGGCCCCGAGTAACTGATCCGTAACCTAGTGCTTTGCCAGAACACTTTGTAATGCGTTCTGGCTATAATCGTTACAGCTAAACGACTTGACGCTACCCCAAAATGCTATCTGATAACTCCAGTGTTCATGTTTGGTTAGAGAGTTCGAGTCTTATTTGCATACCTTTCCTGAAGATGTTGCTCGGATGTGATTGCGGGGCACCTCGCTAATTAAAATCACTTTAATGGCCAGCTCATTATCCTCACGAGTGCCGGCCTTGCCATCTTTGCCAGGGGTGAAGCTGCAAAACTCTGTTGATGTGTGCATGTGTGCATTCCAAAATAGCAACTGTCCCCAAACAAAAGCTCAGGAAGACAGATATGGGACGCAGAGGTGACTGAGTCAATCAATCATGCATTAGAGACGCATTTCCTGAAGGAAATACCAGTCCTTGGGAGGCAGTGAAAGAACAGTGATAATATTTTAGTAAAATGTGGCTAATGCATTGATCTCTTTGTAATGTTTGTCCCCTTTGCCATGGAACTCTCAAAGCGCCAGCCAATCATGATCAGTCAGTTCAAATGAAATACAGCATTACGTGATGATCCCAGTAATTAAAACAAGATTGAAAAGAATTTCAATACATGAATCTTTCTAAGAAAGCAAATGTTCTCCACGCAGATTTTTCTTGTGTTGGTCAGAAAGCAGAAAGCTGTTTGGTTTTAATGTGAGTTTTGTCTGAGTTGCTTGATAATAGACTTATCTTTTGCCCTCAAAATGTGACCTTTCTAATGTGATCTTTTATTGTCACATTTCTTTATAAATAAAGCTGAAGCTTACAAAAACAGACATCTAACAATGAAATCATACCATATATTTAAAGTTTGAATGTTTTATTGTGTTGACATTTGAAGTGAACTAAGTGCAGATGTTAGCGAAGATGATGAAAAAGGATGTGCCAGAAATGTCAGTACAGGGCTCATTTGCAAACATTTTAATTAGCTACGGAAAAGATACAGCAAAGCCACTTTCCAGTATTAAATGCAGAATTTGCATTGAATATTATAGACACATACACATTTTTTTCTCTACTTTAAATCACCACTTACAACTATTGACATTTTAGTTTTTACTGAGGAGAACTTTATAATTTAGCCAATTAGAAGCCTTAGCTGTTATTTAGCTATTAACGTTGGGTTTTCATGTAGCAACTTGTGACTCGGGGAAAAAAAAAGTGCTACAGATATTTAGTAGAGTTAATTTGAGGACAACTGTGTAATTTTTGCAGTCATTTCAACTGCAAAAAAAGTGTCCCAATTTATCAGATTTTTTTTTTTTTTTTTTTTTTTTACTTTATTTGCTATTTGATTTAATTTGATTTCTTATTTTATTTTATTTGCTATTTGATTTAAGTTGATTTCTTATTTGATTTATTTTTTTTATTTTATTGATGTTAGTTTTTAGATTTTTTAGATTTTTATTCTTTTCTTTTCTTTTCTTTTCTTTTCTTTTCTTTTCTTTTCTTTTCTTTTCTTTTCTTTTTCAGTGAAAGTCAATAGCCACTTGATGGTTCACACACAACATCCTTCAAAATATTTTCTTTTTCCCCCCATTTTCATTAAATGAACTATTCTGTTAACTCTTTCTTCAAGATAGCAATGAGTGTGAGCAAAGAGAGATTTTGCTTAATAGAGAAGTAGAGATTGCTTAAGTCTTGCTTATGGTAATTTTCTCAATTTTCTCAAAAAAGTGTCCCAATTTACCTGATTTTATTTATGTATGTATGTATGTATGTATGTATGTATGTATTTATTTATTTATTTATTTAATTTAATTTAATTTAATTTTATTTTATTCTGATTTTTCTCCTGTATAAGTGAAAAGCAGTAGTAATCTCATGAGTATACCCTAAAATGTCAGAAGACAATCTCAACAATGTCTCAGATTTGTCTCAGACCGGCGATCTGCAATCATCGGCAAGAAAATTGAATAGAAACTCACACATTTATCATCAAATTCTTCCAAGAACAAAATATCCAAGCTTTATTTCGCAGATCTACACTCTCATTTGTGCCTATTTGCATTGTTCCAAAATAATTTTCGAGGCTTAAACAAGGCTGATAGTTGAATAAAATGTAACTGAGAATTTCATTAGGCTATAACAGAGCGACCTTTGAGCAATACAATCTTCCTCTGGGACGCCACTTCCCTGAGATGAAGAGAATGAGGAAAAACAAGGTCACTTTCAGCGCAGAAATGCAGTGATGTCAGTCCCATCATTCCCTAACTGTCCTGCTTAATGTGCACCATGCCAGGGGGGCTGAAGTGTGATGACACGCTAAACATCTCTGTAATCCCGTTCCTGACGCCAAGTCAAATGAAATAATCGCTGACTGAGTCCCCGGAGGAAGGGCAACTACACACGCAGCAGGCGCTCGCAAATCTTAACGAGGAGCGCCTCTCTCAACTGTTCTCCTCGCTGCAGATCAGCCATATTGTCACTCTGGATTTACGTCAGTGAGACCGTGCGCCCGGGGAGTGTTTTCCGTTTCTGATTGGGTGATTAGTTAATAGGAGATAATGTGTGCCATCAGGCCCTGGGCTGCAGTAGAGGAAGATGAGAAGACAAGGACAGTGTCTTATCCTTTACTAATCTGAGAGAGACAGCCGGAGACTGCAGACTGGACTGCGGTCTGGGAAGTTTGGCAAGGACAGAAGCCGGTGTCAAGAACGGTCCCCGCTCTCAGAGAGCAGTGCTAATGGGGAAGGCTGAGGGTCATCTGTGCCCATTTTTAATCCCTGATGGATGAGCCCTTTCAAGGAGTAAAAGATCTGGAGTCGTTTTCCTCACTGGTTAAGGAGTGCCTGCGGTGGCACTTACTGTTTGAAGTGTTCTTGAACTTTATTGAGTTTCTAGAAAACAACATTCATCTTGCTGTCATGTCAGTAGTTAGTAGCCATTTCATAATAAACCGCAGTCTATATAATAATAATAATAATAATAAATTCACACATCAGTTTAAATCCATATAAAATTCTTAAAATGGTAAACATTTTATTTTATTTTATTTTTATTAATTTTTTTAGGGGAACATTATTATTATTATTATTATTATTATTATTATTATTATTATTATTATTATTATTATTAAAGACACCAAAGTTCAATAATAATAATAATAATTCCATAATATATCCATATTAAATCATTAAAGTTGCATTTATTATCAATAATTTGTATTTTATTTGTTATTATTATTATTATTATTATCATTATTATTAGTATTATTATTAATGTTGTTGTTAATTATTATTATTATTATTATTATTATTATTATTATTATTATTATTATTATTATACTAGTAATAATAATAAGAAACAATTCCCTCTAAATAAATGAATGAATGGATAAATAAATAAATAAATAAATAAATAAATAAATAAATACATACATACATACATACATACATACATACATACATACATTTTATTTACATCAATAATAATAATAATAATAATAATAATAATAAATCCATGTTAAATTATTAAAGTGGTATACATTATGAATATTTTTATTTTATTTTATTTGATGTTGTTGTTGTTATTATTACTATTATTACAATATTGATGTACTTCTAAAGAACACTCGGGCAAGAACAAAGTTTTTGTTCCACAGAAGTCAGTCAGTCATAGAGGTTTGGAAAGGTGCGTAAACTATTCCTCTATGTTGCTTTAAGATTGTAAGAAGCAAACACTTGAGGTGAATTAGGACACAATACAGTTCATTAAGGACAGACATTTGTCCTGCTGCCAGCTGTAATAAATCTTCCTGAAGTCCTTGTTTGTACCCAACAATAGACGCAGGGGCCATCTGATGAGAGAGTGTAAATATTCATTCTGAACGGACCGGTGTCTTTGTGTTTTTGAGAAGATGAAAAACAATGGCCCGGTACACAGGGGGTGCCCACAACACAGACTGTGAAAAGAAAAAGACTGCATACATAATACGATTAGTGATGGGACAACAGCCGGACCAGCGGGACACAAGGAGAAATGACATGTAATCCAGGATACAGCGACTGGGTCGGAGGGAAAACAACACATCCCAGGCACCCGACCGCACGCGGCACAACAGAGCTGCAAAACTGTGACCTTGGATGGAAAAACGAACACACATTCATCAATTATTATATTCAACACCAGCATTGGCTCATTATATGCATAATTTCTACGTTCCTGCACATGCACAAAACTTTCCAGTTTTGGTTTTCAATCCGATCAAGTGTTTACATGTACTTTCAAACTGATTAGAAAATGTTCATCCCACCTCTCTTGAGCCGATGGCCATTTTTATTCTGGGATTTATATGGGATTTAGAACGTTTGGTGACGTCACGCAACTGCCAAATTCAAATTGCGTTTTCGCACGTTGGCTGGCGCTGAGTCAGAGAGAGAGACGTGCGCAGCGCTTGTCATATAACCACAATTATGCAGTGTTTTCAATCACATAACGTTTATTTTAGGTGTCAGACATTTAAATACACATAAGCACTAGCAACACAATACATTTAGAGTTTGTAAAATACACACGGATGTCTATGGAAGCAGCAATAACAATCCATTCAAATATAATTTGCCGACGTGTTTTATTCATATCAGATAGACATAGTGTAAGAAACAATATAATTCACTCAATTCCTTTCCCAGTTCAGCAGCCACTTACTTGCATGTATTTCGGGAGAAACTGGTTAATTTACGTGCTGTAAATCCGGCTGACAGGACTCTCTGAACGGCAGCGTGAACAAATATGGCGGCGCCCATCTAACGTTATAGATCACGATCCAGATCATTTATAAAGGTTTTAAAACGGCAAAAATATTTTAAATGAATATTTATTTTTTTGAATATTTTAAGCTCACCAGTGAAAGGGTTAAAGGAGGTAAATTATATTTAAAGTTTCACATGGGTTTGAATCAGAATCATTTAGTTGGGCCGTTTACACTCAAATGGTGCATCTTACCCCCTTACTTAGGTCAACTTACCCCTAACCTGGGGCAAATGTTTTCTTTTAAAAAAAGCCATATTTTTAGAACCCTTTGTCATAGATACAGTAACCACACACAGTATTTAGGAAATTACTTCAGATACTTTCATTGTACTTCTGCCTCATTTTCGCTTATCTTAAGGACCACATAAGTAAAAAACAAAAAATTATCATCTTACCCCACTCTCCTCTACATGGAGCATTTTCATTCAGATTGAATTTTGACTGTAATCCAAATACAATACTCCATGTAAACGCACCGTGTTTTAATGCAAGTAAATGCATTTGTTGCTTGCTTACACGGTGAAAAGACAGCTAAACGATCAGTGCAACGTGACACACCTGTATCTCATACTGCAACTGTACTGCGGTGACCTGGAAGGGTTCTGTTATTGACACACGTCACTTCGAGACACGAGTCCAGCCAATTATAATGTGCTCTCTGTGCATAACACATCCTGCAGGTAGGAAATATCTAATGACTGACTGCCCAGTATGTATAAATGTGAGTGTCACTGATCCACAGTAGACAGAAGTGGATCATGAGTATCCTGAGGGGAAATACTTCCTGTTCAAGGACTGGGAAAAGTGACATCTCACAATTATTTAGAAATACTTGTTGTATCATGGTCTAGGCAGTTTTTGCTGACTTTATTGATTTTTCTCAACCTGTAGAATGAAGCAGAATGAATTTAAGCTTTGTAAAATGTGTTAACCAGTGCTGAGAGGCTCACTGCTAGCCGAGAGCATGATCAAATTAGGCAAAATATGTAATAAATGAGCACTCGAGGGACAAGCAATGTTCAGGACTTTGTGAATGATGGCCCTTCTGAGGAAATCTGCCAGGGTTTCTGTGCAGTTCTGCAAATGCAAACCAGTTTAGTCCACATTTACTGCAGTAAACGAAAACAAACCACAACCTAAGGAAACCAACAACATCCTTGCAAACTAATAATACTAACTAATGTGTCCAGCTAATAACTGTCCTTATTTGTGCATACATGTCCACTCTTTTTGAATTTTTGTGTCTGGCAGGTCATTTGTTGCATAGCAACAGCTGAGGTCTTTGAATAACACACATTATATCCTGCTGCTGAACAAAACTCAAAACCACCAAACCAAGTATACAGATATTACCGTGTCGTATCACAAACAAATAGTCATTCTACTTTATTATTATTCAAACTGTATAGTAATTAATTATCAGTTGGTTGTCATTTGCTTGTATCTTGTGCAATTCTGAATCACCTGAGACTTTGTTTATATATTGTAAAAACACAAATATAAATTTTTACTCTAAATCTAAAGTCAAAGCCATACACGGTCTAAGACTTATTTCTCAAAAGAAAAAGAAAAAAGTGTAACTATTGAGCTGTGTCTTTAGAAAGTACACTAGTTAGCTTTCTATGTTTATAAATAAATAAATAAATAAATGCATGCACACATGCATACATGTATACATACATACATGCATCACTTACCCAGGCATGACTCTACAATTTATCATCATATAAAGTTAAAATCTTGCAAAGTCAATGAGATATAAGTGTGTTATTTATAAAGTGCAATATTTTCAAAGTAACAACATGCAAACAATTTCAGCTGAGACAGGATAGACTGCAATGACAGTATAAATGAACAGTCTCATGTTCCTTTTACTTCAAGTGTAGTTCTATTACCTGACTGTTCTATTCTGCTGACACACTCTTTTTCACCTGTAAATTCAAAGTATTGTCACCGTAACTGCAGTTGGCCCGTCTGTTTCCATAAAAAATGGGGTACCATCCAACCTGTTGTGACATGCAGAACATTGGCGGCTGGTTGGTCAAAAATCCCCACTTTCAAATCTAATTTCTGCAGTACTTCAAACCATTAAACCATGGACCCAAAAATAATTAAATAAATAAATAAATACAACCTTCTGAAGCATTGAGAATGTTCTGCTTGGTTTTATTTTATTTTATTTTATTATTTTAATAAAGTTCAATCTGAACTATATTCTGGTATGCAAATTCATAAAAACTAGGGCTGGTAAACAATTAATCGCGATTAATCGCATGCAAAATAAAAGTTTGCGTTTGCCTAATATATGTGTGTGTACTGTAATTATTATGTATATATAAATACAAGCACATTCATGCATATATTTAAGAAATATTTACAAGTATATGTATTTATTATAATTTTTATAGAATTTATATTAAATATAAATAAACATATTTTGTACATAACATATTTCTCTTAAATATATACATTAATTTGTGTGTATTTATATATACATAATAATTACACACAGTGCACACACACATTTTAGACAAACGCAAACTTTTATTTTGTATGCGATTAATCGCAATTAATCATTTACCAGCCCTATTAAAAACACTAATATGCATGTATTTGCATTATATAAAAGAATATCAAACCAAGTTTCTACAAAATACATGTATTTTAAGAAATATACCACAAACACGTTTTATTTTTGAAACTAAATGTTTGGCTTTAAAATGACCTTGACCAGTTTTTAAAAGAGACTGCAAAAGTGTCTCAGAAAACCTATTCTCTGTTGTCATTTTTTTGCAGATGCAACTTGGTTTGATTTTGGTATCTAATGCAATGACATTTTAAAGTGTGCAAAAACATTTTTGGCCGACTGCATTTTCAAAAAAAAAAATGTAACCAATCTGTGGCTTGTCCTTATCACAATACAGCCTCCAAAACTTGTGGAGTGAGAATGGTGTTTATCGGCTCGCCTGTGTCGGCGTGTGTATTGATTCAGGGCCACAAGGGTATTCTGAGTACACTACAGCAGCATGCAAGGCGCTTTGTAAAACTCAGAGATCACATAAGTTATGAGAGTCTGGAGATGTTTACGGCGAGCCGTGATAAATGTACATCTGGAGGTGTTTATTTAGTGCTCAATATTAAATGCATGAGGATACCCAGGTGACAGTGACCTCAGAATTGCTGTTTATATGTCGGGAGATGTTCTTGCTGGAATGGACTCAGGTCGGAGTTCAAACTATTACAAACCGGTGCTTAATTAATTCCTCTGAATGTCACCTTGACTGAATGCAAGGAGAATCTCAATTGAATGTGCTCTTACGTGCGAAATGCACTTCCAGAAACTGTCAGCACAGACTTTATAGTTCATGTTCTCGGTTGGAAATATTGCAGGTTTGGATTCAGATGCACATGTAGAAAATCACATGGCTGTGGCTCATAAGCATTTTGGAGTTTGTGCAATATAATGCAACAAGTTGCAAAGTACACTTGCTAGTTCCAGTAAATTTAATCTGCATATTAAGACACTGTATACCAACATTAATTCCCCAAAATGTTGTTTTACTAACCCACAGAATATATTTGCAAAGAATGTGGGCTCACAATGAATGTTCCAATCATAATAGTTTAAATTGTGTAATACTGTGGTATGCGAAAGTTTGGGAACCCCTTGCAGTATCTGTGAAAATGTGAATAACTTTAGCAAAATAATATAGATCATACAAAATGCATATTATTTTTTTTATTTAGTACTGTACTGAGTAAGATATTTTACATAAAAGATGGTTCTTAATACTGTGTGTGGTTACATGGCTGATCTACGACTTTTGTTTGTTTGTTTTTTTGTTTTTGGTTTGTGATGGTTGTTCATGAATTCCTTGTTTGTTCTGAACAGTAAAAGCTCTGTTCTTCAGGAAACACGATGCATTAAGAGCTGAGGGGTGAAAACTTTTGAATAGGTCCAATGTCCAAATGTTTCTTATTTTGTTGAAGCTTTTATTTATTTATTTATTTATTTTAATTTAGCACTGTTCTTTAGAAGCAACAGAACATACTTGCATGTTTACCTGAATTTATATTGAGTACAATTTACCTTGATCTTCAAATTCAAAAAGTTTTCACCCCCCGGCTCTTAATGCATTGTGTTTTCTTCTGGAACATCAGTGAATGTTTGAACCTTGCTTAATAGTTGTGTCTGAGTCCCTCAATTGCCCTCAGTGTGAAAAGATGAATCTCAAAATCATAGAGTCACTGTTGGAAAGGGTTCAAATAAGTAAAAGATGCCGGAAAACTGAAGAACAGTTTTCCTGAAGAACAGTGATCAGTTTAACTGCTCAGAACAAACAAGGGACTCATGAACAACCACCACAAAACAAAACCAAAAAAAAAAAAAAAAAAAAAAACAGTTGTAGATCATCCAGATAAACACGGTATTAAGAACCAAGGGTTCCCAAACTTTTGAAGGGGGTTATTTTAATAATTTCAGCTATACTTTTTGTTTTGCTTAGTGGACTACATGCAAACATCTTTTATGTAAAATATCAGGATAGTACTAAATAAAAAAATAACATGCATTTTGGATGATCTCTCTTATTTTGTTAAGGGGTTCTGCAAGGGGTTCCCAAATTTTTGCATGCCACTGTACATCTGCACTAACATCCAGGATCTACAATATATACACCATTCATTTTGATTATAGTGATTAAATAAACAAAAATTAAGTATACTATTTGCTGAAGGAAAATAAGCATGCGCTTAAATGTCTAAAAGATATGTATTGTGAAACAAAACATTATCTGCGCATTTATATCACTACTGTTTCCCCAGAGGTGGATCCATATACACATACCACAGTAAAACTAGAAAACTGGAGAAAGACTGGGAGAAGTTACTAGGATTTCAAGTGAAGCACACAAGAAATAATTGTGAGACTTGAGAATAAATTAGAATATGAGAAGTTAAGGTCTGTTGGCACAGCCTTTGTTACGGCGAGACAGAAATTAAAAGTTATTTGAAGCAGAGAAAATCACAATGTTTTGATAATAGAAAACAAATATTTTTCTTTAGACTACCTTGCACTGATTAATTCTGAATACAACTATTAATTTATGACTGAATGAGGACCATAAAGTAAATCTTATCATTTTTTTGTTTTGCATTTCATACTATATAGCACTGACCTTTTCACCTGCTTTTGTCTGGCCCTCGGTAAACTCTCTTGGATTTCCCAAACGGTGTGCTTTACAATCAGACAGAATGAGTAATACCTAAGCAAAGATGAAATGAAAAGCTACAGATTAGGGTCATTGCATAATGTAATTTCACTGAAAAGAAGCTACTCGTCTCATTCATTCCGTGCCTTTGTGGTGTCCGCACAGTCATTAATATTTCCCAATAAATAGCATTTAAAGAAGCTTCTATATTTATTTATTTCCTTTATGATTTGAGACCTTTTGATGATTAATCTGTATTATGGAGCCTGAGACATATTACCTGCTTAATTAATTCAATATATGACACATTAATCTTTCTTTCTCGCACCTACGCCCAGACTCTTCCAGGATGGAGGAGACGTGTGGGTGGTTTTGTTGGTGCGTCTCTTTTTTCATGCAGAATATTCTGCAGTTCTACTGTCGGGCTGCACTTAGTCATAGCCAGACTTCTGATGATTGACACAAAGCCTGGTCCACTTTGCATCTTATTATGGCCAAGAACTGCTAGTAAAACAGGAAACATGTTTCTGCTTGACATGACAAGCAACCAATCAATCAACCAATATACACAATAATATGATAGGGAAAATTTATCACAAGGCTTTCGTCTCATTCAACAACTGAGTGAATGAAAAGCAGAAATTGGCACATAAGTACATTCACAGTCATAACTCATTATGTGATATACAGTTCTGCTCATGGATATCAAGTTGACTTGCTAATTAGTGTCTCAGATAAAACTCAAAAAGTGCTAATGACACACTCTAAAAAATACTGGGTTCAGCCCGTTGGGTTATTTTTTTGGGGTGTTTTTAAGCAGGCGCTGGGTTATTTAAAAAAATAAAAATAAATAACCCAAATGCTGGGGTTAACTTGGGTCATTTTATTGGGTTGTTTTTAATATTTTTGTAACTTAGTTGCTGGGTCAATTTTACCACGGGGTTTATTTTTTCTGCCTAACCAGCTGCTGAGTTACAGTCAGAGCGCAGGCTTTTTGAGTCCTTTACAGGAGGGAGCAGTTCACAGCGCTGCCGATTTGGTGCACTTCTTTAGCGAAATAAAGGTTCGTATACATTTTATTTCATTTATAAAATCTTTACTGTGCTGTTCATTTTTATTATTTTACACAACACAACATAAGGATAAGACGTCAGTCAGCTGCGTCAGCAGTGGTCACTTCGTGTGATGGAAATGCCTTTTGCCCTGCATAAAGTAAATGGATGTTATTCGTTATAGTACTGAGTTTAATTTAATTTGATGTTAAAATATGTTTTTTAATGTCAGTACTGTTTGTTTATGGGCAGGTCATGGCAGTCATGGCATCTTTCAGCTACGAGTGAAATGCAAGGCCGTGATCTGAAGTTCGCAGTTAACCTGGCAAACAGCAGCCCTTCACCGGCTCAGATTTCAGCAACACGCTGGCACGAGAATCAGTGCTATTTCGGTAAAAAGCGATTACAGAGAATGGTTTAATACACTATAATTAAAATGCTACTTTTAAATGTTACATTTTTTTGATGTCTAAAATGCTTGTTAAACAAGTTCCTGTCAAACTTAACTCAATGCAAAACATTCCGCAGGTGGAACATTGGAACACTAAGGGGTTCAATGTATGTAATACTGCAAACTACGCTGGATTCACCCAAATAAATTCAACTTGTATTCAACTTGTATTTTGTCAATGTGTTCTTGCTTAATAATAAATGTTCATATTTTGATTATTGCTGTTGCCTCTAGTAATTCTATTTCCATAAATCCATTTTAAGCCAGCAGTATAATGATTTTTAAATAATAGCTGACTTAAATCAAATAACCCAGCATGCTTGGTAAAAACATTTAACCCAACTAGCTGGGTCAAAATAACCCAGCATTTGATCTGTCCAATATTTACCCAGCACTGGGCTGCCAAATAACCCAAGTTGGGTTGTTTTTAACCCAGCATTTTTTAGAGTGCAGTAACCATGCAAATATTGGTAAATCAAGCAGCTAGTTCATTTTCAATCATCTAGTTCAAATGATGCCACTGTTGGCAGATAGTTATAATTTGTAAAAATGTATTTATATTAATAATTTTAGCATGATATGTATTATAATGGCTTATGTTTAAACTGGGGTTCATGAAACTAACAAGTAATTAAATAATACATTTTATTTATTTATTCATTCATTCACATGACTGCATTAAATAAAACAGACATTTCTGATTCATATGGGAACATTTGCCCAGCTATTATTAAAGTGTTGCATTGTCACCACACTGTGAGCCATATCCGTACAACAGACAGAGACAATCATCAGATAGCCATGACGGCAGAAGTGCCTTTCATGTCATTGAATCAATGGTAGAAAATAAATGTGCAGACATGTAGAAAGAGATAGTGGTACAATCACCAGGCAATGATGAGTGAATTGGGCATTATGTTAATGTGATTGATTGTCTATTGTTAGATCCAGTGATTATGTGGATTGGGGTGTTCAATAACAAAGAATTTGGCGAACAATTACTAATCAGAGACTGTCTGTCGCCGTTTATCGGACCACAACAGTCATACCACCTATGATATTTCCACCCCCTCTATTTTTGCATTTACTGTGTGCCACAACTTTGTACAGTAACTCTATATTTAATGATAATACATAGATACAGTTAAGTCTGCTAAAAAATATGACTGCAAACAAAAGCCATAGATTTGGTTTTAACATTTAAAACTTGAAAGATGCACCATGGTTTGTACCCAGTAAAAATAGATTAGATGCTCTGTATTGTCATAAAATGTGATTTGTGATAACGGATTTAAAAAAAAAAATAAAATAAAATAAAATAAAATAAAATAAAATAAAATAAAATAAAATAAAATAAAATAAAATAAAATAAAATAAAATAAAATAAAAGTAAAAATAATTCTGTATATAAAATAAAATTAAATAAAATAATCACAATGCAACTTTAATCCAGGATGTGCCTTTTTCCTTTCCATCAAGTCTTTCTTTCTGTTTAGTTTCTAAATACACAATAAGGTCATTTGTTTGGTTGCATGTTTATTTTCCCAAAATAATACTTATGGCATTCAGTACTTACATCACATTTAGTCACAAATGCAATGACTAGAACTACAGTTTTCACTAGTCTCTTAACTTTGGTCGCGACACGTCCCTACTGCCCATACTCAAATCTTTGCCCATGTTTGAAACCCTCAGATGGTGTTTTTTATTTTCTAATCTATTCATGGACAAATTTTCTGGGCAGAACAAAACACAAAACACAGAGACAGCTGGAGCGCTCTCTCTGGCCAACTCCAGATGTTCCTTCTCTGACGGAAATATCAGAAGATAATAATTACTGTGTGGGCCGCATTCACATACATGTGCACACATACTCACACGCGCAGGCTGTAAACATTTAAAACAACACCGCTCCCCTGATACCCCCTCATAAATCCAATTTGCATGACAGAAGCGACGTGATTGATGCCCGGCTTTCCCTAAAGTGTTTGATTAGGAGACAGAAGGTAGAGAGCTGCCGAGAAAGAGATAAATGTTACAGCTGTGGATTAACATCCCAAGGTCACAGAGCCTGGGCATTTCAATTAAGGACTTTTCAGAGGACGAAATTCTGGCCTACAGGAGCCAAATGACTGTTTAATGAGACTGTCATTCCTGACTGAGCTTTGGACGAGGAGGAGGAGGGACAGAAGCCATCTTTAGAACATGACGGAAGAGGAGTTGTATTTACATATATACGCTGTGACCCCATTAACCACGCTGGGATTGCAAGGAATGTGGGAATCTGTACGGAAGCGAGCGTTCGATGGAAACGCGGCTCTTTTCCCCCCTCTTCTTTTCAGCTTCAATTTGTTCATGCTGATGAAGCAAAAATGCAATCTGTGAAAGAAAATGTTAAGATGAAGGATAGATGGGAAATGGAATTCAGCCTTTTCAAATGCACTCGGCTTATTTTCCAACAGCACACGCTCTGGCTGTCATGGCTTGACATGTGTCAAACATACAGACTGACAGATTACACTGTGCTTAACTTAACCTGCTTACGGGAGAAACTCTTTCTCACACACACCCCACTGCCAAACTGCAGAGAGAGTATTGAAGGGTGGGGATTTAATTGCAGACAGAATGCTATCTCCAGAGAACACTTGTTGATTTTAATCACAACAGTGGTCAGATTTGATTACCGTCTGGACTGCGGAAAGTTTTTGAGAATCTCGTGTCCTCGCTGTGCCCTTGCGCCATATGCTGATTGATTACACCAATCTGTCAAGCTCTGTGCCAATGCCTGATGTTTTTAAAAGCACCAACAGATATCTTTAAACCAGAGAAGTAATTAAAATAAAATCATTTCTTCTCATTAAAATTAAAGTTGGAGTTATGTTTTAAAAGGATAGTTCACAAAAACAATCTAATTATAGCTGTAACTACAGAAATTAATTACAGATGTAACTACATGCAGGTATTTTTTTATTTTTATTTTTAATACAAGTACAATATAAAGACATACATGTACAGTAATAATAATAATAATAATAATAATAATAATAATAATAATAATAATAATAATATACACACATACACATATATGATTAATTATGAAGAGCACACTTAAATCCAAAAAGCCAAGAAGTTTAAGTAGACCAGCCTAGTTTTTATAGCATATATATATATTATTTTTATTTTTTATTTTATTTTATTTTATTTATTTATTTATGTTTTTCTTTAAATAAAATGATACTCTAAATAAGAAACTAAATCTGTCAACTTTGTAATCTATTCAAATGGCTAATTCATTCAGGAAAGAAGTAAATGACTCTCTTTATGAATGGGCCTTTGAATCATTGGTTCACATGATTTGTTCAAAACGTGAATTCATTCAGAAACTAAACGCTGTGTTGCTCGGAGACGTGCAACAATTCTGCTATGGCTAAAAAGTAATATGTTCTCTGCAAAATTGAGCAAATACATAATACTGTGTTTACAATATAACACAATATCAAATTCTTATTTAATGAACTGTTGTATAAGTCACATTTAACCTCATGACAGATCGGGCCAAAATCAGCACTCGTGTGATATCGCTTTTCATAAGATATAAATATGATACAAAACAGGCCCAGCTCCAGAAATGAGATGAAGGGTGGGCCAAGTGGTATTCGAGGTGGGCCTGGAGGGGAAGGGGGGGTATAGTGGTAACTACATACATTATTTTAATACAGAGATAGTGTGTTAAAAGCACATTTTAGTTTATAAGGCCTATTCATAGTGTCTCAAAATAGCACAGCTGAGTACACTATGTTCTTATAACTATCTTACTAAAGAATAATTTGTTGTATATTAAGTACAAAATTAGTGTGTGAAAATATTTTTTTTTCACCTGGGGTAGTTGGTGTTACACGGTGTATGATCATACACTGATTACATTACTTGCCCACTGCTGCACCGCCTTCACTGACGTTTAGCATTTTTATAGAAATAAAAATCATTAGTTCAGTTGGAAAACATACGCTACAATTCTAAACTGAGAGCATCTGTTGTTTCAACATGATCTCATGATAATAGGTATGTATTTTACGTAAAAAGTGGTTCTATAAAACGTACATTTACTTACGTTTTTTCCAGACACTAAAACGTATAATATTGACATATTTATTGTACAGCATCTAAACGTACAAATACTTACGTATTTTCAGCATTTAAACATACAATACGGACGTATTGACGACACCTAAAAACGAATCTGTAACGCCACGCCAGCAGAGGGAGCCCTCACCCACTGACTGACTGTTGCTGCTCCCTCTGCTGCTTCGTTTGTTACTTCCTGTTTGGTGGCCATAAAAGGAGGCCATTTTCATACAGGAAGCTGTGAAGTATTGTTTTGGTGTGAGGACTCTACTAAGCGTTTTCTCCTGTTTTATTGCCTTATTTTGCCATGGTTTTGTTTTATGTCATAGTTTTGCCTTGTTTTGCCCTTGTTTAGTTCTGTCTCTGTGCCATAGTTTTGCCTAGTTTCTTAGCCTTGTTTATTTGTTACTTCTGGACTGCTCACCTGTATTTTTGACCCATTGCCTGTTTTATTGGATTTATGCTCTCGCCTTGCCCAGGATATTACTGTTTGTTTGGTTATCGACCCTGCCTGTCTCGACTACGCTGTGTTCAAATAAAGCTCGCACTTGGATCTTATACGCTTCCCACAAGTCCTGCTTGTTACAGAATACTTTGCCTCCCGAAAATCCAGCGGCTTTTGGAATCACGATCGCAGGTATGAACCAGGCAACTTCTCGTCTCCTCTGCCTTCGTCAAGGTAACCGAGCAATAGAGGAGTATGTAGAGGATTTTTGTGGACTGTGTCATTTAGTCGATTTTAATGATATTGCTCTGAAGGAGCTTTTCCGCTATGGGTTAGATGAACCCATTTGCTCAGGGTTACCTGGAGGTAAGATACACTGGACCCTTGAAACTTACATTGATTATGCACTTCGTTTGAGCGGCTCACCTCTTACCGTTGGGATCGCAGAGGAGGGACCCTGCAATCCCACAGTAGCCCCACACCACAACCAGTTCACGTCACACCTGCCAAGCCAAAGCCTGCTCAAGTAATGTCTGGAATTATTCAAATAACGTCAGAGCCCTATCATGCCATGCCTGCCAAGCCAAAGTCTGCTCACGTCATGTCTGTCAAGCCACAGCCTGCTCACGCCATGCCTGCCGCTCCAGGGCCTGCTCACACCATGCCTGCCGCTCCAGGGCCCACTCACGCCATGCCTGCCGCTCAAGGGCCTGCTCACTGCCCGTCCCGAGTCTGCATCTGTCATGGCCGCCCTCCTACAACCAGCTCACAAGATGGCCGCCATCCCAGAGCCAGTCCACAAGATGGCCGCCATCCCAGAGCCAGTCCACAAGATGACCGCCATCCCAGAGCCAGTCCACAAGATGGCTGCCATCCCCAAGTCTGTTCACAAGATGGCTGCCATCCCCAAGCCTGTTCACAAGATGGCCACCGTCACCAAGCCTGTTCACAAGATGGCTGCCCCGTCTGAGTCCCTGGCCAAGATGGCTGCCACGCCTGAGCCTCATCAAGCCAAAATCATCTCATCCGCATCTCATCCCATCATCTCTGCCACACCCAAGGTAAATCAAGTGATGCCTGATCCTCCAGTATCAAGTCAAGTTTCCAAGTCAAGTTGCAGCTGTGTTTCCTGAGTCAAGTCAAGTTTCCGAGTCCAGTCAAGATACAGCTGTTCTCCACGAGTCAAGCCAAGACACAGCTGTTGTTCTCCATGAGTCAAGCCAAGATACAGCTGTTGTTCTCCATGAGTCAAGCCAAGATACAGCTGTCCTCCATGAATCAAGCCAAGTCACAGCTGTTCCCCACGTGTCAAGCCAAGACACAGCTGTTCCCCACGAGTCAAGCCAAGTCACAGCTGTTTCCCACGAGTCAAACCAAGTCACAGCTGTTCCCCACGTGTCAAGCCAAGTCACAGCTGTTCCCCACGAGTCAAGCCAAGTTACAGCTGTTCTCCACGAGTCAAGCCAAGTCACAGCTGTTTCCCACGAGTCAAACCAAGTCACAGCTGTTCCCCATGAGTCAGGCCAAGTCACAGCTGTTCCCCATGAGTCAAGCCAAGTCACAGCTGTTCCCCATGAATCAAGTCATGTCACAGCTGTTGTTCCTGAGTCAAGTCACGTTACAGCTGTTGTTCCTGAATCAAGTCAAGTTACAGCTGGGTTGTCTATGTTAAGCCCAACCACAGCTGATTTCCATGAGCCAAGCCAAGTTACAGCAAATCTTCATGAACCAAGTCAAGCTGCTGCTGTTGTCCCTGAGCCAAGCCAAGCCACAGTTGATCTTCATGAGCCAAGCCAAGTTACAGCAGATCTTCATGAGCCAAGTCAAGTTGCTGCTGTTATTCACGAGCCAAGGCAAGCCATAGCTGACCTTCATGAACCAAGTCAAACCACAGCTGATCTTCCTGAGCCAGGTCAAATCACAGCTGTTCTTCATGAGTCCAGTCAAGTCACGGCAGACCTCCCTGAGTCAAATCAAGTCACGACAGACCTCCATGAATCAAGTCAAGAAACTGCTGTCCTACCTCCAGAACCTCACCAGGTCCCCTCTGACCTTCTCAAGCCACCTCACGTATCAGCTGACCCCCCCCAGAGCCCACGCTCCCAGGCCTCAAGTCCATAGCATCCACACCCTCAAGGTCAACAGACACCCCACTATCTACTGTGCTGCCTGTAATGGCCGTTGCCATTTTCAGTGTGTGGGCTGCACACTGTGCTCTAGAGGCCTCATCTGTCCACGAATCTGCTCCAGAGGCCTCGTCTATCCACGAGTCTGCTCCAGAGGCCTCGCCTGACCACAAGTCTGCTCCTGAGGCCTTGTTTGTCCACGAGTTTGCGCCTATACCTCCTGAGGTGTCAGCATATGCTGTAGAACCTCCTAAGGAGGTGGCATCCATTTATAAACTCACTGCCACGTCTGCCCTAGAATTGACGCCTATGCCTCCAGAGGTGTCAGCATATGTTATGGATCCTCCAATGGGCGCGGCATCCTCCCATGAACTCTCTGCCTGTCATGTCACAGCCACGAAGGCCTCCCATGAACTCTCTGCCCGCCCTGTCACGATCAAGAGGGCCAAGAATGAACTCTCTGCCCATCATGCCACGGCCCAGGGGGCCTATCATGAACTCTCTGCCTGTCATACCACGGCTAAGGAAATTGTCCGTGAACACACTGCTCTGCTATGGATGTCACTAGCTCCGCTGAGGATATCTCTGTTCCTGTCTGCTCTGCTTGCTCTGTCTGTCTCGCCATGGCCCCCTGTTATGCCTGCTCCGCCTGCCTCGCCATGGCTCCCTGCTCTGCCTGCCCCGCCATTGCTCCAGGCTCCTCCGAATCAAGCATGGTGGACTTCTGCTCCAGTGTACCACTGCCTGCCACAGTTCCATGGCCCAGGTCCTCCAAGGTTCCATTGTCTGCCACTGCTCCATGACCCAGGCCCTCCAGTGTTTCACGGTCTGCCATTGCTCCACGGACCAGGTCTTCCAAGGTCACACTGTCTACCATTGCTCCACGGCCCAGGTCCTCCGAGGTTCCACTGCCTGCCACAGCTCCACGGTCCAGGTCCTCCAGTGCTTCACTGTCTGTCCCTGCTCCACGATCCAGGCCCACCTCCTCTACATGGACCTGGCCCTCCGTCCCACCCCCTGTTTTGCCTCTGTTCCCCCACCCTCCTGGACTGTTGTTGTTGTTTGAGCGCCAGGGGTCGCTCCTGGGGGGGGATTCTGTAATGCCACGCCAGCAGAGGGAGCCCTCACCCACTGACTGACTGTTGCTGTTCTCTCTGCTGCTTCGTTTGTTACTTCCTGTTTGGTGGCCATAAAAGGAGGCCATTTTCAAACAGGAAGCTGCGAAGTAGAGTCCGCACAGCAAAACAATACTAAGCGTTTTCTCCTGTTTCATTGTCTTATTTTGCCACATTTTTGTTTTATGTCATAGTTTTGCCTTGTTTTGCCCTTGTTTAGTTCTGTCTCTGTGCCATAGTTTTGCCTAGTTTCTTAGCCTTGTTTATTTGTTACTTCTGGACTGCTCACCTGTATTTTTGACCCATTGCCTGTTTTATTGGATTTATGCTCTCGCCTTGCCCAGGATATTACTGTTTGTTTGGTTATCGACCCTGCCTGTCTCGACTACGCTGTTTTCAAATAAAGCTCGCACTAGGATCCTATACGCTTCCCATGAGTCCTGGTTGTTACAGAATCCTAATGAATATTAAAATCCCGGTATTAATTTTATTATTATTGTTATTGTTTTTGATTGTCGTATCAATGGTCTTATGTTTTCAATTGAATTATTAAACTGTTTTATCGTTTACTCAATTGTTTATGAAATAACATTTCGTTCTGTTCTGTGTGATTTCTGCTGCCAGCTCGTTTTCAAGATAATGTTAAACAACATAATGTTAACTACACTTTAAAACCTTAAAATAAACAACATTCCTACAATCGTTTAACCACTCGTGTAATATTTACTTTGTTTGCTGTGGTCAATGACAAACATCCTTTACACAGAGTGCGCGTTAATCACAAAATCAAAAGTGAAAGCAAACAGTGCAAAAGTGATTTCAATACTCTGCATATTGATAGCGCAAAAAATATATATACAATAATACAATGTTTCGGGGTGCAGTAAGCGAAAAAAAAAAGGAAAAATTAAAATCTATCTCAGCTGAATATTGCTCCAGTTTTCGTGATTGGCTGTTAGGCTATGTAATGTGGGGCCAGAGTGGGCCAAGCTTTTGACTGGGTGGGCCAGGCCCACCCTGGCTCCCCCGTGGAGCCGGGCCTGATACAAAAACACATACAGGGGCATTTTTTGCATCAATATCTTGAATTTTAGGGCATAGCTCCATTTATGAAGTTGTTGCCCTGCAGCATATTTGTCAACAGTCAACTATATGAAATGTAAGATGATGCACAGGTCTGGGGGTGGGGCTAGCACATTAAATATTTTAAATTGCGTTATTTTTCATAACTAATTAATTTAGTTAACGTGTTAAACTGACAGCCCTAATATTTATCAATCTATCTATCTATCTATCTTTCTATCTATATCTATCTATCAATATATATATATATATGATCATCAAATTCAAAAAGCTTTCACCCCCCGGCTCTTAATGCATCGTGTTTCCTTCTAGAGCATCAGTGAGCATTTGAACCTTCTGTAATAGCTGCATATGAGTCCCTCAGCTGTCCTCATTGTCAAATGATGAATCTCAAAACTATACAGTCATTGTTGGAAAGGGTTCAAATACACAAAAATGCTAAAAAAAAAAAAAAAAAAAACTGTTCAGGACAAACAAGGGACTAATGAACAAAACAAAACAAAACAAAACACAACAGGATCATTCAGGTAGCAACACAGTATTAAGAATCAAGTGTATGAAAACTTTTGAACAGGGTCATTTTTATAAATTCAGCTATTATTTTCTCTTGTGGACGTCTTTTATGTGAAATATCTTATTCAGGTCAATATCTTATACAATATCTCAATATCTTATACCGTACTAAATAAAAAATAACATGCATTTGTATGTTCCCTCTTATTTCGGTAAAATAATTAACATTTTGCACATTCTGCAAGGTGTATGTAAACTTTTGACCTCAGCTGCATGCATAATATTTTGTAATATTATTATTATTATTATTGTTATTTATTTTTATTATTATTTTTTTTTTTTTTTCAATAGCTAAAGTTAGCCTGTATGTATTCTGCACATCAACCCTCTAGTGTCAAGCAAGGATACTTTACACATAACTATTGTTTGTTTTTAAGTAGGACTGTTATTTGCTTTTAAACAAAATGAACAAAACGCTTTGAATTGTAAACCATGACTATTACTATTAAAATAAAAAATGCACCATAGACAGCACTTTTTTAGTGTACACAATAAGAGCATTGTATCAGATTGTTAATTTACAATACAGTGCATCATTTTTAGTGCACTCTAGTTAAAGACACTTGATATAAAGTGGCTCCTTTACTCATTTACTCATGTGGCTCCAATCCAATATTTTCTTCTTCCTTGAAAAAAAAAAAAAAAAAAAAAAAAAATAGATATTAGGCAGAATTACTTTTTTCACAGAACACCACAGGGGGTTTTCAAAGAAAACCACAGGGAGTTACAACGACATGGGGTGCGTAATTGATGACAAAACTTTAATTTTTAGGTAACTTATTTCTTTAAAGAAGATTCACAGATATATATATTTTTTTTTTTTTTTTTCCTGCAATAAAGCATCATTAAAGAACTAATGACCTACAATGGTAGTCAGACGGGGTTGGATCATATCAGGGTTTAGTCAGCTGGCTTAATTGATTTTTTGTCTGCTCCTCCTTTTCTCATCAGTTTTATCTAAAATAACATCCATTTTAGGCCATTTACACTGAATTTACATGCCTTAAATCTAAACGACACATTTTATCTAAAGAGAAATAATCCCATCATTAGATGAAGCACAATGAGATGGATCTATATCTCTGTCTGTTCATCAATCAATGAAAAGCATTCAGATTTGTTTCATGTTTTGTTATTTTACAGCAGTGAATCACAGTCTTATTTTGGATTTTTTCCCAGATATCTATCTGTCTTAAACAGTTCGGCTTTGACACGAAGATTAAAAATGAAATATTCCAAGTTACTCAAGGGGTGTTAAAGCGAGCTCATGAAATTCAATCATGCATGTTAGTGAGAAATGTTGTTAAATCTGCAGGATAAATCTGCTGGTTTTCCTAAAGCTGTCCGCTTTAAGAGACTTAAATTGCACGCACTTATGAATTACAGAATAATTAAATCAATACTTTGCAATTTGCACAAACATGCTGACTTGATGACAGAGGGGATACAGTGAGAAATTTGAAATGAGCTGAAAAATAATGAGTTTGAGGCAAATTTGAAGGCTATTGTGTTAAAACATTTGTAAAACCTTTAGGATCTGGATTTCTGCATGAATGATTTCTCACATATGATCTTCATAATTAATAAAGGAAGCTTTTTCTCCACAAATAACATTTTGAGGTTAATATCAGACACATGCCTTGACAAGGAAAAAAAAAAACAAAAACAAAACAAAACAAAAAAAAAACTACAAATCCCCAGTGAAGATCTCAAAGATTTCAGCAATCTTGACATGACCACCAGCCTCCCATGAGCTCAGTTGTTTGGTGTTTTTCTTTTTTCTTCGGGGAGACGATATGGATGTTATGAAGTGCAACAGCAGCCTGCAGATCTTCAGCTGTCATTGGAAGGTACTGTAGGTCTGCTTGTTAGAGGATTCAGCAGAGTCTTTGGGCTGCTTTAGCAGGATGTCCACTCGTAATGGCAGGAGTGCTGAATTTCTGACGCTTGTAAAGCGGACAGATAGAAGCCTGATTCTTCATAAACCCTTTTGTAACTCTTTTCAGTCTTTAGAGCTGCAGCATCTCTTCCTCTGAGGTCCATTGAAATCTCTTGCGATCAGGATGTTGTCAGGTAAAGTCTACAGTGAATAAAGACATGGCCGCAGGAACATGAGGGCACTGAAGAGAGCATGGGGATGTGGGGATGAAATTGTGACATTATCATCAGGGAAAGAAAAAAATGAAAAATATAATGAAATAAATAAACAGAATTTATTTTGACTTGGGAAATGCAAGCAATCATCCAGAACACCCTACTAACCACAAAGCAATGCACTAAAACACTCAGAACGCCTTAGAGACTATATAAGGACACCCTGCAAACCCACCAAAACAAACTACCATCATTTTTTTAATGGGAAACAAGTACAAAAAGTACAAACTGTGTTTGTGCATTGAATTAATAAAAAATAGGATAAAGAATAACATATTTAGATATTTTAATGTGCGCATTTTAGGGAGGTGTTCATCTGTGTGAGCATATGTGAACTGCATATGCAAATTGACGTGCAATTTTAGGTTTTGATGCAGCGTTAATCATCTCCATATTGATGAGAGTTTTAATTATATCCAACTGTTCGACTATATCTCTATGCAAATCTTCTATTCGCTGGGGTTCACATTCTCAGTCCTTCACACACTCAACAAAAAGTAACCAAAAGCATGAAAAATCACTGTCTCACACTGATGCCAAATTTACATAGAAGTGCTTCTGAAGAGGTATTTAGGTGTCTTTACAAAGACTGCTCTTTATGTTTAATGCTCTGCATTTTTTTGTTCAGTGTTAGTACCTAGTTATTACCCAGTTATTGTAATTACTATAACAGCATGTATGTGCGGAATAGGACTGTAAAATAAAATGCTACCCAGAGGTGGCATAAATACATTTACATAGCAATTACAACTGTATACTTTCATACAAAGGGCTGACACACCCACGGACCACTCGCTGAATTCTGAGGCACACAAAATGGGGAGTTGAGGTTGTCATCTGATTGGTTAATTTTACACTGCAAAAAATTTTCACCAGTTTCAACTTCAAAACATAAGTTTAGCAGCTGCCTTAACATTTTAAGCCAATTTTTAAGTCATTTCAACACATAAGTTAAATCAACTTCAGTGTACAAGTCATTTTTAACTCACTTTATTGTAGTGAGTTTAAATGAATTGTAATTTTAAGTTAGGGTTAGGGTTAGGGTTAGGGTTCTTGATTTAACTTAAAATTTTAAGGCAGCTGCTGAACTTGAACTGAAGTTAAAACTGGTGAAAACTTTTTACAGTGACACGATTTCTGGGAGATGTGCCTGTTGCGTTTTTTTAACAGTCGCCTGAAAACAAAGCCATTGTGATGCCAAACCATCCTCATGAAAGAAAAAAAACGTTACGGTCGCTTTTCTGCCTCAACTAAACACTGGATTTTTAAAAGTACACTGTAAAAAATAATTTGTTGAGTCAACTTAAAATAATTTGTAACCTGGCTGCCTTAATTTTAAGTTCAGTCAACTCAAAAAAAGTTTATTCAACTTGAAATGTTAACTTATACTAAGTGACAACTTAGATATTTGAGTTGAATCAACTTAACATTTTAAGGCAGCTGGGTTACTTACCCATCAGCAAACACAAATATCTAAGTTGTTACTTGGTACAACTTAACATTTCAAGTTGACCAAACTTTAGTTGACTGAACTTAAAATTTTAAGGCAGCAGGGTAGCAAATTATTTTAAGCTGACTCAACAAATTGTGTTTTTTTTTATTTTTTACAGTATATGTGAAGTTCACAGGACACTTCCTGAATGAATGATCTATTGGTCACACACCAGTTGTGTATTGTAGGGAAATCGACTTTTTCATGCCCCTAAACATAACACTGAATTGTTAGTGGCTTTACAAATATGTTAGACGGCCTCTAGGGCGATCTTTGGCCAATGAGAGCTGTGATGGAGTCCGGACCTTCTGTTTTATTCAGACTTACACTTCACTTCGCTTTTAGAACTTCCCAAAGCACTTCCTCTCTTGAGAATCCTCGCTGCCATTTCAAAGAGATCTTTGACCTTTCAATTTTGACTGAGGGAGTAAAATCTACTTAATATGTACACTTCAGGCAGCTCCATATACCACAGTTCATCACGTCACCAAAGATCGTGTAAGGGGTGTAACGATTAATCGATTCTTGGATGGATTCTGCGTTTTTTTATTAATGCATCATGATTCTCTCTCGAAACAATTCTGAACTTAGTTTTAACATCAGATGACATTGCATGCTTTAGAAACAGCCATACTCTGCTTGCTTCCAATACTTTACACACACACACACACACACCACTTGAACTTAAAGGAGAAGTCCACTTCCAGAACAAAAATTTACAGATAATGTACTCACCCCCTTGTCATCCAAGAGTTGTTCATGTCTTTCTTTCTTAAGCCGTAAAGAAATTATGTTTTTTAAGGGAAACATTTTAGGATTTTTCTCCATATAATGGACTGGTATGGTGCCCCGATTTTAAACTTCCAAAATGCAGTTCAAACAATGCCAAATCCCAAATGATCAGTTATTTTCAAAAAATAAAATACAATTTAAATACTTTTTCATCTCAAACGCTCATCTTGCCTTGCTCTCCCTGAACTCTGTGTATTCTGGCTCAAGACAGTTAGGGTATGTCGAAAAACTCCAATCATATTTTCTCCCTCAACTTCAAAAATTATTTCAAAATCATCCTACATCACTGCAGAAGTACCGACCCAGTCTTTGCAAAGTGAACATGCAAAGAAGATCAAACACCCTTAACAAAAAAGGTAAAACAGTGATATAGGAATTTTTCGACATACCCTAACTGTCATGGACCGGAAAAAAAACAGTTCAGGCAGAGCGAAACAAGATGAGCGTTTTACATTAAAAAGTATATAAATTGTATTATTTTTATGAAAATAACCGATCATTTTGCTAGATAAGACCCTTCTTCCTCGGCTGGGATCATTTACAACTGCATTTGGGATCGTTTGAAGCCGCATTTAAACTGCATTTTGGAAGTTCAAATTATATGGAGAAAAATCCTGAAATGTTTACCTCAAAAAACATAATTTCTTTACGGCTGAAGAAAGAAAGACATGAACATCTTGGATGACAAGGGGTGAGTACATTATCTGTAAATTTTTGTTCTGGAAGAGGACTTCTCCTTTAAAATAATCATTTATAAAGTTTGAAAAGGTTAAAGCGAATTACAAGAGTGTTCACAGTGGGCTATGTTTAATCTTGCGTCATAAAAGTTGAGGTGCAAGTACATTTAACTACTTAAATTACTCAGTTGATTGCACAAGTACTCTTTTGTGTGAGCGTTTGAATGTGCAGTTAAACACTAGCCTAGAGCGCCATCTGCTGTTAAAAACTAAGCTCAGAATCAATTCCAGAGAGAATCGTAATGCATTCGGAAAATCGCAGAATCGGATCACAAATAAATTTATCGTTACAACCCTAGATCGTGTGTAATTTCCAACAATTTTACTCCAAGCCTAATTACCCATCTCCAGAGGACATTTCCCTAAACAAACTGTAAGCACAAAATAAATAAATAAATAAATAAATTCTGCTCACCAGGAAAAATATTCCTTTTGCAGTCAGTATTTCCCATGTAAGACTGTACTGTTCTGAAGGTCAAACTACATTTAGGAGTAACACATACAGAACTGTAGAATTCTCATAAGCTTAAGAGGTTTTCCCACCTAATCGCCTTCTTTTTAATTGGGGAATGTGTACATATTCCACTCACAGTACATTTCAAGAACTTCCATTGCATTTCTTACTCCCAAAGAGGAGAAAATAATGTACTATGCAGTATTTATGAAATGCCAGCTCAGCTAGTTAACACATCCAATCCTAACTCTAAAGGCATTCACACACACCAGCTCCACGCACATTAGAATTAATATTATTTGCTCTGTCTAGTCATATTTCCAAATACTTCTCTGACATAGATTTATACTTTGATAATACTTTCAAACAAGACATTAAGACCTCACCAAAATATTAATATTTCAAAAATAATTCACATCCGTGGCACTGGGCATGCTCTCTGGGCCTAATCATTTTCACAGACGCCCGTGCAAAAGAAACAAACATGAAAGCTTGTTTCTTCAAAGCACTTGGGATGTCCTGCTGCTATGCATCTTTTATTATTTAGTCCACAAAACTTTGAAAAAGTTCATGTATTTTTTTTTTTTTTTTGAGAAAACTTGATCTTCAGTGCTCATATCTGCTGTGTTTGCCAATGCATATGCTTTTTTCCTCATGCACCTCTCCAGCTAAAAGCTTTCCATCTGTTTGAGGTCAAACTTCCACTTATAGAATAAAAGTTGGGGAATTTTCTTTGTAAAAACACAATGTTCCTTCAGGTGCTGATTAATTACAGCACCTGCGTCAATATGTTGCATTTCCTGGGTGCTCTACCCCCCCCCATTTCAAACTAGTCAAAGTATTTCCAAAAATATTGGGCTACGTTATTATCCCTCTCCGCTAATATGAGGGTGTGCTTTCATGTGTAAAATCTTTGGCGGAATGAGATTCTGACTAGTTAATGTATCCCATCGAAGTCTTTGATATCCCCAATTATGTAAACAAGCTTTAATAAGTAAACAGGCCGGGTGCTACAATATTGAATCTGATTAGGGCCCTGTGGTCAGAAATGTCAGCACTTTCTTTCAAAGCAATCTGGGATCAAAGGCTCTAGGGCTTCCCGACTGGATTTGGCATTAACTGCTTGTGCTCAGGGAAACATGACCCTGACGTTATCGACGACTGGTTTGTCCTAGATGATTAGCTTAATGTCAGCTGCAAAGAATCCAAAATAGATGTAACCGTAATGTAAGTCAAGACAACACACCATGTACACACATAGAGCGAGTGTGTGTACATGGTTGCCAGATTGTAATTCTGTTGGATTTGAATTCTTGATATCTGGCAACCGCACACATGAAAGTTCACGCAGTAGAGGCGTGTACAGCAGCCACAATAATATTTTGTCGCCTTTTTTCAATGAAAATACAATTTTTCATTGTTTTTTCTTTTTAATACATTTTAGTATTGTGTTTTATCGTCAATGATATTGCATGTTGATACAGTCACAGTTTATCATTTACTGACCTTACTGTCGTCTCGTCATCGTCCCATTTTAGTCATGGGAAAAAAGCTCGTCAACAAACATTTTTTGTCATAGTTTTTGTTAATGAAATTAACACTAATTGTCACGTATATTACTCTGAGAGTTGTCATCACAGAACTGTATTTTTATAACATATCGTTTTTGAACATGTTATGTTCCAGTTGCTGAAGCAAAAAAAATGTGCATTTCTCAATGGTAGTGTAAAAAACACCCTTTTTACCTTTTCAAAATCAGCCCTGTTCAGAGCGAGCCATTCTATTGCATGTTCCTTTAAATGCTGTGGGGTGACGAACCGGTAAGTTTACTCTTGCCACATTTAGCTGTGAAACTTGCTAATTAGCAAGGTGATTTGCAAAGATGCATAAAAACCCTTATACTCACTTCTGCTGTAGGTGAAGCTGTATCACAACATTTATGAAGATGGCCAGGTGCATTTCCTTCTAAAACGGAAGTAACGTTAATCCTCTGCGTCTTCAGTGGCTCAGATGTCGGGGGTAAATGATGAATGCTATGATCATTATTACACCCAACAACAGCTCATTCAGAGACATTCTTGTCTTCCCCTGCACCGGAGTCAAAACAAGAGTTGAACTGTTCACAGCTCAATCAGGGCGGGTCTAAGGTAAGACGGTCATGTTAATCAACTATCGTGGGAGCGGCAAGCTGAGAATGGCTTGATTTGAAAAAAGGGGATATTTCTTATAAAGATACCACTGGGTGGATTTTTTTTTTTTATAATAGGGTGGTTGTGTACACACACCGCCAACACACATTTCTGTTCAAACAACATGTAAAAGTAAGTTTTGCATCCGATGAGCCCTTTAAAATCTGAAGTTATCACAACCTAAAATCTGAAGTTATCACACATAAACATACAATAACATTTACAATTGCATGCAGTACAATAACACTATTAAAGATAATAATGGCACTATCATTAAAAAAAAAAAAAAATTACACGATTACAAATATGATTTGTTTTTAACCATTTATTTAATTTCCATTTCCATACCATTTCTTCTTTTATATTTAAATGTTGAATAGAGTATTCAGTAGAGTAGAGTATTCCAATTGTTAATGGCTCTAACTGAAAAGACTGGCTGTCCAAATGTTGTATGCCTAAACCGTACAGCACAGTCTCCTCTAGTAATTGATCTTGTTACTCTGCCATTATTATCCTTCTGCGTTATAAACTGGTATAATGGGAGAGGTGCATAACCATTTAAAATCTTTTTTTTTTTTTTTTTTTTTTTTTTTTTGTTTAAAGTAAAAGTAAAAGTAAACAGATGAGGAAGATAACGCACGTATAACAGTACTTTTAGATCCGCATGTGTTTGGTCTTAAAGAGAAAACAGCCTAATAAATGTGCTGCCTGTCATTAATGTTAACTCAAAAACAAAAAAATAATTCAGTGATCTTGACTGAATATCTTTAATAACTTTAATGAGGATTAATCTATATTTTATTTATGGAAAGAAAACTATGCAGTCCTTTCAAACTTTTCATTTATATTTCTGTACCTGCAATTTGTTTAGTTGTATTTATTGATGATATAGCTAATTTATTTTCCTATCTTTACTATTTTATTACTGACTGTTTGTTACTGACTTGTCTTTAACAATTTAATGTTTAAAATTTATATTAGTCTAGTTGTTTTTGCTGTGGTATTTTATTTATTTATCTATTTATTTTCAAAGGTTCCTCTAAGTGTTCTGTAGGTTGCTGATTTTTGCTCATGTTATTCAGCTGCAACAGAAAGCTTTGTAAAAATACAGAATAAAAATGTTTGACTTCATTTTTTATTGACTTCGATAAGTAGAATCGATAAGTAGAATCAGAATCGATAAAATTAAAACGATACCCAACGCTACTTGTGACCAACTCGTAAAACGTATGAGAAAAAATTCATAGAGTGCATGTAAAGTTTTGCTGCTTCTATTGTCAAGCAAGGTCTTATATGCTTGAAGCCAAATTAAGTGTAATAATTTTGAAATGTCAATTGAAAATCTAAAATGACTCCTAAATATTTAAAATCAGAGACAACTCTTCCTTTAACAAATACATCAGGATAAGGAAACACGGTTGGTTTTTGTGAAAAGAACATACAAACAGTTACTTAGCCAGTCTGAAACATGGACCAAATGCCTCAGTTAGATAACTGTTGTTTGTTTTTGCATGCACATATAATACTGTGTCATCAGCATACATTTCAATACTAACAGATTGACAGACTAGCGACAAGTCATTAATATACAAGCTAAACAGGATAGGGCCCAGGATGTAGACATATATGTACTGTATGTGTGAGTGTATATGTCACTGGTGAAACATCTATCCACGATATGACAAAAAATGACAATTTATGTGTTGCTAGCGAACATACAAATATAAAAACGTCAATACATGGCTACTTCTGAATGGCCATTAATGGAGAAAGATGTTTTTTTGGACATCTACCAGCAGGGTAGGCTATCTGCCGATACTAACAAGTCAAACCTTGACCCCCTGTGGTAGTACATTTCAAAGCATGATTTGAGATCCTGGGATTAAATGAATTCAGCACACGCCACATGACTTTGCTTGCAAACTTGTTTAGACTGAACTTTGACTGGCTGAGCTGCTCTCTTAAACATCTCTCACTGTTAACCGCGTGCGTTGACCTCCGACCATCACTTCAGCAAAGTGAGAGGAAGTGCATTAAGGTTTTGGGGGGGCTTTTTAGCTGACCATTTCACCTCCTTGAAGCAATGGCAACATAATACGAGAAACCCAACCAATCGAGACACCCATCAATCCAACGTAATTCACTCTCTGAGCCAACTCCACTTACAAACTCAATGCAAATTGAATACGTGTAGTATTGACCCTATGCTGTCTCGAAGCAAAGCCCCTGCAGTGCTGATCACTCCATTTCCATTTGGAAAATGAACCATTTTTACTTCCTAATCTAACAATATGTCATTTTTCTCTTGTTTACCATTCTTTCATAAGCCTGAGATAATGCATGGACATTGTAGAAGTGGAAATCAGACAATGCAGCATGAACAATATTCACATAGCATGACGAGCACTCACAGTGCTTAATGTATTGTGATGATTCGCAGACTAATCAGACTTCTGTGTATGCCACAGAGGAACAAAGAATATGCATGTATTGTCATTACTCCCTGCAACTCTTAACTCAGAAATTATAAATGAGAGGCTTTTTGATTTATTGATGAAACCAGCGTAGTGAAGTGCTTTTTGCCGCGGGCACGACTCAAGGCTAAACCAGTTATAACAAAGATAAAAGCAAAAAATGATGTTGAATTTCAAGCTATCCATAACAAATGAGATCTCCTCTTTTGATATTCTGTCTCTGAAAATGTACAATAATTGACTTTACGGCATTGAGATTCTTTTTCAAGTACAGGTAAAACGCACAAATAAATCTTCAGATCCCTTCAAGGATGAAGAAGGTCTGAGAGCGAAGGGCTACAGGCGGACCGGATTCGTAGCTCCAGTGTTTACGCAAGCATTCACTGGGCTGATTACATTCAGATTAAGCGTTTCCACTGACTAAACATGTAAGGTGTGTTAGCGGAAACCTTGTGATGCGTCTATTATTAATGAAATGATCGTGTTGTATTCAGGAGCCATTGTTAGATTATTATGCAAACTGGATTTCAATATAACATCTACGCAAGGAGCACAAAGACATTATTATGAGACGATACCGTGTATATACTAGACATGCCGATGCTACAAGGCCTTACATAAGTCAAGCTTTCCCGGTCAAAAAGCATAACTTAAAGCAAACTAATATGGTTTTGATGCTCTTGTTTTGCTGGTTTTCAACTGATCTGCAACTAAACACCAAGGGCATGGGTTCACTTTCAACACAATGATAAAATGTCCAGCATGAATATTTGCCACCGCTGAAAAGTTTGGGTTAGTAACTTTTTTTTTGTAAAATAATAATAATAATAATAATAATAATAATAATAATAATAATAATGATGCATATATTAACAGAAGATGCACTGTATTGATTAAAAGTGACAGAAAAGACTTTTGCATTAAATAAAAATAAAACCTTTTTTTTTAAAAATACAGAAATTCTGTATTTATATCTTATGAACAAAATCAGCATATTAAAATGATTTTTGAAGGATCATGTGACACTGAACACTGGAGTAATCTGCAAGAAAAATGTAATAGTCAAATACTTTTTCACAGTTATAGATCGACAACCCTTACTAAAGGGTCTAGGTACAAAAATTAATTTCTGTAATACCCAAATATATGAAAGCATAAAAATCAGCTATGCATTTTATATTCATGTGTACAGTATTTGTATTTAGACCCATGGAAAATATTAATTATGGAAAGAAAAAAAAAAAAAGTAATGTAGTACTATTGAAAAGTTTGGTCTGTTATTTTTATTTATCTTTATTAAATTTATTACGTATTAGTTTATTTATTATTATTTAATTATTTTATATGTATTATTATTATTTAATATATTCATTATTAATTTATTTTATTTTGTATAAAACTTGCTAATTTAATTAATACTTTATTCATCAAGCGTGCAATCAATTATTTTATTTATTAATTTATTATAATTCAATTATTATTATTTACATTATGTATTCATTATTATTTAAATATATTAATTTGTATAAAATTTTCTAATTTAATTAATATTTTATCAATCAAGAGCACATTTATTTATTCATTCATTCATTCATTCATTATTAATCTATTTTTATTATTATTATTATACAATTCTCAAATTTAAGTAATGCTTTATTCATCAATCATGCATTCAATTAATCTAAAGAAAATTCAGCTTTTTACATTTATTTTTACATTAAAAATATATTACAATTAAAACCTTAAAATTTTAAATCGTAATACTATATCACAATATAATAACTTTGTTTTTAATGAGAAATATACATAGGTAGCTAACAAGACTATTTCTGATCAGCTAAATAAGACCAGCAAACCACCTTATGCTTAAGATGCATTTCTTTTTAGGAGATTTGGCATCTGCAAGCAAACTTTAACTCTATGGATCATTCTCGTCACTCAACTCCAACTGAAATCCAATCATTTACGTTCAAACTTTAAACCACAGAATTGGCCCACTATGCCAGGTTATTAATTACCACCTGGCCGTCCTTGCTGGTTGGGAAAGGCAAAGGCTGCGGAGGTCTTTTCCGCACCCCATTCTCATCCTTCCCGCACATCCCACCCTCCCTCCCTCGATCTCCCCGTGTCCTCTTCCTCCTCTTCAATTCCGGAGACACCGTCTGGAGGCTGACACCAGCAGCTCTGGCACGTAGGGTCATTACCAGAGCTGTCATTAAGAAATGAAATCAATCCCCAAAATGCAGCAAGCTCAGGGGAGAGGTTGCGCGATAGCGATTGGGAATGCATGCGTGTGCACGCTGATGACGGCGAGGGAGGAACGGAGGGGGCTATCGCTTCATAAGCTGTAGATTGCTTTCCCCACCGCACTAATTATGATGTAACTGGAACAACAGCGTGAGGTGAGTGTGTGTGGTGATTAACCTCGGGCGGCTGAGAAATGAATCTAATGAGGAGAGCGGGACATTGGAACTGTTCAATCAATTTTGCCTCCCTCCCTCTCTCTCACTCTTTCTTTCTCTCCCTCCCTCTCGTCTCCGGAGCATTTAAATGCATTTGTGACCTTGTAATGGGTGACAGTGGCAGTCTCTTGAACCCATTTAGCATAGCACGTTCTCTTCATTTGTCTCCCTGGCCTGCTGCATTTCTCCTGGATGAAGGGTGGGACTTGCGCTCACGTGAGCGGAGGAAAGACAAACTTTGGGTTTTTCCCCCTTGAACGGTCAGCAAACGATGCTATCGCGCCGCCTCGAGACCGGTGTCACTGCCAGGACAAGGAGAAACAAAGAGAAACAAGGCATTTAAGTGAGACGCCAACGCATTAATTAAATAGGCCTTTCAAAAGCACAGTCAGGCTTAACAGGCAGAATATTATTACACATCCACGCTATTAAAATTTCAACCCGGAGTTGAGGGACGAGGACAAACACATAAAGGACACATTTCATCACTTCTAAAGATGTTAATAAATTATTAACATGATGTAATTTACACAAGTGCCCTGTTTAAGTGCTAAAATTAGACATATAGTTCTGAGAATGTGAGTTTAAATTTGGCTTTCTACTGACCTAGCTTCTGATTGGTCAGTACGGGTTTGTGAGTTGATGAAAAGCTAATTAATTGATTTAAACATAAAATTAAAGGGGTCCTATTATGTTCTTTTACAAAGTCTTGATTTTGTTTTGGGGGTGTACTAGACCATGCTCTCATGCTTGGCGGTTCGAAAAAAAAAAAACAAAAAAAAACATTATTTTTCACATAATTTACATTATTACAATACCTTTCTCCTCAGCCTGGCACAAATGGCTCGATTAGTTCTGGGTTTAATGAAGGCCTGCCTTCCGTAAAACTAAATGTTTTGTGATTGGTTAGCTCTCCCACTGCGTTGTGATTGGCAAACAGCTCAGTGTTTCAGAACTGCCACGCCCCTTACCAAAGCAGCAAGTTCTGTTTACAACTGTTAGCGCAAGCTAGATTAAAGCAATCATTACGTTTTAAATATTTTTCTTAAAAAACACATCGATTTGCTACAGGAGGCCTTTATTGACAACATAATAGGACCCCTTTAAAATAAACAAATGGGGTTATATAGAGTGGTGTATCGCCGGTCAAATCAAAGGCTGTGATTTAAAGGGGTCAGGAAATGGAGAATCAAAATGTTCTTGATATTTACACATGAGTTCAAAACTCAAAACTAACTCCACAGGTTTAAATATGAATTATTTCTACCCTTAACACATATCATCAGCGTATGTCATTAAATATTTGTGTTTTGAACTCATGTCAGTCCATCAATCACAAGAGCAAAACTGCTGTTAGATAAAGAAAGACTGGTGCAAAAAAAAAAAAAAAATATCTGAAACTGCGTTTCATGAGCATAATGACCTGTGATCAGTACAGACTCACGTACAGATGTTCTTTGTCGCAAAAGTGTTTTACTGCTGTTTGCGCATTAGTGAATCAAACCAGAGACTAATTAATCCATCAGCTTCACACTAGGGATGGTAAGATTCACAGATTCACACCGGTGCATCGGCAAGTCAATGCATCATCTTAAAAAGTGTTGGCATTTGTATCACGATGCATTGTTTCTAACATATTTGCATTGATTTATTTATATATAATTATTAGTAGATGCGCTATACTTTAATTATTAGAAAGTGACATAATTTGTGACCAATATTTAATATGTTTATATGTATTCTCATCTCTAAACAGTTTCTCATACCACGTTCCAGAAGTGGAAACATCCTAGGTGAAATATCCCACTTCCAACCTTCCGAGTTCCAGTGATTATTGGGTCACTTTCATAAAATGTCGTTATGACACAATGAGAGCATTTTGCGTTTTTGTGTTAATTAAAAAACAAAAACAAAGAAACATGCAGTTTGTTTTGAAAGCAGCCAAAAAAAATCAGAAATTAAGGTATCATTTTATAAACTTGATGTGCAATGTTTTTAAAGGGGTCATCGGATGCAAAATTCACTTTTACATGTTGTTTTAACAAAACTGTGTGTTGGCAGTGTGTGTACACAACCACCCTATAACAATAAAATCCACCCAGTGCTTTTAAAATAATAATATTAATAATCACTTCCAATGACTATTGAGTGGCACGGCCGTTTTAGCACAGACCCACCCTGAGTGAGCTGTGTACAGTCCACCATTGTTTCGATGCCTGAACGGGGGTAGACGAGAATGTCTCCTAAGCGATTGAGGTGTATTGTTGTTGGATGTAATCATGAACATAGCAGTCGTCATTTACTCCCGACATGTGAGCTGCTGAAGAAGCAGAGAATTACTTTTGTTTTTGAAGGTAATGTGCCTAAATGTGTCTCTCATTAGCATTTAAAGGGACATGCACCAGAAATGGGTCAGAGCTGTTTTTGACAAGGTAAAAAGGGTGTTGTTTTACATACCATTGAGAAATTTTAACCAAAGTATGCTATAGACTTTTCATTAACACCCTAAAGAATCATCAACATTGGGCATCCAATGACCCATTTTGCTCGCTGGAAGCATTGACGTCAAATGACACGTCTCGCTGAAGCTGGGGTTGATTGATCTGCCTAGAGTTCACAGGTTGGATGTCGGACTTCAAACGACATTCTAGATGTTATTTTCAAGTAGGAAGTGGGGAAAAAGTTGTCTGGAACGCAGCATCAAGTGTGATCACCACTGCTGAATATGCTGCATCACAACACTACAGAGACTAAGGCATGTCCTGAGAGTCACAAAGAATGTAGATTAACACACCAGAGGTAGAGCTGCAATGAACCAAAGAAATGAAAGCAAACTATCTGCACCATATTGAATTGCATAGCATATTTTTCTCCATTGCATTGAATCATACTGTCCTGAATCAAAATCGGACTGCACTGCATCATAATAGGGGTAAATCGTATTGCATTGCATCGGTAGCGGCTTCATATGTATCTTTAATGTATTGTATTGCTGACTACGCATCAAGATGCACATCAGATTGGCCTCAGTTATGGAGACGCACATCCCTACTTCACACTGTTTCTGTTAGTAGCTTGAAAACCGTTAAGATTGTGACTATTTTATATTCAGAAAGCAATCAAAGATCATTCTCTCTGATTCCTGCATTTTCACCAAAACTCCCATTAAAATGAATGACACAGTTGCACTACTCAAGTAGTCTCTTATTTACATTGTGTTTTCACTATTAGTTATGATGAAGGTATTCATGAGATTGCAGAAATTGTGTTGCAATAAGGAGATCACTGGATCATGTGCTCAGCAGACAGGACTGTGTTCAGCTACACTGCAACGCTGTGTATAATACTATAATCAACAATTTCCATGATTAGTTATTCTTAGCGGATGTTATACTCACTGTATAAAAAAAAAAAAAAAGAAAAAAAAAGTTGTTTCAACTTAAAGTGTTTCGGCTGCCTTAAAATGTTAAGTTTAGTCAACATGAAATGTGGATATTTGAGTTGAGTAACGCAGCACAAACACTTTTTTTTTTTTTTTTTTACTGTGCTGCAGTAAAAGCTTTGGACAGTGTTTCGCATGTAATGCTCATTTCATATGCAAAGATGTTAGCCAATTATAGCAGTAGGCATTTACATTGATGTCTCACAGCAGACACACCCCTTCCAATATAGTGTTCAAATCAGAGGGATAAATTTAGGGTAGAAAATGACCATTTATGTCAAAACTATGACAGTTCTTGACAGACAGACATACAGAAAGATAGATAGTTGCGCTGTTTGTTCCAGAGTGAAGAGCATCACGGTGTTCATTGCTTGGTTCAAGTTCGCAGTGCTTCTCACAAACTCTATTTTTGCAAGTGCTCTTAGCAAGTTTAACATGCATTTGGGAACACAATGTGTGCTAGGTTTACTTCAGCTACATTCACCTTCGCATAACATTTTTGTGGACAATTTACAGCATTTCAATTTTATGCCAAAATAAAAGCTTTAGCATTTTACACTGTAAAAGCTTGAAGTTTTGAATGTTTGAAAGTCAAGAATTTAAGACAGAAATATTTGTAAGTTGAAGTGTTGGCTTATTCTAATAAAGAGTGAACCAGAGTAACTATTTCCTTTAGCAGTAGAGTCTTTGTTCTTTGTGTCTGGATGTCTCAGCAGTGGAACTGACACATTTTTCATATTAAAGGAAATGTCATACCACTGTTTAAATCATGATCGCAATAAATGACCAAATAATCATAATATAATTTTTGGGCCAAGTTGCATCAATTTAAGAAATCTTAGAGCTACTGAAAATTTGGTTATGATTATCTATTTAACTTACAGTAGATCATGGCCACCAGTCATGTTATGTTCAGTCAAAACATTTACTTACGTTTAATTGTTTGAATATTTTAAATTATTTTATTTAAAATATTTGCATGAAAACCCTTGTTTATTATTATTATGCCTTTTTAACAGTGTGAAGTATTTATACATTTAGTGCGAATTAACCTACAAATCTCAGATTTTCTCCATATACAGAATATAAAAATAGCATAGAAGAAAGCATTTTGAATAGTTACATACACACTTCAGCATTAATAATTTGTCCTTTAACATTTTATTATGCATTATATCTGGTCCTCAAGCTGTGTAGTATTGTGAACATTTGTGCATATTCATAGACAGAGAACATGCTACCTCACCATCTAAAGTATCTGGTGGAGAAAGACTTCAAGTCTTAGAGAGTCTTTGTCTTTTCTAAAAGCCTCATTCATAAGGCCAGAGCAAAACATGTGACCAGTTCACAAAACACACATGAAGCTTTTCCTGGTATTTTTGCAGCAGCCTCCTTCAAGATTATGGCCTTTACTTGTCTGAATACATCATACAGGATATGATATATTCTCAAGGATGTGTGCTACAAAACAGGGTTTAATCCTTGAACCAAACTGAAGAAACATTTGCAATGAGAAGGCTACAAAAGCTCTCCAAGAACAGGGCTAATTTTTTTTTTTTTTTTTTTTTTTTTTTGCACAAGTTCTGAGCTTAACAACCCTTAAATCGCTTCAACAGAGCTGATTTCTCAATAGATAACCTTCATCATTACAGTATATTCTGTTTCCTAGAACAGACAAATTCAGTCCACATGATTTTTCTTCAGTTCTCCATTGGGGAGGTGGCTGTGTAGATTACCTTTCTTAAGTGTGAGATCTGTAACCTCTGACATAACCTGTGCTGTTGGTTCACATGATGCCCAAGTCCATTCAACTTTACCAAATCTACAAGATTAATCGAGAAATAAAAGTTCAGTCTTTTATTCTTCTTTTTAGACCTCTTGGAGAGCATTCTGTATGCTTTTTGATAAATGTTTCGTTATGCAAGTGTTTGATAATGTTGTTTTCACTTGACCCAACTTCAACTAGCACTGCTCTCGACTCTAGCACTGTACATCCTTGTATAATATAATATCGACTTTTCTGTGAACTATAAAGATAAGAATAAAACAGTCTCCTTCACATCAGTTCACGTTTTCCTTCACCATTTGACATTTTTCCCCTTAAATGCAGAAATGACTGTTTATAATGTGCAGCATAACTATAACTATTCAAAGCATGTGAATGAGGCATGCGATTGGCTGTTGGTTGCTAAGCATCTAAACATAACATTCTAAAACACTGCATTGTTCCACACAGTACATGCGAAACTATACCACAAAAGTGCTGCTAACCCTCCTCCAGAGCATGCTTTCATAACCTCAGATAAAAAGTGGTGCTAACCCCGCTTCTCTATTATAAGTGTGAAATGTAGGGTTAAAAGTTGGGTTTACAACAACACAAGGTTATGTGCAGTGTTTCATAAGTAGCTATAGAAAGTGCATTATATTACAAGTGTGACAGGAAACGCTATATTACTTGCATACTGTACATGTTTTTAACTGCAAATTAAACCAGAGTTCACATAAACCTTATAGTTCACATATACCTCGTCACACTATGGACAGTGTTGCCAATAGCCCAACTGGACTACTTTAACTGTTGCTGCGGGTTGTTTTTCATGTCCGGGGGCTGAAGCCTCCCCAATAACGTAATATTTAGCCCCTGGAATGCTAATTTTATCAGTAGAACCAAAAAAATGTGTAGTTCACCCCCCTGAATGCCATTTTTAACGCCCTCAAAATGTGATTGGGCTACTTTTGGGCTAGTTTTCAGTAGCAATTGGATGGCTTTTGTTGTGAAAGCCTGGCAACCCTGACTATGGAGCAGACTAGTGTACTTGGGATTATGTATTGAGAAGGAAAAAAAAGACCAACCAAATTTTATACAAAATATTTTATACAAGTAATTTTGGGAAAATATAATATAACATAATATAATATAATATAATATAATATAATATAATATAATATAATATAATATAATATAATATCTTTTATGCAAAGGGAAATCAGCTAAATTGTATAAAATTATATTAAAAAAATGTCTCAAATTATTATTATTATTATTATTATTATTATTATTATTATTACTATTAATTCCTAATGTAATTGTTAGATTTATGCTTAATTTATCTTAAGTTAAATTAAATAAAAAGTTAAATTGCATAAAATAATACATTTTAAAGAAAATATATATTAAATTATGTTTTTTTTTTATTCCTAATTTAATTATTCTTATTAATTGTCTTTATGATTTCAATTTAAAATAAATCTACATTTTCCAGCTTATAATAGCTAAAAAAGGTAATCTGCATAAAATTTACATTAAAAACTTACATTTTTTTTTTTTTTTTTCAACCCACTAATATTTTTTATTCCTAATTTATTCCTAGTTTTATTTTAAACCTACATTTAATCAATTAAAATGTGTTCAACAACTTCAAGATATATTCTTGGGAAACAGTATTTAGCTTGTGAAGTTAATTTCTTTTTCCAAGAATGTTTTAATTGACTGACTGACTGACTGATTGATTGATTAAAACCAAAAGGAAAAACAACAAAAACAACAAGATATTTTGCAAGACGTTACAAACAGATTCAGTTCCGCACCAAAAGCACTAGTATGAAAGCAGCCTTAATCTCATATTTAGTTTCTTCCCGCAGCGGTCCGCTTTTCTGTCAGTTACATGCCTGCTTTTCAAACCGAGAGAAGTGACGAGAATACATTACGCAGAGGTAGACTGAAAGCAGAAAGTGCTTATTGTGATCAGCATGGCCCAGTTTCCCCAGTATTCACTCTTTGGAGAGGCCTAAAGTAATAGAGGCCTTTGATTCCTTCATTAAGTCACCGCATCACTCCTCCCGCTCTTTCCTGAGGCACCCGGCAGGACTCCGTCCTTGGACACTGCTGAGCAACATCCTCTGAATAATCAGTAAGTTTGAGTTATAGTTCCACAGCCCGATGCTGACATGCCCATCTAAAGAAACCGTGTGTTCTCCTTGCAGCTTCTTTTCCTGTCCTTCTCCGTTTCTCTCTCTCTCCCTCTTTCTGAGCGAGAGCGTGCGCACGCCTTCACATTTCAACTTGTCACGCATAAATAATCACCAAAAGCTCCGTCGCACTCTGAGCGTTTGGACGTAATGTAGGAATTCAGCCTGCATGGCCAAAGCACTAATGAGGTGGCAAGGATGACATTTTTAAGACATTTGCGCCGTCTTTAAGGAAAGAAGCCAGAAATTAGAGCCTGTCTGGGCTGTGTGTTAAACAGATTCTTTCATGTCTTATTAGCATGATTAGGTCTTGACCTTGTTAGCCTCCATCATTGTTTCTCCCTAAGCGCCGCCATCTAATTCCCCTCCCCGTCATGGTGCACTTAATTATTCAGGAAAGACGCAAATGTGTAAAATCATTTTCTCTGTGCATATTAACTGTTACTCTAGAAAAAGACGTGTGTTCAAGTCATCTTGAAACTAAAATGGACTTAATTTTCATTCTTAAAACATATTGCTGATGTTATTTTGAACCACACGTAAGCAATTCCAAATACTCGTCATGGTAGTCCTTTATCAAAATGGCATGCTGGGCCTTTGAAGTGACTTTCTTTTTCAGG
Organism: Cirrhinus mrigala; assembly: GCA_036247105.1. Lineage (NCBI taxonomy): Eukaryota > Metazoa > Chordata > Actinopteri > Cypriniformes > Cyprinidae > Cirrhinus > Cirrhinus mrigala. Next base: position 4,884,437 of record CM070012.1, read on the forward strand.
CCAATGTCAACTACTCTCTTCAAATCACGTCTTATCAAATCCCCAACGGAAATAAACAAGTCCCGCCCTACATTTCTCTCATTTAATACCAAGTTTCACACAAAAATATATCACATTATGGAGGTAAAGTGGTTTTGGAATAGAAAGCTAGAGAAAAATCCAAAATTTACCCTTTATATTGCTTATTTCTGGTTGTACTACGTACAAAAAACCTTCAACACTTCCTCTCCAACCACTTCTATTATGGTAGAAATGTCCATTTGCACAACCTAATCAAAATCCAATGGATAAAATGAATTCTTGCTTTACATATTTAACACTGAATATCCTGTTGCACACAGAAATGTCAAATTACAGAAGCGAAATGGCCAGTAGACACAGTTTTTCTGTGATTTTAATGATGCCCTTTTGAAAATGTTTTTAAAAAACATTAAGAAAAGTTAGATTATTTTTTTTTAGTTTCTCATCAAAATCTGATTAATTTTGAAATTATTCTGAAACAACTTTCCTTTTCGGATAATATATAAAATAAAATAAAAAAAATCTCTTTTTTTCTCTACTTTTTCCCCCCTACTTATCAACACCATCTGCCCATGTGACCTCCTTCTGGTGTGCAACACCAACCTGATCTCACGTGAAAATGTAACTATTTTTCACGTTTAAGTGAGTTTGCGATTATGCATGAATTTGTACAGTTTGAACTGCATGAAAAGTATGATTTTTAGGAAAAATTAAGAGGCAAGCATGAAAACCCACTGGCTGGCCAAGAAGTTGCATGATTAAGATTGTACAAATTAATACAAATAGCCACCAATTCACCAAAGCAAAACTTATTGATGTGATTGTGTTGGCAAACCACATCTTGCAGGATTTAATCAAATTGCAATCGATTAAATAAATTCATGTCCCACATATTTAACATTGTTACAGCATCCAGTTTCACTCAAAAATATATCATATTACAACAGACAAATTTTATTTGTCGATTTTACGATTTACATGCTCACATTAATGATGCTTTTGAAAAAAAAAAAAAAAAAAAAACACCATTTATTAAAGTTGTGCTATAATCTTTAAACTCTTATTTAAATGTAACACTTTTCACCCCCGTCTGAAATCACTTTCCTTTTGGTTGAATTTTCAACATATACTATAACATCCTTTTACAGAGTTTTACAGAGAGTTCAGACTAGCTCTTATGTATAAAATGCTTCCCTACATCCTCTTTCACCCAGACACACTCTGTAAAATGGATAGTGAACAGCATTTTACCTTAATGGCACACTTTCAGGAGATTTTTTAAAAGTTACACTAGCCAGCAAAAAGCAAACCGTGTTATTTTCATAAAGCACCATGCAATGACAAAGATGTTTTCCTCATCATGGTCTGGTTTACATTTAGCTGTTATTAGATTATGCACAGGAACCTACAGTGCGTGTAATGACTAGGGCAGACGAAGTGCAGAAAGCAATGCTAAATCCAACTGAAGTCTCCATTAATCAAGATCTTCAAGTCAACAGGTCGCAAACAACGCAAAAATGTACTTAAGGCCATGTAAAGTGATTCTAACACTGAAAGCCAACTCTCATCATCTCAATCAGCGCTCAGCCTGCGTAAGACGCCCGATTCAACCTGCTCGCCCGACACCTCCACCAGTGTGGACAAGACTGGAGTGATGAGGAACATATCGCCTTTGGCAACTGTTTCAAGTTGCGCGAGTGTAAAGCAGAGCTGCCTGTCACCTCCCATGATCCTCAGCAGAGGACTCAGGCACCTTGATTTTGCCGTCGCCTCATCCGTCGGCATCATTTGCAAGGAGTAATTGATGGTGGCGTTGACAAATGCGGAGCCCACCTTGCATAATTAATAAATGAAAGCACCGTGCTTTGCAGCGCTTCTTGTGATGTGTGGGAGAGAAGGTGTGCCCGCACTAGATGCAGTTATCTGGGGACGAGCCTCATTTGCATTTCTCAGACTGCGCTAAAACACGAAACACGGGTTCTGATAAACGTCGTTTGTTGCGACATGAAAGTCGCCTGCGTTTGATAATTTGACTGGAAGGTGTTTAGAACTTGTTACATGCATTATAGTGGTCTATCTGAAAAAAAAAAGAAAGGGAAAAGATGATGCATTTGATTTGTTATAAGTAAAATCAAAATCACATGATGTATTTTTGTAGGCCAATCGGGAAGTTAACATCACCCTGGTTCCCCTGACACAACTTTTTCATTGGCTTTCGGGTTATTGCAGAAAAAAAGCTCTGTGACCAACAAAAGTTTATGATTTGCATACGTTTGGTATACATTTGGTTCATTATGATAATCTTGAACACAACTTTTATGAATTTTGAACCCCAAAAACATTCGCCAGAAGTAAAAATTTTTAAGCAGGCTATAAATGAACCAATCATGGTTGCATGGCTTCAAGGTCACCACTATTAAAGGAACACTCCACTTTTTTGAAAATAGGCTCATTTTCCAACTCCCCTAGAGTTAAAAAATTGAGTTTTACCGTTTTCGAATCCATTCAGCTGATCTCCGGGTCTGGCGGTCTTAGCACAGCTTAGCATAGATCATTGCATCTGATTAGACCGTTAGCATCTCATTCAAAAATGACCAAAGAGTTTTGATATTTTTCCTATTTAAAACTTGACACTTCTGTAGTTACATCATGTACTAAGGCCGACGGAAAATGAAAAGTTACGACTAGGCCGATATGGCTAGGAACTATACTCTCATTCCAGCATAATAATTCTGTGTCAGTGGCACTGCAAACTCAGATTTGAATGTTCTGATATGACTTTTTCAAAGAATGATTGTTGTCATTTAGAAATAAGACTGTGTGCATGTTTGAATAAAACAATTAATCATGTAGCTCTAGTGCATTTTTCAAATTTTGCATTAATGTAGGTAGAGGCATGTATTTCCAGTGAGCCAGCTTAGCATGCATTTTATGTTGAGCTTGTGTTCTCCACAGACCTTATTTTAGGCATTTATCCAAAAATCCATTCAAAATATCGATTGACTTCAGGACGATGCAGGCAGAAGTGCTAAACTGCAACTAGTTTAAAAAAATAAAAATAAAAAATCTGTCATCCCTTCACCACTAACCGAGTTTGCTGAACAGGATTCGTGTTCTTCTTTGTAATGGTACACTGGACAAATAGCATTACTGTTTCATCCAATTAAAAATGTCATACCTTAATTGAATTGAAACCTTTTCAACCTTTTCCGCCAGCCCTCACACACGGCTAAATGCACATGAGGACATGTCAGAATAAAACAAACACTCAAGCATGCAGTTATCAACACGCCACATGCGCTGCCTTCGCCGAGACAAACACGAAGGCGGGATGCTTGCCTTTGTTCCTCGAGCGGTTCATTGGAAGCGTTGGACTAAAGCAGTTCCAGGCGATCTGGCGTCTTGCAGGATTGTCTCTCGGGCTCCAGGCTGCAACTGTGGACGTGGAACTGGCTGCTGTTCAGAAAACAAAGCGGCAAAGGTCACGGCCTGTACACGGCGGTACAATACCATCATGGTTACAAACCAAGATAATCTTTGTAGTAAAAATAAAGAATTGACACTGTGACCCAAAAGCAAGCATAAAAAGGCACACAGTTTCTGCATCAAAATACATAAGTAGCTATGAAGAGGGGAAAAAGATCCCCTTCAAGGTTGCATTTGAAGGCAGGAAGCAAAAACAGCTGGCTTGGGAGCATTTAGAAGCGGGCCGCCATGGCATTGTCTATTTTATCACCAGTAATGTGTACTATTTGTTCCACTCAATGTGCAGCGAGAAGGCGATTTAGAAAGATTGATCTTTTCGCTTTTGTTGAAGACCAAACTCTGAGGCATCAATATATGTCCTGAAACAAACCTTGATTAGTTTCCACAAACCACAAGACAATATGTGCAGTAACAGAGATGCAGCCTGCTTTTATTTATTGTGGTAGAGCAGCCATTTTAACAACATTAGTAAAGCACATCTGTACACCTCAGCTTACACTGTAATGCACTGTAATTATGAGACACATTCCTCCGAAAAAAAATGGTGCAATATAACCCACGATATAAAAAGCAATAATGTATGATATAAACATGCCTCAGCAACGAATTTCACTCTTTAGCATAGTCTTTAGCTATGAAACCACAATATCTAACATTGGTATTTAAATGCATGCATAACCGTAATTAAAGCTTCATTAAAGGGTTATGCTGCCAGAGTGACCTGGCCATATCATTACAATTAACTAATGACCCTCGTTCATAGAATTGCTTGACAAGGTTGAATATTACCATCATTTTGGAATATTTAGCATCATATCAACATTAGAAAGAGTGAAATGAGCTGAGAGCCAAACTGTTTATGCAAGTCAGGGCTTCATTAAACTTCAAAAGGGCTTCAAATAAATAGTATCAACACTTCTGACTGCAATGGGTGACTGTGTTCACACATCTTCAAATCTCAAATTAAAACTCAAAAGAGCTGGTGGAAGCAAAGACTTACACTTCACAAAAAAAAAAAAAAAGGCGTGTGAAAACAATAAAAGAGTAATACCTCAAAATGAAACAAGAACTTCTGGTGCTTGCCCACATAAACCCTTTTGCCATGATCCTACTCTAGGCTGTTAATGGTGATCATCGTTTTGTGATTTCAAGAGTGGTTCCATACTGGCCCAAATCCAAAAAGTCCACCATCACATCTCTTTATTATACAACATATGTAATTTTGTTGTTGTTTAACTGCACGCCGGGTGAAAATCTTAAAGGGGTCATATAATGTGATTTCATGTTTTCCTTTGTCTTTGGAGTGTTACAAGCTGTTTGTGCATTTATAAGATCTGCAAAGTTGCAAAGATTAAAGTCTCAAACACAAAGAGATATTCTTTCTAAAAGTTAAGAATCAGCCACGCCTTCCTAAAACGGCTCATTCAAACACGCCCCCACAAATCTACATCACTGTGTGGGAAGATTTGCATAACACCGCCCAAATGTATACGCAAAGAAAGATGGTGTTAATATTTTTCTCGCTGTAATATTGTTGCAGCCACCGGCATGTCGTGGAGACGCTGTGTGTTTCATTGTAAAAGCGAAAGTACTTTGTTTGGCCTTCCAAATGAGTACACAACTACAAATCAGTAATTAAGTCTTATTTACAATGCTGTTTCAGAATAGTACAACACAAATATTCGAGTGCGTGCAGCACATTTTAGGGATGACTGTTTCCTGAACCTGGCTGTGCCGGCTGTGCATAAAGGCTGTTTTTATAAAGTGGGGCAATTCTAACTTTGCAAGGACAGCCTGGCACTTCTGACTCACAGCTTGTAAGTATGTTTTCATATTTAAAGAATTCAAACACGAGTTTACGGTGTTACGTTTACACTGCGCGATGCAACGCAACAACGCAACACAACACATAAAAAGACAGTATGAGTCATTATAAGTAACTATGAGTAATTATGTCTTCACTGGATGCAACAAATGCCTCATTTATAATGGCTTTTATTGTTTTTGTTGCCTCGCGCCGAAACACGGCATCACAACATGCCAAGGGCCTTAACATTTCTGTCAGATGCTTGGGGTATACGGCAAATCACAATGCACTGGAAAGCTGGCCAATCAGAGCACACTGCGCTGAGCTTTGTAAAAATCAACCCATTTCAAAAAGGCATGGCAGAGAGGAGCAACAATAATGTACACAATAATGTGTTTTTTGAACCTCAAACTGTGTAAACACATTGCATTACACCAAATACACAAAATAATGTTATTTTTAGCAACATCATATGACCCCTTTAAGTCTGATCACTTAGAATAATACAGAAATTACAAAATAATTAGGTAAAATCCCTAGCAATTGCTTGTTCAGAGCTGCAGCAATAGCAATGCTTGCCTTAGAAACACAACATAACTACTATTTAGTATAAATAAATACATAAATAAATCTTAATATGATTTCAGCAGACGCCAGCTAGTCTACTTGAAGCACTTTTTTTTAGGATTTGTATTAATTGATAATTCAAAAAAAACCTTGATAATACTAATTAACTTGAGATGTTAAGATTGCTTTCAGAAAATGTCTGGTTTAGGCATAAAGGACATCTAGTGGGTAACACTTTAGATTAGGAAACACTATTCACTATTACTAGCTGCTTATTAGCATGCATATTAGTAGAATATTCGCTGCTTATTTGTACTTATAAAGCACATAATAATGCACAACCATATTCTAGATCCCTTAACCCGACCCAATACATAAACATGACTAATACAACAACTACCTTACTTACAATCAATAATCAGCCAATTAGAGTTTATTGAGGGAAAACTCGTGGTTAACAGTCAATATGTGTTCCTGAATCTAAAATGTTACTAAAATGCGAAAAATCAACGCGTTTTAAAAAGGCGGGGCAGAGTGGAGCAACAATAATGTACAGTAAGTGGAAAATAATGTGTTTTTTGAACCTCAGACTGCGTAAACACATTGCATTACATCAAATACACAAAATAACGTTCAGGTAAACCTTGGTCTGGTTTAGGCATAACTGACATCTAGATTAAAAAAAAAAAAAAAAGTGTGTAACAATTTAGATTCAGGAACACTATTCACTGTTAAAGGAAAAGTCTACTTCCAGAACAACAATTAATAAATAATTTACTCACCCCCTTGTTCATGTCTTTCTGTCTTCAGTCGTAAAGAAATGATGGTTTTTGTAGAAAGCATTTTAGGATTTTTCTCCATACAATGGACACCATTGGTGCCCCGATTTTGAACTTCCAAAATGCAATTTAAATGCAGCTTCAAAGGGCTCTAAACGATCCCAGCCAAGGAAGAAGGGTCTTATCCAGTGAAACGATCGGCCATTTTTTCGAAAAATAAAAATTTCTATACTTTTTAAGCACAAAAGCTTGTGTAGCACAGGCTCTGGGATGCACGTCCACGATGCTGACTGGTCGTTCTTGAATGATTCGTTCATTTTGAACGAATCTTTAATGTGACTACGGAAGAACAAGTTGTCTCGTGGAGTGATTCATTCAGTCGTACATACGCAACATCCTATTAGGTTCTGTACTAGAATTAGTTCACCTGTTTCGAGTCTTCGGGTTTTTCGAGTCGTTCATTCATCACGTGACAGCCCCATAAGATGAACGAACGACTCGAACCTGAAGACTCGAGAGATGAATTAATCAATTATTTTTCCGGCTCACACTGCATTGGTTAAGCTTATGGGGTTGTCACATGATGAATGAACGACTCAAACCCGAAAACTTGTCAGACAAGAGGTGAGGTGAGCTAATCATAGACTAAAGACCCAGGTAAACAATGAATTAATCTTTTCTGTTTCTTATAGCATTATAGTTTTGTCTTGTTTGTAGTGTGATCAACGTTTGTGTAAGCAGTAGATGTTTTAGGGAAGTAACACGTAACATTTGAATTATATTTTGCTAAAATTAACAAAATGACTCGAAAAAAGATTTGTTCATTTTGCTGAATGAGACTCAAAGGTCCGAGTCTGTAAAATTATCTGAACTTCCCATCACTAAGTTCATCTAAGTTTAAGTTAGTGCATCGTCTGTGCATTCCGGCTCAAAAAAGTAGAGTATGGCAAAAAACTCCATCTTATTTTCTCCTACAACTTCAGAATCGTCTGACATCGTTGTACCTTTTTGTTTGTAAACAGCGTTTGACTTACTTGCACTTTCTAAGTCTTTGTGCGTTCGCTTTGTAAACACTGGGTCTGTAGTTCTGCCTACGTTCTGTGTGACCTTTCGACGTGATTCAGTAGTACGTAGCGTCGTGAACGTGCATCCCAGAGCCTGTGCTACACAAGCTTTTGTGCTTAAAAATTATAAAAAATTTTATTTTACGAAAAAAAACGACAGATCGTTTCATTAGATAAGACCCTTCTTCCTCGGCTGGGATCGTTTAGAGCTCTTTGAAGCTGCATTCAAACAACATTTTGGAAGTACAAAATCGGGGCACCAATGAAGTCCATTATATGGAGAAAAATCCTGAAATGTTTTCCTCAAAAACCATAATTTCTTAACGACCGAAGACAGAAAGACATGAACATCTTGGATGACTAGGGTGCGAGTAAATTATTTGTGAATTGTTGTTCTGGAAGTGGAGCTCTCCTTTAACTAGTTGCTTATTAGCATGCATATTAGTAGAACATTGTCTGTTTATTAGCTGTACTTGTAAAGCACATAATAATGCACAACCATATTCTAGATCCCTTAACCCGACCCAATACATAAACAACTAATACAACAACTACCTTACTTACAATCAATAATCAGCAAATTAGGAGTTTATTGAGGGAAAACGGTCAATATGTGTTCCTGAATCTAAAATGTTACCAAAATGTGAAAGACAAACAGCTCCAGCAAAAAGTTCAAACAGCAATAAACTAAAAGCAAATCTTAAAATGAAAGTTTTCTGACTGTTATCCTCAAAAAAAACACTCTGTTCAGCCTCTGATCGACAGAAATCGATTTTAACGTAATAGGAGCCGGGCTGAATCTGTGAAGCAAGCAAAATGGGAGCTTGTAAGATTCCAGTCAGTTGTACGAGGCTCGAAAAATCTCAGTTATGAAGCACAATAAACACAGACAGGCCTATTGTACGGCCGCCTTCTGACTGGTGTAAAGGCGAACCACAGAGTCAGCCGAGCAGCAAATAACGCTGTGCCGAGGAAACCTTTCCCTGTCTCAAGAGTGTCCTCTCTTCATATTTCCTATTGTTCTTCCGCTGTTTGTTTGGTTAAGTCTTCACCGTCATTGTTTGAGGAAGTGTTCTCCACTAGGCGAAGCGTTTCTCTCACTCTCTCTCCGATAATCTCCTTTCATGGTCTGCTTGGCACCACATTCACTTCTGCTCATCCACACAGTGAAGGAGGGAGGAAATCGACTTTTATTTATTTAGCTTGCTAGAGCTTATTTACTTATTTATTTTGTCAGCGGGAACAGATATTGTGATTCCAGTCACCGGTTTTTGTCGAAGTGTTTTGAATGAATTCAAATGTGTCTCTGTGTGCCTGCTGATTATCAGCCTTTTGATAATTTCCTTTTGATTTTCCTCTGTGGTCTCTTTGCCAGTAGAATGGGATTTTTTGGCCCTTCAGAAAATTTGAAGGGACCCAGATCTATCTCACAATTTGTATTAGTTCCCCAATCAACATTAACTCTCATGAATGAGGGGTCCAAACTTAAGAGTTTAGCATTTGGCTACTGAACAAACTATATTGGCAGACCATACCCTTTTGACTGGGATGTATACCTTGAATGTCTATAATGGTTACTGCCCTATATACAGGCAATATTCTACAGACAATATACAGAAAAACACTATTCATCCTCTCAGCTTATAGTAATTTACATACAAATGTAGTTTTATTGCATTTTTTGCAGACTTCCTCTAAGTCTCCTGGAATATCCCACTGCTAGAACATGGTGGCTGGTTTTCTGGCTTTGTTAAAAGTGGTAGCTGGTTTGTTGCTAGTCCAAGATGGTCTAGAGCTCATGACTAGCTTAAGGTAGGTAGAAAACGGCTACCATGTTCCAACCCTGCTGAAGAAGAAGAAGAAGAAGAAGAAGAAGAAGAAGAAGAAGAAGAAGAAGAAGAAGAAGAAGAAGAAAAGCATAATTCAGCTTAGTCTGGCTAATACACTTTAGTCTCTCAGCCCGGTCAGCTTTGGGCTGGCTTTAGAGCAGTTTAGGGCATTTCAGCTGGCCAAACTGCAGTGATCTTAAACCAGATGAAAGCAGTAAAAAACATCTCAGGCTTGTTTAAGGTTTAAGCTGGTTGTTGTTGTTATTTTAACAGCAAACACATCACACAAAATAGCAAGATGTTAAGCTAATCATGAGACAATCAAAAAATACATTTGAAAAACTGTGCAATCTTGTCACTTTTAATCAGATTTAACTTCTATTTCATTAAACACAGAAAAGCAATTAAATTAATCTAAAATCGCATTAACCTTTTTGAAGCAATACATCATGAGATTACCTTTTTTTTTGTGAAGGATATGCATGATGCATGACCAAAAGATGACAAGTAAAAACCCTTCGCAACAGTCTTTGTGTCTTGATAGCTGCAGTATGATGCCTTTAAATGCCTTCTAGGTAGACCGCCGACTAGGTTTTGGAACAGAGCTATGGAGTTTGTTTTCTCAAGCATGCCTCCCAGAAGGCTTTGCTGTCTTTGTTTGCATGCTTAAGCTTAGTGTACAGATTTGTATACATATGCATAAAAACAGAAGTCAGCAGACATCCTCTCAGAATCTTAAAGACATCTGAATCCACAACAACAGCACCTTCGCCATCCGAGCGCTCTTTTAATCTAAACAAAAATATGCATATTTATAGAATTAAAACTTATGAAACGGAAATTCAAATACAGTGAACACAAATGACTGGCAGATAATGTCCCTTTGCTTTTATGAACGCAGGGGAAATGCATAAAATCAAATCTATGATGCTAAATCTGAATTATTATGAGATTTACATGTTTTCGTATCTGCTCCGAGGATGCATATATATTCTAAAACAGCAAAAAGCCTGAAATGTCCAACATTCGTGGGTGGGATATATATCTTATTGTCAAATATATAAATATATAAATAAATGAGCCTTTAAATTGTCTCCAAAGCTATGGGGATTGAAATTTATACGTCTGGTTATCAAACCAAAGGTTCAGAACGCCTGCCAATAGCCAAAGTAATGGTGAAGAATTGGCCAGGTCATTGGAGTGGAATGTGATTGAATGTGGTTCTGTGTCACAAATACTCTAGGATTTCTATAGTACATACTAAAGGAGATATCAGTGGTTAGTTGTATTGGTGTGCATATATACACAGTCGTACACATATAATTCTTCCTCGAAGCCCTTAAGGCCAAATATGGCAATGTTTATGAGGACATGTCATCACATCAAAACCAATTACAAAATTGTGGGTGAACAAATGAACATTACATTTTTTTTGTCCCAAGTGAAGAGTCACTTTATATGTGAAAAATAACTGGAGGCTTTGGAAAGTGCCCTCTTATTATATCAAATTAAATTTGATCACTGAGCATTGTCTCCTAATTCTCGAAATTCTTCAAAGAGCGTGTCCGAACCACGTCGCTTAGTATAAGGATTTTCAATATGACATCCTTGGAGGGAGGGTGGCTAAATTTAAAAATTTAATTCCATTTGCCCCGCTTTCATGCTGTCTTCCAAGAGTTTCCAAGAGTGAGCATTCAATAAATCAAAGACAGAGCTGCTCTCTGAGATTCCTGCTCACATTTTCTCCCCATTTTGAGTACCATTACGGTCAAAGTCTTGTCTTTAGCGCTCACGGATTGCCGTGGATCGTTAGACCAGGCAGAGAAATGCGTAACTTTGTTTTAGTCTAATGAGATCTCTGGATTCCTGTCTCCTACTCCGGAGCAATAATGCACAGAAGAATGGAATTGATTGCGACCGAAACAGGGTTCAAATTTGTAATGGCGAGCAGTGCGATGTGGGCTTTCAAGAACATGGGAAAATGGAGAAGAAATGCATTCCAATGGCATCAGCATGCTGGACTTTTTGCAGAAAGCAGGGAAATTTAATTTAGAGGGTCTGTCAAGGGCAGATAAGAAATATCGGTCTATAAAAAGGCCATCTGTATAGTTTCGGAGCAATTTACATCTAATAGAAGAAGAAAAACGATACAGATATTGCATTTATCTCGGCCCAAAAGAGACAGAAGAGAAACAGATTTTTGATTCCAACCTCAGAGCCTGATTACAAAACCAGTTTATGTGGAAAATCATATAAAAATTTGATTTGGAAAGTTCTGAAAAAGCTCTCTTTCAAATGAAAAACTATTGCATCGTCTAGTCTTTGCAAAATTACTATTAGAACTTTTTTCATTAGGTTTATGTTACATTTTACTGCATTTTTCAAACTGAAACATGTCCAATGTGCTGATAATGTTTAATGTTTAGAGGCACAACTTGCTGTTAAATTCTTTAGCTCCTGTATCTCAGTGGTACAACATAGCATAGAAAGGTCACGAGCTGGATACAAAGGCGAGATGAGGACAGAAATTACACGTGTGTGGAACAACATGAGTAATTTTTACTGCATAGGCTGAAAGCTATGTGAAGTGACTCAATCACAGCTCTCAATGTGATGTTATATATATATATAGTTATGTGAAGTGAGATATTTATTAACCAGTGAGATTTCATTGTGGGAAGGACTACCCAGCACGATGGCTGACAAAATGCCCGGTTTGGCTGGTTGGGACAAACATTTAATTTAACATGGAAGAGGCAGCCTGTTGCTCCATCACGCTGCACTTAGTTAGGACACGTGTTATGATTTCAAGACAATGAATTCTATATTTATAATGTTTTTTTTTTTTTTAAACAGAGATCTATTAGCAGCATTCTGTAAGCTAAACTCTAGCTCTCTCCCCAGCCATTTTTAAAGTAGTAATTTGTTTCTTAAACACTGAAAACAAATTAAAATTTACATTTAGCTGAGAACTGAAACTGAAAATAAATTAAATATTTAATCAACAATCAATTAAATATTACACTGAGTTATATATAAACATTTACATTGCACATATCAAGTTTTTCTATCAACTTTTATCAATGAAATCATTTTAAACAGTTACTGTAATAAATGCCTGTTTTCATGACAGATTTATTCAAACATACCTTAATAAAGTAAAAACATAAGGAATATGTAAAATAATGCATACATGTAGCCAAATGCTCTTGTTATGCATTTATTTATTTTTTTCTAACTGACACATTGAATGGGTTTCCTGAGGTAAATGTGAGGTTATGTGACATTGTTTACATGGTTGACATGATAGATCTCAGTACGCTGTACTTTCTTTCATACTTTCTAATTATCATTAAAGGAACATTTCATCCCAAAATGAAAATTTTGTCATTTACTCACCCTCATGTTGTTCCACACCTATATGAATTTCTTTCTTCTGTTAAACACAAAAGGAAATATTTTGAAGAATGTGAGTAACTTGACAGTTGCTGGTAGCCGGTGAATTCTATAGTATTTTTTCCTTACTATAGAATTCAATGGCTACTAGGGCTGCACGATAAATCGCATGCGATTGTTAGGTGCGTTTAGTCAATTTGATGGTGAATAAAATCATGACAGAATTTTCATTTTGGGTGAACTATCCCTTTAATGTTTATTTTGTGTTATAACTAGTAGTAAAGAGGAAGAGATGATCATTTCACGTGCAGCTTGAACTGAAGTGAATATAGTGATCTGTCACCCCACATTAAAGAGTGCCAAAACAACCTTAATTTTTGGTTGAGGGCATCAACTGAAAACAGCACAGACTAAAACATCTTGGTTCAACAAAATGAAGATTGATTAAAAAACGAGAAATCAATATTGTCAACTCAGCCCTAGCGTCCACACAGCTGACATGTTAAGCCATTGTTTGTAGTTAGTTTATCCATATTGTGTGCACAAAACAGACACTGACAGAGTCAAAACACACCATTGGAAAAGCGCTAATTAAACATCACAATTTCGATCAATGGTGGTGAATTGTGGCCATTTTCGGGCCCTTAAAAACAGTTTGGAAAACGGAAATTCATTTGTGGTTGAGTATTTTCATTGCATCACTAATTTTAAACAAAGTCGGCTGGATCAGTTTCTCTGTGTAAAAGTATCTCTGCAAAACAAGAAGAATCAAGAAATCTTTCATGACAAAATTGTAACTTCCCCCTGCATTACGCTCTTTTCACATCTCTGGTATCTCTGGACCTGTGTAGGCATTTAGCTCTCACAGAATCGCTGCTGCCACACAGCCTGCCTCCTCCATATTGTTCCCCGGGGGCGAGCCACCTGCAGCAGCCTCTGGTTGCACGAGCAGATTGCCATCACTGGTAATTGAGACTGCGGAAGAGCTCGGAGACATTTCAGCAAACGCTGGATGGGAATAGATAGCCGAGGCAGCTCGGAAGGAGAGACGTGAGGCCGGGCATCCGCACGCGGTGAGAAAAGACAAAAACGTCAATGCCGAAGAGTTTCTTCCATCCCATGATGCCTCAAACAGGCCTGTCAGTGCTTGTGAGGAGCACATCAGGAGATGAATTCAGCCCGGGGCTTAAACACACAGATATGGCCTTGAGAACGATACATGAGCAGATGAACCCGACCATGGAAGACTTTACAGACATTGATATTTACACACCGCACAGCAAATGTTGCGCCGGATATGTCTTTGAGCTGTTGGGTTTTGCAGAAGTGAAGAATAAAGAGCGCACCATCTTCACCTGGGCGCCCGTACTCAAAACTCTCTCGGTGTGTCATTTCCTCTCTACCGCTCTTCCTCCTCAGTGTCAGCATGCCCTCCTCCTCTCCTTTCATTAATATCCACAATATGATGGCTTTAACGACAGCGCTGCATTCATTAATATCTCCCCCTTTAAATGCCACTCTCTCGCGCTGCGCCAAAGTGAAACGCCACCAAATCAAAACATTAATTAATTACGTCGCCACCTCACCAACCTTCAGCGGGCTGACATTTTCTCTCCCTGTCGCTCTGATGAGTGAGCCGGGTTACGGCTGGGTCTCCGCAGGGCTCTGCGTAGCAACGGCGCCTGCGGCTTAAATGCAGGAGAGGAGAGATGCAACAGCCAGGTTTCTGCATGATGGCATAGTGTAGTATGAGTGCCCACTAGTGGACAAATGAGGCAAGAGTCAGAATCATATGCAGGAAAAAGACTCCTCATTTAGCTCATGTTACAAGTCAGTAAAAACCTCTAATGCTGTTATTTACTCCAACTTGGGTTGTTCAAAAATGCAGTAACCTAATTAAAAGAATAGCTCATGCAAAAATAAAATACGTGTCATCATTTATACACCCTCAGGTTGTTACAAAGCAATATGACTTACTTTCTGCAGTGTAACAAGAAGAGATGCTGGGCAGAATATTTATGATGCTTTTTCAATGTAATAAACAGACACTGGTGCTGTCAAGCTTCGTAAGGGCAAAATATAGTCCATAAAACTTGTATGCTATATTTCAATTTTTCAGGAGTCATATAGGTTTGTGTAAACTGAAAAATAAATAAATAAATAAGGGGGAAAAAAATAAATAAATAAGGGGGAAAAATGAAATAAATACACATATACATATGGATGGATGGATTGATGGAGTTTTTTTATTGTTAGGTGACATGCAAAAAAAAAAAAAAAAAAACACGGATGCATCTAAAGCTGATTTGAGAGCTTCCACACAATGCTATCATCCACACGTCCCATCATTCATACCTCTGAAGGCACACAAGTCATTTTGACTTCATGGTGCTTAGTGTCAGTTTGGAGCTCTACTGCATTTGTCTCTTTTTTTTCCCTTTTGTATGAAAAAAGAGCACCTAACATCATCTTTAGTGCTCCTCAGGAGAAAGACCCTGACAGAACTTGAGTAAATGACGGAATATTTTATCTTTGAGTTAAAGATGTGAGGCCACAGCTGTATATTGTACAAACACCTGAACCTACAACATATATTTCTGTCACACTTGTTACACTAAAGAGGACAAGTAGGATCAGTTTACAGTACGGTCACATCCAAAAACAGGCGATGCAATTCCTGACCTCACAGCTGAAGTAGAGGTCAAACAGACGCTTGTTTGGTCTGGTCACCTTGACCTTTCACCAGGTCAATGCCTGACCCAATCAGCCTCTATCGGGTCAGTTGAAGCATAGGAGCGTGTCCCCATCCCCTGCTCTTGCTCTAGATTTAACACCTGCCTCCATTCACCTTTCGTACATCCCTAATCAGTCTTTCCAACCAAAAACACACTCTCAGGGGCGATGCATTAACAAGGCCAGACTCGATCTGTCTGACATAAACACACACACCTGCAAACGCAACCCAGATCTATGCATCTCCTCGGCACGACACAAATGGAGCATCTGATCTAAACAAACAGGCAAATAAACCCACATCGCCTTCCTCCTACAAGGACCAAAGTTCACATCTAAGACTTTTTCTAGAAAGAATAGCCCTTTTATTTTATACCAAACATTCCCCTCTTTATTTTCAAAAACCTATTCAATGCATCCGAGAAATGCATTTCTCTCATCTCTTTCAAATATCTGGCGGAAGGACTCAAAAATGAATTCCAATAATTCTTGCGAGATGAACTGCGCTGGAGATCCAAAATCCACTATTTCACCATTTCCCTCAAGCAAAAAAGACTCAAAACTCAGCGCTGAGGAGCTATTAATGTGAATTCAGTTTTGAGCTGAGTCATGCTGGACATTTTCACTTATAGACTGTGCTCAATCATCATGTCTACTGAGACTGAAGGGAGCTGTGAGGGGAAAAAAAGTATTTGGTGCTTTTGTTTGTGTCCTATACAGTGTAAATTACATGATATGAATCTCCACAGAGCTGAGAAGAGTAATAAATATGATAATGTCTATGTTTTGTTCACATGGAAACATATTACAGGCAAAAAGTCTTGTTATATTCATCATAATGCTTCCGTTGGGTGCATTTTCGTATTACCTGTCCATTCAAAGCAGCATAACAATGCAGGCATTATTCAGAATGCAACAGTTTGCGGTTGGGTGTCTCATATTTTCCAATAATTCGCATTATTGGAGCTCGTCGATCAGGCTGAAACAGTAAAACGGGACCATTTTTGAGGGACCCATCAATGTAATTTACAGCGCTCTTTAATAGCTCCGTAAAAGGACAAGGTTAGTCAAGGACGAACGGTTGGCGAGACAGTTGCGCTCGCATCGTGAAAAGTGCCCCTTTCCTACGGACCTTCCCAGAATGCATCTCTCCTCTGGCACCAGCACGTCCTCGGTAATGGCTGAGCTGTAAAAGCGGTACGTGTGCGTGCGTCGTCTGCGGACACAGATTAGAGGACACTCGCAGGACAGAGGGTGGCATACAAACAAAAGAACATGTGCTCCCCATATTTGCAGGGCGGCTCTGTGGAGAGAGAGAAAGAGAGAGAGCGTTTTGCTGTGACGGTGATGTATGGCTTGTCAACGGCTAAGCTTTGCTCAGAATACTAATGGATCTTTTGGAGCACGAGATGGAGAGGCCGAGTGCGTCTCTTTATTTTACTCTTTCTGCAAACATGTGGTAACAGAGACGCCGTGTGCTTGCTAGGGAGTGGGGGTTTTGCGCAGATACTTTTTTCCCCCTGATGAAAGGGATAAGGTGCTAACCTGGGAGCTGACACTCATCTGTGCAGCCTCCAGCCGCTTGCGGTGGTTAACACTGCGGCTGGGGATCTCTGGCAATAGGAGATCTTGAACTCATCCTGACCCAGACCAGCTGGAATTACCTCTCTTGAATGGGAAACCAATCCAAGGGATAACCAGATGCCAGGGGTCTAGAGGGAGACGTTCCTGCATTTGTGTCATGATGCTACTCTCACATGTGCGAACAAAAACAAATTACTTAAAATCCGATACGACCACTTATACTGAAATGCAAACAAAATAACAAATATCTACAATACTAAAATGTGTATATAAAACAGGGCAGGGCCTAAAATTAACAAGCGCCAAATGTGGGTGAAAATCAGCACTGGCGAGTACATGAAACGATGTTAACGCCAGTTGCTCAGTAACTTTTTAAAATGAGTTCTACCTCTGAAAGTGCAGTATGGTTTAGTGCAATTGTTAAATTGCAACAACTGCACTGTAAGTATATAAATATGTAATCTAACGCACTGTGTTGTGATCTTTTCACGCAAGACACTCATAACAGTGTTTTCAGTGTTTCTGAGCAGCTCACAGTAAATGCGGCTCCACACAAACTCAACTTGAGTTTGAGTTTAACACATTCTTACACCTAACTCGTCACATATTGACGCTTGGTCAGGACCCTTTGGTGTCCCTTTTTGACGCACAGGATATTCCTTCAGCATCATTTTTCAACATGTAGGGTGCTTCACTGCTTTAAGTAAGAAACCTTTGGCGTCAGCACTGGGAAATTTATCGTCATGATTTAATTACATACTGGGTAATAATTTTGCCATTATTGCATATATGTTGGGGTGTGTTTTTTTTCAATGTAAACAGCCAAAACAGTTTATGCTTTAAAACAGTTTAAAACAAATTATGCTTCTTGAGGAAAACATTCCAGAATCTTTCTCCATATAGTGGACTTCAATGGTGCCCCCAAGTTTAAACTTCCAAAATGCAGTTTAAATGCAGCTTCAAATGGCTCTAAAAGATCCCAGCCGAGGAAGAAGGGTCTTATCTAGCAAAACGATCGGTAATTTTTTTAAAACAAATTGACAATTTATATACTTTTATAACACTCATCTTGTCTAAGTCTGTGTGAACTTTTTCTGATTCAATGCAGTCAATACAGTTAGGGTATGTTGAAAAACTCCCATCTCATTTTCTTCCCCAACTTCAAAATCGTCCTGCATCGCTGCAGAGGTACTGACCCAGTGTTTACAAAGTGAACATGCAAAGAAGCTCAAATGCCCTTTACAAAAAAAAAAAAAAAAAAAAAAAAAAAAAGAAAACAGCAATATAGGATGATTTTGAAGTTGGAAAAAAAAAAACGAGATGGGAGTTCTTCAACGTACCCTAACTGTATTGACCCGGATTACACAGACTACGCATCCGCATCGCAGAAACGACGTAAATTAAAAAAGGGAGTAAAATATCTGTACATTTTTGTTCTGGAACTGAACTTCTCCTTTAATATCCTAAATCTTCCGAGGCAAAATGATTGACTTCTGAAAGGAATAGATGTGATCGCTGTCTCTACCATAAAGCTCATCCGGTGTGCAGTCTGTGCACAAATTTACAAATTGGCACCACAAAAAGCGTTACGTCAGTTTTGGTTGTGAAAAGCCATTGGCTCTTGTGTGTCTCGTGACCGATTGCATCATGCTAAACAAGTTCGGGAGTATCTTTTTGAATGCGGGAGCTGAGAACACCTTCAGCGATTAGAACCTTATTTACTCTGTTATTCATATAAAGATATCAGAGGACTTATGCAACATGACTTGTTTGTAATACTTTTATACTGCTTTGTGCAATAAATACATGTCACTGTGCTATTATTTGCCTGTTGTGTGTTTTATTATAAAAAAAAAAAAACTAATAAAGAATAGCACTGACAAAGTTAAAATATAATTTACTCCTGTGATGCAAAGCTAAAGATTTTTTAGCATCATTACTTCAGCTTTCAGTGTCACATGATCCCTCAGAAATCATTCTAACATGCTGATTTTATATACTCAAGAAACATTTTTTTTTTTGAAAATCATTTATTTGATATAGAAATCTTTTGTAACATTATAAATGTCTTTACTGTCACTTTTGGTCAGTATAATGCAGCCGTGATGCCTTGCTGAAGAAGATCCAATCCCAGTTATCATTCAAACATATGACCGGCTACTGGATGACAACCACACGAGCACGTACTTGACACCTCTCAAAACTGTCTCACAATGAATTCTTAAGACTATGCTGTTGACAGGATGTTGTTAGCGAGATTGATGTTGAACACACAGTGGTGAACACTAGTTAAATATGGTTTGCATATCAAAAAGTATGAGAAATGCTGAATAAGGTGGTTTCCACAGAACAAATTCAGTGCAGTGGCTCTTATTTATGAGGTAAAAAGGAGGAAAAAAATATCAAGAAAACCAGAGATGCCAGAATGTGTCTATGTTGCAAGCAATGTTTAGTATGCAAATAAAAAAAAAGCTAGTTTGTGGACAGCGTACAAATTGGAAACAGCTCAAGGAAGACAACCCTATAGCTTAGAAATTCTTATTTAAAATATGCTAATCGATCTCAGTCACACAGCAAGTTCATATAGATTCAAAATGGCTAGAGTGAAGAGAAACTGTCAAAAAAAAAAAAAAAATAGTGGATAACAGTAAATGAAGTAGTTGGGATGTGTCATGAATAGAATTGCTCAGTAGGCCTATGTTCAAACGGAGATACAATTTGGTCCATCCAGCTTTAAGGCCCCACGAGACATTTTTACGCTTTATTATTAAACTCAATGAAATTTTTCTGTGGATGATGGGCCACTTGAAGGAAACTGTTAACATTTAAATGGATTGCCTAGGATTGCCTGAAGCCTTACTGAACCCACTTTTGACTGTAAACATTTTTGACTGCAACAATATTCTTTATTAGGCCTGTGTAAATATGCATTCAGCATTATGCATTATGCATTGTTACCATGTTGGTTGGTCTTTTTCAGCTTTCATGCAACCTATTAAATTATGTAAAAATATAAACTGTAAGCAATGCAAATGATAAATGGCATTAGTTTCACTGCCTGAAAAAGCGCTTCCACACATTTAATAATAAAAACATATTCTTCCACACTGACTCCTGTCCTTTGTTTTAAAAATAGGACACTTATCTATGAAATGCAAGCACTTTAGACATTTTTCAGTACCTTTTTATGCAATTCCAGCAGATTGTCATTGCCTGCCAAAAAAATATATTGTGCTCACATCTCAAAGCATTTGTGTCTAATTTCTGCATGGGGAGTCATCAATGGCACTGGCATTAGCACAGAAACACACTTGTGTGTAAGAGCTAACTGCTTAATTCTCTATGTAATCTCCACTGGCTCTAATTTTTCTAAAGGGAGGGAGGTCGTATGCGTGTGAAATTGTCTTTCTTAGCGAGAGGCATACCTTTATTTCCCTGTACACACAGAGCCTGATTAAATCAGGGCGCTAAGAAGGATAATTGTTTTGTGCATTAACTTGAGTTAGTCAGATTGCTTCAGGTAAGACCCAATTTAAAGTAAGCCAAGTGCTCTTTACGCAAGTGATCAATACTTGACCTGCAGCACGTGGATTGCTCAAGTGCACACTTGATCATCGTAAACGCTTACGGTGACGTGATACTTCAGTGTAATGGCATACATTCCTAAACGGAGAAATGCAAATTGTGAAATTCAACATGCTAGTTAAAAGAATAGGTAGGTAAATGGTGACAGAATTGCAATTTCAGCTTGAAATATTTTCTTAAAATCATCTTTTAATCTGTACAGATAAAGGAGGTTACATGGGGTCAGAAATCTCCTAAGCTTGTCAAAGCTGCATTTATTTGATTAAAGATACAGTAAAAACTGTAATAATATTTCACAATATTACTATTTAAAACAGCTATTTTCTAGCTGAATACGTTTTACAATGTAATTTATTTATCTGATGCAAATCTGAATTTTTAGCATCACTACTCCAGTCTTTAGTGTCACATGATCCTTCTGAATTCATTCTAGTATGCTGATTTGCGATATGCTGCTCAATAAACATTTATTCTTCTTCTTCTTATTATTATTATTATCATCATTATTAATGTATAAAGTGATTGTGCTGCTTAATATTATGTAAAACGTAAAATGCATATTGTCTCAGGTGTCCCGAGAATGCGTCTGTGAAGTTTCAGCTCAAAGTACCCCAGAGATCATTTGTTCGAAAATTCCTATTTGAGTAAAAGCAGAAACACGTTGGTTTTGTGCATATCTCTTTAAATGCAAATGAACTGCTATTCCCCGCCCCTTTTCCAAAATAGGGCTATGCCTTTGCAGCTTGTACCTCAGATACTCTGGCAAAAAAAAAAAAAAAAAAAAAAAAAAAAAATGTATTCTATCTCTCTGTCACATTGCGTAGCAGGCAGGCAGGCAGATGAATTAAGTTTTAAACAATATGATTTTAGTAATAACTGAAGAACAGGCAGACAGGAAGGCATGTCCCGCGCCGTAATAGATCCATCAGGGAGGGGGGGGTGGGCGCCCTGGAGGCTACTGCAGGACTGGAACAAGGTGGAGTCAGGGAGGTCCTCCAGCGTGGATCAGGGAGATCGGGGAGCCATGGCGGGTCAGGGAGCTTGGGGAGCCATGGCGGAGCAGACAGTTCGGGAATCTATGGTGGATCAGGGAGCTCAGGGGGCCATGGCGGAGCAGAAAGTTCGTGAGACCATGGCAGGGCAGACAGTTCAGGAAGCCATGGCTGGACGGCCTCCGTGGCCTTAACCGTGAGAATATTTCCCACTCAGGAGGAGTGAGCTCTGGAGGGCGCTCAGGAGGGCACTTAGGAGGAGCGGGCTCTGAAGGGCACTTAGGAGGAGAGGGCTCTGGAAGGCGCTCAGGAGGAGCGGGCTCTGGAAGGCGCTCAGGAGGAGCGGGCTCTGGAAGGCGCTCAGGAGGAGCGGGCTCTGGAGGGCGCTCGGGAGGAGCGGGCTCTGGAGGGCGCTTGGGAGGAGCGGGCTCTGGAAGCCGCTCAGGAGGAGCGGGGTCTGGAGGGCACTTAGAAGGAGAGGGCTCTGGAGGGCGCTCAGGAGGAGTGGGCACTGGAGGGCTGGACGGGACCAGCAGAGACGAAGGAGGGCTGGACGGGACCAGTGGAGACGTAGGAGGGCTGGATGCGCTGAGCAGCTGCGGCCAGCAGTTCTGGGCTGAGGACGACGATGGAGCTTTAGATGATACGGGGGTGTTTGGGGCTGGGCAGGCAGTCCGAGCCATTGGTGCGGTTTGTGGGGGTTCCCGGCAAAGAGTAAGCTGCCATGATGCAGCATGTTCCAGAGGGGGCTGGACGACGAGACTTATAATCTTCCTTTATTTCTTCGACTTCGAAATTAGAACCGTTTAAATAAAGGACGAGATTAATCAGTTAGATGAGTGGATACTCACACATGGGAAGATCGCAACGCATAGTCTTGTGGTCCAGCCCCAGCTGAAAACACGCACCTAGAGCAGCGTCGTACCAGCTCAGCTGGTAGGCAAGCTCGAGGAATTCCTCCACATACTGCTCCAACCTCCGACCGCCTTGCCGCAAACAGCAAAGCGCGTCCTCAGCCTCTGTCATCTTTAATTGGTCCGTTCTTCTGTCACGTTGTGTTGCAGGCAGGCAGGCAAGCAGATGATGATTGGAGAATGAAGTTTTAAACAATATGATTTTAATAATAATTGAAAAACAGGCAGACAGGGAGTACACACAACTAATAACAACTGAGAGCAGACGGAGACTATTGGAGAACTGAGGGTTTAAGAAGGGGAGCAATCAAAGGAACTAACAAGTTAATTATTATACACAGGTGAACAGAGTAACAATCAGGAAACAAAGGAAAACTAGGTCACAGGGGAATAAGCTAACTGAAAACTCAACGAACGCAAGGATAAAAACTAAACATAACCCTGACACTATCTATCTATCTATCTATCTATCTAAATCCATACTGATATAGAAACCTGCAAACAGTTTCTGATGGCTGCTTGTAAGCTGAAGTCAGTTATTACCTGAGCAGGTGGGAACAGCCAGCAAAGCAAGGGTTATATACTGATGTTCAAATCTCAGTGTCTGCTTTAGGACTGAGAGAAATGCTGTAGAAGTTGTCTGATTACCACTGCTCCATATCGCCTAATTCAGGTCAGTGTGCCACCTGCTGCTCGCCTAGCCTCCAGGGTCGCTTCAAATCAATGCCATGACCCAGAGGAAATCACCCCTGTCTCCCGTAATGCTAGGCTCGCACTGCACTGCACCTTCTCCGGTATTACATCAGACAGCCAGGAAAAACAACCGAGAGAGAGAGCGAGGGGAACAAATTTGTTTGCGAAGAGGGAAACCACATTTGTTTTGTGCCATATTGTAGTCTTATTTTGTGGGGAAAAAATGCAAAACCTCCCAAACATCATATGCAGAACTATTAAGCACAACCAGGCAAGCACATTTGTCTTTGGTTTTACACAAAGATGAAAATGGGAAAATATCAAAACAAGGTCGTTTTGGTTTCTCTCAGAGCTCTACAGTGACATGTGGGTAAAGCACAGCATGTTGTTGTGGCAAGACTCTCGAATTAGAGCACGAAACACACAACAGAGATTACAACATTCAAAAAAAAAAAAAAAAAAAAAGAGTGAACATTCTAAAAATATGGCGGGTGACTCTACAAAACAGGTGACTTTAAAATAATTTTATTATATGCAAATGCTGACTTTTACTTCATGTACTATTCGGTGAAACTGAAATCAAACTAAAGTTTTAATTTAGCTATAAATGACTGAAAGTAATCAGGTAATAAATTAGGAATTATAAATGTAAACTTAATTAGAATTACATCATATATCATTTATAGCCAGTCATATTAAAGTTATTAAATTAAACATAGTTATTCTTATTATTATTCTTTCTTATTTTTTTTCAACTTAAAATAAATGAAAATGAGAAATACAAATTGCCTTGGCAAATAACTGAAATAAATAAATAAATAAATAAATTTATGTTTTAACTTTTATTTATTTATTTATTTATTTAGGTCGATTTAGTAACCCTGAACCAAAAACAGTATTTTCTAACATTCTATTTAAAAAAAAATACAAAAATAAAAAAGTCAGCTCTATTGCTTTTTATGTATGTATGTATGTATGTATGTATGTATTTATTTATTTATTTATTTATTTAATTTTTTCTATTTTATTTTATTTTATTTTATTTTATTTTATTTTATTTTATTTGTATTTATTTATTTTTTAAATAAACTATTCACACTGCCATCTGGCTTACTTGTTTCCCAACATATAATGTTTAAATTCTTTCAAACCAATTTCCAGCTATTTCAGCTTGAAAACTTAAGTTCAGCTGCTGCCTTAATTTTTTTTTAGTAAAATCAACTTAAATTCATTAAACCAACTTCAAAAGATCAAGCTGAATTACATATACCATAAAAAAGTTTAAACTGCTCTCATTATTTTGAGAAGTTAATGTAAAAAATAAATTAATGTAAGTTGCCATGATATACTGATCGTATCTTTTTTTATATATAAAGTCACACCTGTTCCACAGAAGGACCCTACTTATCTTCTTGTAAAATCTTTTACCAAATAACACAAAGACATCTGCAATTAATTCATTCTGCATAAACAAATGCTAAAAGAAAACATTAGAACGTCGTTTCTTACGTTGTTTACAGACCTGGAAGTTGAGTCATCATCTGATGAGCGCAATAAGATGCAACTGCTCGCACTGACACACGCAAGCACACACAGAGCTCTCCACCAGATTTAGAGCATCACTTGGGGACTGTTTTCTGATTGGCAACCCGGGTGTTTTGTTTGTCTCAAGAGGCCCAGAAATTCCCTCTCCCCTCCCTCAGCCTTTTCTGTTCTTTCAATTCACTTTCGGCAGAGGCAATCTTTGTCTCTCTTGTTCCCTTGTGATCTCTCACTCCTCAGTAGTATGAGCTCGGAGGCTGCACAGCTCCACCTGACAGTGTATGGAATCTGCCTATCAGAGGGTTAGAGGCCTCAAACTGTCAGTCTAATGTGAATAACTTGCTTACCAGCGAATTAACCTGTTTGACCAATCCCTTCCCGAGAAGCCTCAGTCGTTTGGCTGAGGGATCATAAGGAGACAAGCATACAAACACACGTGCACACACACACACACACACACACACACACACACACACATCTCATCTACTGCTAAGCTCTTCCTGTAGTAATTTATTCAAAGTCCCCTCGGATTTGTGCTTAGAGGTCGTTTTATAGAGGAAGTGACCTGGATCATGTTATTTTAGGTCTTTCTGTCACTCTGCTGTCATGCATGGCTGTATAGTTAATGTTCCTGCCTCTCAGTCATGCAGGCCTTTCAATTATTTTACAATTATATTGTATCATTATCTATTGTTTGTCTTTCTCTACGCTTGAGCATCTATCATCCATCATGCATCCATCCATCCATATTTTCATCCAGTCATGTGTCACTATAAAGCATTTAGGTAGTTATTTATTTATTTATTTTACTTTAGCTGTTACCCACAATGCTCCTTGTGTGAAATATTGATTCAAAGGCAGCTATCTTTTACCTAATGTTGTGGTGGCTGTGCTGTAATTAAAGAAGTGGATTGCATTGAAGTTTCAATCCCATTATGTGACCTTTGTGACCTTGCATGACCTTCATTTAATCCCAGATGGTTCCAAGGGAACTATCGCTCAAAATCAATTCAATTGTAAATTAAAATAAGAAAAATATATTAACAACTGATGGCTTAAAATATGAAGTAGGAAATAATCAAATATATATCTTCACAGGACTATTGATCCCTCTCTAATGTGAAAGAAAAAAAACTAAAAAAAAAAACTGTTTACAATAATGGCCAAACCTAGAATTTGAAGTGAATTGAAGTGACATGTGCATAAACATTATAAAGCACAGTTGGAGGTTCATGGCATTGTGATTAGGAAAATTTCAGTTGCGGCTGTGTAAGCGGTTAAATGCACTTGCATCTGGAAATGCTTTTTTATGATACAAAATTAATATAAGAACAGCCAGTTATGTCTTAAGGACAGACCAAAACATCTGATATGTTAAAACAGGACTGTGCATTAGTGTGAATGCAGCCTATCAGACCTGCCTGTGTCTATGACGTCATCAGCAATATTTAAACAGCAATAACTGCTAGAAAAAAAACAGAAGAGAGAGAGAAAAAAAAGAAAGAGATAAAAAAAAACTGGAAATGGAAATGTTCAGATATTTAAGCACTCTCAGATACTGAAAGTACTTTTTGCTTATGAAAAAAAAAAATGGTTTAAAAGTGTAACGCGGACTCGTAGGAAGCGTGTAAGATCCAATTGCGAGCTTTATTATCCAGATCGTAGTCAAACAGGCAGGGTCAATATCCAAACAAACAGTACATCCAGGGCAAAACAATAGAGTAATCCACAAAACAGGCAGAATGTCGAAAACCGGAGTGAGCAGTCCAAAGTGACAAATAAACAAGGCTATGAAACTAGACAAAACTATGGCAGTGAACTAGGCAAAACTACGGCAGAAAACAAAGACAAAACTATGACCATGAAACAAAACCGTGACAACAAACAAGGCAATGAAATCAGAGAAACACTTGGTAGAGTCCACATGAGCAAAACAATACTTCGCAGGGGCCTGTTTGTAAATGGCCTCCTTTTAAGGCCACCAAACAGGAAGTTACCAACGAAGCAGCAGAGGGAGCAGCAACAGTCAGTCAGTGGGTGAGGGCTCCCTCTGCTGGTGTGGCGTTACAAAATGAGAAGTTTTATGTTTGGAGAAAAGAACAAACAGCATTCAAGCATAAGGGCCTTATAGCATCTGTGAAATATGATAGTGGTAATATCATGGTTTGGGTCTGCTTTGCTGCATCTGGGCCAGGATGGCTTGCCATCATTGACAGAACAATAAATTCAGAATTATACCAACAAATTCTAAAGGAAAATGTCAGAACTTCTGTCTGAAAACTGAGAAATCTGTCAAGAGAAAGTGGATCATGCAGCAAGACAACAACCCCAAGCATACAAGTCGTTCTACGAAAGAATAGTTAAAGATTCCAATTAAAATGTTGTGGAAAGACCTGAAGCAAACAGTTCATAGGCAGAAACCCTCCAACATCACAGAGCTCAAGTGATTCTGTACTGAGGAATGGGCTAAAATTTCTACAAGTGTTTTTTTGGTGAGGGTTCCCCTTGTAAATTTGCATTTCAGGGGCTAAATATGACGTTATCGGGGTTGCTTCAACCCGCTGACATCAAAAACAACCCGTGGCATGGGAAAAACCGCAGACTTGGATTTGATTTGAAAGCAAAGATTCACATACTTTTGCAACTTACAGATTTAAAACACTGGATAATTTTTTTCTCAATAAATAACTGACAAAGTTTAGGGGAGAGTCGTGGCCTAATGACCTAATCTCAGGTCCGGCAG
Source organism: Cirrhinus mrigala (assembly GCA_036247105.1). Lineage (NCBI taxonomy): Eukaryota > Metazoa > Chordata > Actinopteri > Cypriniformes > Cyprinidae > Cirrhinus > Cirrhinus mrigala. Next base: position 4,912,172 of record CM070012.1, read on the forward strand.
GGATTGTCTCCAGGTGTGTACACTTGGATGGGTTAAATGCAGAACACAAATTCCGAGTATGGTTCACCATACTTGGCCTCACGTCCTTTCCTTTATTTTCCTTTTCTTTCCTTTCCTTTCCTTTCCTTTCCTTTCCTTTCCTTTCCTTTCCTATATATTTTTGTCTCATTTGTTTTATTGGGTTTTTACAGCACTGTATATTATATTTATGATGTATAGAAATGTATAGAAAAAAAAGAGATGCATCAAGATGTATACATAATCGTTTTATCATTGCATCACAGCCCTCTGAGCTGTAATCAAATCTAATCAAATCATGAGGTGCACAGAGATTCCCACCCCTAGTTGAAACTATATCAATCTGACCATTTTGTTCCCTCACATAATAACTAAATGAATATCAGTAAAATATCAAAATATCACTAAAAAATTAGTGATAATATTTCCCAATTACAGCATAATCAGATAATGCAAAAATAAAGAAAGAAAATGTTTCTCTAATACAATGGAATCCAAAACACCATTTATTTTATTAAACATTTTTCAACTGATATTATTGCCATAATTTGAGTGAAACTGTTAACTGGAAAACACAAGAATGTCAGACTTTCTTAATATTTGGCATCCCTACCTTTTGCTTTAATAGCAGCACTTGAGCTGAAAACAAAGCCTTCAAAAAATCCTGGTGATCAAGTTCTCCAGCATGGTTTGAAAAAATTTGACCAACTGTACAGACTCACTGTACAGACTCATGATTAATGTCACAAAATTGCATTAATTAGATTATGACCTAAAAAACAAAGTTAAATTTAAAACATTTAATTTATGTTACTTTTTTCAGTGCCCCTAAACTTCCTATTTATTTAAAGGCACATAAATCTCTGACTTTACAACCTAACTGTACTTTACTTACTGTAGCTAAATTTCCAATATACTCACAATTAATCGGATACAATCCCCTATAAAGCGCTTCTTAGTCAGGTGCACTAGATTTGCTCATTATACTGCAGGCCTGTAAAATGTGTAGCGTTCACGAATCACTGGAGTGAGAGCATTTCTCAGCTCAGCTGTCTGTCCTCTTGTTACCTGTCCCTAAGCGGCACAATGAAACAGAGACATTACAGATACAAATAAGCCTTTTTTTCTTGATTTGCAAAACACTAATAATTTTACATTCAGCACTTTAGCAACTCTCTACGCTCAAGTTTGAATCTTTAAAAGCTCCATGAACCCCATGGATGCTAATGATTTGCTGCTGTGTCTGCAGTTGCAGTGTACTTTCATGAGAGCTTAAAAATTTAAAGAGACAACGCATTGACTCCCTTGTTTCCATTTGCTCCATTATTGTGAGACGTTGTCCTTCTCTAACTGTTGTTGATGGAGAATGTAACAGTTCGTGATCGGAGCCATTCTGCCCGAGTCACGGTGATCACGCTGATAAGTACATGCATCGGCCATTACGGAACATGTCTGCTCGCTTTCTCTGCATAGCCTGACAAATGGAAGTGGCCGAAATGTATAAGGACACCCTGCCTTCAGACAGCAATTCCATTAGAGGACATGAACGTTGGGTGAAGTGTATAAAATGGATTGGGAAGATGGTACACTAAGTGCAGCGAAAACCTTCTCGGCTGCCTTGTCTCATATTGTAAGTCCTCACACACAATGAGTGGGTTGTCAAAGCATATCAAATTTGTTGGGGGGATTCCTGCGTGCGGAGAGTTCAAACTCGAGTTGTGCCTAGTGCTTAAAAAGATCGAACAGGTATTGTTTTATCTTTGAACGTGATGCCTTGCAGTGTCAACTTTTGGCAGAGAAGAGATGTCCACCTGCACTTTGAAGGTAGAGGTCAGATAAAGTACACAGTTGCAGAAAGGCAAAAGTCAGCACTTTGATATTCAAAAAACACCCCATTCTCTTTAAATCAAATTCAGATTCCTTTGGGTTAATGTCAAAGGAAAGAGGACAATATGTAAAGAATAAATTGGCAACTTTATTCTATAAAACTCTCAGGAGCAACTTTTAAAATTGTTCAGACTTCAAATGCTCAAACACTGCCCAATGAACTCGCAAAAGAAAACACAGTCTCATGATTAAGTAGTTGGCAAATCAAGTGAGCGCATATCACACTGTACAGATTTTCCCAACGACCATCTAACCTGCACAATTTTAAATCAATAGAGTACAGAAATTCATTTTAAAGTGGACATAACACAGTTTCTGCCAATCTCATGTCAATCTTAAATACCTGTAGAGTATTACTGCATCCTTCATATTTCCAAAGAGTCTTTAGTTTGATCAGATTTACGCTTCTCTCCAAAAACAGTCGAGCTCATGGAGGTGTGCCGTGGGGGGAGCTAAAGAGTCACGAGCATGCAAAGACTTTGCGTAGTGATCGTCTACAAGCTGTGACATCAACATAAAACAGGAACAAAAACTATACTGACTATAAAACATTCGTTATCTTTGGTAACAATGTTGATTTCGTGGTCTAAAAACAAAATGCCAAATCCTTCTCGAGCAAGTCCTGTGCAAACTCTTCCAGGAAAAGTGTTTTAAATAGCATTAGACCTCCCTCCTTTAATGAAAACTCCCCCTTTTATTATTTTGTAATTCTATCAATGCATTCCAATTTTATTTATGAAATGAAACCTGTTGGACCTATGTTTCCAGTTTATGGCTCTCTTTACTTGTTCCTTATTTCATCACTCAAATGTTACATGATTTTAACAACATTGTGAAGCCCAAGCAAAAAAAATGGAAATTCCATCATCATTCGCTCATAAAAGCAGTATTTATTTGCAAAAGTTCTATCCGCTTGTTAAGTCATGCCTCAACTCATTTCACTTCAGAATACCATCTCAACAGCCATTTATGAGCACTGTTTATTCATATTACACATTTAAGCTAAACATTTAAAAACTTACAGTGTACACTACGGTCTCTGTGCTCACAGCATCCCAGACATAAATACAAGATTAGCTACAAATACTAAATTAGGTTAGGATTGTAATTTTTGGTAGTGTTATATCACAATGTGAGTGTATATTAGCACCGTTTGTTGCTTTCTTGTGGCATCTGATAGAGCGTTTGGACTTGAAAACAGTGACGTGTGACGTCAAACTTAACAACCGGGTATTCCAAGTCCTCTGAAGCACATTAAAAATCTATACATTTTACTGAACTTAAGTGTGTTTAACTGTAGTATTTAAATGCCGTTAAAGTAGTTACTATATGTATCATTAGCTATGTTTCCATCACCCTGTTTTTATGTGCATTTTGAAGTATCGCATCAGAAAAGAGTGAGGAACATGGCACATTTCCAATAAAAATCCCTTAATTCGCAAAAGTTTTTACACTCGCTTGAGGTGGTTTTTAACTTATGTGAAAAAGGGTTCATGCCTATAATGGGAGATGGAAACGCATTTGCCGAATAAATTCCTCCATGTGCATCAAAAAAAAAGTCATGTGACTTTGCGCTATGGGACACCAAAACCCGCCTAAGTGGACCGATCTCATTCCACAGCATCTGAAATGTTGTTATAGTCATTCTGAAATGCCTAAGCAAAGTCTGTCGTCAAAGTATTTCTGTATAATTGCCTACCAGAACTGTCTTACATGACTGCATTCCCAAATAGCAGGCATCCACCTCCGAAAGAAATGATCACATCTTTTGTGTTTCGTCTGCTTGCTCTGAGAGGCAAATAATTTATTATATATAAAAATTACTACAGTAAGTGGTTTCTCCTGCTTTTCTTAGTAATATAAGAAAAATGACGATTTTGTTCTCTTTGACATGTTGGATGGAAACAGTGCTTATTTGCAAATGTTTTACGCAATATTCAAATTTTTGCACACAAGTTAAATTCGTAACTTTGGATGGAAACCTGGCTATTGAAACATTTGAACGTAAGCACTGAATAGGATTTAGTGCACAAGTGGTATGGGTTATTCTATAGTATGTTTTTTTTTGTTTTGTTTTGTTTATTATTTATCTTGACAGCCACTGGAGTAAAGTACAATTTTATATATATAGAATTCAGTCAGTCACGCATTTTAATGTGGTCGTCACTCACAAAACTTTGCAGTGTATATAGCAGCATGAAGGGGAAAAAAAAATACATAAACCTATTCAAATATGTGAAAGAACTCTATTGCACAACAAATGTCTTACATTGTGTTTATATTTCAAATTATTTGAGAGCATGCAAGGCGTACAGTATGTTAAACAAACTCTGCCATACTGAGCAGAATCTAACTTAATTACCTCTGATTGGCCACAGTGTTCAAATAAACAGGGGAACATTTGACAGCAGCTGTGGAAAGGCTGATATTGTTACATTCAAGTATCGACTTGATACCAAAGTACCAGTACTTTTGACACTAGATTTTCCATGGCTAATTGTAGCATCTCCAAAGCATCAAATGGTTTGGATCCCAGGAGCATGCACTCTTAAAAATAAAGGTGCTTCACGATGCCATAGAAGACCCTTTTTTGTCTAAATGGTTTCGTAAGGAACCTTTAACATCTGAAGAACCTTTTTTGTTTCACAAAAGCTTCTTTGTGGCGAAAGAAGGTTCTTCAGATTATAGAAAGGTAAGAAGGAGATGGTTCTTTTTAAAGAACCTATGACTGATTGGTTCTTTGTGGAACCAAAAATGGTTCTTCTATGGCATCACTGTGAAGAACCTTTTAAAGCACCTTTATTTTTAAGAGTGTAGCTTTGTTCTCAGTTAAAGATAGAACGCTCTTATCAATTAGCTGGTTAGGCCACTTGATGCATTTCACCTTGGGCAGCCAATGTCCCGCCAGAGAGGGATTGGATTTGCCCTTTCTCTGTTTTCTGTCTCCTCTCTCACCCTTCCTTCCTCTATCACTTTATACCGATTTTTTTGTACTACCTATTCTCCCTTCACTTTAAACTTTGATTTCCTATTGTCAGCCTGTTTGCCCCTAGAAGCAAAAGTCTTCTCAGTCAGATATGACCATTTGTATCCTTGGTAACAATTATGTGTTTAAAAGCAACCAGTGAGACACAGGTTATACAGTGAATCAATAAATTCTTTGCCGACTCGACCATCTCTTCATAAAAGTGTGGAGGAAAAAAAGCGATACTTGCTCATGTTAAATGCATCATGAAGGACATATACAGCCTTGTAAACTGAATTTGAGCAACATGTGGGCAGTGATCATAACAACTTTCGATGAGGATCCCGCTGAGGGCAACATGCTTCTCCAACGCATCTCCACTTCTAAAACAAATTTAGCTTACAACACCTCACGGGAAGACATGGACTCCTATGCCATGCAAATACAGAGGTGAACGCCTCTAAATATTTCAACGCTGACATCGGATTATCTCCTCTCCGCGTTAAAAAATGGATTCATTCAGGGAGTTTTGAAGTGAGGAGAGGATAGAATAACAAGGCCTCTGAGGATGATGTTTTTCTCGTGTTCTTCAACTTTAATAAAACGTCCTATCACATCTGCACCTTTTAGAGCAGTAACACTTGCTTACCAGACCCTAACCTCCCCCCACCTCCTTCACAAGCAGAAATTCAAACTAGCATTGCTAAAAGATTTACAGGATCATGCAAGTTTTACGACGACGAGTGCCATAATGGGTTTTAACAGCCAAATGCGTCACTGTGCATGTCAAAATGCAGAAAGAAGCTGTGACACAGCAGCGAGAAGTCAGGTTTCTATAAAGTTGATGGTATAGATTAATGAGACACCATTCAATAGAATTTCACTCATTGAAAGCTTGACTGCTATGTGAATAGTCTCATTATGCATGTCAAAACTGACCATTCCATATGAGTAAGGCCATTAAGATATGATACAATTAACACCGCGCATTACACATGTAAGTAGTCCAGCATAGGTCTAAACGATCTGGAAAAAAAAAAAAAATAAAAAAAAAATAAAAAACACTTTCAGGTGCCATTATGTAGTATGGCTATAAAATTAATCTAATTTCAATTCCTGGGAAATGAATTGTGAATTTTCAGGTTGGCAGTTATAATACCCGCTCAAAGAAAGAAATAATACATCCTAAATAATCTTTCAGAGACTGTTGATCAGTCCAGAATACAATCACAAATACTGAGTTCCATTCGGATTAAACTATATAGCACTCTTCACAATACAAATAAAAGCAATATAATAGTGCCTTACAAAGTGAGCCAAAGGGACTATAGTAATAAATCCATAAATTACTATGTCTCTTTTCATCTTAGCAGCTACTGCTGGCTGTTGTTATATAAGTGACCCTGGGCAGGTGGACAAACAAAAATAGATGAGTCTACAGTAAGTTGCTGTGATATCCATCCAGTTGTGCAATTTCTGTCTGATGTTCAAGATACTTAGATACACTGAGGAGATTTATTGTTTTTTTATTGATTAGGATTATTGTAGAAACACTAGGGATGCCACAATGAGAAAATTTTACCACCGATTAATAAACTTATGACAACAGTCGTGTTGACAGGATATTTGCCAACAACACTCACAATCTGTAGCGCTTACTTTGATCTTCAGCGTTAGATCTTTTCCTTTCTTTGAACAAAATGAATGCTTGAAAAGGGTGGATTCATATTTTTTTTTTACAACAATGTCATATTACAATGACAAACTCACTAATATTAGACAGAACTTTTATTAACAAAAATAAGATGAGTGGCATAAGGAGCCCCACTCATGACATGCAAACAAAAATATACTCATTGTGGCAATAAATTAAGAATTTGTTAATTCATTCCTTTGCTTTAATAAATTGTGGCCATGTTATAATAATTCATTACCTTATTAGGCATGCAATGCAATCAGTGTACACCGGTAAAACTAACTACCGTGGTAAGACTAATAAACACATTGCAAAATGAATCTTTTCATTAGGGATGCACTGATACCGATACTGGTATCGGCCCGATACTGAGCTCCTGTACTCGTACTCGTTAAAATGCCCTGATACCAAACGCCGATACCACGTCATGTGACAAGTGCGTATGCAGGCAAAGAAACACCGACAACAAAACAACAGACAGCAGAATGGAGTCATTAGAGATTAAGAGAGATGTCTACGACCTATATGTATGCAAGTAATATAATGTTAAACATTCAGTATTAAGCTTGCATAACTGGTGCGCATCAGCAGATTGGATTGAGTGCGCAGCGGCCAAGATGTGCAGGCTTGTCAAGTTAATATCCCGCCTTGACATCACTGGAAAGTTTGTAGTTCGGTGAGATATGTCAAAAACAATTGAAGTAAATCAGTGCACAAGTTATTTAATGGTATAGAGAGAGAGGGAGTGAGAGAGAGAGCGCGAGACAGAAAGAGAGAGAGCGCGCGCTGTTGCGTGATCTTTATTGATGTTCGCATATTGAGCACACGCATCTTTTGGATTAAAACAAATTAGTAAATATATTAAAAAAAATTATAGGGGCATTCGCTATAAACATCATTTATTTTCAACCTTAAGCATACACGACTGTCCGGCGAAAGTGAAACTATAGCAGCCTATGTGAAATGCGATAGGCAGTACTGTACTCGGGCATGTTTTGCTTGCTTCACGAGTGTTTCTGCATTATTTGCGTCGCTTTAGATTATAGCCCAAATAGCAGCATATTTCAGATGAAAATACACTACCTATATTTCTGAAAATATCAGAGTTAGGAGATGAGTGGTTCACGTGATTGCAGTACTGAGCCTCTGCAATGGAGCAGTTTAATGCTATTAAATTGAAGATGATGTACCATAGAGCAAGAAAAAAAAAAAAAAAAAAACAGTGAAAGTAACAAAACACATTTTAATGGGCATAATTAAGTGTAAAAATAAAAATAACTAAGGGATATATAGTCAACCCATTTTATTTTTTTTTTTTTACTAGTGGGTGCAGGACAAAGTTTATGATAATGTGATCTAAATAAGTTTTGGTTTGACTGTATCTATTTGATAAATTAAGCTGACCAACTAACATTATACATATTCTTTTAGTTTCAGTACCCCATATTTTACAAATCTACTGGTAAATTTTAAAATATCGGTATCGGTACTCGGAATCGGCAAGTACCAAAAATAAAAGTATCGGTATCGGGCGAGTACTGGAAAAAGTGGTATCGGTGCATCCCTACTTTTCATGGTATACAGGTCTGGCACTTCAGTAGCTCTTTGTGTAGGAAAAAAATGCTATATTATGATTATATTCATTTATGATTTGCAAACCATTTTTTTTTTTTAATCTAATAGTTGCCCTACAGCTAACAATAGCGAAGTATCAAGCTAACTATAGTGAAGTATCAAGATCATAGGCAGCCTGATTGTCTTGGCTGGATTCTGTAGACAACTTGAGATGCTTCTAAAAAGCACTGTTCTTCAATGTTGCCAAGTCTGTGGTTTTCTCGCGGAATTAGGCCACTTTAACACACTTGCTGTGGGTTGATTTTGACGTCCACGGGTCAAAGCAACCCCAATAACATCATATTTAGCCCCTGAAATACAAATTTACCAGGGAAACCAAGACAAAAAATGTGTATTTTATCTCCCCTACACTGAAATAAAGGTAATGGGGAGGTTGTTGAATTTTTAAATATGCATTTCGCATTTCTTACATGATTAATTTATGCTTCCCATCTAAACATATTTAAATCATGTACCATGTATTTATTCTGTAAGGATGTTTAATCATATAGAATTAATCATGTTGAAGCTAAATGAATTAGTTATGTTTTCTTTATAAACCCCGCCCCTTTGCGAAGGAAACCGATTCGCACCCATCGCCATTTTGTCTCTCGCTGTGGATTGGGATCAGAGCTCTGCATTGAGGTAAGTTAATTAAAACTTGAAAATAAAATTTAGTTTAGAGTAGGCATTCAGTATTTGAATGTGCATATTTTCACTCAGGTTTTATGTACTTGTCATATCAAACAACATTGTTTTTTAAAGTTACGTTTATGTGTTTGTACGTTAGCTAACATTAACACTAGCTTTAGCCTCTTCTGAAAATTTTGTGTATATTAACGTTTGAATGTTCGAAATGCGTGTAATGTTTTTCTTTGCATGTCGGTATGTTGACTAGACGAGTCAGAATAAAGATGAGAAACTGAACCGTGTACACCGGACGTTATCGTTGCCTTGCCGTGCCGCAACAGCTTGAAGCTGTGTGCATTAACGTTACGCTACAAAGTGGCTGTTTCAAGAGCTTGAACTGTCGGGGATTTGTCGCGCTGTGCCGCATCCAGTGTAGAGGATGGGGTCATTTAAGATGCTAACCTTAGCTGAAATGTAGGTGAGAGTAACGTTAGGCGGCTGCAGTCAGGGGACGAGTGGAAAAAAGGGCAGTCTATTACAGACAATCAAAAAGCCAGTACAATGCATGTTGCTGTAAAGAAAAGTAACACTGAATATGCTTTCTGCTTAGATGTCTGGTTTCTCCTGTCCTGTGAAGACCTCTTATTCTCTTTTTTTTTTTTTTTTTTTGGAATGCTGTTTAGTAGTAGTAAGTATTATTAAAAACTTTTACTTTTGTTTTGTTTCACATCCATACATCTCTGATGACTGCTTTGAATGATATGCATCTTCATGTTATTTGATAAGCATAATCCAGTACTCCTAATTATAATAACTGTTAACTGTTTTAAAACTGATGCATACTTCTGATATTTTACAGACATCTGATATTTCACCAGACGAGTGCACTTATTGACATCCACTTCACTGTCAGTCGAAAGCCTTTTCAATTAATGGTATGTATGAAACTCACATTTTTGCTACTTTTAAAATCTCTTTGTCTGACGATGTTGCAAATGTTAATATTAATCTATTATTTTTCTCTCTCCCTGTCTGTTGAATGTGTCAGTGTATTAAATGTGCACAGTAGCAGTTGCAGTTAGATTGGAGTTACCGAAACATCCAAAACATCCACACTTTGGACATTTCTGCCATTATCCATGTACGTATTCGAAGTGTGCTATATAATTTTACAGTTTGTTTTAGGAAGACACTATTGTATTTCTTGGCCTACCATTCACAATCCTAGAATTGAGGTCTAACAGTTATCTGTAATCAGTCTTTGTTGACCACGACTGGTTCTTATTATATTCAAGTTTACATTTCTTAGAATACTGATGTTACTAAATTATTGAAATTAAGTTTAATATTTCCAGAGTAGTACTGAATCTCATTTTTTAACTGTGCATTTTCCAGGCTGCAGATGAAGCCCTCATCCCAAGATGCATTAAGGAGACAATGCCCACGATAGACCAGGAGACATCAGGATCATCAATGAGGGCCAGATAATCTTACACTGATTTGGATAACTTGGCATTAGCTACTGCAAAATTCAATTGCCCATCTAACTGAAAGGGATCACTCACTCAACCACTGAAAATTCTGAAAATGAAAATTCTGGTATCATTTACATACCCTCAAGTTGTTCAAAACCTGTATGAATTTCTTTGTTCTGCTGAGGAGTATAATGGTTTTCAAAATCAGAACACTTTCAAAGTCCTTCTTAAAAAAATGTAGACATTTTTTATTACTTTATTGATGCTGTTATTGTTCTTATTGTGTAATATTGTATTACGTTAAGCAAGTTTTGTATTACGTTAAGCAAAGAAGTGTACTTTTTTTTTTTTTTTTTTGGATTTTGCTTTTATATGGGGTTATATTATATTTTAACAGATGCATTTCAAGCAAATGAGCTATGTCTGTTACATGCTTCTCTGTAAATTTGTAATCTGTATGGATTGTTGTGTACTATTAAAAAAAAAAAAAAAAAAAAAAGTGTTTTTTTTTTTCCCAAAAATGTTTTTGCTTATTTCCTTGCTTAAAAATCCACAATATTAAGTTTGCTAAAATGCTATTATTTATTTAAAAATGTAATACTTATAGTTGACCAAAGTTTTTTTTTTTTTATTCTGTTATTAGTTTTATTTGGATTTATCGTACATTTTATCATAGTTTTATGTAATTTATTTTTTATTAATTTATTAATTATTAAAAAAATCATGTTAAATCAACAAGGTTACATGGCATAAAAAGCATAAAAACAACATAAAAAACCATGTTCATTTGACAAACACAAGTTATGTAACATAAACGGAAACAAATTATGTTGAGAGAACATAATGAAAATGCATGCAACCGATGTACATATTTTTTTTTATGTTAATCCAACAGATATTTTTTTTTTTTCAGTGTAATGCAATTTTTAACAGGGGACCCCCCTCGAAATGCGATTGGGCCAGTTTTGAGTAGCAATTGGGAGGTTTTCTTGTGAAAACCTGGCAACCCTGCTGATATTCGCTCAGCACCTGTCACACACACACACATGCAACCTCTTCTAGCAAGTTCTTAAGTTCCCAATCAAGCATCAAACCATCTGCCAGTTTCATTCCTCCAGTCTTTTCCATCTACTTCTATTCTATTCTGTTACCATGTATGAAACTGTTCCTAATTTTATAACGGTATAGTCTAATGTTATTTTGTAAATAATAAGTCTACACTTCTGAATGCCATTGTTGAGCAAATCTGATTCATTTTAACACTCACACTTCAATTCTATTCATCAGTGTACATTAGAATTGAATGGGCCACATCCTTCTGGATTGGAATTTGAATCAAATTGGCAGGAAGAATTCAAAGGAATTCAAAGCAGCAAATCAGCATATTAGAATAATTTCTGAAGGATCATGTGACACTGAAGACTGCAGTAATCATGCTGAAAATTTAGCTTTGATCATAGGAATAAATTACTTTTTAAAATATATTCAAATGTAAAACAGTTTTAAATTGTAAAAACATTTTACAAAATTACTGTTTTTACTGTATTTTTGATCAAATAAATGCAGCCTTGGTGCGCATAAGAGAGTTATTTCAAAAACATTAAAAGAAAGTTATACTTAGTCTGAATCTACAGATTATATAAACTGCATAAAATACAGAATTCTGTGAATTAATGTGAGCAAAATGAAAAAAAAAAAAGAAAGTAATACAGGTCTGGAGCATCATGAGTAAATGACATTTTTAATTTTGAGTGAACTATTCCTTTAATCCTTTAACCAAATAAAGAGGAGCATATGATTACACTTGCCAAACACAATACGTCTAGTTCTGATTCTGAAGAAGGCCCAAACTCCCGGTGCACGACACGAAATCAATTCCTGACTCCTTCGCCTAAAAATATCCTGGACTAACCTTCTTGTGAGAGTAAAAACTGGTCCGAGATCAGTTTGCGGAGTAATTTTTCTGAGCCACTTCAGCGGCACCTCAGAGGGAGCCAATAAATCACCTGACACCCGTGCGCCACGTAGCCACATATTCCTGCACTGATTAGCAGGAGAGACTGTGGCAGAGCGCCGGACAGTGGGATATCAAACCGAGCCGCAAGAGTCTGTGTGTTTGTTTTTGGATTCTCTCAACCATTTTCTGTGTGCGTGTGTGCGTGTGTGTGTCCGTTTCCGCTTCTTTGTCCCATTATCCAGACTTCCTGAGTTCTGTGTGACAAAGTGGGCATGTCAGCCAGAAAGATGGCAGTGAACACAAATGTTTCAGTCAATTAATAATGCAACAAATTGCACTAGAGAAAGCCAAGTAGGGCAAAATAAAAATATCGGCCAGTGAAAAATATCAATTCAATCCGACAGGCCTTCATGTACATTTTACGGTTGTGATAAATGAGAAAGTGGTGTTTTAATTCCATACGGGTGTCCGTTGCAGATATCTGGTGTCAGCTTTCCTAGCAGACTGGGAAGTTTTTGCTTTTTTGACAAATACTACTGAAGCACTTAAAATGTCAACATAGATGATGTGTACATCCGCCCATTTATCAAAACTTTGTCTTCTTTTGAAACGAATGGTGCGGATTGTGTAGGATTAGTCGGTGGACACAAGTAATAAGTCCAGCTAGCCCTCTGAGGTCACATTTGTGACTTCGAGCTCAGAAAAGAAACCACTGGGATGAGAAAAAATCAGGTCACGACCCTTTGTAGACAGAAAACGGCACATGACGGTTCCAGAGAAGCGATCAGTCACCCGCTACTAATTTAAGTGATTTCCCTGTCTGTTGTCTTACACACCCTCAGGGCGTTTACACAATAGAAAAAGCTCCGGTGGAGCGTTTGATGGATCAGACTGCTTAAGATGGGCTTTGAGGGTGTGGAAACTGTTCGGAACAGTTTGGGTCAGTTTGAAATCAAGCGGGAATGCAGCAAATTGGATTTTTCGGAATGCACCCGCTTCTGTCAAATTCTGTGTAAGCACCACCAGCACTGAAATCTATGGATTCACAGTGTTCTCAGGCCAGATTCGGCACCAGGATGAATTACTTAAGGGTGCATTTGTAATTTCAGAGGTGGTGCACATTTGTCACTTTACACTAACTAAATGTAAAGCTGCTAAAATGAGCGGGGTGTTCTATTGTTGCCATCTGAAAAGGAAAGTTCAGCCAAAAATGAAAATTATGTCATCATGTATTCACCCTCCAAGCAAAGAGAGAAAATTTAAGCATAGAAAAAGTTACTTGATAGATTGTAATTTATTTTCAATACAAGCACAGGCAGAACCCATGGTGGGTAAAATCCTGTAAATTTAGCATTAAGAAATATTAATACTGTGATCTCCTGTTCCAAAATATGTCACTGCTTAAAGTAAACAGTTACCAAGATATTTACTGATTAAACAAATCATACACTGTGACTATTAAACCGAGTAAAATAAACAGGGAAGATGTCATATTATGAAATGTAATAAAAATAACATTTTGGCTAGGGGGGATTCAGTAAGGACCCCCTGCAATGACGACCCCGTCTATGCAGCATCATAAACTCTCATGGGTAGAAGCCCTAAAGCTCTAGCTATTAAATTTGATTAATATGAGTTGCTTTTTTAGTGACAGGACTATATGCAAGAATGCATCAATGTCTTTATGACAGATGTGTGCTGTAAGATGCTTGTAAAAGAACATTATTCCTTTTTTCAAATGTCTCGATTTGATTTCAATGTTCACGCTCTTTAAAGGACAAAAAAAAAAAAAAAAAAGCATTAAATTGGGAGAACATCAAAAAACAACATACTTTTAGATAGTAACATCACAAAATGGATGACAAAAAATAAATAAATAAAACTAAAAAAGTGATTTTTAGTCATTGGTGGTTCTCAACTAAATTGGCCTGGTAATATAACTAAGCATATAATCAAACATAAAGAATGCATTTTATATCTGGGACATTAAATAAACATAATTAAGAATTACTAATTTGCATGATGTTAAAATATTTACTGATTGCTTTAAAATCTTGACCTTTTGCCATTATGTGCACACAGGTTTGAGTCAAAAAAAAAAAAAATAAAAATAAAAATAAATAATTCTGGCAATTGGCTCCTTTAGCTGTAAAACGTTCCTTTGTTCAGCTGCCATATTTGTTATGACATTTCCCATTCATTTTATTTTTAATGAGTAGACTGCCCCTTCTTTTTCTTGTCAAACCCAGCACTATTTACCTTGCCACAAACCTTTGTGCATGACATCACTGCTTGTGGAAGGGGCCCCCTCTCATGGTTCCTGCAGAGGAACCTACAGATATGCAATATGCCACTGTTCTTAGCATTAGTCAGTGTGGAAGTCCAGAAGGGAAAATTAATCTGAGTTAATCTAACGGGAAAGACATTTCATTCTCTGCTTAAATAGTGTATAAAAACAGATAATTAATACATGCACATGATAGTCTCTCAGAGCTCTCGCTCCCTCCCTCACTCCCTTGTTGGAAATATTTGTCTCCCAGATGGTATAAAGTTACTAAGCAACAAGCAGCTGAGCAAAGGATGGTTAATTTCTTTTAAGTGATTATCTTCACAAAGCTCTTCTCTTCCTAGGGAGGACGCAAAGGACATGGCATGAGACTGAATCATTCACCCTTCTGTTTGCGGTTGTTACACACAGTGCATTCATATTGATGTTGAGGGTAATAGAGAGTCTTTCTCTAAAGACAAAAAGGCAATATAGCAGTTTAAGTCTAACTAAGTGAAAAAAGAAGGAAAAAAAAAACTAATAACTTAAATTTTGAAAAAACTGACAATGGCATAAGTTTATTCTGGCATTGCTCCAGACGTTCATATTAAGAAGTATTCAATGATAGGTGCATATATTGTTAATGTCATAAGCACAACTCAAAGGCTCTGCAACCTTTACAACCTCTATCATGGTCGGAAATGTTAGATCCCTTGCCAACAAGATGGATGAGCTAATGATGCTAATGAGGAAGCAGTGGGAGTACTGCGAGAGCCAACATAGGCACATTGGAAAAACATGCCTCTATCTACATTTTTTTTCCAAAACTCAAAAAAGCATACCTACATGCATACAGTTTGCTGGCAGTATAACACCAACCACTAGGATTATATGGGCAGATTATCGGTTAATAAAGACTTATTTTTAGACTGTTCCTTGCACAATACTATGTATAACCTCAAAACACTTTTAAAATAGTGTGTAGCTTGTGTACAAATACATTTTAATATTTTGATCACATAACCAGCTCCTTATTATTTGATTTTTAGATGTTGTAAACTTGCTTGGTAGCTTACCTGGTAAAGCACTGCACTTGAGATGAAGAGTGTTTGGGTATGAGTACTGTGAAAAAACATGTTACTAAAATGCAAAAAAAAAAAAAAAAAAAAAAACTAAAATACCATTTAATGCTTCAGCAAGTGTGTTTTTATCTAACGTTTGCTTTTGTTAACACTAATTGTTAGGTTTAGAGTAGAATTTAGCAATAGTACCTTTTTGTGCTACTCACCAAACATTTCATTTCTGAACTGTTACGAATGTATCCACAAGTTTCCTACACCCCAGGAGGCCTTGCGTCAAAAGTGGGAGTATCTTCCAGTTCTAAGTAAACAAGCAGGATGTGACACTCATTAATTCAACAGTTGACAGTAGTGATGGGCAAATGAAGCCTCATGTAGGACTGAGGGGCTGTTTACACAACACTGTTTTCAGCCAAAAATTGGATACTTTTTATGCATTTTGCCAGTTCATTTACATGACAACATCATTTTGGGGACTGAAAACGCATAATTTTGAAAACGGGTTTTAAAGTGCAAGTTTTCTTCTCTCTGTGGAGTGACGAGCATGTTTACTTTAGCCGCATTTAGCCGCTAAACTTGCTAACTAGCAAGTTATTAGGAAAGGCGATCACAAAGATTTATAAAAGAACCCATATACTCACTTCTACTGTAAGTGAAGCTGGATCACGAATGATTCGCGCGAACATAGACGGATATATGTAGATCGGGAGGTGCATTCCCTTCACAAACAAACGTAATCCACTGGATCTTCAGCGGCTCAGATGTCGGGAGTAAATGACGACCACTATGTTCATTATTACATCCAGCAACACAACACCTCAATCGCTCAATCTGAGATATTCTTGTCTAATTTACATCCCTGCTCCGGCATCGAAACAATGGAGGTCGGACTGTTACAGCTGATTTAAGGAGGGTCAGAGGTAAGATGCTCATGTCAATCGACTATCGTGGGAGCGGCCTCTGTCTGTGTGACGCCACACCGAAAGGCATCTGAGAATGGCTCGATTTGGAAAAGGGGAATTTATTTTTACAGATTAATTAAAAACCACTGCATGGATTTTTATCATTATAAGGCAGATGTGTACATACACTGCCAACACACATTAATGTTCAAACAACATGTAAAAGTGAACTTTGCATCCGATTACCCCTTTAAAGGCAAGGGTGGACAAACAATGCGCCAACTTCTGGTCTGGCATACTTAATACAACATTTTTGGCAGTTTTCACAGATATATATGTAAGCGCAAATCATTTTGAAAATGTTGTCGTGTATACATTAAATTTTTAAAAACGCAAGGGAAAAACATTTCCATTTTTGACAACAACGATGTGTTGTAAATGTAGCCTGAGACTTTCCTCTGACTGTTCCTCTGATGTTATACCCACATACTTTTTTACAGTAGTTGCTTGACGAAATGATAATGATCTTGATATAATTTTCCTTAAAATTTGTTCGATTTTGCTGTATTTGGCTGAGCAGTGGTTTGGGTGGTTCGCCAATGTATTAGATTTCTCTAATCCATAAAATAAGTAAGATTGACCAGAGTTCTTGTGGGGAGAAGAATTTATTATAGGTAGCAGTGTAGCAGGTCTTCAACAGCGATGTTAGCTTGTCTGCCTTCAAGAATCTTAACCTGTCTAAGGGTTTATTAGAGAAATCTAATACACTGGCGAGCCACCCAAACCACAGCTCAGGCAAATACAACAAAATCTAACGTGATGATGATCTTGATATGATTTTCCTTAAAATTATAACAAAAGTTCAGGAAATGTTCAACACAGTGTTTATGCACTGTGTGGAAATTTGTCATGAACTGAAATTTCAGCAGCCAACATTTTATTTTATTTTATTTATTTATTTTTTTTTATAGTATAGTAATGCATCATGTTACTGGTATCATGCATCAAAGACTGACATGGAAAGGAAAAAAAATGTTGATTAAAGTCATTATTTTTGTGTTCTTTGTGCACAAAAGGTATTCTTGTAGCTTTATAATATCACAGTTGAACCACTGATGTCACATGAACTATTTTAACCTAAGGACCTTACTACTTTTCTGGGCCTTAAACGTGTCAGTTGCATTTCTGTCTATGCAGGGTCAGAAAGCTCATCAAAAAAATTCATCAAAAATAACTTAATTTGTGTTCCAAAGATGAAAAAGGGTCTTATGGGTCTTTAGGGTAATAATACAATTTTAATTTTTTGGTGAACTAACCCTTTTACTAATGTTTCTCAGATTGCACGTTTTGACTCTGTGTCTATTTAGTGCATATAATTGCATAAACTACAACAGGTAAACATGTCAGCTGTGTGGGTGCTAGTGCTGGATTAGCAATATCGATTTCTCATTTTTAATTAAAACTTAGGCTATATGGATTCCTAAATTTAACATATACATTTTACAATGTAACATTTAGCAGAAATGTCGCCACAGGAACATTCTTGCAATGAGCCCCGTCTGTCGCATCGACAGCATTTCACCGAGACAGACTCCCATTGATACCGCAATAACTGAAGCTTTTCTAATCAGAAAATCAGAAAATGAAAAATAAAACAACTACGCATACCAGACACCGAGCTGCTGTTGAGCCTAGCCCACGGCAATATTGCGTACACGGAAGTTTTCGAATGTTACACTAACAGTGGTAAATGTCACTCCCACTGCTGATAAACTCTCAGCATGTTGTGTCACTCACAACAGGTTGCACATACAAGCTCTATTTTAACCACCATCGGCTCATTAACTGGCCTTCCTGGGGCAATAACACTTTGGATTTGCCATATACTGGATGCGGACCATACTTTATGGAAGTCAAGGATGCGTTCACCTCGAAAAACCTCATTCACCTTCGTGCAAGCAACCACTGACCACAGAGAGCAGTGAAGAGATGATCAGCTCAGGTTTAAACGCCTGGGGCAACCTGCGACCTGGAAGCACTTCTGAATGAGAGGAAGAGGTGCCTTAAGGGCAGACGATAACGAGGAACTAAGACACATATAGAGGGAGCTAAGGGTGATGGGGGTAAGGTTGCCTACATGTAGGACAGGCAGTGTGAGGGACGTGAAATGTGAAAACCACATTGCCAAGACATCTCGAGTTTCTACATCACACCTGACCCTGCTCTCCATCATGCCCTGGACCTTCTGTAGGGTTCATCCATGAGTCACATATTAGCTACTGCTGGATACTGCACTTGGAGAAGAGGTGGACACTGTAGAAGCCCTTTAAGACAAGATAAGGACAGTGCAGGTGGACACTTCTGACAGGTGGAGACCATCTAACCTGGAGGCCACAATTTGTACTGCTGCAGAACTGTGTCAGCTGCTTCCAGTGTACAGTACAATCTCCACACCTGATTTCAAGCACAAGTCTGAGGAATACCATCTGCAGGAGCATTCGGATGGTTCTGCAATCACTCTCAGGGCAAGGAGGAGATATAAAAGGGGTTGGTTTTCAATTTGTGTTGAGTGGTGTCAGCTCAACCAACTCAAGAAAGCTATATCCAAGAAGGCCAGAGCTAACTCTATTTTCCAGATCCCTGTAAGGATATACAGTAGAAGTGACCTTCTGTACTTCATGGGGCAATACGACGGGGGATGCCAATAAACTCAATCTGAGTGTCCCACAGAAGTGGTGGATGAAGGAAGAATGTCAGCCAAGCAAGATCTTTTAATAACATCTTACATTCTCCTCATATGACCATTATTGCACAATAAATAAATCTCAAGCTGCACATATATCACTCTGCTTAACCTTAAAAGATTTAGCCTTTTCACCTGGTTATCTATGTCAGTGGGTTTCAAACTGGGGTCCACAAGGAGATGAAAATAAAATAAAATAAAATAAAATAAAATAAATAAAATAAATAAAATAAATAAAATAAATAAAATAAAATAAAATAAAATAAAATAAAATAAAATAAAATAAAATAAATCACAAAATGTATTTCCATCTTTTTTTTTAAATAAATAAATTAAAAAAGTCTGAATGTTACACTTCTTTGTGAAGTACATATACTAGCATTCAAAATGGTGTTTGAGGTTAGTATTTCTCTATTTATTGTATAAAATAATTAAATGAATAATTTGTTTTAGAAAGTAAAAGTAAAGACATATAAAAATAAATAGGAAATTGAAATAAATGCAGTTCTTCCGAACCTTTTATTCATCAAGGAACTCTGAATGTGTTTCCTTAAAAAATATTAAGCAGCACAACTTTCAAAATTAAAAAAAAAAAAAAAGAAATGTTTCTTAGAATGAGTCAGCTTTGCCATCACAGAAATAAACTACACTTTAAAATATATTCAAATAGAAAAGAGTTATTTTAAATTGCAGATAGTTTTTCACAGTATTACAGTTTTTACTGTCTTTGTAATCAAATAAATGCAGCCTTGGTGAGCATACAAGACTTATTTCAATTTTTTTTTTTTTTTTTTTTTTTTAGAAATCTTACCGACCCCAAATTTTGAATCGTTCACCAATAGTTTTAACAAAGCTTACTCATTAGTTGTATGCCACTATTTGCCGTAAAGGTGATTTGAATATTTACAATATTTAGGTATGTTGCCAATCCTTTTCAATATTTACAATGAATACTTCTGATGTTTGTTAAACTACCGTTTATTTCCACTGCATTAATGTATGCACATTTAAAATCTTTTTTTTATTTTTTTTTTTTTTTTATTACAGTGTCTTTGTTTTTTCACAAATTGGCTTCCATTGCATCATCATGGCCACATAAACATCTTGGTTACCATGTGTGGAGTAAATTATAAAGCAGGACATCAGATGTCTCCCTGTTTGCCAGCTCTGCTTTCAGCTGCATCAGTCAGAACTTTGGCAGAGCCCGACATCAGCTGAGTCCCCACACAAATCTACCCATAAATCACAGAGAAATGTAGATATTTTCACTGAAATTACTGGTTGTATAGTTACCTTTTATCGTTTGTATTGTAAAATGATAATAGTATGATAGAATATGTATTTTTTTCATGTTTGCAAGCAGAAATTTACCTCTGAAGAGATTCTTTCAAATCTACCATTTGAAATATTGCTGACGGAGGTTAGTATCAAGTGAAGGAATGGTTATATGTAGTTGGTAAATAAATGTAAACTAGGTAAAATTTGAGATATTGCAATGATGGGGAGCTGGCGGCTATCAGAGTAGCCCTGGGCGACATGTTACTCTTTGTGGATGTCTAAGTAGTCACAGCAAGTTGATATTTGCAGTGGAGGGAAAACAACATTTTGACTGCTGGCTTGTCTGTGCACATGTAATTTCAATAATAAAATCACATATGCGTCCAATCGTAAACGAATAAATCTGACAGTGATTAGTACTGACAGATTAAACGGCATACGATCACAGTCTGTCTAATCACTGTCTGTTTACAGAGCCGCGTGTCAACTAGCAGCCGCAGGCTAGTGATTAGTATAGGATTTCTTTTTTTTTTTTATTTCTCCAGGAAAGCTGACTGAAATCCCTAAACCAGATAAGATTTATAATAGTAGAAATGTGTTTAGAAGATATACTATGATTTTGCCACAAGTTTGTTAGACACAAAGTGTGTTGCGGTGTAAATAACAGGGTTGCTGTTCTTTCAAGAACACACCGCTCCATTAACCCTGCTAAACACTTTTTTTTTTTTTTTTCAATTGCATCACAACCCTAAACCTAAGAGCTGTCTCTTAAAAATCATGCACTGCAATATAAAAAAACACATTCACAAAGTCCTCTATCATGCAAAGGGTGTTAAAGTTGGCATAAAATAAAAGTTGTAACTGACTTTACAACTTTCATATCTTCGAGTGAAACAGCTTATTGTACAAGGGGTGAAAAAACGCATGCGGGACTAGAATTTATCTATCGGTTGTCGATTGGATTGTAAAAAAAGGGAGAATAGCATACTGGAATTGAGGCCAGTGTTGGGCAGTAACGCCTTATTTTGTACTTACCTTCCTCTATCTGAGACCTACTTTGACTGGTAAGCGCCTGTGAGGCGGATACCACCAATGAAAACAAAGTCAGCATGGAGAGAGGAAAGTATGCATTCTGTAGCTGAAAATTCAATCATTATTTTTAGTTTATTTCTGTCAAAGGCAAGAACATTATTGTGTGTCGTCAATTAGAGGGGAAGAAAACCTTTTCAACCGTGAAAAACTCCATATC
The DNA here is from genome assembly GCA_036247105.1 of Cirrhinus mrigala. Taxonomy (NCBI): domain Eukaryota; kingdom Metazoa; phylum Chordata; class Actinopteri; order Cypriniformes; family Cyprinidae; genus Cirrhinus; species Cirrhinus mrigala. The sequence continues at coordinate 4,933,931 of CM070012.1, forward strand.
CAATTTAAAACACCTAAAAGGGCAGCACGGCACATTAAAACTTATTGAGAACGTACCGGGTGCGGAGACCAACGCGTCGACTTCTAATGTCGCAACAGAGAGCGGCGCGGGACAAGACTTGACGAGTGAGTGCGGGTGTGGGCGGGCAGAGACTCATGTGTGTACGGGATGCAATAGAATAAAATGATCTGCGAGACTCCCGCAAAACATAAAAAAACATAAAATAACATAAAATAAACAAATTTTCTAAACATAAAATATCTAAAACAAATGAATTACTATTCATGTATTGCACAAAAACAACGGGAACAACTAATTTAAAACAAAAACGATTAACACGCGTTAGCATAGGCAGAGTTTCTACTTATAACACATGTAGTGGCACAGTTGAACAATGTTGGTTTCTGGAATGCAATGGACAATCAGAGAATCCACTCACCGCTCAAAATGCAGTGTATTCTGCAACCATGCACGCAGCAGCCTATTGCTTTTAGTAAAAATAACAGTGGTCTGTGAATGTTGATGCTTTAATAACAAATATTTTATGGGGAGGGTTTATGCTAGGATGTTAGGCAACACACAAATTTAATATTTCACGTAAATTTCGTGGATGTATAAAGAAAAAGTAACGTAACTAGTAATGTAACTAATTACTTTTGAAATAAAGTAATCAGAACAGTAATTTGATTACTTTTCAAAGGAGTAATCAGTAATCAGTAATTTAATTGAATCTACTTTTAACTTGTACCTCGGAGCTCCACTATTTGGGGGAAAAAAAAATTAATTCCTGTTTTTCTGATAAAAACTGTGATTGCCATTTAAAATAAATAACAGGTTTGTTGTGCTTGTTTGGTGATAATGTATTATCTATATAAAAAAAAATATTATAATATATCTATATAAAATATATTAAAACTTTGTGATAATATGGCTATAATATGAAATAATATAAATTATTAAATAATGTATTATTATTATTATTATTATTAGTGTTGTTGTTAATACTAAAAATATAAAAATGACAAAAACAAAATAAACTGTAATTTTACTTTAAAATAAAAATAGAACAGTTGAGAAAATAACAATAATAATCATCAATGCCAGCTTAAGTACAGTACAGTCTTAATTTCTTCATTTTTAAACGTTAAACCATCAGACTTTTGTTTAGGCAGAAAACCCCAAGGAGCCCTTGAAGGGGACATTGGATGCCCATTTTCCACAAGTTGGTATGATTCTTTTAGGTTCTTCATGAAATGTCTGCAACATACTTTGGTTAAAATTCTGCAATGGTCGTGTAAAACAACCTTTTTACCTTATCAAAAACAGCTTTGTTCACTGCGACTCCTACATTTCGGTGCATGTGTCTTTAAATCATAATGAGCTACTGCTCACCCTGCCCCTCTCTTCCATTTTTTGTGTATTCTGTAGCACGTTACCATCTGGCTGAGGGCAGAAATATGCTAATACGGTACAGTCCGTCAGCTGCCGTGGGCAGGACCTGGGCAGTATGACGGCACGCTGATCAGAAAATTAAAAAGGCTTGATAAATGAAATTGTGTAGGTTTTTTGGGGATTAAAAAAAAAAAGGAGTGAATGAACTTGTATTAATGTAGGGCGGTTGTGTCCACACACTGCTAAGACACATTTATGTGCAAACACCATGTAAAAAGGACTTTTGCATCTGATGACCCCTTTAAAACTTTTCTTTTGTTAATAAGCACCTCTCATTACAAGTTTTACAATTTGCTTGGTCATATTGAGATTTTGGTTTTATTCTGATTAATCATGCAGCCTTTTTTGTACACCATTCTGCATGATATTCATCAATTCAAAAACACTATGCAAATTCAATGTGGGCATGTGCATTTCTGACTACCTTCGAAAGTGTTTTAAGTGATTAGATCACAAAAACATTTTGGACCCCGTTTGCACATTTTGTTCCCTGTTTTTAGCACTGACAACTTGTGATCAGATCACCTGAGACAGATGTTAATACCAGGTGTAAACAGGGTCAATATGCTATAAAAGGTTGAGCATGACTTTTAGCGATACTTTTGAGATCCATTTACATGCAACGCAGATTTGCAGTTTGCAATTTGCTACAGCAATTTGCAGGCAAAAGTCTGTTTTTGTTTATTCCTGCTGTCATTTGTACATCAGCACCCAGTTGAAGAGATACAGTGATAGCTGAACTCTGCACTTTAAATGAGACATTTCTCATCCTCCAATTTCATCTCCCAAACTGGCGATGTGTATTACATTTTGCGTGCAGACCCATTAACAACTCATTTCAAAGCAATTTTCAAAAATAGCACGCTCAAAGGCTCAATGGCATTACAGAGGTTTTGTTGTTTTTGTCATAGATGGTCACTGCCAGCTAGCGTGGCTGACCAAGACTGGCAACACACACCACGACTGAAATGAATCTATGCTTGAATGCCAGAGGTTTAAAGCTGATAGACGGACAAAATTTCAAAAGCCAGAACAAAAAAATTCCTTATTATCCAATTTTTCATCTGTGGCTAATCTAATAACTGAATCTGAAGCAGACTGGCTTAAAGCAGAGTGCATCAAAAGCATCAGTGCTCTTACGCGAGAGCCAAAAATCAAAGACGTAATGCTTCCTGATGGTTTAAAAGCTCTGCCAAAATCGGCACAGTAACAAGCCCGTCCTACTTTATTAAGTATTAACCCAGTGGCAGCCACTGTGAATAGCTCAATGTAATGTTCGATACAACTTTCAATGCTATTCCTCGGATTTGTAAAGCCTTTCTTAATTATGATGAATTAGACTATTTCGAGTAACAGCTTGCCCAGACTCACTGTTCCTTGATGTGAATAGGCTATTGACCTATAGGTAAAACAATAAATCTTGCCTTTCATAGCGAGAGGCCACTCTCTGTGCAGCATCAAATATAATTAATACACCTCTTTCTGCTATATCATTGCAATCTTTTTATTGTTATGGACCAAGGGCTTCACAAACAATCTGTCAATATACAAACCCCGCCTGAAAAATTCCCATCTTCACCATTTCCGTCAGACAGGTTTGAAACAACAGCAGCTCCACAACTAGCTTCAGATGTCACACAAAATATTACAACGTGGTATATCAAGAAAGCAGTACCTTTCTCTGGATATGAAGAAGTGATGCTTGCCATAGCTGGTGTGTTGCAGTGCAGACACATACTAGTGGTGAGCAATGAGTTTCTGTTGCAACAACAAAAAAAAAAAGAATGTAAACATATTCATTATCCACCTGCTGAGGCAATCACAAGAACACAATGCATGCACTTTCTCTTTCTCACAAGTTGCTTTGCTATGACAGAAATTAAATAAAATAAATGGTTCTTGGTCAGTCACTCAATCAGTTTCGAAAGTTTCTTCGTTTAGAAGTGCCTTCACTCCAGTAGACGGAGAACAGTAGGCACCTGTCACTGTAGTGGTTTGATTGAACAATTTGAATCTACTTTTAAGGTGATGTATTTTTAAGTTTAATGTGGATTCATTGATTTTCCCGTAGTAAAAAAAAAAAAAAAAGTGTTGCTCATAAAAAAAAAGAAATGTTTACTTGTGCACTTCACCATATCTAAAACCTTTTTGACATTAAAGCAATATCACAAGAGCAAGAATCGTAGCTATCATGGTTTGATCGGTCCTAGTGCATGTAAACAATTAAAGAAAAACAGAAGCGTCCCAAGGAAACTTTTGTCTGCGAAACTGCTTTCCTGCATTTGGGATTCATTATCTTCTAGTTCAAAAAGGTGTTTCAAAGTCTCAGTTATTATTCGAAAGTGTCACGAACTAGAAACTAAGACTTAGGCCATTTATAAAATAATGCAGTGATTGTGAGATTGCCTCTGTACATCAGCTCAATAAACAAGAGGTTAACTTACATGGAAAACAGTTCCGAAATAGCTCCAAACAAAGGCACAAGAAAAGCATTGTAACAGTTGTTTTCTTTTTGAATAATTCGGTGCTTTTGAACAAATCTGTTTATGATTCAATGAATCACTCATTTGCATCGGTGTTTTTGAATCAATCAAGCAAATGACTCGTTCATTTCATTCCTGAAATCTCATTGGCTCACCTGAATGGATCAGCTTCTTTAAAAGAATCGGTTGAATCAGTCTGTTTCCTGACTGGAAATGGCTCTGCACTTTTAAATTGATTAGATGAATGAATGATTAAATCGCTCACTCATAAAAGCAGTCACTTGATGAATGAATTTTTTAATGAATAAGTGTTTTTGAAAGAATCTATTGCGTGAATATTTTAATATGATGATTTTGTTCCTGCAATTATCAGCGCTTTTGAATGAATCAGTTCACTAAAGTCAATGACTCACTTATAAAGAGTCACTTGCCGTCACCATACTAACGTTACAACCTGAAGAAAGAGCCTATTAATTTCAAATGTCATTGTCTTTTAGTGTTGATTTACAAGATCCTCTAAGTAAATTTTAAAATGTTTGCTTTCCCCTCTGCTATGTCAGGAGATTTTTAGTTCGCCTTTACACACATTAGCATGCCCATGCATAAACAAATACCTTCCTGTTTGCTTTGAAAGCTTGAAAAATACCACCCTAGCAAAATCATTAGCAACCAATGTGTGTGAGCGTGAGAGTGCATTTATGTGTGTTTGCTTAATTAATACTACAGAGATCCCAGCGCTGGACAGAGATGCTCAAGCCTTTTTAGCATTTTTGTAAAGTTGTGCACCACATCACATTATTATTGTTTGCATGCTGCTGAATTCTCAAAATTTTAACTCTCTGGAATACTGCAATAAGCAAGTTGTTTCTGAGTTTGTTTATTTGGAGTTTTTCTGGTTAGTTTGATGCTATATCAAACACCAAAGCTGAAGAAGGAGAAAGAGAAAATGGCTTTAATTTGCTTTTAGGACCTTAATGTCAAAGCAGCACACATCTGAAGCAAAGTGTGTTGATATGGCCAATTAATTTGAACTGTTGTCAATGCATTATCACCTGAATGAATGAATGAATGAATAAGTAAAAGTAAATTAACTTAGATGATGTTTTCACCATACATGCAGCAGCAAATCCTGTTTACACTGTGCAAATAATTAAAAAGATGCTAATCACAAGTGATACACTAAATATAAGCAGACACAGCTTTTGCAGTCTTCTAACTATGCTATATGGTGTCAGTAAATATCAGAAACCATTGTAGCAAAACATTTGTCTATTCCCAACTTGGCAACATGTTTGCAAGGATGTGATCGTGCTAAGGGTCTGAAGCCAGTATCAGCATACAGATCACACACTCTGACGAGTAGATGCAGTTCACAACTGTTTTGGAGTCTGGTAAAAGCACATGCCAAAACTGTATTAGACAGATGGAGAGTTTGAGAATTTAGCATTTCATTTGATACACTTTCTGTGTGGATCGTTAATCATGGAAATTCTTTGATGTTGAGTGATGCTTTAAATGTGTTTTTGCTGAGACAGATTTTCTACAGTTGTGAAGGATGTAAAATGACATAAGTCTTGATTTCAAAGAAATCCAATGAAATTTAGTGAGGTGAATACTTAAAACAAGAATAAACTATTTGCCAGTGGGGCAAGAAAAAATAATCTTAGTTTCTTCTTGTTTGAAGCATAAAAATAAGACTTAATATATTATGGCATTTTCCTTCTCAAGTGAATTTATCTTGTTTCAAAAATACAGAGTGAGAAAATTATTCTTTGCAGTGAATAGGAAATTCTTTTGCGTGGCATGGTAAATGTTCATCCATCCATTTTCCATACCGCTTGTCTTATAGGGTCGCAGGACTAGTAAATGTATCTTCAGAATGATTAGCAGAATGATGACAGAGGATTTTGTTGGCCTTCCCTTCAAATATGACTAAAAGACATGTTACTGTTGTATCCTGGAATGTCAGTTGCTGTGGAAATCTAATTAAAAGATATCGTCTAATCTCAAAAGGTAGATACAGCTTTTTTTCCAGGAAATCAACAAAAAAGGAAGCCCTTAAACTTAAGAGAGTAGAGTGGAGAATTGTTTTTCATAGCTCGTTGATAAGTCAATAATAATAGGATTATTTTAATTAACGTTTTTTAAGTAACACAAAAAATAATGATGATAGGCTAATCTTGGAGGCATTAATTAATGCACTCAATCAGGTGAATCCAGACTTTTCTATATGACGTGTGTCTTGTGGACTGTTTCCTGGGGCCTCCTATTGTCAAACACCCACCCATCCATTCATTCGCATTATTCAGATCGTTATTCCAATTTTTTACCTTCAGAACTGCAAAACATCAAACTAATCTGGCAACCATGCTTAAGATTCCCATCTCTTCTTAACCCCATCAAAAATAATAACAACAATAATACAAAAAATATCATTAATCTTGAGAGGAGAACCTATCAGGACATCATTAAATCCATCTCCAATGTTCTCCAAGACCATCTTGCAGTTGCATAAATCCGATCTCCCTCCTAAATCTAACAATTCTTTTTCCATTTATCCGGCCCTTATGACCTAATCAGAGTGTAATTATGAATTTGAAAATAGAGGAATGGGAATAAAGTTGGTAATAAGCCTGATTAACATTTTGACAGTGGCCTGTGATAGCAATGTTGGAGCATCCCCATTCGTCATGGATAACTCAATCATCTTCTTTATGTGTTGAGAAAATGGAGTCATTTGCATATATACCAGCTTCAATTTGCTCAAATAGATCATTTCCAGTGGCTCTTCTGGTTGTTTCTTTGGGAGCAGGTCCCTCAGTGTCTGTTTGAGGTTAGCTGTAATAGACATTTATTGTGGAGAACATCTAGTATCATTAACATCAGCCTGCATCCTTGCATATGTAAATACACAATCTTTGTCACATTTCTGCTGGACATGGACTTAAACCCAACTGAATTGTATCTAAAAATAAACTAATATTGAATGTTGTTGCAATGGAGTAAATCACCCAAATGCTAGTGTACAATACTGTGCAGTATACAGTAAGTAGTAAGCTAGTATTCAATGTAGAACACAGTCCATGTTCACAGCAAAGCAGTAACCATAGATATATATATATATATATATATATATATATATATGTTTAGAAATGTCTACATTTCAGTTATGACCATCCAAAAGGTGTCCTTCATGACTTTCTGGCTCAACATGAAGGTTAAGCATGGAATCGTCTGCTCGCTGCTGCTCAAGTGTGAAAAATATGTATTTAGATATACTGGAAGTGTGAAGTGGGTCACTGCTCTTCATGCCTGGCCCAGGTCTGGTGATTAGTTAGGACTGCCTTTCTCTGGGGTCCTTGGATGGTAATGAATGTTTCTTCATGCTTGCCACTCCATGTGTCGACATGGTGTCATTTGATCGGTCTTCTGCTCGTCCTCAGTGCTGGTGTGCTCAAGCAGAAAACCTGGGCACATTTTAGCTCTTTCACTAGGCCATGTGATGTCTGCTGGGGGAAAAACACATGAAGGTTATGGACAATGCTGTTTTCTGCACAATTTTCAGTATGAAACTGATTCTGTGAGAATTCTTATGTGGAAATATACAACACTGAATCATTCTTAGGGGGGCAAAATGCATCCTAGACCAGTACAGAGCTACTGGTACCCAAAGAGGTCCAATAAATTTCCCGAATGTATGCTTTTGCCCCCACAGTGGTGTAGTTTCAGCAGCGGCCCATGCACAACAAAAACTTGTGCCCCTGGTGGTACTAAATAGAATTGTTCATTATTATTATTATTATTATTATTATTATTATTATTATTATTATTATTATTGTGTGTGTGTGTGTGTACATACACTACATTGTATATATTTTATATATTGTATATATTATTATATTTTTGAATGAAGCAATGCCTCTTATGCTCACCAAGGCTGTTTTAAAATAAATTAATAAAATTAAATAAAATTAAATAAAATTCAATTAAATTAAAACAGGAATATATTAACTGTTTTCTGTTTTAATATATTTTAAAATGTAATTTATTCCTGTAATTCAAAGCTGAATTTTTAGCATCATTACTCCAGTGTTCAGTGTCACATGATCTTTCAGAAATCATACTAATATGCTGATTTGGTGCTCAAGAAGCATTTATTATTATTATTATTATTATTATTATTATTATTATTATTATCATCATCATCATCATCAATGTATTAAAACAGCTGTGCTGCATTTATGTATGTATGTATGCATTTATTTATCTATATGGATATGACATGTTTTCCAATGTTCTTTAATAAATAGAAAGTTAAGAAATAACTGCAATTATTTGAAACTGATTTTTACACTGAAACTTCTTGGTAGATCTTATATATTGCTTACATTTTTACTTAAAATTGATACATAGTGCACTTTGACAAATTAGAAAGAATTTAATTTACAGAATACAAATGTTACACTCTTTTGCAGTATAGGTATATGATCGTGTTTAATTTGTAAACAAATGTGCAAAGGTTTATGCTATATCTACTCTGTGTATCACTGATAGCGTTGTTGTCTCTCACTCAATTTGTTTTCTCAGTTGCTGGAGTGAATAACACTAACAGTAATTACAGTATAGGGGGCGCTGATTACATCTTTGCATGTGATTTCTAAGTCAGACACGATCCAGACCATTGAGTTTTGCAGAGCTAATGATGCTGCTAATTAATTCATTAAGCCAAACAGCATTGTGCAAAATCTAGCACAAACAGACGCCTTGGGGAATTGCATTATTAAATGCGAGAAACCGTCCTGTCCGGGTTCGAGCAGAGGTGAGCCCCGTGAGCCGGAACCGGAGTAGAAACAAGGTTTAAGATCAAAGGTCTCTGCTGATGGAGCCGTGAGGGATTGTTGGGGAAGGGAGAAGACCTCTGATTTAGAATGGCACATTGGACGAGTTTATTGTATAGCCGGAGGCGAGGGAAGAGGAGAAGTAGAGGTTACGTGACCCTGAAAGTTGGCTTTCTCGGCCTGAGGTGTCCTGATCGGGTCAAAGTCAGAGAGGCAATCAGGAAAGCACACAGTCAGCAGATGAGAGCCTGGGTTCATCAGCATGGTGTCGGCCGTTCCTGAAGACCCTGCGAAAGAGGTGAGTGGTCTGGTGAGAGAGAAGAAAAGAGGAGAGGAGACAAGAATGAAATGTGACATGTTCTCCCGATGCCCTCCGGGGTTATTTATTAAATATCACTCTGTTACATTTCAAAATCACTCTGGGAACACAAAAGAAGATATTTCGAAGATATTGGTAACCAAACATTTTCAGGTCCCAGTGAGTTCCATAGTATGAACAAAAAATTCTACGGAAGTCAGTGGAAAACTGTTTAAGCAGCACAGTTTAGTATAACTAGTATGTGCACCATATTAATTTCCAAAAGGCTGATGGTCATCGGTCATTTTTATACATTCATAAATTCAAAGTAATGCCCTGCAGACACCTATAAAACCTGTCTTATTGCTACACTCCATTCATTGAATCTATTTGCACCACTTTTCTTCCCTCAGCCTTACATGCTGAAATGAGCAAATACCATGCTCTCTTTAATTCGTTGTCAGTCAGTGAGTTTTAATTTACAAACAGTTTGTCTCGCTTAAACCACAAACATTCAACTTGTCCAGTCAATGTATTAAACGACTATGTGCTTCTGCTAAAGCCAGTCCAGAAGACAGGGAAAAACCACAAGCGTCAAAAAGGGAGTCAAGTGCATATAAACAAATTTGTTGACTTCTACAAATAGTGTTAACAAAACAATTTCTGTTCATAAATGACGCTTTTGTTAGAATGTGGCAGGAATTATTAATGATTGTTTATGTTTGTTTATTTGATTGTTCAGTAACACAGCTGTTCGTACTGACATCTTTCTTTAGACGAGCGTCTCTTTCTAGGTCACTGTTTGAGAATTGCCTAAATTTCATGTCAATTGTATTGACCAGCAAACATCATATCATGTTTTCCAGTTTAGAAACAGATTTTAGGCCACGGACGATGACTCCAAACAGAAAGCCAGTAAAATGAAGCTCTAATGAAGCGTGGATAGTGGCTGCACGCTTCAGTGCGCACATTCACACAGTGCTGAGATTACACTGACAAAAACAGCCACATCCATACAAACTCCTCCTTATTGTTTTATATAGGCACAGATATGTATACTTCTTCATTCTCACTTACCTGCTTGCTTGCAACTGTACTGTTAAACCCTCTCAGGACACCTCAGAGGATAAAACAGCATGACCAAAAAAATTAATATTTAAATCGATTACTTAAAATTATTTACGATATATTGTTAATATATTTTATATTCTTTTTTTATATTCTTTTAAATAGTTTTGGCTGAGGGCAAAGTCTCATAACGTTATATTTTGTTTAACTGTGTGCAGTATATCAGAGCGCTGCCTTTGTACTTTTAAATTAGTTGTTGTTTATTAAATATTAATATTCAATAAATAATATTTTATATAAATATAAATAGTAGTATTTAATAATAGTATTTAATATTGAGAAATGGTGTGTGTTCGTGATAAAAGTAAAGACTTTTATATTGAAAGAAACTGAAACGGTTGTAAACAAAGAAAATTTTTACATTCAACAATAGCTTGTAAGACGCAGTCAAAGAATGAATCCTGTATCAGATGCAGTTAATCACACTGGCTCAGTCCAACCCTCTCTCATAATACTCTACTTTACATAATACACTGCTTTTAATGCAGTAATACAATAAGCTTTTAATAAAGCAACTCAACATTCCTTTGTTACTAGTTCTAAAATGACATTTGTGAATTAGTAACAGAGACTTGGGCTCAGCTGTTAAACTGTCAACTTTAGATTTGAATCTGTGGCGGAAGGAAGTAGCTTGCACAAAATACACTCAGTTGTTGTTTTTTATGTATTTACACACTTATGTCATCAAACTGTTGTTTAAATGCAATATCACACTAGTAACAGTGTGATATGGTTTTATATCGGCACGGCTGTGATTTGGCCGAAGGCATGGGGTCGCAGGCCAAATGCCGTAGGTAATCACAGCGTGCCGATATACAGCCATAGCATGGCTACTAATGTCATGTATTTATATAAATCTGTGGATGAAAAACAGATCAAGTACTTTCATCTCTTATTAATTAGACAGCTTGTTTACTAAATCACAACTTTTGACAGTTCTGGATTCAGAGACATTTAACCTAAGAAAAACCTAATGGTGAGTTTATTTATAAACGACAAACAGGTGGTTTTGACGACAAACAGTTCAGCAAAAGTAATATTTCGATGTAGTGTAATTTAATTGCCATCAAAGCTCAACAAGTTTGAAATATCACCCACAGGTCATTCGACTTTCACAAACTGACAAAACCTACACATACCATTTTATTTTAAAGTAAACAAATCTGGCAAAAATCTCAACTGACGGCCCTAACTTTGAAACTGTAATGTCTACTTTTCTATATTTAAGCAAAACCCTATTAGCCTTTTTCACGGTGCGCGTTCGGAACCCGGAAGCGTCGAAAAGTTGTGTAAAATAACTTCCGCTGTAGCCTGTATGAATGGCAATGCCCATAGCACGGGATGGTTGTGATTTATTAATGAACAATTCATCATAGATGTTTCATCAAAACACATTAAACACAGTTTCCGATCATTAATCGGGTATGACAAAACGAGGAAAAATGTTGTCCTGATATTCCGACGCACATTTCATGATTTCAATGGGAGCGCACAACCTGCATATGCACAATACTTCAGAGACAGACTAGCTTTTTATTTAAAAAATGCAAGAATAGCATACAAACAACACATCACATTAAAGAGCAATAAAATTGATGTTCAACAGGTGTTTATTATGATAACAATATTGCATTGCGCAATAATAAAAACAATAACATTAAAAATAGAATTAACCTGTATATTCCGAGTATTTCTCCAGTAACGTGCAGCCGCGGACAGATTCTCAGTTAAAAGAATCTGTTTAACCTTAGACAATCCCCTACCATATATGTAATCTTCCATTTTAACGTAAAACATGTAAGCGAGCCGTTTGTGTTGTCGGTGTTGTGACAGTCATGAGATTCTGAGAATATATACACACACACAGTTTTAATATTATTTTAATGTTATTGTTTTTATTATTGCACAATGATTACTACTACTATGTCACGTTTAAGATGATAACCATTTATCTTAGAATAACTCTGGGATGAAAAACATAAATTTATTTGAACAACTCCAATTTGATCTAATACATGAGGACTGTATCGAAAAGCAAAGCAAGTGCACGAAAGCAATGCTAACATTATTTTTGTTTAATTTGTACAGTCTAATCGTGGTTAATGTTTTATGAGATAAGCTTGTCCGATTTTGTTACTCTTTAATGTGATGTGTTGTTTGTATGCTACTCTTGCATTTTTTGTAAATAATAAGCTAGTCTGTCTCTGAAGTATTGTGCATATGCAGCTTGTGCGCTCCTATTTAAATCATGAAATGTGCGTCGGAATATCAGGACAACATTTTTCCTTGTTTCTTTATACCCGATTAATGATCGGAAACTGTGTTTAATATGTTTTGATGAAACATCTATGATGAATTGTTCATTAATAAATCACAACCATCCTGTGCTATGGGCATTGCCATTCATACAGGCTACAGCGGAAGTTAATTTACACAACTATTCGATGCTTCCGGGTTCCGAACGCGCACCGTGAAAAAGGCTAATTGGGAATCATTTTGCTATTGTACAATATATTGTACAACAGCAAAATGATTCCCAACAATATATATAGTATAAACAGAATCTGTACTGTTTAGCACAAGTACATATCGCCAAACAACACAATTATTCTAATCTTTTTTACATTATTGTATTTCTATATCTAACTATCACCCATCCTCTCTATCCCTTGCTCTATTTCTCACTTTCTCCCCCTTTGAGGCCCTAAAATGAAGTAGTGCTGGCACTCCTGTAACTCGCTTGCCAGTGTCTCTTCCTCATCTCTTTCTAAAATGACATTTCCAGCAGCTTGGTACACCCGGGACGTCTCCTCCATCCATTCGCTCTCTGTCTGTTTGATTAGCGCTGTGTTCTCCGGGATTCCAGCTAGGGAGAAGCCGCTCAGCTCGGCACAGATCTTCAGGTCTTCCTCTCTCGCACTCCTAAACTATTCTGCTAGCCTTTATCCTCAATCTGTCATTTTTTATTGCTTGCTTCCTTCCTGTCATCCCTCTGAATGACGTCCTCTTCTGGTTAGATGTTTTCTGTGTTCCCGAGTCCAAAATGTTTTGAGATCCAATCACTCAAACCACATTCAGGCAGTCAGAACTGCATATGACCACATTGAATTTGCACTGTCGTTGATGCTCATGCATCCTGGATGGCAGAGAAAGACCTGCTACTGGCCTATCAGTCAACCACTGCACTAACATAAGAGTTTTGACACAAACATTAAACATAAAATTGCAGTGACCCAGGGATTAAAGTTTGGTTGATTGGCAATCTAAAAATGTAAATAAAATATTATAAATAGAAGAATAGGAGGGAAAAGAGACAAAAATGCTGATACTGCAGATCCACAGCAGGTTCAAATAATCACGCTATTACTGCCATCCAAGGTCTCAGGCTGTAAACAGTTGCACAGCTCGGGTTATATTGCAGTACATGGAGTGAGGATAAGGTTTTGCGTTCCATGCACGCTGGCATAGTTGATACTCCACCTCACCTTTTTTAAAACACATCAGCTACCTGACGTTGCATTAAACATAAATTCTTCTCAAGGCTGCTGCTGCAGTATCACCCGCTCATCTGCTGTTGCTGCTGCTGCTGCAAAGCTGAGGAGAACTGTAGTCCTGTGAGTCATTATGCAGTCAAGATCCAGTTATGAAAGGAACAAGGTGTTCGTCTGATTTGAAACGGCATTGACTCTATTGATTCACTAGCCATTTGGGAGCCAATTTCTTCTTCAAAAGCAACCGAGAACATTTAATGCATGAACGATACTCAAGAAGCAGCAATAGAACTAAGAAAAACTAGCAATATAAGCTGTTTCTAGGCTTCTCGTGACAATTTAAATAAGTTATGGCAGGAGACACACTGCTGATGTCATATACGACGTCTTCCTTAACAAATCCATCAGTCCTCATATAGACATTTTACTGCTGTATCCCCCAGTGATGCAGAAGTCATGCAAATGCAGAAGCGTGTTGTTTTGCACTTGGCACAACTCTTTGGGGATTTGGGCTGCTGTTTGGGAACTCCAGGTGTTGCGCTGGAATAGGCCCTGCTGTATTTGCTTTGTAAAAAATAACAATAGTGACTTCCAGCTGAACCACGTTGGAGGAAAACATCTGCTCTAACTATCACTTACAAAAGACTATAAATCGCTCCTTCACCCAAATGTGTGATGCGCATGGCCATTTGATGCTCTATAGTCAGAATTTCATGCATGAATTACATGCAGGGTTATAATAAAAAGAAGTCACAATACTACTTGCTATATTTTGCAGTAACAGAGTAAAAAACTATCATTAATTTACTTAATGTAAATGTGAAGGTTTTTTTTTTTTTTTTTTTTTTTTTTTTTTTCAAATTCTGCAACATTATTTAGATGGCTGATTGTCAAAATTGCAAGAATGTGATCTGAGAATGCATTAATAAGATGCATGAAAAATGATCAAAATAATTCTGATCTGAATGTGCCAGCATACAAAAAGTCATAATTGATGAGTCTTGTATGTATGTATGTATGTAAATAAAAGAATACATGAATGAATGAATGCTGTTTTAGTTATTAATTTAGGATTTTTATTCATGTCTTGTAACCTGACATAAAACTGAAATATCCAAATTATCAACTCCTAGCTATGACAAAATGCAATAATTTAATTTTGTATATTTTCTTATAGTCCACATTTGTTCATTCATATTTTATTTTATTTTATTTTATTTTATTTTATTTTATTTTATTTTATTTTATTTTATTTTATTTTATTTTATTTTATTTTATTTTATTTTATTTTATTTTATTTTATTTTATTTTATTTTATTTTATCCATGTATGTATTTATGAAATATACAAATGGTAAACTCCAAACTGTGACAAAATTCAATAATGTAATTAATTTTATATTTTTTACATAGTCCACATTTATTACTTTATGTATTCATTCATTCATTCATTCAATTTTTCTGCGAAAACCGGAAAACAAAACAAAAACAAATACAAATAAATGCTATATATTTTAATATAAAATTAAATGTATGTATGTAGTTCTATGTATAATAAAACAGCTTTTATTAAGCTATACTGATATGAGTCTTCACATAAAGTGCAATTATATCACTTAAGTGTAGATGTAGTGTCGATAATTACTTTTATAAAAGGGTAGCTTAACTGTAGTTGAACTACTTTAAATGATGAGCAGCTTGCAGTTCTATCCAACACAGATTATATATAACCCCTCAACATCGTGCCTTCTTATATCAATTTATAAGAGAGGAAGGTCCAGTATTAATTACTATTCAGGCTTGGATCATTTCCTAGTGTCACATCATGCTGTGGAACCACCTTGATTGCTCTATTCAGATTTGGCACACAGAGGGCAGAGCAACTGAAGCGGCTATTTAAGTCATTTAACATGACCATATTGGCTTAGTTCAAACAGATAAAGCATGTGATAAATGCACTAAGGACAAATGGTTTGCATCCAATTCATCATTGTCTTCTTACAATTGTAAATGCATTGTAATGCATGAGGATGGAAGTGACTCTCAATGGAACTGGACATAATATGGATCTTAGAGATGCTCTCTCTCTCACTTCTCACCTAGTACACACACATACACAGGGGAACAAGGCCAAAGTGTTCAGATTTTAGAGTTTCGCCTACAAGGTCACGATGTGGACTACAAATTCATTTTTTCTACTAGTGTTTTGTATTTGCTTTCTTTCTTCTTTAGGACATACACGTTGAAGGCTTTGAAGACAGTCGTGCATTTAGAAGAGATACAATTGTGTATGACGTAAAAACCAGGCAAGTAGATTCAGCGTTCAAACAGATTTACTAAGAACATTTCTGAAGCACACAATGATTCTTTTCAATAACAGCTGTAACAAGGAGCATTGCATCATCTTACCCTCGCTGTGTAAAAGGTGAGTGAGCAAAGTAAAAATGTTGAACTTTAGGAAAAACAGCTTTTATATTTCATAGAAGGAAATGCCCCTGTTAGCAAGAACTGCCCTATTCAAATAGCGCTCATGAATATTAATGTAATGTATTCCTCACTTATGCTGTTCTGTGAGTTCTGCCAACATCAGCTTTCGTTGGAGACTTTGATGTTTTGAATGTAAGAGCAGCAGAGATTTGGTTCTCTCTTTGATAACGTGAAACTTTCTAGCATGTTTGGGTGTTAATGTACAGTTAGCAATTTTGCTCCTTTCGGAGAGAGAGCTGTTTTTGTTGACCCAGACACCCCTATACATCAGCCACTAAGTTTAGAAGGAAAAGGTAGCATGCTTTACTCAATATGATCAGCAACAAAATTTAACCCACCTGCCAAATATCGTGTAAGTCCCCCTTGTGCAGCAAAAACAGCTTTGATACATTGAAGCATGAACTCCAGAAGACCTCTGAATGTGTCCTGTGGTATCTGGCACCAAGACATTAGCAGCAGATCCTTTAATTCCTACTAGTTTCAAGGTTGGGTCTACATCAGGGATGTCCAAACTTGTTCCTGGAGGGCCACTGACCTTCAGAGTTTAGCTCCAACCCTAAATAAACACATCTGGGCCAGCTAATCAAGGACTAATCAAGGCCCTGTCCGAAATAGAACACTTCATGTGCACTTGCGGTCTTACAGACTTACAATGGCTGCTGCGTACGCGTGTCCGTTAAGTCCTCGAGACTGTAGGGTGTACCATTCGTCATTTTAGTGTTCAGAAGGGTGCTCGCAAGCGCCCGCTTTGCAGCCGATATGCTCCCTCAATATGCACTTCTGCTGACCCTGCACTTGTGTGAGCTCAGCAGCAGACTTCTACCCGACAGTCAAAGCGGCATTACATGAAAGTGCGGAATCAGAGGAAGACCGCAAGGGTTTAGGGTGCCATTTGGGACAGGGCTTTACTAGAAACTTTCAAGCAAGTGTGTTGGAGCTGGTTGGAGCTACACTGTAAAAACTCCAACTTGCAAATTGTTCACTCAGTTAAAAAATTTAAGTCAAGTGGACACATTGTTAAGCAAAATGTTGAGTTTACACATAAAAACAAGTTAACTCAATGTTTACTATATTTTTCTCAATTAACACAAATAAGAAAGTTGAGCAAACTCAGTATTTTTATTTCTTCATTTGAGCGGTCAACTTGACATTATTGCGCATGCGCAAAGTGCCATTGCTGAACTGTACACGGAGTTTACTGCTTCAAACATAAACAACGATGGCAAAGGGAGTGGATGTCTTCTTTTAAGGTAAGTTCTTTCTACACAGATTTAATATAGAAAGTAAGTCAAATAAACTACACAGTTAGGTTTGTAAATGTTCTTAAAAGAAAGAATAAACATTGTTGAATGAAGTCTGGCGGCTAACTAGTTAGCCAGCTTTGTTTTTTCAAGCACGATCAGCTAATGTTAGCATTTGCAAGGTATGTATACAGATATATTTTTATAGGTACAGTTCAAATGTTTATGCTGATTAAACGAGTATATAATTAACCAGATAAAGGTTAATTATGTGTTGTATTTGGTTATATATAACTTACTAGTTTATCTGGCACACAGTTGTTGTTTTTTTCGTGATGCCGCGATCCTGGTGCATATATGTGAAAGTGCAAGACGTGTAAGATGATAAACGTGCTTATTGACATACAACTGAAGCGTACAGAAAATATGTGATCACAGATTCATCTCTCTGTAGCTTAGTTCGCTTAAATTGTCAAATACACATAAAGTTATGTCAAAATGTGATTATTTACATAAACAATCACTTGTAAGTCTGAAATGAGAGTCAACGCCTGAAATAAAATCACCTGTGTGTCAGTAAATGTTATCCGTGCATTAACGTTAGCCTCATAAACCTGCTGATATTTGTTCCATTAATGTTAAAAAAAAAATAAAATTGACAACACTCCCTCCTCTTGACTGAACAAATTTAGCAGCTTCAATAAGAGTCAGTTTATTCCATACAGTGAAGATATGCAGTATTTTTTTATACATGTATTTTTTTTTTTTTTTTTTTTTTTATTATTTCTGACTTATTTCTGTACTGGTAAAAACAGATACTATACCAGGTCAGCAAAAATGTTTATTATATTTGTATACTACTTATGATGTCCAATTGTGTAAAAAATAATAATAATATTAAAAAAAATAATAATAATAACAAAAAATAAATAAAATAAAATAAAATAATATAAAACCATCACCCACCCCAGCCTTCAATTTATGCATTTCAATATTTTTGAAGATACATAGTTAGATAGATTCATTGTAATCCGACATGACTGAATATTGACTGAGTTTTAAGGGGGTTTTTTTAGCTGAAAATATTAACATAACTGAAAATATTAACACTTTTGTAGAACTAGTTGTTATCCAGAATTGTATTATTATTAATATTTTTGTTATGTTTTAAACATTTAATGTCAATATTTAGTAGGAAGTATAATTTTTTATTTTTTTTTTTTTTTACTGCAGGACACAAAGCCAGAGGATGTCCACACCAAGGGGATGAAGATGAGCATCTTAACTATTACTGGAAGATGATGTTGCCATCCACTCAAACCTAAAGGTGCCTAGGATGTAGTACTAGAGACACACAGATTGTGTTGGAATATAAACATGGCCTTACCACTCCTGTTGCTGTCCTCTTTGGCTTAATTTAGTTCATCCAAAAAAATGAAAATTCTGTCATCATTTACTCACCGTCATGTTGATCCAAACCCATAAGACATTTGTTCATCTTTAATACACAAATGAAGATATTTTTAATGAAACCTGAGATATTCCTGTCCATCCACTGAAAAACTATTCACCTATAAATTCTGATGCTTCAAAATGTTCATAAAGAGATTGTAAAACGAATACATAAGAATCGAATGGTTTGAACAAAGTCTTCTGAAGAGACGTGATCACATTACACATCACGCATTTCACACTAAATGCTGCTCCATCTCTGCAAGTGCTGTGAGTTTGAGCCTTATATAACATGTATAAAAAAAAAAAAAAAACAGAAATTGTATTATATTTTAGTTTTCTATACAGTGATAGCTTAAAAGCTATGTCAGTTAGCACTGCATTATAAGTACACTCTAAAAAGATGGTTCTTTAAAGGTCTATTTAGAACCGAGTTTAGGGTTTTTTTTTTTATTCCTGGCTTTAAAAAAAAAAAAAAAATCTGTAACTTTCAAAACACCTCATTACTCATTTTCTGGACATCAACTATCCAGCTACACAGACTATCAACACAGTTTCAACAGGTGAAGTTCTTTCTTACAATGTCTATAAAATTTTAACTTTCATATTGTAACTTGTTTCCCATTACCAATAATGTCTTTTTCTTTTTTTTTAGGTTCTTTTTTGTGTGACCAGCTCTGTTCAGTTTAATACTCTCTTCTCCAGTAAGTAAGTAATAGAGGTAATGAGTTTATTCATTGTTAGATTTTTCTTAAAATTATTACTTGAATCTATGCTTAAGTGTTAAAGCTATATAAAACTATCCCGAGATCCCACTTTAAATCACTTTTTCTTTTTTTAATATTTTGAAGGGCATACTGCTTATATGTCAATTTTTGCTTATGGCCTTCATAAGCATAATTGTTTTTACATAAACACATGGACACTCTTTAACTGTAAACTCAACTGTGTATTTCAGATGCATCATATTCACAACCTCATCATCTGCAGAGAAACTGCCACTCAATCACACCACATTAATGGGCTTAAAGGCATCACAGAGGATCCTGAAGATACATTATTCCACTGGAACTTTTATCATTTATTTTCTATTTCTATTTTTACTTTCTGATGTATTTTTTTCATGTTCATTGTCAACTGTCGTTTATTATTTGTATTTAGCTAATAACTGTTTTTAGAGCATTTTCATTTTTGCTTCAAGTTCATGTCAATTAAAAAAAATAAAAGTACCTAACTGAAACTACATGCTGTTTTGTTTAGTTTTTGTGTGAGTGTGTAAAACCCTAATACAGGCTAAAATACATTATAGGAAAAACAAAAATGTTAATAGATAATATATGTAAATAATATTAATAAATAAAACTAGTATCAAAGGTATAAATATACTAATATTAATGAAAATTAACAATTTTAAAATGTACTATTTTCTAAATCCTATTTCATGCATCCCAATTGAGTCTCTTCAGGAGACTTAAACTGCTCAATTCATATTAACTTATATATTTATTTAATTATTTATGATCTCTTTATGAACGCTTTAAAGTTTTGGGTGAACAGCCTTTCAATACAGGGATAGAAGTCTCTCAAATTTCATTAAAATATTTTAATTTGTGTTGAGTGTGAACAACGGTTTAGAACAACATGGGAGTGAGTAAATGATAAATTTTCAGAATAATTTTGGTTGAATTATTCCTTTAAGTGTTGTGTTAATAGTTGAAATATTTAGCTTTTTGATCCAGTGTGTTTGTTGCATTATGGATGTGCCAAAATAATAGATGGAGCAAGATGAACGTTTAAAATGATGGTAAAGTTTAGCTTCCTTTAAATTATATAAAAGTTTTTTTGTGACTTTTGATTTAAAACTTTACTTAAGGCTGCAGAATTTTAATATTTTTAATGTTACATTTTTCTGGCATTAAAAAAAAAAAAAATTTTTAAGTGTGTGTTTTTTGTTTAAGAGTGTTTTTATTGTAAATAGTCACTTCCTAGTTACATCATAGTTTGAGTGGAGAAAAGCTAAATTGTGTTCATTTTGCAGAATGCCAATAAATACTTTCTGTAATGATGACAAAATCTTGTTTGTGTTATATTTACAGTATTGTTCATACTGCATGCATTTGTATTCTTAAAGGATGTGGAGGAGCATACAATGTGGCTTAGAGTCTGGATGTAAGATTTAAAGTTATACATTTAAATAGTAAAAAAATGCAGTTGAGTTGGCTTAAAATACTAAAGCAACCGGTTGCAAAGCTTTTTTGAGGTTACTGAACTTCAAGCAAAACATTACTGGCACAACTTAGTTCTTGAAGTTCAGTAAACTCAAAAAAGCTTTGCAGCTGGTTACCTTAATATTTTAAGTTGAGTCAACTTAACAATTTAAGCTAATCTGAATTGTGCCAACTCTGACTGGTAGTTCACTCAACTTCACTGAAGTTCACTGAACTTTTATATATGAGTTGGCACAACTTCCCTCCTTTAAAGTTGAGTAAACTCAAAATTGCTTTGCAGCAGATTAACTTAATTTTTTAAGTTAACTCAACTTTTTATTTTTTACAGTGTAACTCTGCAGGATGTTGGCCCTCCAGGAGCAGGACTGGACACCCCTGGGCTATGTGGATTGGATTTGTTGGTCCAGCACATTCCATAGATCAGGGGTATTCAATTCTGTTCCTGGAGGGCCAACATCCTGCAGAGTTTAGCTCCACCAAGCCCCAACACAATTTCCTGGAAGTTTCTTGTGAGTCTGAAGACTTTTATTAGCTGGTTCTAGGGCAATGGCTCTCCAGGAACAAGTTTGGACACCACAGCATCTGAAAATCTGTGGCTGGGGTGTCCAAATATCTTCCTGGATGACCACTGTCCTGCAGAGTTTAATTCCAAACCTAACTAAACACACCTGAACCAGCTAATTAAGGTCTTCAGACTTACTAGAAACTTTCAAACAAGTGTGTTGGAGCTGGTTGGTACTAAACTCTGGAGGACATTGGCCCTCCAAGAGCAGGACTGGACACCCATGGTCTACAAGGGTCAGATTTGTTGGTTCCAGCACATCCTGTAGATCAGGGATGGGCAATTTCAGTCCTGGAGGGCCACTGTCCTGCAGAGTTTAGCTCCAACTCTAATCAGACACACCCGCCTGTAGCTGTCTAGTGATCTGGAAGACATTGATTAGCTTGTTCAGGGGTGTTTAATTAGGGTTGGAGCTAAACTCTGCAGGACAGTGGCCTTCCAGGACCGAAGTTACCCATCCCTGCTGTGGATCAAGGCCAGCGTCCTGAAGAGTTTAGCTCCACCCAGCCCCAACAACAATTGCCTGGAAGACCTTCTAAAAATTTCCGCAGGACATTGGCCCTCCAGGAGCAGGATTGGAGATCCCTGCTCTATCATATGGAGATCTGGAGAATTTAGAGAACAAGACAACACCTTGACCTCTTAGGCATGTTCTTCAAACCATTCCTGAACAATTTCTGCAGTGTGACAGGGTGCATTATCTTGCTGAAAGAGGTCACCATAACATCAGGGAACACATTGCCATGAAGGGGTGTACATTGTCTGTAACAATCTTGCAGAGTGAAATGTCTCAAAGTAACAATGCCAGGACCCAAGGTTTCCAGCAGAACATTGACCAGAACATAACACTGCCTCCAGCGGCCTGCCTTCTTCAAACTGTACAAGGGCTCCAACCCTGCACTTGGAGAGCTACTGTCCTGGATATTTCAGCTCCAGCCCCAAACACACCAGAACCAGCTAATCATGTGTTTCAGGTTACTTGATAATTACAGCCAGGTGCATTGGACCAGGGTTAGAACTGAGCAGGATCTGATACTCACATGCCCATTGTAGGAGCTTTCTTTGATGGACAAGGGTCACTGTACTGGGCACTACGTGGTCTGACACCTTTCTATCATGGCCAGCATTATGTTTTCAGCAATTTGAGCTACTGTAGTTCTTCTGTGTGATTGGACCGGTCAGTCTAGCCTTCACTTGCCTTGGGTGCCCATGATCCTAACACCATTTCACCAGTTGTCCTTTCTTGCACCACTTTTGGTAGGTACTAACCACTGCCTATTGGTAAAACCCCAAAGACTTGCCATTTTTGGAGATGCTCTGACTTGGTCTAGCCATCACTATTTAGCCCTTCTCAAAGTCTTTTCACCCATTTTTCCTTCTTCCAACACATAGCATTCAAGAACTGACTGTTCACTTGCTGTCTAATATATGCCATCCCTTGACAGGTGCCATTGCATCGATAAAATCAATGTTATTCACTTCACCTGTCAGTGATTTTAATGTTGTGTTATTTCATACAAACTGCTTACAGAAAAGTACGCAATGAGAAATATTTTGATGCAGACACTCCTATACGCCTGCCACAATCAGATGGAAATGCTGACTTACATCTACAGCCATCACTGATGTCTACATTTCAAAACACAATTATCTGACAATCATTATCATTGTGATTCCAGCAGATAACGCGACTCAAGTTTACATATATTTTACGCTTTTGAACTATAGTGGATAATTACTAAAGCTATTGTGTATTTGTGTATTTAGTTTGATCGCTCATAAAAAGAAGACGCCAGCTCCTTAGTCCTTTTTAATTAAAGCAATATTTGCTGTTCAGCTTAAATCCCCATAAGTGATCCACACTGAGTACAGACAATGGCAACAGCACAAAAAACATGACTAAATTGCAAAAAATTGGATCAGACCAAAAAAAAAAAAAAAAAGAGTAAAACAGATTGACGAGTCTTTTCAGTAAGTTTGGTCTGTTCTGGGCAAAGTTCCATCAGAGTAAAAGGGCATCACTTATGTTAAGAGCTGTTCTGCCAGTCTAAGACAAGTAATAGCACAATCAGAGTTTGGCGAGTGATATGAGGCAGTAGAACAGATCTGGACTCTTATTTTTATTTTTTCTTGATAATGGCACAGAGCAGGGTCCCTGCTGTATTGTTTGCATCAATGATTGCGTTTGATTGACAGCTCGCTCTGTTTATCATAATGTCCTCAGAGCTTACATTCATGTCACTGGCTGTTGAAAAGCCCCAAGGCTATGCTCCACATGAATCAGATGGGTCAAACCCATAATGTGACGCTCTCACAGATGTCACTGCTATTTGTTAATTGACAACAGGGATAATTAGCGTGGACTTTTGCCTGGAGAGCAGAAACAAAACAATACCAAATTTGACATGAAAACTGATTCATTCTGGTCTGTCCTTTTTACAAAAACAGGTCAGAATCAGCATGTGTTTGTGTTACACAATAGCCACAACAACAATCAACAGGCTTTTTGATTAAAAAAAAAAAAATAAAATCTTATACTGACCCCAAATTTTGAACCTCATGTGTGTATTAATTTACATCTCGGAGAGCAATAATATCTATCTAACTGGTATATATATATAATAAAATAAAATAAAATAAGAGAGAGAGAGAGAGAGAGAGAGAGAGAGAGAGACAGAGACAGAGGGAGAGAATTTGATTATGATTACAGTCACACATAGCTCATTGGGACCCAAAACATAACATAAAAACTGTCCTAATTTGATAAATTTTTGGATACTCACTTTCCCTCCACTGTCCTCTTTGCTCTCTCATTCTATTTCTTTCTCCTGTGTTCTGCTCTTTTTTTTTCAGCTCAGTGAGGCAATTTGCCACCATTGTCTCACAGGAGCAAGGAGAACCTCTCTGACTGCCCTGTTCGGATCCATTAGTGATGCATTGGGATCTCTCACTGACACTCAATCCAATCACAGAGCAGACTCCGACCTTGTTGTAATCCCACTCCAGTAAGGGAGACGCCACCGTGGGCCCGGAGCACTGCCTGTTGGGCCCCTGCAGTGGACTCTGTCTCGTGAAATGAATTGGTCTCCACGGGCGGCATATAAACAACCTCTAGAAGCCTTTAATTTGGAGATCTGAGCCTTTTACCCCCTAAATCCCAGCTTTTAGCAGATTAAATATTTAAAAGATGGGTATTTATTGTCTTTTTCCCCTGGAAGGAGACGAAGAGTCTGCTAGACTTGTCTGTTCATCTTTTTGGGTGCCGTGTCTTTTGTTAAGGACATTCGGTTACATTTGGAAGAAAACAAGGAGAGGATTTATGGGTTTTATAATACTTTTGTTGCACTTTCCAAATCAAAATTCTTTATTTTGTCAGTATTTTTTTTGTATTTGTTATTATTATTATTATTATTATTATAATTATTATTATTATTTTGTTTTTTAAAATCATTGATCATATTTGTAAGACTCCAGAAAGGACAAAAGTGGTGCATACGAAGTGTGTGATATATTTAAATCTTCTAAAGCCATACAATAGCTTTGTGTGAAAACAGATCAAGAAAAAGACCTAAGCCTAAGTAAATAAATAAATAAATAATATTGTGATAAAACCTTTAATTACACAAAGCAAATGAAATACTAATCAAATTAATGTAATCTCTCTAACATTGCCAGTGCTACAGTTTTTCCTCATAAAGTTTTGTGAAGTGATGAAAAATTATGAATATTATAATTATGTTGAGTGTTTTGCATCCCATCTAAACTATTTTTTCTACTTCCTCACAGAAGTTACAAGAATATATGCAACCTTGGTTATTAATTCTGATTGTATAATTATAGTTCTCAGTACTGATGTGAGAATAAAATCATTTTATGAGCTCGTAAAGTGTTTATTCATCTACATCTTAACCAGCATCACTCCATTTTCAACTGCAAGGTCGCTGATGAAAAAGCAAACCAATTGTCGGTCCAATGAGGCTATTGACTCATAACATTTATTTAACATTTCACAATTCCTCATAGTTCATTATAATGTGGAAGGGATTATGTGCTCATAATAATGTCTGAGCTCAAATTCATTCCTCACTATTTATCTTGCATTTCTTGCAGGGCAAAGACAGCTAAGCTGGTGATAAAACAAAAGCATGTACTAACGTATCTGTGATATTTTATTTGACCTTTTTTTTTTTTTTTTTTTTTTTTTTTTTTAGGTAAGGACCAATTTTAGTGCCCCCGCTGTAAGAGATTTACAGATTCTTTTGTTTTTTTATATATGCAAATAAATAAGAGCACAGTATGAGTTCAAATTGTATTGTATCTGTTACAAAAGCCAGAACTAAAGTGATGCCAAAAGGAAAAGCTCTATTTATTGATTGCTTGAGGAATTGAATTTTCCATATTTGTATTTATTCTTTTCTGTGTCTTGATTTATGATAACGGTGATCTATGAGATATTCCCAGTGGCTCTACTGAATCCAGTTCTGCCACATTTATTTAAATATTCATTCAATAATGGTATGTTTCACAGAAGCTTTGTTGACATCTCCAATCAGTCATTGCTGCAGAAAGCCCTGAATACTTCAGAAAGCTTTCCACTTCCACAGTGCTGAGTAATACACACAGGCCTATGCCAGTTTACTGAGGAGTTGATAAAAGCTACTTATAAAATCTGCATGAGTTAAAAATCTGTCAGAATTCCTACAGTATGTTGAGAAAAAAGGAAATGGATGTGGCTGCCTGGAGACCCTTATAGAATCCATATTTTATCAGTAAAGTAAGTACTTTAAGTATGTGACTGTGTTCTGCAAAAGTTTGTTGTCCAATGCAATTAGCTAAGCAAGCTTCCAATGAAGAAAAATTAGTATTTGCTTGCTCACCCTTAGGCTATTCAAGTTGTAAATGAGTTTGTTTCTCCATCTGGACAGATTTGGAGAGATTTAGCATTACTTGCTCACCAATGGATCCTAAACAGTGAATGGGTGCCATCAAAATGAGAGTCCAAATGGCTGATAAAAGCATCACAATAATCCACAAGTAATCCACACCACACCAGTCCAAAAATTTATGTCTTGTAAAGTAGAAAAAAACTGCATGTTTGTAATAAACACATCTATCATTAAGGTGTTTTTAACTTTCAAACATCGCTTCTGGCCAAAATCCATAATCGAGTCCATAATCCATAACAACACTTTCTCCAGTGAAAGTCCATCTCTTATTCCCTCGCATCAAAAACCACCAACATATTTGTTTAGAACTGTTTTGGACTGTTTCCATTTTCAGTTGTAAACTGTACTTGTGCATATTTCTCTCCTAATTCAGACATTGATTTTTTGGTTTAAAGATAAAACGTCTTAATGACGAATTTGTTTCTTACAAACTTGCGCCTTTTCTTTTCAAAATACGTTCATTGATATACTGGAGTGGTGTGGATTACTTGTGAATTATTGTGATGTTTTTTTTTAGCTGTTTGGACTCTCATTCTGACGGCACCCATTCACTGCAGACGATCTTTTGGTGCACAAGTGATGTAATGCTAAATTCTTGCAAATCTGTTCCCAAGAAGAAACTCTTCTACATCTTGAATGGCCTAAAAGGCCATGAAATAAATTTACCTTTTTAGGTGAACTATTTCTTTAATGCTGCATTCAATTCTTTTATGAAAAGTGCAGCAGGACAACACTTGAAGTCAGATGACTGACTTCCCATGACATCCCATGAACATTATGGGCTGGGGAAACATACAGAGTTAATGATAGACATTCAGTTTTAAGCATTTAAAAATCATCAAAAGAGTTAACATTCCTTGCACATTAGATGACAATAAAAACCTCTTTAGCGCACTTTAGCAGAGACAGGTGTGTGAAACATAGCAATCCTCTTAATAATCACACACCTGCAGAAGAAATGCTAGTATTGCATAGTATTGTTTATCCTGCTTACTGTAGTTTAGTTGCTAGGAGACGTCTTTGTTTACAACTGAACACCTGACAAGCAATGGTTAAATTTGATGCTTTATACACCATGTTTTGAGTGTCTGGCACTGGAACACATTTATATTTGAAATCAAGTAGGAATTGTGGGAAGTAGGAATGCATTTCTTTGCATTGAACATGTCTCAAAGGTCATCTACTGTATATTTTTTCCCATTTGCAAAATTAATATATAGCATGTTTGGTAACACTTTATTTTAAGGTCCAGTTCTTTCTATTAACAAATCATTAACTACTGCTTTTGCCTTAATAAATAATAGTTAGCAAGGTAGTTGTTAAGTTCAGGTATTGGGTATAGGATTAGGGATGTAGAATATGGTCATGCATATAGTGCTTTATAAGTACTAATAAACAGTTAATATGTTAATAATAGGCATGCTAATAAGTAACTAGTTAATCGTGAGAATGGTTCCCTGTACTAAAGTGTTACTGAATGTTATTTTTGCGACTTTTGTAAAAAGCAATGTTCTTTCTTTCCTTCTTTCTTTCATGGAGTAATTCATTTATAATGAAACACTTTGATATTGGACCATGGAAGTACACCATCCATAGAAATTCCAAGAAGAAACCACTAACAATAACACTACAACTGTAACACCAATCATCATGCTATGCTTAACAGTCGAAGCAACATGGAACCTGCTTTTAGGAGGGGAAAAATCAATGTTTAATTTCCACTCAGCTCTTGTTCTGTGGGCTTCAAGATCAACTTGCCCTTCAAAACCCCCTTCAACTAATGCTTCAAACTAAGAGTGTGCGTGTTTTTAAAGCAGAGCTCGATTTTTATTTTACTCAAGTGTTTAACATCCTTCATGTATAAACAATGTATGCTGTCAAAGTAGTTTCTACAGTAAAATGCACGTGGCATATATAAGACCTCAGAGCAGTTACAAGTTTTACAGCTTATAGCTAAGGTCTCTATTTAATGAAGACTTTTGGCATGGCTGTGGTTATTCAGAGAGACAACAACATATGCTTTTTTATAGCTTTGGCTCATCCAAGAAAGCAACTAGTTAATGTTGAATAATGTTTCCTAATCTAAAGCGTTATAATACTTTTAATTTAATTTAATTTAATATGTAAACTGTCACAATATTCATATTATTTAACCTTTCACTGGTTAAAACATTATGCTGATTTGACCTTGATTATAATTCTTAAATGACTGATTGACTGCAGTTAATAAATACATAAAATTTCTTTCAAAAAAACCAAAGTGATTATTTTAAATTTTGGGCAAGAACTGACATAGACAGCATGTTATTCGATAATGAGGAATGACAGCTGAATTCAATCATTTTGTAACTCGCTGAAATTAATGCACAGTGATATGTCAAGCATTTCTCCACAAAAGCTTTCAAACAGATCAGCGTTTACCAGAGTCATTAAGCCTGATCTGCAATGCGGGAGACCTTATGATACATCTACATAATAGATATAACATCTGTTTATTAACATTTAATTTCCATCAACTGACATTATATCATGCAGGTAAGAACTCTAGCCATGTAATCATCAAAAATACCCATGATTTAAGACTGTTGGCTCAACAGCTGGAAAAAAAAATAATAAAAAATAAAAAAAAATAAAATAATAAATATTATTGCATCATGGGAAGTATTGTGCATTTCCATGTAATCCTTTATTTTATCATTTATTTATTCTATGTTATTTATTTATTTTTTCATTTAAAAAATGTGTTTTGAATTTTAATTAACTTCAGTCATATAAAAATGACAGATGCTGAATATGTGAACATGCACACAAACACAGAAAATCAGTCATGAGAAGACGGCTGCCATTATTTTTACCCCCACTGTTCTTGCCATGAAAAATCCTTTGCTTGGCTATTAATTGTATTCGCTTTCAAACACTTGTAAATGAGCTTCACATGACTAATTAACAGCAAAATGATGCATTATGGACACACACTGACTTCGTTGGCTATTTCTCTTTGCCATCGAAATGATAAAGAGCGTACGAGAAACGTTACTGTCCTTGTTGTTTAATGGGGGGTTTATTGTTGTGTATTAAAATCTCCCCAATTAATCCTGGTCCAAGTCTATATCCAACCCAAAGTCCTGTCAGAGCCCAATTTGTCTTCATAATTGTTTTTTAACAATGGCTGGCGCAGGATTTATGGCGGGTAAACACTGCTTTAAAGATGCCAGCCACCACCAAAAACACGTTTATGATCCTGTGTGACAGAAATGAATACAAAAATCTTCTTTGAAATGACTTTGACCTTCCATACAGGTCAGAGAATGGCCCGCCTTTATAGCTTTGTTACCCTCTGAAAGAGAAAGATTACAGTTAGGAACAAAATAGTTTTGGAGCTTGATGCCAAGATGTTCCACAAATAATACTTTATATTTTGTAGTTCTGTAGTGAAATCTGTTCAATAATGATTGAAAGCTTGAGTTTTGGAATGTTCTAATGTTTTTGAATTTTTCCTCTCTAAAAATAAAGGTAGGTTGTACTATCTGTCTTGGACAGATGAGAGTTTTTTTTTTTTTTTTTTTTTTTTTTTGAAAGAAGACTTATGTTCACCAAGGCTACCTTTATTAAAAATAATAATAATTAAACAATTAATAATTAAACAAACAAACAATCAAACAAATAAATACAACAACAACAACAACAATAACAACAATAATAATAATAATCTTTTTTTTTTAAACCATGAAACTTTTTTTTTTAATGCTAAGGCATGTATACAATTTAAATTGTGAAAAATAAACATGTTAATTATTATTCATAAAATGTGTAACCACCCATAGAATATTGTAAGATATATAAATCTACAAACAAGAAAATAAATGTCAATCAATAGAATAAAACAGTACTTAATAATAATATAATAAATATAATAATTTTAACTAATAAAAACCAACATGTAACATTTCCATTACTATTTTGGACTATAGTTTTTGCTGTCTTATTATGCACATTTACTGGCCAGCCAGACTCAAGAATGAACATGAAATAACCAGCATTTAACACTCTGACAAGCGTTCTCTGAATAGGCCCATTGCCAGTAGTTACCCAAAGGAGGGTTAATCTTTTTTCTACAACACCATTGATTGGTACTAAATGTGAGAGCCGTGCTAATATTACACAGAAACTTAGCTTGAGGAAGTAAATCCCCATTTTATGGACAGGACCCCTCTTGGTGTGCATTAAAAGGTTTATTAAGAGTTTTTTTTAAGGTAATAAAGATCGAGTCTGAACATAAGTGAAGTCTTAGATCATCTGTGAAGAAGTATAAGTGTGAACATACCTAATTATTTCACCATACGAGGAAGACGGGAACCTGCAGGAGGCCAATTAGGAAGACCATAAGACATTTTATTCTTTCATAAGAAATACTGTTGAGTTCTCAATGTTTTTAATAACGCTTTTTTCTCATGCCCTTCGCTTTTTTCACTTAATTGGAAGAAATTCAATGTCACAATCATTGTATCTGCCCACGCTCTTTAATACAATAAAGCTTTCAAAAGGGGTTTTCACAGTGATGCCAGAGAACCATTATTTTAGGTTCCCCAAAGAACTTTAAGTGAAAAAGTACTTAAAATTAAGTACATTTTAATATTCCATTTCCCACTATAAAGAACTTTTGGTCACACTTTATATTAGGTGGCCTTAACTACTATATACTTACATCAAAAATAATTACAATGTACTTAATGATGTCACAATGTATTAAAAACACTTTAGCTTCTATTAAGGTGGGATATGGGTAAGGTTAGGGACAGGTGTGATGGTATGGGTAGGTTTAAGGGTGGGTTAAGGTGTATTTCATAACTTTTCATAATTCTAAATGTAATTACAGAAATTAATTACAGATGTAATTACATATAGGTATTTTTAAATATATAAGTACAATGTAAAAACATGTCTGTACACAATAAGTACATTGTACCAAATGATCAATTTAAATGTAATTACATAGTAGTTAAGGCCAACTAATATAAAATGGGACTGGACATTTTATGCAATAGAAAGTTTTTGATGTTAAAGGTTCTTCGTAGAACCATACACTCTAAAAAAGTGTAAAGAGTGTTTTTTCAACCCAACTTTGGGTCAAATATGGAATCCAACTGTTGGGTTAAATTTTTCAATTAAAATTTTAACCCAAAAGTTTAGTTAGTCCATATTTGACCCAAAGTTGGGTTGAAACAACCCAGTATTTTTTAGAGTGTAGGTGCCAATAAAGAACCTCTATTTTTAAGAGTGACTGTAATATAAAGCAAAATTGCACATCTAGTTTTCCCACTATTATGTGTTGAGTAAAAACAACAGCAACAGCTACCGAGACTGAAATTGCCAGTTGTTCAGTCCTCAGGGACTCAGCACAACTTAACACTCCAGTAACGATAAGTACAGATGACAGGGTACTGCTGTCAGAGTTAGACGTCAATGGTGGTTGTTCTTTATTTATTTTTTCTTCTCTCACCTCTTAAGATTTATATTTAACCTGACTTCCCTTAGCATTGTGGGAAAAGAATAGGGTATAGACTGTCTGAGAGAGTTTCTGATTATGAGGAGGCAGAATTACGCCAGCTGCTGTAACACAGCGGTTGTGCCTTTTGTGTTTTTGGTCCGTGCGCAATAAATCCCTGAAGAGATCACCTGACCCTGACTGCTACATTGAATCGTATCTCAGCGCATGAGCAGGCACCTTGGGATACGTGTTAACAAGGAGAGCGAGGCAGACATGGAACACATAGAACACAGTCTTGCGCTCAGAATTAACAATTAAAAACAGACGCCAAAGGGATTACGCTCAACTGTTTTAGAACAGCTCTGGCGGTGGAAAGCTACAGGAAACAAGCTTCTTGATACAAAGGAAGTGGAGCAGTGCACAGAGAACTACACTGACTTTTGTTCCTCCGTGGATATGAAACATATTTAAAGGCATAGTTTGCTCAAAAAATGAATATTCTGTCATGAAATAGCTCAGGTCGTTTCAAGCCTCTAAGGCAGGTCTGACGTTACTGATTTCTTGATTTTAATCGATTCACATTTTGATGAAACGATACTGATTCTTAAATCCCAAGAATTAATCTTTTAGTTTATACTGTTTGAAGTTCATTCATAGTAGAGTCCCTATCGTCCAATATATCAAAATAAATTTGTGTTTTGTTACTTTTCATATGAAGTCTCAGTTTTCAAATTCTGCATTTTGGTGCTTATTGGCATAACAGAACGCTCTAAGCTCATTTCAAGTGGCAGCATGGGGAACATGTGATCTGATCATGTCTTTGTTTTTACTAAAGTAAAAAAAAAAAAATTATTCCTTTTATTTTTTTAATACAAAGTATAAAGGGATAGAATGGTGAAGGAAATGCTAGGTGTAATTTTAGTAGGGAAGTAATCGCTTTGAACTATTCGCAAACAATATTTTAAAATATACACGTACACTATGTTGAAAGATAAAGTACAGCTTATCAACAAGTATCACGTCTCATCTAATTGCTCAATCAGTGTTTCATCCATGGAAAGACATTAAAGGAGAAGTCCACTTCCAGAACAACATTTACAAATAATGTACTCACCCCCTTGTCATCCAAGATGTTCATGTCTTTCTGTCTTCAGTCGTAAAGAAATTATGGTTTTTGAGGAAACCATTGCAGGATTCTTCTCAATATAATGGACTTCATTGGTGCCCCGATTTTGAACTTCCAAAATGCAGTTTAAATGCAGCTTCAAAGGGGTCTAAATGATCTCAGCCGTGGAAAAAGGGTCTTATCTAGCGAAGCGATCTGTCTTTTTTTTTTTTAAAAAAAATAAAAAATTGTATACTTTTTAAGCACAAAAGCTCATGTAGCACAGGCTCTGGGATTCGCGTTCACGATGCTATGGATTAGTGATGGGTCGTTCTTGAACGATTCGTTCATTTTGAACGAATCTTTAATGTGACTCGGGAAGAATAAGTCATCTCGGGGAGTGATTTGTTCAGTCGCGCATGTGCAACATCCTATTAGGTCCTGTACTGGAATTAGTTCACCTGTTTCGAGTCTTCGGGTTTTTCGAGTCGTTCGTTCATCTTATGGGGCTGTCACATGATGCTGATTTTGCTAAAATGAACGAAATGATTCGAAAAAGGATTAATTCATTTTGCTGAACGAGACTCAAAGGTCCGAGTTGGTAAAATGATCCGAATTTCCCATCACTACTATGAATCACGTCTAAGTACTCCGGCTCAAAAAGATAGAGTATGCTGAAAAACTCTTATTTTCTCCTACAACTTCAGAATTGTCCGACATCGTTGTACCTTTTTGTTTGTAAACAGCGTTTGACTTACTTGCACTTTTTTAGTCTTTGTGCGTTTGCTTTGTAAACACTGGGTCTGTAGTTCCGCCTACGTTCTGCGTGACCTTTCGATGTGATTCAATAGTAAGTAGCTTCGTGAATGCGCATCCCAGAGCCTGTGCTACACAAGTTTTTGTGCTTAAAAAGTATACAAATTCTTATTTTCTGAAAAAAATGACTGATCGTTTCGCTAGATAAGACCCTTCTTCGTCAGCTGGGATCATTTAGAGCCCTTCGAAGCTGCATTTAAACTACATTTTGGAAGTTCATAATCGGGGCACCAATGAAGTCTATTATATGGAGAAAAATTCCTCAAAAATTATTTCCTCAAAAACCATAATTTCTTCACGACTGAAGACAGAAAGACATGAACATCTTGGATGATAAGGGGGTAAGTAAATTATTTGTGAATTGTCTTCTTTAAAGGAGAACTCCACTTCCAGAACAAAGTGTTCAAAGTGTTTACTGGCATTCCCTGCTTTCATGTCAGCCCTGCTACCATCCTGTAAAAAATAATTTAAAAAAATCTTTAAAATAATGTACATTCAATGGATTCAATGTACAAGTGACATAATTTCTAGGAGGTTACATCATCTCTCAACGAGGATTCCAACACCTAAAACATAAGCATGCTTCTCTCACTCCTCTGTAATGCTCTGTTTTTGATGATTTATGAGGCTATGAGGGGGGCCATCATGCAATGGAAATCCTGTTACCATTTTTAAAATGTAAATTTAAATGATTATTTCTTACATTTAATATAATCAATGTCTAGAAGTAAAATCCTTTCAAAGTGTACAATATGTGAATTTGTGAACTTGACTTTTAGCTAGCAGTTAGCAAATTTGTTTGAAATCGTCAAACCTGTTACCATCAACCTGTTACTTTTTAAAGTTTTTTTTTTTTTTTTTTTAAAGTTAGCTTTTAAAGCTCATTCTCTGTATATTATTGAGCTAATGCCTATTTCATTCAGTAGCATATGAGTTCTAATCAAGGTATAGTATCTAGTAACACTTGTGTCGGTAGCAGCGTTGACAAAAATACCAAAGCATGATTTAGAAAAATAGTCATAAAATAATAAATTACATAGCCTGAGATGGCACAATACAATTTCTCGTCATTTTAATGTGTCTTCATTTTATGGATATTTAAAACATATTGATTAAACTTATTTTACTTTTCAATTTTTCCAATTGGAAAAGGCAGCGACAACCAAACAACTTGCTGAGGGTGGAAACTACGGTAATGCAAGACTGTCAGTCATCAACCATGGGCAGGGCCTAAACAATGTGATGTCACACTGCTTTAAGAATCAAAACGGCAGGTCTAATAAGACAGATTTGGTTTAATGGGGATTAAAAAATAAGGATTGGATGGATTGTATATAATTCAGTTGATACTGGATTGAATCAAGAATTTGAAAGAATTTAATTTAATTATTTTAATAGGAATTTAATCAAATCATGGTATTTGTGTTAATAGCCAGTTCTTCAAAGCTGCATGACTTTCTTTATTCTGCAGAGCACACAAAAAGATACTTTGATGAACTGTTTTTGATCATAATTAAAGTAAATGGGATCTAAACCAACATAAACATATTTGTATTCCACAGGAAAATAAAAAGTTTTGGAACAACATGAATGCGAGTACGTAATAAAACTATATTCATTTTTTATGAACTATTCCTTTAAAAGTGGCCTTGCAGCTGAGTGTACAGCCACTATTTTTGTCTGTTTAGCCCAATTAATCTTTCCATGTTAGAAGGCCCTGCTCCAACTCAAAATAACAGATATTTATCATAGTTATTCTGGAGGCCATTTAAGGCAATTATGAACAATCCAAATGAGGATGATTAAAAAGTAATAGCCCAAAATGTGCAAATCCAATCTGAGTGCATTTTATGAAATGGGATTTAAATGGATGAGAAATGCATTAATAAACTTGATATTTCTAATGTTGTTTGGCATAATGTGAACGTGAGATTTTAAATAGGATATTATTGCATCATACCAACAAGTGCATTTATTTTTGCAGTACACAAATTTAGCAGCATAAAGCTCACAATCATTATGATAATGACTTTGTGATAGCTTAAATATTTTTGACGATTATAACTTGATGCTTTTCTATCATCACCACCTTTTTTTTTTTTTTTTCTTTTTACATCAATTCTGCTTTATATTTAGCAATATGTGGGTATTGCTTTATCCAGGTATTCTGTTGTGTAATGTTTCAACAATGACGAAAAATAAAATCATAATGCTAGTATTTGTTTTGCAAATGTACAAATACACCAGGCACTGCAAATGTTTGCTAAGCAGGTTTCATTATCATGCAGTTTGAGTTTCCACATTGGAGATCTGAAAACAAGACTTTCTATTGCACTTTGCACTCTGAAGTCAAAACTTCTATTGCATTTTGAAACTTAGAATTCACATTCCAAATAAATAGAATGCAGCTCTCGCTGAATGTTACAGTCCAGCTTGGATTGTTCATCATTATTTAAGTTTATTAATTTATTTATTAAGTCCTGAATTGTAATATGACATTTCTGAACGGACAGTTGATCATTCCAGTGATCCATTTTAAGCTCGTTTTAATGAGGTTGTCATAAGAAGCTTACAATGATACAACAAATCCTAGAATAATAAACTAATCCTGTATTAGTATGCTATTAAATGAAAATAAACAGCAGAAGTAACTCAAAACTCATCTCATTCTCATCCATTAGATATTACACTGTAAAAAGTTTTACCGGGCTACATAGTTATGTGTTTGTGACGAGTCGGCTGCCTTCCCCCTAATTATCGTCATCATCATCCCGTCCCTTAATCGCCGCCATTCACCAGGCTCCCAACAGGAGTGGGTGTGCGAGAGAGGAGGGGCGCCGAAACAGCCAAATGACGCAAATGAAGCCTCATCACCACCGCTGTTGAAAAGCTGAGTATGCCTCTCCTCGGGAGACCGGTCTCTTCCCCGTGCATGCATGCTAGCGTCCTCGTAGGTCCAGGAAGGGTGCGTTGAGGGAACGACGAGAACCTCACCCCTGAGACAGCTGACGCGCCAGGATGTCGAGCCGTTTAATCTCCAGGAAGTGCCATGGGCCAAGGTGGACAAAGCCGCTAGATGAAGCCGCCGGACTCCGCCCCTTACCTGAACCCTTCCTTCTCGAACACTGCCCCTCCTTCACGGAACCCCCAACACGACGCGGACACCAGAACCCCTCTTTGTTTTGGACACTTTTCCTCCTTTGGACATTTTTGTGTATGTTCAATAAAAGCCTTTCCGAGGCCTAACGTCACGCCCACTGTGTCTGTCGTTTGCTCATCCTGCCACAGTGTGAAAAAATAAAAAATAAAAATAAAATAATCAAGGCTGCATTTATTTGATTAAAAATACAGTAGAACAGTAATATTGTGAAATGTTATTACAAGTTTCATTTTAGAATATATGCAAAGATGAATTTTCATCAGCCATTACTTCAGTCTTCAGTGTCACATGATCCTTCAGAAATCATTCTAATGTGCTCATTTATTATCAATCAATTAGCAATCTGTAGATACAGTCATCATCATCTATTATCAATGTTGAATACAGCTGCTTATTTTATTTATTTATTTATGGGTATTTTTTTTCAGGATTCTCTGATTATTAAAAGGTTAAAAAGAATAACATTTAGTCAAAATTGCTGCTGCTTAGATAAGTAGTTCAACTCAAAAAGTAGAATCAAATGAGCTCATCAGTGACAGGTCTCAAACCGCTGTACACTCACAAAGAATGAATTTACGGAGGGCTGTAATTCCAAAACCACATGCATTCAAGAGACAAGTTGGCCATAATGAAAGGAATGGGCAAGGGTATGTTGGGCATGGCTGGTTGACTGGATGATAACTATAATCATTGTGCTGTTTGCAGTAATTCAGACGAAAGCAATTCTTCCTCTACTACAGTAAATAATATGAGGAGGCTAATCCTTTAGCCCCTAAGTGAACAGACAAAACTGAAAATATGCTAATGACAGCACAGGTATGAAGAGAGAGTTAAGAGGATTTTTATTAAAAACATGTTCCATGTTTCTGTAGTGTGAAAAGCATATACTAGGAGCTAAATCGTTCTTGGGATTTGTAAGAAGTGGCTCAATGAAAATTCCCAGGTAGTTAATTCCCAGGCACGGACAATAACGGTCCTAATGAGCTTCTAAGCCCGGTGGATCCTGGCTTTCAGCCGTTTGACGCTCTGGCTTTGATCCTGGACCTCTGTTTCATGGGGGTCTGTTCTGCTTAACGCTAATTCCCTAAATGCGCTCAGCTACAGGATTCACGGCTGGACTACACCACACTGTGGAGCAGAGGAAGAGACACGGTTATAGAGTGTGAACCTCAGAACGCATCACACATGAAGGAAAGATGACTTGAGCTTTGTGTTCTTTGGGTTCATTCGGGAAAATAATTGGATGCTGGCAGACTAGATAGTGGCATCAGGGCAGTCAAAAATAATTTAGTCACCAATTAATTATTCTATGTGAGCAGTATACTGTAAATGTGCTTCTTCAACTATGCAGACTTCAAAGAGTTAATATTAATAAGTTTAGCTAAAAAAAGTGTGTATATAAAAAATAATAACAATAAAAAATAAAAATGAGGGGCCTGTCATTTTATTATGTGCTGCTGTCCAAAAGCTGAGTTAGGCCTAACCTAATGATTTAATACAGGCCTGGGGTCATAACATTCATTGTGCATGGAAGTATACCTTATATAGGTTCACAACATGATCTGTTTGCTTGAGTGCCTTTAAGGCAAGTCACTCTGTCTTAGACCACAGTCACCACAGGGCGTCTATTTTCTATGTTAAAATATTGCTTTTTTAGCTCTCAAATTGCTTTCAAGATTTAAAAGACAATCATTTAAATAAGGTAAAACAATCAAGATTTTTCTTATTTTCATTTATTCCAGTATAAAAGTATAAAACCTTGAAACATCATGGGCATCAGGGTTTATATATATATATATATATATATATATATATATATATATATATATATATATATATATATATATATATATATATATAAAGCATAGAAATGAAAAAAAATAAAAACTGATATAGACATCTTTTACAACATATACATGTTTTAAAACATATACATGTTTTCTTGTTTTGACAAGGTCCAAAATATTTCTTCCATGACAACTCTTGCAAGATTTTTGCATGGTAATGGATATGTCAATGTTAATGTATTTGGACTTGGCGCAATAGATCTGCTACGTTGCTGCTGAATTGCTGCTGCTGTTGGTTAGTTGGTTATTGCTGTAGTTGTAGATTATTGCTACTGCTGCTGCTGCAAGCAAGTACAGGAACTTGCTACTGCCAAAGCATATGTTGATACGGTGCTGTGAGTATTTAAGATATACTGCTGCTGCACGAATAGCATATAAAATAACCCGTATCAGATCTATACGGGTGGAGCTGGGGAAGGTGGAGGGTTTCAGAGGAACTCTGAAAGCGCGCTGCTGCGAAAGTCTCGAGTGAATGCCAACCAGCCATTTAAAGGTAAAGGTGCAAACTCATTGGCTGTGTACACGACATGAACCAATCAGCTTGTGCCAAGTCGTGTAAAGCTGTGAATATTATTAGTTACGTTAACACCTGTCAGCCTGTGCCATCTAGAGTTTCATGAAAGAACTAGGCATTTTATCAAGCAAAAATTGTAAGTAAAAATATTTTATTTAAAAAAAAAGAAAAATCTTTATGCACTAAATCACGAACAATTGCAATTTCCTTTTATAAAGAGTATACATGTTTTCTTGTTTTGACAAGGTCCAAAATATTTTATTGCACAGAAATTGTGAGTAAAAAATATATTTTTTATTTAAAATAAATAAATACATAAAAATCTTGATGCAGTAAATCACAAACAATTGCATTTGCATAATGAGGGGCTTTGGAGTCAAAAAGTTAATATGGGTACAACTTCCAGTGAGATGGCGGAAGTAGTATACCGATAATATTTTGTGTGCTAATTAACAAAGAGACTAAGTGTTTTTTGGATCATTGTTTACTTAGTAAAGTTGCAAACCTTTATGAGTGATGCCGTTATGGTGCTCAGGGACAACATGTGCTGTTTGAAGTAGTGTTCACACATTGTTAGCAAGTTTGGATCGCTAAATCTGGAATGATTGTCAACTCATGATGTGACATTTGAACCGAGGGATCAGAGCTTCTGTTAAGGGGTATGAAGTCTTGATTCAAATCTTGTGTTGTTAACGTAGAAATCAAATATTAGGTAAATATTGGACAGAACACATTGTGGGTTATTTTGACCCAGCTGGTTGGGTTAAATGTTTTTTACCAAACATGCTGGGTGATTTTAAGTCAACTATTGTTTAAAAATTATGATATTGCTGGTTTAAAATGGACTGGAAATGATAAAAACACACAAAATTACTAGAGGCAACAGCAATAATCAAAAGATGAAAATTTATTATTAAGCAAGAACACATGGACAAAATACAAGATAAATGTAATTTATTTGGGTGAATACGGCATAGTTTACAATATTACATACATTTAAACTCGTTTAACAAGATTTTTAGATATAAAAAAAATTAACATTTAATAGTAGAATTGTATTTTTTGTGTATTCAGCCGTTCTCTGTAATTGCTTTTTAGCGGAATAGCACTAATTCTCGTGCCGGTGTGTCGCTGAAATCTAAAATCTGAAATCTGCTGTTCGCCAGTGTAACTGCGAACTTCAGAACGTGGCCTTGTGTTTCACTCATAGCTCCAAAACCTGCCCACTCAAAGCTTTGAATCTTTTCTCGAAATAGTCAGGGGAAATTCTCAGTGCTTTGCGATGCTTCATTTGCCCATCTCTACACTGTCAGCTGTTGAATAAATGAGAATCACATCCTGCTTGTTTACTTCGAACCGGAAGACGCTACCACTTTTGACGCAAGGCCTCATGGGGCATAGGAAACTTGTGGATAAAAATGGAATTAAATACTAGACTACTGTTTCTACAGACAATATTTCAGGCCATGTGATTTATCCTATTATTCTTCTATGAGGAACAAAAAAAAATCCAGA
This sequence comes from Cirrhinus mrigala, assembly GCA_036247105.1. Classification (NCBI taxonomy): domain Eukaryota; kingdom Metazoa; phylum Chordata; class Actinopteri; order Cypriniformes; family Cyprinidae; genus Cirrhinus; species Cirrhinus mrigala. The sequence continues at coordinate 4,974,981 of CM070012.1, forward strand.
CAAGCAATTTGCCTACATGGTGTCTTATTTTTCAGCGACTGACAGCACAAAGAGAGAGCCACGCTTTGCAGAGCTGTTCCTCTTCCTGCTTGTAGCAGTTACCTCTATTGCCACATAAGTCCAGTCAACTAGCAGCTGTGAGCAGCCATTTTGGATCCTCTGGGAGCCCCGTCTCCCCCTGTACTTCCTCTTCCCCACAGCTTCCCTGGTAAATGTCTCTGCCATACTCTCTCCGGCCCTCCGCGCTCTCTCTTCCCCTCCCGCGCTCCCCTGTTCCTTCCCTGCTAACGAACTCACTCTGTCGGGGCTTACCTCAGGCGTCTGGGCCTAATTATTCCCTCTTGCCCCACACCTGTGAGATGCCTGTCCATTTCCTCCCCTGGCGGTGAGCGGCAAACGTCTACAGGGCCATTATTTGTCAATCAAAACTCGACCCGATCACAAAATGCTGCCGGTCTTCAGTGAGCCCTCGTACCACCATTGAAAACTGACAGCCAAAGTGCATTTTTATTGATTTCTCTCATTTATTTTTACCCTCTGATTGTTATTGTGTTTGTCCTGTGCGGTTCCCACTGGGAAAACAAACTAGAAGCAGCACTATAGTGTTGGGAAGTCGAGAAGTTTGTTGGCTGACATATTAGATGATAGTTTTGAAACAGTTTTGAACTGGGGCTTTATTTTACGAAATTCGTCGTAGTCTAGATCTCTGTTCCAAATCCTAGTGTGTTGCGTTACTGTCTAATGCCAACAAATACACTGTTTTCACACTATACAACTGTCTGTCATTGCTGAGTTCCAGTTCCAGTCAAAACACTTTTCACACAAGACTTGGATTTCAGACAGATCTAGATATTTGACCTGCTAAATATCTCTCAGACATCTGTGACACATTGATGCTTCTCTCAGATTGCATATTTTTCATTCAAACATAGTGGTTGTCACTCATGTAAACGAGGACTGTGATTTGGGGCTTTTGTTGGTGATCGCCATTAACTGTTGGAGAGTAAAAAATCGGGGCAAAAATCATGTAGAACCTTAGAAATGACAGATCTGAAATAAAAATAGCACAAACCACACAAGTGAATCGACTCAGTCAACATCTTAAAAGAACTTAATAGAAACCTCATAAGTGACTGATTTAGAACACTATAGATAAGCCATCATACCAATATTCTAAAATGAACAAAAAGACATTTTAAACAAAATTAGCACTCCTTACGCAGAGCAGAGTAACACACATGAGAAATAACTCACAGTCAGTTTCATTAGAGCCAGGCATTGGCATGATGCTAATGACACAAAAGCTACCTCCTAACTTAAATAGGACTTCATAAGTGATTGATTTTGAACAATCTACATAACCAAGTTTAAAAATAACATCCACACAGAATAAGTTAATGTTAAAAAAGAAAGAAACATTTTTTTTAATTATTTTTTTTTAATCTAAACTTAAATTATGCCATAATTAATTCAAATAAACTTTACATTTTTCCCAAAAGTTTGCTTTTAAATGTAGATTTATATAAAAAGTCATCATCAAGCAGAAAATTAGATGGAATGCAAACATTTGTCCATTTGCTTCAAACAGCTGCTGTTGTCAACGAGTTAATTGGTTTGTTATGCAGCCAAAGTGAAAAGCTGTGTATGTATGTATGTGTGTGTGTGTGTATGCACACGTGTTTGTGTGTTGCTGTGTAAATAATCTGTTCAAAAATATTCAAGGCAAACATATGATCATTTTATTAAAGAAGATGCTTCAGATGTATCTTAGCGTTTGTTGCGGCTATGAATCATGCAGTTTAAATTAGTTTGGGATATTCTACACATTATGGGATAAATTGCATTTCTGACACGCATGGAGAAATGAAATACCTTTATGAAAATTGCAGGTTTCATAATGACAATTATCATATGAATTGATTCAATCAGATACGTGAGCAGAACCCTTGAGATAAACATAAGACTTATTTACCAAGTAAAATTACCAGGCATCCTGTAAGGTTTTCACAAAACCTTTTTTGTTTGCAAGTTACCAGTTCAAAAGACCACGTCTGTAGAAAGGGAAAGAAGAAATCCAGAAATCCACATTTGAAAAAAATAAATAATAATAATAATAATAATAATGATGATTTAAGTTTAATTAAGTCAATAATGACATTTTTATTTGAATTTTTATTTGCTGGTCAACTGTATCTTTAAATAAATAATAAGTTCAATGTTTAAAGGTCTAATAAAAAAATGTGGTTGCATAAAGTAATTCTGTTGCATTCTTCATTTATTGCATGAATGCTTGCAATAGCAAAGTAGACACTCAAGTAAGCAAAGTCCTTTAATGACCTTGATTGATTAGCAGAAGTTTTAAATTACCATATGTTCTGTTCAATATCCTTCATAGCATTTTTTTCTAACCGTAACAGCACTGCAACATTTCAAACTCAATTAGCTGCTTTGGGAGCATATGCAATTTAATGACAACATTTGAGTTAGCATCTACAGTATTCTCCCACCCCAACTTAATCCAGGTTGTACAAATTTGCTGCTTATATATGCAGCCCCCTACAAAACGGATCTGCAAATCGAAAATGACAGATTTAGTAAAAGCAATGACCAACTGCTGGCTCACTGTCACAGGTTTTCCCCCAGTGGATTAATTTGTCATGAACATTAGGGATATCATCCTTCAAGAGTGAGTATGAGAGCCATCGGATTGTCAAAGAAAGGGCACTGGGGATTTGCAAAGAAAGAGACGGAGCGAGAAGAAGAGAGCGAGGAGGTAGAGCGAGATGGATGTATATACGCTACCATGTGACATTAAACCTCAGCTGTTGTCTCTGAAGACAGGCTAATAAAATAGATTAGAGAAAACATGGCCATAAAAGTGTAGGCACATGGTTTTATTAGGATGCTGTTCTTCTCTGAGTAGAATAGGATCCTTGAGAAGAATTGTGTTTTCAACAGCCTAGAAGTCAGTGGTGCAGACATCCAGTCCTGCCTCTAGGCAAAGTCTGAGTTGTCAGGCTGGTCATGACAGAATTCACTGTTGACGGGTCCAACATGCCACCAGCTGGAAACCACAATCACTCCTACTGGGCCAAGGTGTTTCACTTCTACAAGGTAAAACGTGCGATGATCAAGTCTCAGAGTATGGAAGAGTTTATATAATGTGAAATAAGATTCAATACCAATCCAGCTACAGTAGATATCAATTTAGTGTAGTCAGGGAACAGGAGAATGAACAGCTTTATACATTAGGAAGGAACAAAGATGGCACAAGGCATAAGTAACGTTGTGAATTTCACAAAGTTGAGAAACAGGATTCATTTGTTTAGCACCTTTAAAAAAGTTAAAAAAGTAAAAAAAAAAAAAAATAAAAAAAAGATCAATAAAAAGGACATGAGCTCCCACCAACAAAGATAAGATGAAGGTTATAAACCAGACTATTCTACAAGAAAAAGTGGCTGGACAATACATGCTCTATCAAATTCCCCAATCTTCTCAATTTAAACATTTCAGGGGTGTTGACATGACACCATTTTTAACTAAAAACAGAAAACGGTCACACTTTATTTTAATGTCCAATTCCTGCTATTAACAAATCGTTAACTATAACTTCGCCTCAATAAACTCTTCATTTGCTGCTTATTAATAGTAAGGAAGTTGTTAAATTTTGGTTTTGGGTAGGATGTAGAATATGGTCATGCAGAATATGTGCTTTATAAGTACTAAAAAATAGCCAATATGTTAATAATAGGCATGCTAATAAGCAACTAGTTAATATTGAGAATTGATCCCTATACTAAAGTGTTACCCAGACAACTTCTTAGTGTTTTGGCCATTTATACAATACCAGTATCATATGTGTAAACTATAAAAAAGCTAATTTGTGAAAACAGTTATGTCATGCATATGCCTAATACAAAGTAACATTGCCTACTAGCCTTGCATCCATAATACAGTGTTTTTAGTATTTTTCATGGATCTGTGTGAAAATGGATAATTTGGACAATACTGTCATCTGTACGTGAAACTTTGCAAAAATGCAAAGGGATAACATTTCTGTTTTTGTCGTGTTGTCTGAGCGCTAGAAATTCAATGACCAGTTTCAGTTAAAGGCAGGGTTGCAAGGTTTTCACAAGAAAACCCGCCCAATTGCTACTCAAAACTAGCCAAAAAGTAGCCCAGTCACATCCCCAGGGGGTAAAATACATCATTTTGGCAGGATTCCCTTGGTAAAATTAACACTCCAGATGTTAAACATCACATTATTGGGGTCATTTCAACCCACAGACATGAAAAACAACCCGTGGCAACAGTGTTAAAGTATCCCAATTCCGCAGGAAAATCGTGGACATGGCAACACTGGTTAAAGGTGACCTATCATGTCCCTTTTTACAAGATGTAAAATAGGTTTCTGATGTGTGTATGTGAAGTTTTAACTCGAAATACCCGACAGATAATTGTTTATAACTTGTTAAAATGTAAACTTTTAGGGTATCAGCCAAAACACGCCATTTTTGTCCCCTTTAAATGCAAATGAGCTGGTGCTCGCAGCCCTCTTTTCGGAAGAGGTTGGAGCTTCAAGAGCAGGCAAAAACAAAACAAGACAATCTTGGGCACTGAATATGTCAGAAACTCTCAGTAGCTGTGTTTAGCCTTATTTGTTCAAACTGGAATCGGTTTAAAAGTCAGTCATCTGATTGCACTGTGCATAATAAATGTGTGTTTAAGAATTGTCCAGACAGGGAGCGTGGTGTGATAAAAATAACAACATACTGTAGCTGGTCTCATGGTGCCATCGCGTGCTATCATTAACTTCATAAGTTCCACTTGTGATAATGAGCGCGACAAATTCAAGCAGTCAACTTCACATTGCTTTCAGATGCAATTTCTAAATACCACATTCCTATTTATGATTATTCTGGTAGCAGGTGAAGGCAGTATCAGTAAAAACAGCCAGAGTCAATGGTAGCTTTAACAACATTAGCATAGTGCCAAGAAACGCTTTCAGAAAGACAGTTGGGAAAACAAATGCCACATACTTTGTCTAAAGGTGACGTTCGCGAAGCGTTGGTATTGATCCCTAAACATAAAGAGGACTTCACCATTTTTTTCCCGGTACATTTTCTTTGAAAATGAAATTTAACTACAGTGTCTTCAGCGGCTCAGATGGAGGGAGTCTGTGGAGACTCCTATGTTCGCTGGTGAAGCCCAAAACACAACACTTGTAACACCTCTTTGGCACTGACATTATATATCTCCAGCAGCTGCCATGTTGAAAAAAACGCCATTGAGCTGGTTTAAGCTGGTCCTTAGCTGGTCATAAGCTGGTTTAACCTGGTCTTTAGCTGGTCATGTGCTAGTCCTAAGCAACTAGCTCCTGCTCAGGACCAGCACGTGACCAGCTTAAACCAGCTCATGACCAGCTAAGGACCAGCTTAATCAAACTCAAACCAGTAGCCATGCTTCAAAAGAAGCAAGAAAAAAGTAATGGTAGACTGCTGCTTCTTACTCAGGGCTGTGTCTACGCTAGCACGTTCTGATTTTGCTGAGTTAGATGTGTTCCTGGGTCAACATATTTTGTTGACCCTGGAACAACATTTTAATCCAAAAATTTTATCTTGACCACATCCCTACACCTAGACCTAAACTTACCCATGAGTAATCCCTAAAATCAGAGGAAATGATAGATGAATGACACTGATGTACAAGCACCAAACACTGATTGTAAGCCTAATGGCATAAACAGTCTTAGAAAGACTGTTTATGATTTATTGGGATTATAAAAAAAAAATAAAAAAAAAAAAATATGGGTGGATTTTTACCATTATAGGCTGGTTTTCACACACTGCAGCCGCACAACTGTGTTCAAAAATGATTTTTGTATAATAGGTCCCCTTTGATGCCAACAAAAATTACTCATGTAGTCACCACACAAAATAGTTAACTAAGCTTCCACCTTACCAACTGAACTGAACTGCAATGGAATTATGTTTTGACAAATGTTTTAGCTCACTTTAATTAAGTAAACTAAACAGCAGCAAACATCATTTATGAGTGATGTTGTCCACTTGAATGCCTGCTCAATTTCACTAGTCAACCAGAAAATTTGTTTACTGTTCTGGCAGTCATTGTTGACCTGAATCACAATATGGAGTGCAGCATCAGCAGCCTTTGCTGTTTCTGGCAGTTTCAGCTCTGTTGAATAAATTGGGTGTCCATGCAGGTAAGATGATACAGGTGAAAAATTTGGTTACACTTTATTTTACGGTTTCTTAACTGGTTATTTATTAGCATGCATATTAGTAGAATATTAGCCAATTATTAGTACTAATTAAGCACATATTATTGCCTTATTCTACATGACCTTATTCTACATCTCTAATTCTACCCAATACCTAAACAACTTAAGTTAAGATTTTTACTATTATTAAGCAGCAAATCAGAAATTTATGGAGGGAAAAGTCGTAGTTAATAGTGAATAAGTGTACCCTATTCTAAAGTGTTACCAAAAAGGTTAATTCACATATTTCCATTGGCATATGCATGAATAGTCCCAATTGTTTCTGTCAGCCTGTGTAGTTTTAGGCTTATTTAAACAAAGTTTTGTTTGTCAGTCCAACATCAACATAATTCCAAATATATATATATATATATATAATATAATATAAAATGTACTACAAAACCTAATGTCACACACACTGTATAAAAAAAAAATAAAAAAAATAAGTGTTTAAGTATAAGTGTCCACGTTTTCATGTAGTACAACTTAACATTTCATGATGACTGAACTTAAAATTTTGAGGCAGCATGAACACTTACTTTTTAAGTTAAACCACCTTTTTTTTTTTTTTTTTTCACAGTGCATCTAAATTGTACTAAAACCTACTTTGTGGACTCTTACACAAGCATTATGCTTATGCTTACACAAGCATTAAAATAATGCCTTTGCATTATTTTAATACTTTGCAGGCTCCAAGACACTATAAAAGCCTTAAGTACAACCAAAGAAAGTTACAGCCTCATGTTGAGATGCTCACCAGCATTTGATATTTTCAAGGTGGTGTTAAAGCACTGCTATTGTTATCTCAAAAAAAAAAAAAAAACTATTAAAGTATTGAAAAGCTGAAAGTAAAAAGCTGAAATGAAATAAAATACAGGTATTAGAAGAAAACAAAAGCTGAAGTATTTTAAAATATTAAAACTATGTCAAATAAAAACTTCAAACTAACTAAAACTTAAAAGAGAACTGAAAATCTAAAAATAAGAGCTAGTTCAAAATACTATAACATAATTAATACTGAAATAACACTGCTGTGAAAGTTCTATTTATTAAATGAATAAGGTGAAAACTTGGTTCTCCAGGGATATAAAGCTTGTTGATGGTTCAGGTTCAGGAAGCAAAACTTGGTGTATGTCTTCAATAATTTCCCAGAAGAGCATAAGGCATAACTTTGCACTTTCTCTGCATTGTTCTCATTTGTGAAAACCATTCCAACTACTTGCCTGGAACTACTCCAAGCGTTTCAGATGGCACATTATATTTTATTTTAGATCTGTAGGACTTGTCAAACATTCTCATCTGAGCAAGCTAAATAAATCAGAAAATCATCAAAATCATTGATTCAATCAATCAAACACAAAAACATGGTTGACAGACAGGAAATAAAAATGTTTTAACAGATGTTTTAGCAGTGTCATTTTCTGAAGTGTGAAATGGACATTTTTTCCTGTCTGCTACCTTTGGCGTCCCATCTCAGAATAGTTTCTAGTGAAGGGATTGAGGTTGAACGTAGTCTTGTGGTGCCATCAGCCAATCAGTGTTGTCATTACATCATTTTGCATCTCAAGAGCAATGAGTCACACAATATTTATGGCTCAGGTGATTGGTAAAAAAAAAAATAAAAATGCTGGCAGCAAGCCAGTCAAGCAACTTGGGAATTTTGCCCATTTTATACCTCCTTGAAAACACCAATGACTAGGAGAAACAAAGACTTTTGTTGGTAAAACACCACATTTAAAGTGTGTGTTTCCGAATATACACAGGAAAAGCATATATACAGTATGTGTATGCGTATATGTGGGAATTATCTTGTGGTCCTTGAACCAACACGTTCTCAAACACCTGATAAGACCAACCAGGTCCTCTGAGGTTCACTTTGACAAACTCCAACACGAATATTAACAAGTTTAGGCCACAGCATATTCATGATAACATGCAATAGATAAATAAACAAACATGCCACTGTTCCTGGAATACATAATGACTCGTATCCGATGAATAGCAAGCAAGATTACATGCGAGCATGGCAGTAAATTGAGAGCAGTAATGGGACATCTAGTGTCTCTAAAGAGCTCAGTAGAAAACACCATTACTCTGAGCTCATATGAATTTCCATCAAACTCCTGTTTGGCTCAATCAGTGCGCACACTGATGCGCAATCCAATGTAATAGTGTAAAAACCAGCACTGAGCTCTGTAATTTGATTTTTTTAGCATGTAATGGATAGAGCACATGGGGCACAACACAACTAGCGCTGAATTAACTCTCACAGGCTACAGCTAGCGAGCTCTCACTACACAATGCTAATTATGCTAATGCTAATCCCCTCATCGCCCTCTTTGCCTCATTGAGAGGACTGATAATGCAGACTCATTTCTACCATAACTTACATCCAAATTTGGGAATGCCCTGTTGGATGCAGCAAAAGAGAGTAATTGACTTCTAAACTGGTCTTCGCTGCTTAATGCTCGAAAGTATTCCAGTATTTCAGTCTCTGTGGCTTCATCTCATTCAGCGTATGAGAGAATAGTAAATGACTACATTTACTTTCTTTTGGAGTCGTACAATAAAGTATTCATGAAAAAAGTATTCAATCATCATTGATCCTTATTACTAAATGTAATTTTTTCAATCAGTCAGCATTCTCTTCAATTGCATTTATGCTGCTAGTAAAATTTGGTGTAGGATTTACTTTAAAACTATTTTCACATAAACAAATCGACAAATAATTACAAAGAAATGGCAAAGTAACAGCTGAGTTGTAGGCTCATTTTAATAATTTAGTTTTTTTTTTGTTTTTTGTTTTTTTTTTAATGAACACAGACCATGCAAAGTGCTTCAGTTTAACACAGTTTCACACTAATCCAATTGTTTAACACAATTCCAAATATAGTAGGAATCTAATAAATAATTGCACATAATGTACAAACAAACAGTAAATAAATAAATAAAATAAAATAAAATAAAATAAAATAAAATAAAATAAAATAAAATAAAATAAAAAAAAATAAAATAAATCATTCACTCACCCCCTTGTCATCCAAGATGCTCATGTCTTTCTGTCTTCAGTCGTGAAGAAATTATGGTTTTTGAGGAAAGCATTTCAGGATTTTTCTTCATATAATGGACTTCATTGGTGCCCCGATTTTGAATTTCCAAAATGTAGTTTAAATGCAGCTTCAAAGGGCTCTAAACAATCCCAGCCAACGAAGAATGGTCTTATCTAGCGAAACGATCAGTTATTTTTTTCAGAAAATAAAAACTTGTATACTTTTAAGCATAAAAGCTTGTGTAGCACAGGCTCTGGGATGCACGTCCATGATGCTACGAATCGCGTCTAAGTTCATTTTCAGTCTAAGTCTAAGTTCGCTTTGTAAACACTGGGTCTGTAGCTCTGCCTACGTTCTGCCTGGCCTTTCGGTGTGATTCAATAGTACATAGCGTCATGAACACGCATAGAGCCCTTTGAAGCTGCATTTAAATTACATTTTGAAAGTTCAAGATCGGAGCACCAATGAAGTCCATTATATGGAGAAAAATCCTGAAATGCTTTCCTCAAAAACCATAATTTCTTTACGACTGAAGACAGAAAGACATGAACATCTTGGATGAGAGGGTGAGTAAATTATTTGTAAATTGTTGTTCTGGAAGTGGACTTCTCCTTTAAGTACAACCAAAGAAAGTAACACCCTTATGTATAGATGCTCACCAACATTTATGAGCACTGTTATTGTTAAATGAAACTAAAACTAATTAGAAATAAAAAGAAAAAAAAAAATATATATATATATATATTTATTAAATGAATAGGTGAAAATGTTCTTCTCTAGGGATATAAAGCTTGTTGATGGCTCAGGTTAAGGAAGCAAAACTTGGTGTATCTCTTCAGTAATTTCCCAGAAGAGCATAAGACATAAGTTTGCACTTTCTTTGCATTGCTCTCATTAAATAAACCTGAAATGAAATTCTAAATTACAATGACTGAAATAATATTTTCAGTCACACTTTAATTTGGGGACCAGTTCTCACTATTATCTTTTGCCTAAACAAACTGCTAATTTGCTGCATTTTAATACTGTTGTTAAAGGGTTAATCCACCCCAGAATGAAAATTTTGTCATTAATCACTTACCCCCATTTCGTTCCAAACCCATAAAAGCTTTGTTCGTCCTCGGAACACAATTTAAGATATTTTGGATGAAAACTGGGAGGCTTGTGACTGTCCCGACTTTGCGTACAAAAAGTATTCTCGTCGCTTCATAAAATTCAGATTGAACCACTGATGGCAGATGGACTATTTTGATGATGTCTTTCATACTTTTCTGGGCCTTGACAGTGTTAATTACTTGGCAGTCAATGGGACAGTCACAAGCCTCCCGGTTTTCATCCAAAATATCTTGAATTGTAACCGAAGACGAAGGAAGCTTTTACGGGTTTGGAATGACATAGGGGTAAGTGATTAATGACTAATTTTTTATTTTGGGGTGGAGTAACCCTTTAAGTTTAGTGGAAAGATGTGACGTGTCAAGCAAGCTTCCAACTCTGTGCATGTCAAATGAAATAGATTACTTTTGTCTCAACGTGACATAAAAATGAAAGTTAAAGAAAATTTAAATCCTTAACAACTTTTCTCTTTTATCTTCTGGAAATTATGCTTTTTATAATGAACTAAAAATGAAAACTGTATGGCATATGATTGTATATAACATGACAGTTTAATTTGAATCCATTTTAGTGAGTGATTTCAATAACTTAAAACTTCAAAATATTGGTCACTATATATATGTGCTTCAATTAAACCTAATCTCACTGCATAGCGCTAATTATAAAAATACATGCTATAAATGCAACTGTTCGGCATGAAGGTAAATGCCCAATTAACTCAAGTTCATGAAAACTCTTATGATGTTAAGATGAGAATCCACTTTGTCAATCACATTCTGTGTAGACTTTGTAAAGTGTGCGCTTTTTGCAAGAACTTTCCCACCGAAAATTAACTAAGGATCGTAAATGAAATAAGCTGAAAAACAATCACCTTGTGGAGTCCATGACCATTAACCTCACATCAGCTAAAACAATGTTTAGACCTGAGGGCTCCTTCTCCAAACATCCCATTAACCATCCAAAACACCCTAACCCCAAGCGTAGCGACACTCAGAACAGCTCAGCAACTGCCTGGGCCTTTAATATATCCTGATCCCACTCTATTCTCTTTCTCCTTTCACTCACTGCCACTGTTGCACAAAGGCAAAACCAAAAAAACACAAATAATGATAAAATAGTCCAGTGTCCCTGGCACTTCAGGGTGGCCTTACTTGACTTTTGTAACTTTGGTAATGGCCACTTGCACAATACGAGAACTTTTGTACAAGCTACTTGAAAAGGAAGTGGAACAAGAGCAATCTGAAAATGGGGGCACATTTGGGTCTTTGAAAAGTAGTGATTACTTCCAAAAATAGGGCAAATACAGATATCTGCAAGTGTTACAATTACTGCTCTACATCTGGCCAATAAAATAAACAGGCCTATAAGCTAAACAAAAATAAATAAATAAATAAAATAATACAGTTTTTCTGAAATGCTAAAACACATTTTTTGAAACCAGCACTCATTTTCTTAAAACCTTAAACACAAATCCAGTTGTTCAAACTAAATTCACAGAAATTCTAGCAAAATCAAACAATCCCTTCAAAACCATTACACCTGTACTCAAAATCAAACAAAGCTTTCAAATCATACACATATTAGTCAATACTATATGCACTATAGATCATTTATTAGACACTACATCAAAAAATGGAGAACACAGTGCATGTAGTTACAAAAAAAAAAAAAAAAAAAAAAGTGAGAATGTTTACTGTATATAGTATTTATTTTGCAATAAACATTATTCATAAACACACACACTCAAAAGAAATCTAGAGATATCTGTCTGTCTATCTATCCATCTATCTATCTATCTATATCTATATATCTATATATATATATATATATATATATATCTATATATCTATATATATATATATATATACTTACACATATGTTAGTGTATTTTTCAAAATAATTTAGTTTTTCACATTTGTTAAAACACTAAACCCCATTCTCTAAACCAAATTCTCAATAGCCTAAACCAATTTGTCAAATAAGTCTTTCTGCAAAACACTGCAAAACACCTCTCAGACTGACAGATGTACCCTTGCCTTCTGTATTTAAATATTTAGAAACAAGTGTGAAGAATTTTGAATTATTGTCTGTAAATGATGACAGCCATGTTGCAGTTGTGCTTAACTTTTGCTTTCTTGGGTTTTGCATCACAAGTTCATCACAGAGCAAACGGTGTCTAAGTGAGTGAGAATGTGTTTAGACTTTTGCAAAAAGAGTGCATGAGATCTGCAGTGTCTACACTGCCTAAACTTGTTTAACTCTTTAATTGTCACTCCCATTTTGAACACAGACATAAAAATGCACTATCCAGACTTACATTTTTATAATTCATGAATGAAAACATTTTGTAATATGATTTTGATGTACATTTTCTGTGGTAATGCAATGTCTGATTTTAAAATGCCTTTCAAAGGATGAATTTTGAGATTTTAAGTTTTGAACTGATATATAATTTCTTATGATTTCTAAAGTGTGAAAGGGAAAAAGGCAATGAAGAAAGTCTTTTGTGACAAAGGTCAGAAATCATGTTATGATGTAGATTTTTTTAAGTTGCACTCTTGACATATATTAATCTACTTTTCCTACATAATTTGTAACACATAAATATGGTAAAATATCTATTTAGGAGTCTTAGACCTTTCCAACGATGTATAGCTTGTCATGATTAGATTAGGATTTATTTGTAATATGGTGAAGTAAACTTAAGCGTCCCACAGGGTGGACGGTGACAGTTAAAGGGTTAAGGTTTTGCAGAAGAGTTATTTATTTGACAAATTGGTTTAGGCTATTGAGAATTGGGTTTAGAGAATGGGGTTTGGTGTTTTAGCAAATGTGAAAAACTGTAGTAGTAATAATAATAATAAAAAAAAAGGTGCAGTGAGTTTCTTTTGGTGCATTTACATATTTGTTTGCCAAATATATGTTGTCAGTTGGAAAACAGCTCAGAAGAAAAGCAGTTTAGTTGCTTTTAAAGGTCACGCATCAGTGACTAAAAACGTTAGTTGTGAATTTGTTGAACGCCCACAATCCAGTCTATCTGTTTGCTCCCATTTACTCTCTTCACATGGATAACAAAGAAACCATTAATTAACCACACAAATAAATATGCAGAAATGCAAAAAAGTGTTGCGAAAGGAAAATGTCTTTCTTTCTTTCTTTCTTTCTTTCTTTCTTTCTTTCTTTCTTTCTTTCTTTCTTTCTTATTTTCTTTCTTTCTTTTTTCCCCACAAATTTGCTCAGCTGTTTTGAGACAAACACTTGACAGCTTGTGTACTGGCCTGGCCTTAGTACTTGATTTTTATGCTTAGTTGCTGAGGTGGAAGTGTAAAGATGTGTAGAGCTATTTCTATTTGAATGCTTTATGCTTTCAGAACCAAATAAAATGAATCCAACCCTGCCTGAGACTGTGGATCCTCACAGATCATTTACCAATATGACAATCTTGGATATCATATATCTTTCTGTATCACACACTGCATAACTCTAGGAATGTTCATTCAACAGCGCTGCAATATTATCTAGCTGGTTTTGTCATTACAGAGGCAAAAATGAAAACAATAGTCATTCAGAAATAAAAGATTATGTTAGATTTAAGTGTAATTATATTATATAGTATGTACAAAATCATTACTGTACATATACTTTAATATGTAAAATGTTAAAAGTTATGATTTTTCTTAGCAGAAGCTTTAAAATAATCTACAACAAATAATTTCTAATTATTTGAAATATCATTACAATTTTACAATCTATTGCAATATATATATAAATATATAAATAAATATATATATATATATATATATATATATATATATATTATTATTATTATTATTAGCAAAGCTGGATTTTCAGCATCATTACTCCTGCCTCATGATTCTTCAGAAATCATTATAATTATATTTTATATAATTTTCTATAACAATAACTGATTAATTACTATTTTCATCAATGTCAAAAACAGTCGTGTTGCATAATATCTATACTATGTTTTTAAATATTATTAAATCATTTGTTAATTAAATTAAAATAATTAAAACATTTTTTTTTTTACTTTTTCAAGATTCTTTGACAAATAGAAGTAGAATAGAAATTTATTTAAAAAAATATTTATTCACAGAAATATTTTATAAATGTATGTACTGTCACTGATTAATGAAATGCATCCTTGTTGACAAAAATAAAAAATAAAAAATAAAATATTTAAATAAAATAAAATAAAATAAAATAAAATAAAATAAAATAAAATAAAATAAAATAAAGCAGGCTGAGGTGTCATTATTTTAAAATAAACTCCTTCAGGATGGTACCTAGTCCAACCTGTCTAAGTTTATTTTGCGATAAAGGCTTATTATAAATTATTTCTTCCATATTCCTCACTTCTTACACACCAAAGAAAAATAAATAAATAAATAAATAAACGAACAAATAAAGCAGCAGAAAAACCTGTACATCATTAAGGCAAACAACCAACTCTCTGTATTTTCAGCTTGTCAGTGTCACCAGGTCACTGGTCTTATTAATTTCTGAATTTTTTTCCTCTCCTTCACCTCTTGTTCTTTTACGAAAAGGTTTTCTTCCTTGTATGTTTCTCATTTTCCTTCTCCTCAAGTCTCTATTTTTCCAGTTACTGAACCACACTTGAATCTTAATGACACTTGCTTTTATTAATTTGGAGCTTTTCTTTTGATAGCATTATGAATAGATTCTTCCACATCTCAGAGGTCATCTGATGTAAAATCATTCATTACAATCATCAATACGCGCACACACACGCACACACTCATGGTTGTCCCTCACGACTTTGTATTTCTATTCTTCGCTATGGCATAGATCAATACTGCAATTTACAAGGTTGTCAAAACATTCAAATATAAATGGCCAAGGAGCCAGAAAAGGAGGAGTGCCGGGGGCCAATGGAGAGCCAGGCGTCTCTGTAATATCCCATCCACCAGCTTCAATTTTTAGCCCCTGCTACTTTTAACAAGTCATTTCCCTTCTCCCAACATTAGTTTTCATTAGGCCTCACAGCCATGACAGAAAATCAAACAGCAGCCATGGCCACCGCTTCCCCTGGGAGAGATTACATTCTGACGGGTCGCTCTCAAGTATTTGTGGATGAAGGTGAGAATAATACAATAATCAAGGCATTAGGAGCGCATCCTTTCCGGCTGGTCTAATGGTGGAGAATGGCCCGTCGATGCACAACACCTGCTTTCGATGAGCCGCGCTCTGCCTCAGGCCGTAAATTCCCGCGTTCCCTCATTCATGTTTTTAAAACCCCATTATGGCTTTGATAGTTGCTGTGCCATGTGACTTCCTCCTGATATATATACATAGATAGATATTTACAATTCTGTTCATCATGCTCATGCTTTCTCTCTCCATTTTTATCACTTTGCTCATCTTATCAGCTGTATAACATTTGCCTTTTTATCTGCCTTTTCAGTAATGCATTTTCATCTGATTCTTAATGGACTAATATCCAAGGATAATTATCTGGATCTAATTTCAACTACATTATTCAGCTAGCGTTTAACAGATATTAAGAGCTTATGAAAATTAAACTGATCCTATTTATCCTGATCACCAAAAGCCAGTTAATGAAAAGAAGACAATAAGAGCGGAGCAGCTTTAGTGTGACTGAAAGGGTCGCCGCACACCCAATGTCACAGTAAAACATTCAGGGTCAAATTTAAACAAATTAGTGTTTTTTTTTCCACCTTTGGTTTCTAGAATGGCATGTTTGTGAACATCTTTACACTACAGAAAAGTTTGAACATTTCCACTTTTTTTTTGGCCAGAAGCAAAGATACAGTTGATTAAACACACATTGACCTTTTGTGACAACTTGCCCCAACAGCAGGAGATGTTGTCACAATGGAAAGCAGACATTTCTCATATAGGTTTATTAGCCAATTATGCAGCAAAAATGCAACAGCTCTTTCAGGCAACATAAACTGGAAATAATTAATTTTATAAAATGACAACATTTAAAACCAGTGAATCTTTCAATATAAAAACAAACAAAATCTGACATCTATGAAAAATGGCATCGAAAACAGTTTAACAGTTTGGTTAAAATCCACCTTCATTATACAGTACGTTTATGATGCTTGCCATCAATCTATGCCAGATTGGATTTATTGTGTTTTCATGTTTACCAAGCAACTACAGCCAAAATATGATTATAATTTGACTAACCTGGAGGGAAAAAAAGCTAAAGATCTTTGAAGCCAATATATTAACAAAAAAAACCAAAACAAAACAAAAAATAAACTAGACAATAATATCACTAGTTCTGGTTTCACTTAACCTTTGTTCAAGATACTGAAAAATGTGTTTACCAAACACTGCAGTTTACATTTTTTTAGATTATAAACGCTTTTTACAGCAAAATCAGATGTTAAGAAAAATGTGTTCTTTCTCCATTTGCTATAGCTATTGAGAGTTGTTTAGACTGATTGATTTTTGGCCTCTTTATATGTTCTCAGTATGAGGCCATCAGGATCCTGAGAGCTGTTCCTGTTCTGTCGGATTGCTTATGGCAACAGTCATAAACGAGAGTATGTGAGCATGAATATCACTGAAAAACCTCCTTGAGCATGAGGTTAATATCTACCTCCACTGTATTTACAGCAATTCTCTCCACTTTTACTGTAATTGACAAACACCACTCAAAGCCTCATTAAAATAACATTATGTTCTTAAAGAGTATAACGGTTGTAATCATTTTCCATATATAGCTTTGTACAGTTGTGCTCCTATGCATAGCAAATAACATTATAAAGCACTAAAAGCAGAGACACAGCTTTAATTTAAAGTTTCATCAAAGCTCCTTCAAGGATTCTTCTGAAAGTTTTCTAAATGCGTAATTCTCTGACCTTCACCTTTAAATACAAGAAAAAGTGGACCCCCACTGTAACTTTGCCTGCTTGGTGTCACTGCTTGGTTTTACTTTATAAAAATAAGTGATTGGTAACACTTTATTTTAAAGTGTCAATAATACAGAGTAATTACCTAATTAAGTACTTATTAGTAGCTGTTGTACGTACATAAAAAAAATGTACTTACCATGTAACTAAGTTAAAAATGTAAGTACACAGACATAAGCTACTTAAAAAAAAAAAAAAAATGTGTATCAATATTGTACTTACAGTTTTTATTTATTTATTTTTTTTCAATTGCTAACATCCTTTTGTCCAATGTGTAGTCACATTTTCAAAACTCTAAACACCATTAGCACAACATCTTTTGTTGTGACCATACCATTAACACAATCTGTGTTGTTTTCACACAAGTCATTTACCATGTTTCTAAAATGCATAAATTTTCTTTTCATACAAGCTTACCCAAAACCAAAATCATGGATCTTTTTATTCGTATTTACAAATGCTTAAACACATCATGTCAGAAATGAAGATCTAATGTTCCAAACCCTAAATACAGTGTAAAGCTTCTACTTCTGCAACAACAGTAGCTCAAAAGTACTGAAAAAAATCTGATAAGCATTTATAAGTAACAGATCAATTAAATATTTCGAAATAGCTGATTCCAGTCTCAGTTGGAGGAATAATCAAGTGTTGAAGATCTTTCCATTACATCAAGACAGAGTAAAAAAATACCACTTTGAATTGGTTTTGTGGATGCAGAACAACACAAAGAATCAGAGAGGGAAAAAATAATGACTGGGAGAGGGAGAGAAATAGGAGGTAGAAGAGTAGTTGGATCAGAAAAATTGAGAAGAAGAGGTAGGGGAGAGGAGTAAGAATGTGTACTGCACTGTGCATTTTTATTTTTATTTTTTTCCCTTACACATGTGGAACCTACGAAAGCTTATTTTGGCCATGGAATATAATGGGTAAAGGGTAATTGTGACTTTTTTATCTCACAATTCTGATAAAGTCTGAATTGCAAGATGTAAACTCGCAATTCCTAGAATAGAAGTCTGAATTGTGCGATAAAAAGGTCACAATTATGTTATGAATAGAAGTCTGAATTGTGTGATAAAAAGGTTTTTTTTTTTTTTTTTTTTTTTTGTGATGGAAAAAAGCTTGCATAGTTATCAAAGGCCATGTATGTTGGAATTTTTGTTGATCACTGGCATCAGCTACCAAGGGGGCACTATCCACATTCAACCCCCAACCACTGTAAAACAATTTCAATCAAGGTTCCAACAGAATTTCTGCATGGGGACCCTATCTTTTTCTGTTGAACATTCTATAAAGTAATGACTCATTCAGTTTTAGATAGTATGTTGCCAAGAAAGAACACATTCCACACTTAAAAATGTAAAATGGGTTACAGTTAAAGGTAAACTCAAGGCTAAATTACAAAATAATAATTAAAAAAAAAAAAAACCTATGGATTTTAATATTGTCATGTTTCTATATGCGGTTAGAACTGAAACATGACAAGTAATGTCGTTTTTGTAAAGCCATCAACTGTTAGTGTTTTGACAGTCACTGCATGATTGACTGTATATTTCTGTTGTATAGAAACTAGTTCTAATGTTTTGACCGGATGACTCAATTTTGAATGTGGTTTGCAGTGTTTTGATAGAGCTGATATATGTAGAAAAAGATATTCAGCATTTTGAAATGTAGAGTTTGTATTTATTTAGCAAAATGTGGTTTTGGCCAGAAAATGAAGTATTTGGCTATTTGTGTGATGTAGGTGTGTTGCTGTGTTAAGAGTTTAGAAAAAGTACTTTAAGTACACCTTATCCAGCTGCATCTTAGTTTGATTTAACCCTCCAGTACACAGCGTAAATACATGTAATACCTTTCTAATTACATTAAAATTACAGAATATTGCACAGGCATAAGCTACTTAAAATAAAGTGTATCAAGATTGTACTTAAGTGTACAAGTAGCTGTGTAACAGACTCAGCCTGTTACATATGTGTAACAGTAGCTGCCTATTACATCTACACAATTACAAACTGTAATTACAGGCTGTTCCATAACTTAGTTACAAGGTAAGTACATTTTGTTTCACGTAAGTACACAGCTACTACTAATTACTTAATTAGGTAATTACTCTGTATTATGGACACTTTAAAATAAAGTGTTACCATATTATTTTTGTACTATTATTTTTTTTCTCATCCATTTTTCTTTTAAGGAGACACAGTCTCTCTTGCCTCTGAGGAAGAAACGTCCCTGATATACAAAACAGTTCTTTCTGGTCCTCGAATCTGATTGGCTGAGAGGAGTGCGATATTTGAATGATATTTCACTGTTGACTCCAACCGTTTCATCATTTGCATCACTCCGCTTGTGATATTTCTCAGAGTGAGTGTCATGGGGGACGCCCAAATCCACTATAATTTCATAAATAATACTGTTTTTGCATCACAAAATGTAGTTTTAACAGTTTTTAGGCAAGAATGAGCAGCCTCACCTCGGTCAGCTCTTCTGGACTTTGCCGCTGGCTCTGATGTCTCTATAGTTGTTAAACAAGCTATAATTTATTTTGGATAAATCCAACAAGCAGTCTTTGGTGTCATTAATCTATTATTTGTTCCAGAGCAAACAGTTTTGGCTGAGGGCAAAATCTCATCACATTATAGTTTATGCAATTTCAGTGCCGTCTATCAAAGTGCTGCCTTTGTACTTTTGACTGAATTGCCTGGCAACTTTTATGATGACTGTTGTTGTTGTTTATTAAATATTGTTATTCAAAAAATTATATTTTAAACAAATAATAGTAGTATTTTATAATAGTATTTAGTACTGGAAAATGGTGTTGTGCGTGTGTGTCACACCCCTGTGGACCCTGTGGTTTCATTGGTTTTTCCCTTGTATGCCCTTATTTGGTCTTTCCTGTTCCGTTTCTAATTATGACGTCATTGTTTAATCATTCTCACCTGTCCTTGTCTGATTAGCCTGTGTATTTAAGTTTGGTTCAGTTCCTTGTTTGTTTTGTCGGGTCTTAAAGTCTTTTAGTGTTGTTTGCGTTTGGATTCCCTGCTGTTCCTGTTCGTTCCTGTTCCTTAGTGTGGATTATATTAATAAAGTCTATGTCCCTGATCTCCTCGACCCTACTCCTCATTCCCGCACACGACGCATGTGACAGAAAACCCGACCACTACAAAGATGTTCTGGGCTGAGGAATTCCTGTTGAACAACCAGCAGGCGGAGAGGCCCTTGGAGCAATACGTGGAGGAATTTCTGAGCGTTTTACACCTGGTGAGTTGGAGCGACGCGATGATTAACGCGTGTTTTCAGATGGGGCTGAAAGATGACCAGTTGTTCTGTTCCGTAACTCCTGACGATTACCGCAGACCCGTAGCGGAATTTATCAACTATGTCCTTGCTCTCTGTAATTCCAATTTCTATGTCTGTGGAAGATTCTAATCTTCCCCCCATCTGAAAACACACGGACGCTCCAGCTCACCACCAGCCAGCTTCCTCCACCTGCTCCTCCCGAGCCGGCACCTCCCGAGCACCCTCCTGTGCCTGCACCTCCCGAGCGCCCTCCTGTGCCTGCGCCTCCCGAGCGCCCTCCTGTGCCTGCGCCTCCAGAGCACTCTCCAGTGCCAGCGCCTCCTAAGCCCGGCCCTCCTGTACTCTCCCAGGCTGACAATACCCTAATTTCCCCCAAGAAAATTTTTAGGGGGGGCTACCCCCCTGATCCTCTATGGCTGTCTGGACTGTGTACCCGGCCATGGCTCCCCGAGCTCCCTGACCCGCCATGGCTGTCTGGACTGTGTACTCGGCCATGGCTTCCCGAGCTCCCTGATCCACCATGGTCGCAGGGACTGTATACTCAGCCATGGCTCCCGAACTCCCTGACCCGCCATGGCCGCATGGACTGTATGCTCCGCCGTGGCTCCCCGAGCTCCATGACCCGCCATGGCATCCCGGACTATATGCTCCGCCATGGCTCCCCGAGCTCCCTGACCCGCCATGGCATCCCGGACTGTATGCTCCGCCATGGCTCCCTGAGCTCCCTGATCCACCCTGGAGGCGTACCTCCTCTCCTTTCTGTGTCTGCCCTGCATGAGCCTCCAGGGTGCCCACTCCCCTTTCCCGGTGTATTTGTTATGGCGCGGGTCGCTCATTATGGGACGGGGGGTAATGTCACACCCCTGTGGACCCTGTGGTTTCATTGGTTTTTCCCTTGTATGCCCTTATTTGGTCTTTCCTGTTCCATTTCTAATTATGACATCATTGTTTAATCATTCTCACCTGTCCTCGTCTGATTAGCCTGTGTATTTAAGTTTGGTTCAGTTCCTCATTTGTTTTGTCGGGTCTTAAAGTCTTTTAGTGTTGTTTGCATTTGGATTCCCTGCTGTTCCTGTTCGTTCCTGTTCCTTAGTGTGGATTATATTAAAGTATATGTTCCTGATCTCCTCGTCCCTACTCCTCATTCTCGCACACGCATGTGACAGTGTGTGTGTGTGTGTTTGTGATGGTGATTTTATTTGCATTATTCCAGCATTAGATGGTGACAAGAGACTGTTTTTAAGGGTGAGTCAGCAGTAAGAGTTTTATATTGACAGTGACTGAAATGTTGTTGTGAACAAGTACGTTATTTTTACCTTCAACAACAACACCTTGTAAAATACAGCCAAATGCACTAAGCAGTGCTGTCATCAAAAAATCACCCTGAACAGATAAAAGGATCATACGACAAAGATATTGCTTTCCTCAGCGGACATTCAAACTAATGTTTTATTGTGTTTACTATATTTGAGTATTAGGAGTTCATTCTTTTTTTATTTATGAGATGGAGCTGAAAAATGAAAGCTGTATCAGATGCAGGTAATCACACTCACTCAGTCCTTATCTCTCTCATAACACTCTACATAATACAGTGGGCTTTTAATACAGTAATACAATAAGTTTTCAATGAAGCAACTCAATGTTCCTTCATTATTAGTTCTAAAGTTACATTTTCAAATCAGTAATGGAAGCTTGGGCTCAGATGTTAAACTGTCAAACTTTGATTTGAATCCATGGCAGAAGGAAGTAGTTTGCACAAAAGAGGGTGTTTAAAGACATTCTGTTGTTGTTTCTTATGTTTTTACACACTCGTGCCGACAAACTGTTTAACCCTCTGGTGCTCCTCATTTGGGAGTTCACGGTCAAAAGTGACTGGACACCTAAAATTTGATTCCCCCCCAAAGTAAAATCAATGTAATATATTTTTGTTATATAATATTTTTTTTTTCTTTTTTCTTTTGTATTTTGAGATAATTTCATGGTACTAATTAATATTTATGCAATAAATATGATCAATTTCTTCCCATTAAAAAATATAGTTTTTTTTATATTACTTTTCAATTAATGCAATATTTCATGTTAAAATAGGGTCAATGCCTGATTACTGGCTTACTTTCCTATGTAGCTCTATATAAAAGGCCTATACATTTTCTAATTG
The DNA here is from genome assembly GCA_036247105.1 of Cirrhinus mrigala. Classification (NCBI taxonomy): domain Eukaryota; kingdom Metazoa; phylum Chordata; class Actinopteri; order Cypriniformes; family Cyprinidae; genus Cirrhinus; species Cirrhinus mrigala. Next base: position 4,997,811 of record CM070012.1, read on the forward strand.
CTTTTAGACATAAATACTTATTTTTATTATATATTATATATTATTATTTATTACATATTCAGGCATTCTCAAAGACAACATTCTGTAATAGTTTTAATTATTTATTTATTTTTTTTTAAATATTGTTTTGAAGCATCAGTTTTTAAATTATTATTACTACAGTCCAACCTGAACACAGGGAAGGCATTTTATTACACAAAACATTAAAATTATATATATATATTAAAAAAAAGTAACAAAAACGTTGTTTTATCAGAGCTTAATCTTTCTGGGTCTGATTTTAGGTTTTTTTGACTCATTTTGGCTAGATGGGTATAGCCATACTAATTCATCTGAGTGTGTATAATTGTGTGTGTGTGTGTGTGTGTGTGTGTACTTGTTTTTGCTACATTGTGGGGACCAAATGTCCCCACAAGGATAGTAAAACCTGACATTTTTGACATTGTAGGGACCGGCCTGCAAAAAATTATTAAAAATAGTAAATGATGTTTATCTGAAAATGTAAAGATGCAAACAGGTTTTCTGTAAGGGGTAGGTTTAGGGTTAGGGTTGGGTGAGGGGATAAATAGTATCGTTTGGTCAGTATAAAAACTATAGAAGTCTATGCAAAGTCCCCACAATTCACAAAAACAAACATGTGTGCTTGTGTGTGTCTGTGAGTGCGTGTATGCATGAGTGGATATGCCTGTTTTGCACTCTTGATGTTTTAAAGTGTAACCCCTTCCTTGCTGTCCACTTTTTTACTGCATTAAATTATTGCTTTTATTTTACATATTTGCTGTGTCACAGTCACACCTGTTCATAGGTGTGTGTTTGTATGTGTGTGTGTGAGTGGATGTGTTGGTTTTGCACTCTTGATGTTTTAGAGTTTCACCACATTATTGCTGTGTACTTTTTCTGCATGTGGCAGATTTGTAGATTGTACACACAAAAATTCTCTATTTGATTGGTCCTTTTTCATCAAAGACCACAAATGTGACTATTTCTTTTCTTTTTTCTTTTTTTTTATGACCATTTAGCCTGCTAAGTCACCAAGCTTTGTACCATTCTGACGAAGCTGTGATTTTAAAAAATTCAAAACAGAAAATGTTTCATTCAAAAGTGACCGAAGAGCACTAGAAGGTTAAATTATCTCACTTGAATCACAACTGTGGCGATATACAGCCATATCGCTCATAGATGGATAATTATTAGTCAGCACACACTGATTAAGTCAAATATCTACCAAAACGCTAAGCAGATGAGTTTGCAGAGTATCTGTTTAGGTCTGGCATGAGTCCCGTGCCCTCTTATGTAAAAAGAGGTCACACAGCTGGGGTAGAGCTGAAGACCGGCCAAATCGATAGCCCAACCACACTGGTCCTCTCAGACTTTGACATGGGGGCAAGCAGGCTAAAATAAAAAAAGAGGGATAAAAAGAGGACTTTGCAGTTATCTTGTCTACAGGGGTGCGCTGCCCCATGTATTATGAATGGGATGAGTTCTCAGATAAACACATAAATAAGTAAAGTACACCCTCATTACTGGAACGGAGAGAAGGTTAGAAAGTAGCAAATGAAGGCGATCGGTGGGATTCTGAACGCCCTCCACTAGGGGTGTAATGGTGAAGGGAGTAAGCCAAAGATGGAGGAGATCCAACTGGCCTCTCAGCAGGAGTTCACAGGCTCAGAGGTTACATAAAGTCTGCCTCTGTAATGAACCTTCTCCTGGCCATATGCTCCAAGAAACAGAGACACCAAAGGACGACTTAAAGAGTAAAAACACTCTGAGAAAGCTGCTGTGTGTAATCGTGTTGTTGTTAAACCATCTCCCCCATCCCAAAGTGGACAGAGACCACTATAAGCAAACAATTAGGAGGTTAAATGACCAGAGGAGTAAACACTGGACTGTGGCTTTTTCAGCATCGCTCTGTTTGAGTGATCCAGCAGCAATGGCTTTGATTTCAGACTGTTTTCTGAAGCAAGGAAGTCTATAATTCTTGAAGAAAGTTAGCATTCAGATTTATCTCAATAGCAATTTCAGACATTTGAACGAATAGTTCCCTCAAAAATTTTATTTTATTATCATGTGGCAGAAACAATCTTCCATTGTGGCAGAAAACACTTTTATAATTTTTACTCAGAAACTGCTAGTAAATGTCACAAATAATTTCATAAACATCAAGCAACACTCTGAATTATGTAAAATTGTAAAATAGAAATACTGAAATACTATTATATGAAGGTATAAAAGTATTTTATTAATCTTTGTTATATTTACACCTTAGAACTCTTTTTTTTTTAGGTTTTAGTGGAAAAACAAGGTATTGTTTGAGCAATTTTACTTAAAACTCCGATTTCAACTAATTTTGATTTCTAACAAACCATAATGGTTTGCAACAACATGAGAGAGTGAACAACATAAATAATTATTAAATGTTCATTTTTTGGGAAACTACCACTATCACAAAAATGCATCAACTATAACACAAAATATCTGTGATTTATATGCTTGCAACAATCTCGTTTCATAAGAATACAAGATAAGTTTACCAAGAGGCAACAGCCATTGCTTTTGCAATTCTGTTTGTTGCCACAACTGTAATAGAAATTACTTACTGCAGCTTTTAAAATTAGTTTTGGTGCTATTTTGAGATTGAAACAGTTACAACAGTTTGTCACTATATAGGCCAGTACCTTTGTACCTTATTTATCCCTGAAGAGCACATATTACAACTTTCTGAAAGTACTGCAATAGTGACATGCTGCTGCACCCGTAAAGGTAGTGCACACTTTCCATAGCAACAGATTATACGTTACTCATAGAAAAGACATTTAGAGATGTAAAACAAAGAAAAACATCTTTTGTCTCGCGCAAAGTACTTTGATTTTGCTGTCCTCCCTCGTATATATTAGATGTACAGTGGTGCCGTTCAAAATGCTAGACGTTTGAATGACACAACACGTTTCTATCAGAAGCTGTCATTTCAAAAACTGACGGTTTACCTCTTGCTGAAAGCCACCGTACAGCTGCTGAGCCCAGCAACGCTCGCCTGTCACCAGCCTCTCATCCGATCCTCTCTGGATTCTGATGAATTTTGCATGGTCTATTCCTTGAAAAAAGCTATTAGAGAATTTGAAAGGGAGAGAGTGGGAGAGGGACAGAGAAAGAGCAAGTGCTCAAAAAGAGCTTTCGTGAGCCTTTTAATAACAGTGATATGTAAGATGTCACTGGAGATGGCTTCATTTCTGTAAAGGTTCTCGAGTTACATCAATGGAGAAGTGCGCTGAAAAGCTCTTCGAGTGTTTTTGTGTGTACGTACGTTGTGTGTCGCACAGTGAGTGCGAGTGTTTTAGAAGCATAGAGCAAACCTTTGTCAGGTAACAAACTGATGTGAAATGGAACAGGGACATGTTCGTGTGCAGCACAGTGCTACTGTTCAGGAACATTTACGACAATGTCAGACAAGCGTGTGGCTTTATAAATGTTTCAGTTATGTTCTTGGGCTGGTATTAGGGATCTGGAAGACTATGGAGGTTTGCCAAGTTATGTAAATTTATGTGATAACATCCACATTTACTGGGTTTATTTCATTAAAAATATTGGTCACACTTTAATTTAGGTTGCCCTTAACTACTATGCACTGATATAAAAAAATAAGTACAATGTACTTATTATGTTCATATTGTATTCCAAAACACTTTTGCTGCTATTGAGGTGGGATACGGGTAAAGTTAGTGACAGGTTTGGTGGTATGGGTAGGTTTAAAGGTTTAAGGTTAAGGTATAAGGGATGGATCAACAGTGTAACTGTTACGGGGTGCAACAAAGCTGCACCACCACAGCCCCTTGCCCAGCCCACACAATTAAATTAAACAACACGGGAGGATTTACTTTTGATAGAGCACCTCAACCCTGCAAGTAACAAGGTGCCCAGAGATGAAACTAACTACCGCATTAAACCTCTTTCCTACTTAAACAGCATAGTCTTACCTCCCTACTAGCCTCAAAACAGGAGAAAACTGAAGAAACAAAAAGGTAATTCAGTGAATTTTTGTTTAAAAGGTAATTCAGCGAATTTACACACCATTAAAACAAGCAAGGTTTTAAGTAGCATCGGAGGTACAACATGGTTTGAAAACAAACTTTAAAGTAAAACACCAAGCAGGGAGAGAGGAGAGCTCGTGGAGGAAACTTCCAAACAGGATTTAATCAACTCTGCAGAAATGCCGCTACGCCACCTCTGACATCAACTCCGTACACCTGTACGCGCTCTAACGAGCTCTATTAGGAGAGACAGAAGGGAGAGGACAACCATAACAATAACAACAACAAGACAAAAACATGTACACAAATCATAACGCAAAAACAATGACAACAATAATCATTAAATTAACACATAATGTAACAGTAGCTATAAAAGCAATTACAGAAATTAATTATGGATGTAATTACATGCAGGTATTTTTTTTTTTTTTTTAAATATAAGTACAACATAAAAACGTGTATGTACACAATAAGTGCATTGTATCAAATGATTAATTTAAATGTAACTACCTAGTAGTTAAGCCCACCTAATATAAAGTGGGACCAAAATATTAACCCCTTAACTGTCACTGTCCACCCTGTGGGACGCCTAAGTTTACTTCACCATATTACAAATAAATCCTAATCTGATCATAACAAACTATACATCGTCGGAAAGGCCTAAGACTCCTAAATAGATATTTTACCATATTTCTGTGTTACAAATTATGTAGGAAAAGTAGATTAATATATGTCAAGAGTGCAACTTAAAAAATCTACATCATAACATTCTGACCTTTGTCACAAAAGACTTTCTTCATTGCCTTTTTCCCTTTCACACTTTAGAAATAATTAAAGAAATAAATAAAATGATATATCAGTCAAAACTTAAAATCTCAAAATTAATCCTTTAAAAAGGCATTTTAAAATCAGACATTGCATTACCACAGAAAATATACATCAAAATCATATTACAAAATGTTTTCATTCATGAATTATAAAAATTTAAGTCTGGATAGTGCATTTTTCTGTCTGTGTTCAAAAATGGGAGAAAAACCAAAGAAAAATATATAGACACAATTAAAATAATTAATAAAACATTTCTAATGCTAAAAATGTTTAAAAAAAATAATTGTAAATAATCATAATAAATCTAAATTTCTATCGTTCTATAATCTAATATTAAAATATAAAAATAGAAATTGTATTTATTTATTTTTTAAAATATATTTACATATGTACAAAAAAATGGAGAAAATCACCCAAAAATGTGTCCAAATGAAGTTCTTAGCAATGCATATTACTAATCGAAAATTAAGTGAAGTTTTGATGTATTTATGGTAGGACATTTACAACATATCATCATGGAACATGATATTTACTTAATATCCTAATTATTTTTAGCATAAAAAAATGTACCTGTACAATGTATTGTTGGCTAATGCTACAAATATACTCATATACCTCATTAAAAAAAAAAAAAAAAAAAAAAAAAAGTGAAATATGACAACTAAATATGACATCCAAAAAAAAAAAAAAAATGTATTATGATTTCCACAGAGCTACAGAGGATTCTTTGTTTAACCGAAAGTGCTGCAAAGAACTATTGAAGAACCCTTGATATGTCAAAGATTTTTAAATAAGGGTATATGTGATCCTCTGCTTAGTATGAGCCTCTATAAATGTTTGAATTTCGAATTTTTTCACATGAACATGCTGGATTCTCTCAGGACTGAGGAGCACAACAGAGAATAGAACAACAAGAGCTGGATCTTCTCCCGCATAATTCAAAAGTATTGATCAGACCTTAGACAAGGAATTCTGGTGAGGTTAGCCAGAGTTTTTTACATGTGTATACAACATCATCCACAGTGATTTAATAGCAATACTCCTTTTTTTCTCCCAGTTTCACATTCTGACTACAGTAGAATCGGACAGTTTGAGGAAAACAAATGCTCCTGTGGTCACTTGTACAAGCCACCTTCCCTTCCACACTGGGCTGGAATCCAGAGGGAGTCGCTCTGCTTTTCTCTTCCTTGACCACAGTTGTAATCTTATTTTACTGAACTCTCTGGACTCCAGTGTCTTGTTAAGTCCACAAGACTGAACAAGTCCATTCATTACATGGCGGCCATGATGAATGGCCCGGGCAGACAGTAAGGGAAAGCCAAGGTGTAAATGTTCAACCTCCCATAAATCACGGCGACGGGGCCAGTCTAGACCTTAACCTAAACACACTCAAGAATGATGATCCGCTCTATGTGTCAGTTTCAGAGCCGTGCCAAGCCAGAGTCAAGGGAAAGACCACTGCAACACAAATGTTTCCCCCTTCATTAAACGCTGCTGCTTTCAGAGGGAGAGAGGTTCATCTACAGGAGTCCTCGGAAACAATAGCAGTGGGATAAATGGCAGTGAAAGAGTTTGACTTCTGTTTCAAACTCTTCAAAACAAAGGTTCATTATACCTGATTCAACAAAGAACCTGCTTCGTATCACCATTTTTCCATGTCTAGAGTTTTTGAGCTGGTGCTTCTCTGCTGAAAAGATCTGCATGACTGGTCAGGCAAACCATGTATGGAAACTCATGCTAGACTTGCTAGGTTCGGAAATCGAATAAGTTATAGACCTTAGTCAGGGTAGAGCCAGATTTAATTTTTGACAGGAATGAAAACAAGGCTATGGGGGACTGAAGTACAGTGTGTTCAATGGATTGTACTGTTGTTTATAACAACATATCAATTGTTCAGCTGACGAAACCTCTTTCTGGAAGAAAAAACTTTCAGTAGACAGAAACTCCATAAAACAGATTTGAAAGTTGTGAGCTGTGAAAATTGCATGATCTAGGACCTTTATACAGTGCGTACCAGTGTAAAGACTTTGAGCCTAGTCTTGTTTACATCCATGTTAAATTCAATATGGCAACTAGCTTGATTAAGGTCTACTGATCACTGTATTGATTTCGGGTGCCAGTTTTGATCTGGTCCAGTCTTTTTTTTCTGACACAGTGGTTCGGACTTTACATTGGATATCAAATGGTGACCCAAAACTTTGTGTTTATAGAAAAAACATTCTAAAATTCTAACATATCAATGTTTTAAACAGAACACAAACGACATACTTACAACATATTATGCCCTTGGCATGTAGGGCAGACCAACCACATAATATACAATATTCAAAATCATTAACATGCAGGCAGAATAAGTTTTCAAAATATCTCAATTGCATGTTTCAACTGTCAGTCATCAATAATTCACCGAACAAACTAAACTGTGATCAATACAGACCATGTTTTTCCATACCTACAAGTTAAACCTTTTTGACAGGTTGTGTTTCTCATAAGTTTTGTTTGTGGTTTCTGAGGATGAACATTGTCAAGTAAACTGACCGTAATTTGGATTCAACTCATGAATGAAATTGCATTAAATAAATAATTAAATAAATAAATAAAATGTTATCTGATCTAATGAAACAAAATATACAAGACAAATGAAAATATTTTGTCAATAAAATAAATTATTAACTATTTCCAATAAAACAATGGCATTTTTTTTAGGAATTAAAAATAATCTAATTTTGGATTTTGACAGCAAACACATTGCAACCATGGTATCTGATCGTCTTTGAACCTTCGACTTTGTTTTTGATTAATGGAAACATTCTTGGCAAATGCTCTCACTCTCATACATCTTGCGCCATCCCTCTTAAACCCACAAAATATCGCAACCATGCTTGGGATGGTTCTGATCACAACACACAGTTATGAAGTAAAGTTCAAAACAATGTGCGCAAATGAAGAAACACATTCAAACATTTATAAAAACACTCCCCTTCCTCCACACACAGCTCTCATAGAACATGAGATACATAAATGAGCCAAAATGCTTTACATTTCTTAAAATAAGAATTTCTGAATATTAAACATCGATTGTCAGTCTTTATTCACCTGTTTCTTGTGGTTTCTGGTGGTAAATGGTGTAAATTACATTGAATGTCATAGAGTAGCATACTGTAGTTTAGTAATAGTGGGGCACATTGTAATGTAGTGTTACAATGTTCCCCATCTGCGCAACTGGAATTTAAAACTGGTTAGTGTCTTCTGCTATAAGCATCAAAAAACTGATAAATGACAGATTGGAGATTAGAATAATAGCAGATTTGTCTTATTTTAAATGACTACTAACTGAGATTAAAAGTTTACTTCAGCCAGAAATGTATTTTTACTACTGTAAAATAAATATTCAATGATATCTTCAAAAGATTTTTCATTTTTGGCACACTTTTTTGTCCATGTATAGTGTTGATATGGCAACTAGCAAATACCGTGAATTTGGTTATGCTAGCATTACTTCAGACATTTGTACTAATCGACCGTTAGTGCCCTGCAAGGTGGACATCACAGTATGCATATGCTCCAGTGTATATGTTCCACTCAAAGGGCATTGAAGTGTGTAAGAAAATTGTAAAATTACTTCCAGAGGCATATTATGTCACACTTCATTAGTAAGTTTTGTCTGTGTGTGGAGATGCTGCGTAGTGCAAATCTGTGATTGAATGTTTCGAAGTAAAGTAAACTTTCCCGTGCTCAGGGAGTAGGGCGCATTAAACAATGAGTAGGGACCCCATTAATCAGAACACAGTTCATCCATGGAGCTCTTCTAATGAGCTGGTTATCTGAATCAGGTGTGTTAAATAAGAGAGAAATGCAAAATGCAAAAACAAACAAACAAACAAAACAAAACAAAACAAACAAACACCAGGACTGGAATTGAGAACTGCTGCACTATCCACTTTAAAAGGAAAGGACATGACGTGTGGCCAAGTATAGTGACCCATACTTGGAATTTGTGCTCTGCATTTAACCCATCCAAGTGCACACAGACACAGTAGTGCACACACACCCAGAGCAGTGGGCAGCTACATGCTATCACTGCTCAAGGGACTCACCTCAGTCATGGTATTGAGGGTGGAGAGAGCGCTGGTTATTCACTCCCCCCACATTCAATTTCTGCCTCTGTAGGGAAACAAAATGAAGGATAACAACATGCAGTAAACAGTAAAACTGTTTGCACTACCAATCAGTTTGTTCATAATTAAGATAATACATTCAAATAATATGGTTAAACACACTAATTTGAAATATCAAGCAGTAAGTGAGCTGTTTCGAACAACTACAAATAGCTGGATGCGGATGAGACCAGAAGCCAGACCCGTAAAATTTACAAATGGGAAAAATAAGGTGGATAGCATTTAACATGTCCATGTTGAATGCAACGGGTCATGACTCACCAGCTAAACCCACTGTTTTAAAAAACTTGGAAATTTGTGAGGATTCACTGAGGGATAAATGATGGTCAAAAAGTGATAAAGAACAGCATTTCCAACATTTTTGGGACTCTAAATCACTCTTTTCCATACTCCCAACTTCTCATTTCTCCTCTTCCTTCTTCCCTTATCTTTTCCAAAACTCCCTGACTCCTACTCTGTCTTCCACTTGCAACTTTTAAAATCCCATCAAGTTAACTTTATCAAACAGAAATGTGCTTTTGCAACGGCTGACAGATAAGCATCTAGTACCTCCATTTCCCGTCTTGCTCGGCTGGATAACCGCTCCAGTCAGGTCATGGAGCTGTTTCTAATGTCACATCTGTACTTTTCAGTGGCTGCAAATGGGTTCCAACATGGATCACGTCTCAACCTGAAATATACAGGAGATTTTTTACCCTGCTAATGAATAATGTAAAAGAGCATCTAATGTGCAAACCTAATGTTACCTGACTTCTTTCGCCGATATTTTCTGTAAAAACACAAGTTTCATAAGCTCTCTCGCACTCCCTGTTCCCATTTCCCGTTCTATTTTTACTGTGCTGGTGGACTCTATTGACAGACTGTGCGGTGGCCTCTCAGAAGAGAGGAAAAGAGTGTGTTGTCATTTCTCAGATGCATTTTTAATGCTACAAGTTTCAGTCACAGTCCATAGCATGAAAGAAACACTTGCCTGGTTGCACACAAACTGCCGGTGCGGTTACGAAACCATCAGACGTGTAATGAATTGTGCCTCTAAAGTGGCACTTAATAGTCTATATTTATAGTCGATACTCTTTGGCAAGCAAAGCATGTCAATGCCTCGCTTTGAAATGTTTTTACAGTGGTGTGTTTGGAAAAAAGTGCTTAAAAAGAGGGTCTCGGTTTCAGAATTTATTTTTTATCACATTAGGAAAAAATAATCATCATCCGACATGACCTCAGTATGAGTCAACACCAAAAACAAGAGGGAAAAAAGTAAGCTAGCGTATTTAATGGGAATGGACTGTAATGATGGAATGTTATTAAATTCATTGTGTTTCAGTTTGCCATATTTAACAATGACAGAAATAATGAGCGATTGTTGGTGTAACTGATGAGGTCAACTTCATATCGCTCCGACGCACAATATCCTCACTAAGCATCAAAACTATAATTATTGTCTTCACAGAGACAAAAAATTGAGCTATAAAGTGTAAAATTCGATTATTCAGCCACATCAAATGCTTTCCTAACAGTCTTCATTAGATGGCATTAAAATATGCAGGTACACTAAGTATTTAAATGATTATATTTTGCCATTGTTCGCTTGGAAGGAGTCTACATATAACAACAAATTCATTATAATTTTATTTCACCCTTTGATTAAATGATAATATATTTCAATTTGTTTGTGCACTTTAATATCTTATGATACATATAATATGTATAGGTATGGGCCTCCATACACATGGAACATCCATGCAGTATATTTAATAAAAAGAAAACTTTTATAAGGCTTCACAGCTCTTACTTTTAATCAGCACTGTCAGACATTTATGAAAACATTTATAAAATCAGCCAATATCAAAGTCAGCCTTCATTCTGAAGGTCCACTTGCAATATTTCTTGGTACATAAACTTTTATTCTTGCACTTCTGTTGGCGTCCTTACATACTCCAAGTGAGCTGACACTGTTACTAATGTAAACTTTCCGCTAATCAACAAGAAAAGGGTTTAATTATGTTTCCACATGTGAGATGTGCTGAAAACTGACCGACCCTCAGTTAGCTCGATCTGTGTGAAGTGAAGCAGAATTAAAAATGGCACAGAGTGAGACAAACGGTTACTATGATCAGATGGTCTGTCAGAAATAGAAACCACATGATGATATAAAGCACATGGCAAAGGTGTTAGCAGAGTTGCCATCCAATTCATGAAGAAACGTCAAATCAACCAACAGCTAGACAACATTCTATATTTATGGAAGGTATATATAAAATCACATACACATATTTGTGGTTAGACGATAAAACACATTTATGTTCTAATTCAAGGCAGGCTGTTTCAACATTTCATGCCATTCAGATGGCATGTCCTTTATCTAAACATACATGCAGTTTAAAGAAAATACAAGGAACTTTTTCGTGTCAAATCCTAAGAAGTGAAATATTTACCATGAACTATTTAACACTCGTCTCAACAAAGTTGCACTATACCTTTATACAAGGTCTTTTTTTTCAAAGGCAAATTAAAACTCTCACATGAAACAGCATCCTTTCAGCATTACTTGACCATGAAGGATACATGCATTATTTACAACTCTACCTTTAAAACTCTTTGTTGGAAGACATTATTAAGTCGTCTTTACCATTCACAAAGCTCTCTGTCCTTCAGAACTCATTCAGTCAGTCAGTCACGGGTTCTCTGCCACATTCGCCTCTGTTTACCAGGTTTTGTCAGGTTTTCGATATATAGACCTTCACTGCCTTCCCAGCCATTTTAAAATGCTATCATATCTGTCAACAAAACATTATGAGGAGGTCACAACCTCAATCTCCACAGCGGCCCGAAGGCCCTTTGGTTGCACTGTTACCAAGTTGAAACAGGAAATTGTTACCCACCTCCCCTGTAATTCAATAAGTTACAACAGCATGGCGTGTGTGTGCGTGTTTGCAGCCGAATGGGAATAAGATATTTAGAAAGATACATGCGGTATATCTAAAATTCACAAGGTATATTTGGTTTCATCTTCCATGAATTTGTAACACAGTCGAGTCATGCTGTTGTCATGGTGTTTGGTGGATCAAGTTTTCTTCTGTTCATGCAAACATCTCTATCCTCTACTCATGTGCTCTCTTGATACACTTTTCCTCGTAGGCGTTTAGAAGCAAGTACCAGGAACACATAACCTTGTTTTGAGCATTTAAGTTTCTATCAAACGTTTTTATTGCATCCCAGTCACGAAGGTCTTGCTCCGCGAGGCCCTAAGACATTAAACATTAAGAGTTATTCCCTCTGCTCATAAGAGGGTAATGCAGTGCACAATTTTATGTTTTTCAACCAAAAACCCAACCATTAAGACCTGAAAATAACATGAATTTGACCTTTCAGCACAAATCTAATGGTCTATGCCCTCTTGTTGTTTATCTTCAGTGCAGTCAGTGGCATCACAGATGTGCCAAATATATATGTATATAAACGCCTTTTGGGGTTATGATTCAGAAGCATCATATGATTAATCTCTTGTTTATCCTCTTGTGAGGTAAAGGAAAACACAATTTTATTTGATCAGACAGTCGCTAAATATTACCTGTGAGGCACAAAGATAGAACTGAGCGCTGTGAAGGAAACTCAAATGCTATTTAATTCAATTGTATGCTTAGAAATGCTATTCAGTTAGATTTCATTTGCCTTGTCTTTACTTGATTGTTTTTTGTGTATAATTATTCATGTTTTCAAATTCAATTTCTTTTAAACTGTCAAACAACAAGGAACAAACCATTCAATTAAATGTAATCAAACATGTCTAGACATTTCTCTCATCTGCCTAAGAGAAAGGACTGGAAAATGGCTGTTGTTTGTGTGTGGGTTTGTTTATTTTATATTATTATAACTGTAATATTAATTCACCTATAAAAGCCTCCCACTTATCTTCATTTATAGAGCTCTGCACACCTGTGTTTGCTTTAACACACAGACTCTTCCAGCCTAGCCAGTATTTTTAGGCATCACTGGTGCACTCCCAACATAACGGCTGTTTCCAACAACAGGTGTCATGATTATGTGGCCTTGTAAAAGACAACTTTTTTTTTAGCCAAATTTTATGCAACATGTCAAACTGTATCCTTGACAAATAAGGTAATCCCAGAATACACTGTGAGCTTCAATGTGACATGTGTCGAATGTACATTCAATACTAAAAAAGTATTCTATTAAACATACACTACCAGTCAAAAGTTTTTGTACAGTAAGATTTTTAGTGTTTTTTTAAAGAATTCTCTTCTGCTCACCAAGCCTGCTTTTATTTGATCCAAAATAAGCAAAAGCAGTAGTAAAATATTTTACTATTTAAAATAATTGCTCTCTATTTGAATATATTTTAAAACTGTAATTTATTCATGTGACCAAAGCAATTTTTTCAGCATCATTATTCCAGTCTCCAGTGTTTCATGATCCTTTAGAAATCATTCTAATATGCTGATTTGTTGTACAAGAAACATTTATTATTAGTAGTAGTAGTAGTAGTAGTATCATCATCATCAATATTTAAAACAGAGTACATCGGGAATTAATACTTTTATTTAGCAAGGATGCTTTAAATTGATCAAAAGTGATGATAAATATATTTATAAAGTTACAAAATATTTCTATTTCAGATGAATGCTGAAAAAAATTATTCTCAGCTGTTTTCAACATAATAATAATAATTTTTATTTATTTATTTATTTTGAGCAGCAAATCAGAATATTAGAATGAGTTCTGAAGGATCATGGGACTGGAGTAATAATGCTAAAAATTCAGCTTTGAAATCAAAGGAATCAATTATGTTTTAAAATATATTCAAATAGAAAACAGTTATTTTAAATAGTAAAAATATTTCAAAATGTTACTGTTTTTGCTGTATTTTCGGGCAAATAAATGCAGACTTGGTGTAGTCTGAGGGTGAGTAATTAATGACAGAATTATCATTTTTGGTTGAACTATCCTCAAAACGTTGATTTTAACTGAACGATTTAGGTCTGATGCACTGTGTTGAGTATTAAGGTTCGATTATATTGATTGTTGTTTGGATAAATGTTTGTGGGTGAAATCCAGTTATTTTAGTCTGAATCCATGCAATCTGTTATTTTGTGAGCACAAAGTTTTCACAAAGACTTTAAGTTGGACATGCAGATTTGCTGTATAACATAAAGATGCTTGTTTTGAAAGCAACCAGCGTATATATTACTAAATAATAGGCATTTTCAGTGAAATTTTGATTATACCTGGAGAGATTTCATTTTGATGCACTGTGTTGAGTGTTAATGTGCAGTCACATTTACAATTCATTAAATTCACGGATAAAACCAATACAATTGGAATCTGCGTAATCTGAAATTTCATGTGAGAGCAGAAAATTTCATAACAGGTTCAAGTTGGACATGTGAATTTGCTGTATTGACCAACAAAAAGCTACTGTGCTTTGCAAATCACTGTACTATTGACAATAGACTATGGACTTTTTTGGGTGCAAAACTTCACAGAAAAATTGATTATAACTCAGGTGGTTTAGTTTAGATGCTCTGATCATTGTGTTAAGGTATGTTCGCATCTACTGAATTTTTGCTTACAAAACCCAGTCATTGCAAACATTTGGAAGTTGAATTGAACAACAGTAAAATACTTGATTTGAAAGTTACTTCTGTGCAAGACTTCACTGCACTATTGACAGTGGACCTTTTTTGCTCATGCAGTTTCGCCAATGTGGTCGGACCTTCAGAAAGTATCTGCCTACGTAGACAGCACGCTAGGTTTTGAAACAGAGCCATTCAGAAGAGCCTCACTGTCCAGAGAACCTGCATGACAAAGCATCACCATTCAGCTCATAGAGTGTGTCCTTGCACTATGCAGCCTCTAGCCAGCGACCTTGTGTTTGTGAGCATGTGTGCGTATGTGTGCAAGTGTCTATGTAAATGCAGGCACATCAGAGAGTGAGACGGAGAGGAGGAGGAGCAGAGAGAAGGACAAAAAAAAAAAAAACAGCAGTATCGATTCCTCTCCTGATTTTTAAATAACCTCTGTTTACTAGCCAGTTGGCACCTTCAGTGACAGTACAATTTATGACAACCTAGCAAAACAAAGTAGAGGGCACCTGTGGAAAGACTCATCATATCTTTCCATATCTCTGTGACAGAAAGCAGCGGTCATGTATACAGGACCTCACAGAGGACAAAAGCATACAACTCAAGGTCAAAGACACCAGACGCATTTTATGCTGTGTATTGGCTAGAAAAAGAGATGGCACTTTGAAACAAACATTTAAATGGGCACACCATAAAATAAATAAAAGCATTTGTGGCATTCAAAAGCATTCAAGATTACGCACTGCTAATGAAAAGCAGCGTCTACTGTTTTTGTGGCGATGCTGAGAGTAATAAATGTGGCCATGAGACATACATAGGTTTTCAGTCAAAGTGGCCGAGTGATTTGTTACTGAAGTACACTCAATCTGATTTGAGTGAAATTACATTATTGTTTTGAATTCGCGGCTGTGTATACTTCAAAGAAGTCTCTTATGCTCACCAAGGCAGTATTTATTTGTAAGTACAGTGAGATTAAATTGATCAAAAGTTACCAAAAATGACTTTTACATAAAAAAATAAAAATAAATAAAAATAAAAACAACAACAACAACAACAACAACAACAAAAAAAAAAAAAACTACTGTATGACTGTACTATATTAAAATTTAAATTAAGAATTTTCTATTCGAAAATGTAATTTTTTTGTGATGGCAAATCTGAATTTTCAGCATCATTACTTCAGTCTGCAATGTGGCATGATCCTTCAGAAATTATTTTAATATGCTGAATTAGCTCAGAAAACATTACTTTTTATTATTAATGCTTAAAACAGTTGTGGTGCTCAATATTTTTATACTTTTTTTCAGGATTCTTTGATATATAGAAACGTCAAAAGACTAGCGTTTATACAAAATTTCTTTCTTTCTTTTTTTTTTTTGGTAACTTTTTATCAATATAATGCAACCTTTTCCAATAAAAGTAATATTAAGTACTTATTTTGAAATACGTATTTTCTATAAAAATAAATAAATAAATAAATAAATAAATAAATAAATACATGTGGGATGAAAATGCAAATGCAAGATGCAAATAAATTTTTCAAAAATGTATACGCTCCCCTGAGGTGGACATGAAACACAAAAATACAATTCAGACTAATATATAATGCTATATACATGAATAAATCTTACATGCCAAAATTCAACCATATAATATTTTGAAATGATTTTTAAATCCTTTTTATGCAAAGCATTTTGAATATAATAACATGTGCTACATTATATCAATTTAAAAAAAACTC
The DNA here is from genome assembly GCA_036247105.1 of Cirrhinus mrigala. Classification (NCBI taxonomy): domain Eukaryota; kingdom Metazoa; phylum Chordata; class Actinopteri; order Cypriniformes; family Cyprinidae; genus Cirrhinus; species Cirrhinus mrigala. The sequence continues at coordinate 5,014,183 of CM070012.1, forward strand.
TTTGAATTCTCTTTGAAAAAAAAATAGGAGTATATAAATTTGCTATATAATATAATATAATATAATATAATTTAATTTTAATGTAGATTTCTTTTAGAATTCATTTTAAAATTCTCCTATTTTTAAAATCCCACTTTTACCCCAGCTGAATATCAACACGTCTAGGTAAAACGTCTCTTTTTCAAAAACACTACTGTGTGAGAAAGAGGGTTGTGACTGTAGATGACTGTGAACCTGGTCACATCTCTCCTCTGGCTCGCTCAGCTGACAGCCATCAGAAACACAGAAGCGGTAGAGAGAGTGGCATTTTAATTTGTAGGCACAGCATGGTCATTTTAGACAACTGGCCCTTTAATTAAGACTCTATTGAGCTCACTGGAGGGTGGCTAATTCCTGCTGGAGGCCCTTTGCTCTCTGGAAAATCAGATTCGTATTGACAGGGGACAGATTCTTTTGCGTGTACATGTGCGCCACGGGTTGGGGGGGCCGTAGGGCAGCTTGTGGACAAGAAGTGAGAATGTGCGTGTGTTTTGATGGGTCGGTGGGGACAGGTGGAGGTATTCTGCATGCATTCAGGAGATGTAAATTACAAATGATATCAGTGTCAAACAAACACCTGGATGTCGATGGAAAGAAATAAAACCGCAACAGGGGGCTCGAACGAAGGCGACAGAGGGAAAAAAGAGGCGGTTAAGTTCACATTTCAGTGCCGAACAGATTTATTTTCCATTGCTTAGCTTGCCACATTCACAGAGCAACTGATCAATCAGAGAGTGAGTGAGAGAGAAAGAGAGCGACTCATAAAGAGAGAGAAGAGTTCTCTGATGTGCCGAGAAGTCACTGGATAAGGAGTTAATTATCCGACTGTCCAAACTGCTCTAGTCCCTCTGGCCACAGATGCCTCTTCCTGTCTGTTTTTTTTTTTACTTTCTACAATAAGCCAACTCCAAAACTAAAGAAGAAAAATAATAATAACCAATTATAAGCAAAGAGCAACAGTGCACAGAGTGCAACAGTATTTTTCAGAATGTAAAGATTCCACAGAGATTCTCTGCATCCAGATGTGCCTAATTTTCTACTACATACAGTAAAAACCATATGTGAATCAAGTACCCAGATGACCTTCTGCTTCTGCCGAGATTTCTAAGTGTGCATCTGCACACACATTCACACTATCAAGATCTTTTTTAATGGTTGTGATGTTTGTTCCTCATCGAATGTAGCACCTACTCAGAGAGTGTACGATTTCAGATATATTGAAAAATTGTGAACATTTTAAGACAAATCTACCAAGAGCTTCACAGAGGTTACACAATCTGTAAAAGCCACAGTAGCTACATTTACATGAAAAGCCTTCATGTAAACACTTTGATCCAGTGGAGCTCATTCTGAATGACACTTCAAATTTACTTAATATTTGCTAAAAATATTCTGACATTTTGTCAGCTTTCCTTTTAGGTATGTATTAGGTGTTTGTGCTGATATGCTCGTGAGCTTTTGCGCTGTGCATTATGGCCAAACATCTCCACTTCATTCTCGTCTGTCTAAAGAACATTATTTTAGTTGAGATGCAACTCTGCAGACCTAAACTGTGCTGCCATGTTTTTTTTTTTTTTTTTAGATAGAAGAGGCTGTCTTCTGCCAAGCCTTCCAAACGTGCCATTTTTGTTCCGTATTTTTCTAATGGTATTGTCATGAACTTTATCATTTAACATGTTAACTGAGGCCTGTAGAGTCTGAGGTGTAGTTCTTGGGTTGTCTGCTATTTCTCTGAGCTTTACACGGTCTGATCTTGGGGTGAATTTTCTGGGACATCCACTCCTGGAAGAAGGAGTGGATGTCTGTTTTAAATGTCTTCCATTTGTGAATAAACTTCAAATTGTTTGGAAATGGCCGTATTACTCTTCTCAGATTGATGGAAGCAACAATTGCTTCTCTAAGATGATTGCTGATGTCTTACCTCCTTGGCATTGTGTTAACACACACCAGCAAACTGCCAAAGCTTATGCTTTTATAGAGGCGTTCAGACTTGCTGATGATCAGTCAATCAAAGGTATTTGATTAGCAGTGCTTGACTGTTATTTACCCTCTTAATTTTTCAATGTTAACAGTAAGGGTGTCCTAACTTTGTCACACATGGCTTTTCCATTTTGGCTTTATTTTTGTTCAGTAAATAATGACACGGTGCAATTTGTCATGTGTTGTTGTTCATCTGAGGTTTTATTTTCAAAATTTTAAGACCAGCCAAGGACCAGTCTTTTTTAATGATGTCCTGATACGGAAAACCAAGGAATTCAATAGGGTGTCCTAACTTTTTCACATGACTGTGTGTATATATATATATATGATAGATAGAATATTTTAAATGATGTGATTCATCTAAGAGTTTGGCTGGTTTGTTATAAAACTCTTTATTGAACATCCTGTGAAATTGGCTACGAAGAAAATGAATGGGAAAAAAAAAAACTGCAAGGAAGGTCGCTCAAATGTAGGTGATCATTGTGTCGCTGTATTTCCGCTGAAGAGTTGGGTCGCAGAAGTGACATAAGAGTGTCAGTATCGACCTCCTCACAGCTCTGGCCCCATGTGGAGAGCGGCCTCATACTGAACCGTCCTTGGTTGCATTCCAGGATTTGAGAGACCATTCAGACAGACCAGAGACACATGCGGACTCATAATACCAGAGCGGCTCTTTGAGGTCTTTTGTTAGAAGTTATGAAGTATATTTGCGGCTGTGAAAGAGGTCGCTGACAGGAAAAGTGCTCGCAATCTTTTCTATTGATTAGTTTGGACTACATTACAAACTGGTTTTTCAAAGAAACCATGCCGCTTCCAAATTTAGACATACGCAATGTTATTATATAGAACATCAATTGTAATTCACAAATAAAAGCAACACTTAGTTGAATGAAGTACCGATCTCCATGGAAACTAATGTGGAAGAGAGTTGGCGAAAGCTCTCCCCGGTGCAGTTTAGACTTATAGCAACAGGCAGGCCTTAAACGACTCATTTACAGTAGGGCACATTCACAGTAATGTCGTTTTAAAGAGGAACTGCTGCGCAGCGCTAGAAGCTAATGAGGCGTCATCTGTACACATTTACTCAGAACCCTCCTCCTCAAAATACCCAGGAGCTTTTTTCCCCTAGTTCCTGCTTGCTGCAAATTAAATTGAGCTTCATTTGGCTGCACCAAATTTTACTTTCTTTTAGACAAGCCCAATATTTTAAAGTATTAGTTTATCCAAAAATTCAAATTCTGCCATACTTTACTCACCCTCTAGTTGTTACGAACCTGTATCACTTACTGTCTACTATGTAACACAAAATAACACACAAGAATAACATGTTTGTCGTTCTTTTCCAGAAGTCAATCATACAAGATAGGAACATCCTGTTCATATTCCTGTAGTATGTGTCATCTGTGATAAAATTAAATTATATTTGGGGAATTTTGGAGAAAGATAGAAAGACTTGTGACTCACTGTAATAACCTCTTCAACTGCGACACTAGAAGATGATTTATGTGAATCATCTTAGTCATCAGAAAATGTCTTGAACATTCTGGAATGCTGCTTTTTTCCCATTAACTGAGGAAGTCAAAAGAGTCTCCAATAAGTAGCTTCATCATGGTGGCTGAAGATGAATGGTAAACCATCTCCAAGTCCAGATGCTTCTGAAAATAAATGTACAAGACGCTCAAGTGGTACAGACCACAAATATTATAAAAGCATTAATGTACCTTTCAGGAACTCCAATATTTCTAAAAAAAAAAAAAAAAAAACAACAACAAAAAAACTTGTTTTACCCATCAGGGCAATATTACAGTAAAATGGATTGTTCCCGCTCTACAGTCTCTATATGGATTTAATTGCTGCATTCATATTAATTTTATGATGCCTTTATATCCTTGTTTGGAACCTCTCAGGTTTCATAAAATAAAATAAAATAAAATAATTAAAGGAGAAGTCCACTTCCAGAACAACAATTTACAAATAATTTACTCACCCCCTTATCATCCAAGATGTTCATGTCTTTCTGTCTTCAGTCGTAAAGAAATTATGGTTTTTGAGGAAAACCTTTCAGGATTTTTCTTCATATAATGGACTTCAATTGTGCCCCCGATTTTGAACTTCCAAAATGTAGTTTAAATGCAGCTTGAAAGGGCTCTAAACAAACCCAGCCAAGGAAGAAAGCTCTTATCTAGTCATTTTTTTTTTTCGAAAAATAATAATTTGTATACTTTTTAAGCACAAAAGCTCGCATAGCACAGGCTCTCGGATGCACGTCCACGGGTCGTTCTTGAACCATTCGTTCATTTTGAATGAATCTTTAATGTGACTCGCGAAGAACGAGTCGTCTCGGGGAGTGATTCGTTCAGTCGTGCATGCGCAACATCCTATTAGGTTCTGTGCTGGAATTAGTTCACCTGTTTCGAGTTTTCGGGTTTTTCGAGTCATTCATTCATCTTATGGGGCTGTCACGTGATGCTGATTTTGCTAAAATTAATGAAATGAATCGAAAAAAGATTCGTTCATTTTGCTGAACGAGACTCAAAGGTCCAAGTTGGTAAAATGATCCAAACTTCCCATCACTACTAAGAATAACATTTAATTTCATCGTCTGTGTACTCCGGCTCAAATAGGTAGAGTATGGCGAAAAACTCCAACTTATTTTCTCCTACAACTTCAGAATCGTCCGACATTGTTATAGCTTTTTGTTTGTAAACAGCATTTGACTTACTTGCACTTTCTTAGTCTTTGTGCGTTTGCTTTGTAAATACTGGGTCTGTAGTTTTGCTTACGTTCCGTGTGACTTTTCGATGTGATTCAATTGTACGTAGTGTCGTGAACACACATCCCAGAGCCTGTGCTACACGAGCTTTTGTGCTTAAAAAGTATACACAATTTTATTTTCCGAAAAAAATGACAGATAGTTTCACTAGATAAGACCCTTCCTCCTCGGCTGGGATCATTTAGAGCCCTCTGAAGCTGCTTTTAAACTACATTTTGGAAGTTCAAAATCGTGGGGAAAACTGAAGTCCATTATATGAAGAAAAATCCTGAAATGCTTTCCTCAAAAACCATAATTTCTTTACGACTGAAGACAGAAAGACTTGAACATCTTGGATGACAAGGGGATAAGTAAATTATTTGTGAATTGTTGTTCTGGAAGTGGACTTAACCTTTAAAGAAACTATCATTTAAAATAAAATGAAAAATAGATAGATAGATAGATAGATAGATAGATAGATAGATAGATAGATAGACAAATAGATAGATAGATTTAGTAAACATGGACAAGTTTTATTTCATTCTGACACTGAAGGATATATGCAGCTACATTGATATTTATTTATTTAAAAAAACGGCTGTGCATCAAACCTCCCTTCTCCTTTTCACAGCTGTAGGAACCATTTAACATCTTGGGAAGTGAACCATGACACCTCGTGTTGAAATCTGAGCCTACAGCAGTGATGTCTGAACAGCCAGAGGTATCTGGGGACTGTCCATCTCTTCTGTAGGCTTTGTTCTCCTCTACCTTTTTTAATTGGACAGCTGCTATGCATCCCACGCTGCATTTCGCATACATACCTGTTTGACTCGTCTACACTCGAGGCTTGTTTAAGGTGACGAATACGGGCAGTATTTATTGGTCTCGGAGGAGAGAAAATAAAGGTCAGGCAAGACAGAGGTATTTTAATTGCAGTGTCAGGACTGCAAGTCAGTAGACAGTACAGCAGAGGGCAAGATGTTGTGATGTACTCTTTCTTTCTTGTTCTTGTCCTCTCTCTCTCTCTCGCTCTCAATCTAGCACCCTCCCGTTTGTGCCCCTGGATGATTTGATATCTTGTCAAGGTCCCCTCTCTTCATTACGCCAGTGTTGCATTTCTCCAGGAGAGACTCTGCTCAGCTCTAAAAGTCAATAGCACAAGCCTCCTCTGCAGCCATCCTGTCCTTGCACAGAAGAGAGTGAAGCCTCTTCTCAGGAGATCAATTGGAGGAGAGTCAAAACTGTCTTCAAAGTTTTCCTAGACTGTGAAATTCCACGTGGCTCCAACAACGTTCCATCATTTCATGGTGAATCTATGTCCAAACAAGGACAAATACACCCAAGAGGAGGCTAATATTGAAATGTGATTGCTAAAGTCATGCACTCGAGACATCAGTCAGCTTCTTTCTCTTCAAAGACTGTATGACCCTACTCTTGACCTTTTTAAAGTCAAGGGCACATACACGGACAGGAAAAGGCGGCATGAACCTCTAATAAAGTAGTCTCAGCCTGATGCATAAGGCACACTTAGCTGGAAACAATTCAGGAGTTTCGAAGTCGTCATCGGATTGGTTAGATTATACAGGATTTCCGGGAGACGTGCGTGTCGCGTTTATTAATGCTCCGCCTGGAAAAAAAAATGCTGTGGCGCCAAACCCCCTTACGAAAGAAGAAAGCCATCATGTTTACAACTGTGACAATGAATGCTTATCAGGATCAAGTAAACGCTGGATTTTCAAAAGTATGTGAAAAATGTAAAATTCGCAGCATAGAAACTTTAAAATATGTCCGTCAGTCTGAAATCCTGGCTACGCAAGACTGCTAATAAAGTAACCGATCGAGTTCATTTTATCATGTGACCTTGAGGGAGACAAAATCTCAAAGTGGAATTTACAGGTGTGCTTATGCAAGTTATGAAATCAAAATCAGCACTATTTTCTTAATTTTCTGATCTTTTTGTACACAACTCATCAGTGCACATTATTTCCCAAATAGGGCCTTCTTAATTTTGTTTTAAAATCAAAATATAATACTTTGCTTTGGCTTTGAAACAACTTTAAGTGACATCACCTAGGCTTTGAGGACAGAAATAATGTTAACCAACAGATATACAGCTATTTATGCACTTTTTTAAGCTACAGTTGTATAAGTAATGCAACCTCTCTAAAATCTTACCCATAGTAGCATAATAACCTAAAGGTAAAATAATATAAGATGCTGCAATAATAGAAAATAATTACAATGATGTTCAAAAATTTGAGCTAATATTGTAGTATTATGTTTATAATATTGTGAAATAACCATAACATAAGTATTATTACAATTTCATACTTTTTTCTATTTCAATACAGTTTCACATTATTATGCTTTCTTTTTTTTTTCTTTTTCTTTCTTTCTTTCTTTCTTTCTTTCTTTCTTTCTTTCTTTCTGTCTTTTTGTCTTTCTTTCTTTCTTTCTTTCTATGTAGGATTCTTTGATGAATAGATTTATTTGATTACAACATTTATTAGAAGTAGAAATTTACTAACTGTCTTTCTATTTCAAGTTCTCATGTTTAATTCAACATTAATAGTTGTTCAGATTTACTTGCTGATTCTTTGTATTTATTTATTGCAAGAAATATCTGACTGAAAATTGTGTCTTTGCCTTTTTATTTGTTTGTAATCAAGTGTTGTGTATCCGGGGAAAAAATAAAATAAAATAAAATAAAATCCAGCACAATTTGAAGAATTTTGAATGGCATTTATTTATATGGCATGTTATTAAAATAAAAATAAAAATAAATAAATAAATAAATAAATAAACAACTAACTAAATTTATTATTACATCACAATTTGAAGGATCTTGAATGGCTTTTATTTTATTTTATTTTATTTTATTTTATTTTTTTATTTTATTTTTATTTTTATTTTTTTTATTTCATTTTATATCTCAAACCAAACTATTGTTTTAAAATTCAGTAGTGTTGAACTTACAAACTGCCAAATTCTGCAAACTGTTTTTCTTAGGAAACACTGTAGCAGCCTGGGACCTTTGTCTTTCCAACAACTGATTAAAAATCTATATGCTGTCGGCGCCAATAGCCTTGTGGTTAGTGCACCGACATATACAGCGCAACTGCGCTCACGGCGACCCGAGTTTGATTCCCGTCTTGAGGTCCTTTGCCAATCCCGCTCCCCTCTCTCTACCTTATACTTTTCTGTCATCTCTCCACTGTCCTATCTGAATAATAAAGTAACAAAAGCCCCAAAAAAATCTTAAAAAAAAAAAAAAATCTATATGCCATCCAATTAGTTTTGAACTGACAATTTCAGACATTTTTGTGCATAATATGCTTATGGGAATAAAATAAAATAAAATAAAATAAAATAAAATAAAATAAAATAAAATAAAATAAAATAAAATAAAATAAAATAAAATAAAATAAAATAAAATAAAATAAAATAAAATAAAATAAAATAAAATAAAATAAAATAAAACCACAATTTTAATTGACATGGGATGTTATTAAAACAAAATAAAAATAAATAAAAATAAAAGCAAACAATCACTACAGCACAATTTGAAGGATCTTGCCTGGCATTTATTTTATTTTATTTTATTTTATTTTATTTTTCTCAAAACCAAATGTTGCACTGTAGAACTTGCAAACTCTGGCAAAATCAGCAACTTGTTTTTCTTAGGAAACCCTGAAGCAGTCTGGGATCTTTGTCTCCCCAACAACTAATTAAAAACCGATGTGCCATCCAATCAGGTTTGAACTGACAATTTCAGCCATTTTTGTGCATAATATGCATAAGGGAGCCAGTGAACAATCTGTGACTGTTTTAACTCAAGCTTAATCTTTTTGAGAGAACAGAATCAATCATTCTTTCACAAAGATGATTTTGTGTAATTGGATTGATGTTAATGACTGTATTAAACAGCCTTATTGTGAAATTACAGTATGATAATTTGTAGAACGGCAGTCACTAAATAAGCAATGGAGCCGTGTTAAGGCTATCATCCATCAATGTTCCTTCATTAGGAGTGAGTGAACAGTCCTTTATGAAATTGCATTGAAATGCTGGCATTTGAAAGAGCATCATTTCAAGCCTGGAACACAAGCACTTGGCAGCAGCTTCAATATACTTTGAACATGAATATGAATATCTAAATTTAATGGCTAATATATTACACTGCATAAAAGTCTTCCTGAGTGAGTTTCTCTCCCCGTAGCTTTATAGGTGAATGATAATTCATCCGTTCTGGCAGGTACAGTGGTGGCATCCTCTGGGAACCCAAAATAGATGCCAGATAAAGAATTACTGTTCGATGCATATCTCCCTAATTGGTGTCTAATTTGGCGTGGTGGTGTCAGGTTTCCAGAAGGACAGAATGCCACTTAGGAGGAGGTAAATTTGAGAAAGCAGATGGTCCTCTCCAGAGGCCTGACAGCACTCACAAGCTGGGCATGCCATGTGTTTCTACGAGTGTGTGTGGACATGCGTATGACTGCTCTGCTGCTTTCTCTCAACCTGACCTTGGAGGTGATCCTTTTCGCCTCCTAGAAATGTCACAGTGCTCAAATAAGGGTATTTATGAAAGATCTTTTTAGTGCATTTACCATATGCAATCAAGAATTGTCTCTTTTTCGAAATGCATCTATTTTTTTAAAACATCAAAACATTTTTCCAACATCTTACAGTTTGTTAATGGTTTTTGAAAGTATGGGGGAAAATATGTTATAGATGGGTTTTGTATTCAGTCTGAATAGGATGAGAGGGGGAAAAAAAATTCATGCCGCATTGTGCTGGATAGTTCAGAGATAGGCAACGTTGGTCCTGGAGTGCTGATATCCTGCAGAGTTTAGCTCCAACCCTCACCTGCCTGTAGCCCTTGATTAGCTTGTTCAGGTGTGTTTGATTAGAGTTGGAACTAAACTCTGCAGGTCATCAGCACTCCAGGACCGATGTTGCCTATCCCTAGGATAGTTGCATGCAACAACAAACATATATATATATATATATATATATATATATATATATGTATATATATATATATATATATATATATATATATATATATATATATATATATATATATATATATATATATATATATATATATATGCATTTTATTAAGAAATATTTGCATTTTATTTTTTAAATAATTATTTTATGACTACATTGTTGAAGTAATGGCAGTATTCATTTATTTATTTATTTATTTATTTGTATTTTAACATTGTATTATCATGAAATAAATTCTATAAAAATATGGATGGAAGAAATTATTCTAATACACTGATTTGCTGCTCAAGAAACGTATTCTTTTCAGTGTTAATTTATTAAGGTCTTATGTCATAAAAGTATAATTTATTAAATACAATTTCATAATAAAATGCAAAATACTATATCAGTCTATATATTATATATAGACTTACATAGTCTATATTATAATATATAATACTGTGGTCACATAAAGCAGAGAGGGCAGTTGCTGTGTGTATGACCTCCTTTGAACCATTCTGTCTTTCTAGATCGATTAGAAAAAAAAAAAAAAAAAAAATTCTCATACTTTATAGTGGATTCAAATTCCTCCAAGGCCTCTCCAGTTAAATATTCAGAGGCAGTCAAGGTTCCCATCAGCCTGTCAGCCGTGTAATATGAGTTGAAGGCACTCAAGTAGTCCAAGACACTTCATGCTCCTGGAAGACCCGCCATTCACCTGGTAAGACACAGCTGCAAACCTTCTCAACACACTGAGGAAAGAGACGCTTCACAGCTACGCTTCACCTTTATACACGTCTGGTAAAAATAACGACCACTCAGAACGTGCATTACAGGAGGAAATAAAGCAAAAAAAAAAAAAAAAAACCCTGCCATGATTAAGTTTGTCTTACCTTGTTAATTGCCACCTGTGAGAGGTGAAGAGATATCACCTACATTAGATCTCAGGGTCTCAATACTCTATTTATCTGTGAATTGCCGTCACTTAGCTTGAATTTTTCACAGCTGTATGAAGTGTTTTCATATTTATGCAGCAGGTCTCTCATTACATACTTCAGCGTATCATCCAATTACTGCGACGCAGCAGGAAACTCAGCAGAATTATTACCGTACGCTGTGCCGTACAACATGTGCAAATGTTTCTCCTTGCCTCCCTCATTCCTCAACTTCACAGGTAAGTGTCTTTTATATGCAGACATAAAAACACTGTCATTTCTCACGTTTTTAAACTGTTATGTTTATGCACACTTGTGTATTTTATTTCTGATTAATTTCTTTGAATGAAATCACAATTACTTGTATAATGGATTGCATTTTATAATAAAAATAATATTAGAAACGCTAAAACATATAATTAAATATCTGTCAAGAAAAAAATATATATATTTTTAGGTTTTAAATAAATGTAACTTTTTTTTTTTTTTTAATTACACCCATATCTAGTTGTAATAAAATCAGTCATAAATGATTTTTATAAATATAAAAATATATATGTATATATATATACACACATACACACATATATATATACACACACACACACACACACACACACACACACACACACACACATATATATACACATACATACATACATATAGTGGCAAAGGGAGCTAACAACATATACGGTGGGCGTGACGTCAGAGGCTTTTATTGAACATAAAAATAACCAAAAAGTGTCCAAAATAAACAGGGGTTCTGGTGTCCTCGTCGTGCTGGGGGTTCCTTGAAGGAGCAGCAGTGTTCGAGAAGGAAGGATCCAGGTAAGGGGAGGAGTCCGGCAGCCGCACTCGCTCACCGCTGAGGTCCGCGGTGCGAGGGGCGGCAGCTTCATCTAGCGGCTTCGTCCTCCTTGGCCCACGGCACTTCCTGGAGGTTAAACGGCCCGGCATCCTGGCCCATCAGGATGTGCGGTTCTCGTCCGGCAGCTCGTCACTTCGGCGGCGCTCGTTCCCTCAACGCACCCTTCCTGGACCCACAAGGACACCAGCGTGCATGCATGGGGGAAGAAACCGATTTCCCGAGGAGAGGCGCGCACGGCATTTCAATAGCGGCGGTGATGAGGCTTCATTTACGTCAGGTGTGCCTCATCACACGCCGCCTGACCTGGCTGTTTTGGCGCCCCTCCTCTCTCGCACGCCCACTCCCGTCGGGAGCCTGGTGAAGGGCGGCGATTACCGGACGGGGTGTTTATAAAGTTTTGTTTACATTTTATAAATATTTATATATTTATTTCTTTAGAAAGTATTCCTTTATGCTCACTTAGGCTTTTACAGTTATTTAAAAAAAATAATAATAATAAAAAAAAATTCTATTTCAATTTATTTAAAAATGTAATTCATTTCTGTGACCCCAGCTGAATTTTCAGCATTATTACTCCAGTCTCCAGTGTCAGTCACCCTTCAGAAATGATTTTAATATGCTGATTTGCTGCTTAAGAAACATTTCTTCAGGATTATGTTACAGAAAGTGTTGAAGAGACAATTAAAAACTTAATTTGTAGATTTTGTTAATAACAAACGTAAAAAATAAAATAAAAAGAAATAAGATAAGACAAAATAAAATAAAATCACTTTCGATCTCTCTCACTTTATACAATTGTTTTGTACGTTATATGCAATTTAATGTCAATTACACATCTTTGTGAATCTTGTATGTCTCCACCTCTGTTTTCACGTGTCCAGAGGCACACATGCAGGTCTTTTTTTTTTACTCTGTGGTGTTGTCGCTAGCGTGAGTAATGGGATTACTGCTCCACACTGGGCCACAGGCCTGGCAGGAAGCACATGCCACGTTTAGTCACACAGTCAGATGTTCCTTCACACACACAGAGGCAAATACTCACACCGAAGGTCGCACTCACTGGCCCTATTCCAAAATCTAATAAGCTGCCCGTACTGTCCATCGCCTGCACATAGGCAGTGATGGAAAGTGATGGATTTGGAAGTGCTCTACACAGCCAACAATTAAGTGTGGCAGACAAATGGAGTTCAGTACAAGAGACTCAATTCATGATTGATTTTTTTTACTGTAAATATGATATGATCATTAAGTCATGGCAACATGTGTTTTTCCATTACTTTGACTCAAATTAAGTCAACCAATTTCAACAAGATTCAAATCGATTTTAGAAGTCAGTTTTTAGATATTTTAAGCTATATAGAAATTTTATTTATTTTTTATTATTATTATTATTTTTTTTTTTTACAGTGAGTAAATCTATACTCTATAGTGAGTTGAATCAATACTCCAAACTAAAAGATCTCAATTCTATTTGGTGATGCACATCCTTTAATGAGAGTATGAAAACTTTTTTCACTTCATACTGTTTTACTAGATTACTTAATGACTTTACACTTTTTAAGTCAGTTTAATGTAATTTAACAATTTAAGTTTAATTTTTAAGTTTAATTTGTTTAATTTTTAAAGACATATCATGAAAGTCAAACTTTTTCCCTCTTTAAAAGCACAATATGTACGTTTTCACTGCTAGAGGGTGCATATTTAAAACAAAGAAAGAACCAAAGGCGTAGTTTAATGACACCGTGATTGTGTGTGGAATCATGGGAGTTGTAGGGCCCTATGATTTCGATGAAGTGAAAAACTTGGACAGAATCGCGGAATCCAGTCATAAAAACAGAATTTACTGAATTACGTGGAATGTCACGGCATTTGTCAAAGTTTGGATGTATTAATAAAAAAGTAGGTCATTACACTTAATCAAACTGTGATATGGACTAATATCTGTAAATATTAAGTCGCAAAAATACCATTTAAATAAGAATCCTCATACACGTGCTTTTGTTTACTACTACACAGACAGCGTGATGCTCGCGGTTACTTCAGTGTCACTAAATAAGGACATAAATACACAAACAACATCTCCAGAACTGCTCTGAGAGTCACTTCCATCTGAGTAACACAAGTGTCATGTCATATACACACAGAACTGTAAAGGTATTCACAGCAACCTGTCAAAATAAAAGTCTGGTTTAACTAGAAGACATTGTGCCAGAAATATATTACTATTGTTCAGTAGAATTTACATAGCCTACTACTACTACTACTACACAAATGAAACAAACATTATTTTTAGGGTATAATCACAACATTTCTTCCATGTTTTAATTTTAATAGTAAATCCCATTTGTTTGCAAAAACATCATGAACTATAAATCTCACCCATAAGCTTACTTCTGCGCTGAAGAAGGTGGCTAATTTGCATTTAAAGAGACAGTGCGTGGCAGCGTGTAATAAATTATCTGTGGGGTATTTCGAGCTGTAACTTCACAGACACATTCTGGGGACACATGAAACTTATATTACCTCTTGTACAAAGAGACATAACAGATCTCCTTTAACAACAGCCCTAGGTTGTTGAACTTATGTGGTTCAAACAACAAAGATGCGACCATGTTTGCAAAACAGTTGTGACTTAGTTTGTTTCCACAACAATGCATTGTCCTATTGTGGTTAATCCACGAGTTACGTCGTTGTATGGGAAAAGCACCCTAGATGGGTTGTTATTACAGAAATGTGTGACCACAGATATAGGACAACACCACCTGTCTTGATGTCTCTGCTTCTGAGCATTTTAACTAGTACAAACACAGCATCACTCACTGCCCCCTCCGTTCCTGTAACTTAAGACACATCCAAGGCTTCCCGAAGCAGCCAAATAGCCTGGCATTATTCACTGCCACGATATCAAGTGCACGCTCATCTGGGTCAAATGTAATTACACCCAAAGTGAATTTGGGGAGCTTAGTTGAGGACGAGAGAGAGGGAGAAAGGAACACCTGATCTTGTTAAATGCTGCTTCTTCAGCAGCAGTGTATGTGTGTGAGGAGGTAAACAGCCGCTCAGGACTTCAGGCAAACACATGTTTCTCTTCAGCGGGGACCGCGTCTGCCCGCCGCCCTCTCTCCCTCAGGTACGCGGGCCGTTAATTGTGTTTTTCACTCTCCTCGGCCTGCAATCTGTACTGCTGTCGTCACTGCGCTATGACCAGGTGTGTCATTAAGAGCTCAAGAACTTTATAAATAGCAGCCAGTTTAGAGCAGACAAATTTATTTTAAAAAAGTAGGAAAGATGTTTCCCTATTAAAAAGTTCTATATATATAGCTACACATGTACTTGCATATCTCACACTGCCATTCAAAAAGTTAATAAGATTTTTGTTTTATGAAAGAAATATATATTTTTATGTATCAAAGAAGCAATAAATTAATCAAAAATGACATGCAAACAACATGTCTATTTTAAATAAACAATGTTCTTTTGAACATTCTTCACTAAAGAAGGCTTCTACAAAAATAGAAAAAAAAAAAAACAGCACAACTGTTTTCAACACTGGTATTAAGAAATGTTTCTTGTGCAGCAAATCAGCATATCAGAATGATTTCTAAAGGACTGGAGTAATGATGCTGAAAATCTTTTTTTTTTTTTTTTTTTTTTTCTTTTTTTTTTTTAATCACAGGAATAAATTACATTTTAGAACATATTCAAATAGAAAATATTGCAATATTATTTTACTGTTTTACTGATTTTACTGTATTTTTAATCAAATTTAGAAGCCTTGATAAACACAAGAAACTTTAGCAACACTTCATAATGCAGTTCCATTTCTGATCACCGGTTAACTACATTAGTTAACCTAGAACTAACAATAAATAATTATTCTAAAGCATTTATTAACCTTAATGCTAATTTCTAAATTTAACAGACTTGAGCTAACATGAACTGTAGAAGAGATAGTTTATGCGAAAATGAATGCGTGTATGGAAACAACAAAATTCTACGTTTATTAACATGATTCAAACATTCTTGGACAAAAAGAAATTAATACGCCTATGAGTGTAAGTCTAGTCATCAAAACTGATTTTCCGGATTCCCAACAACCTTATTTTAAATTTAATAATTCAAATTTTCTCTTTAACATCTACACTGGCTGGCCTCAAATCTACCAGTCATGCACTGAGAAGTCGCAAAACTTGCTTCTTACACTTCTCAAGTATTGTAACTGTAGTGTTTTAAATGTGGTATTTAAGGAAAGTATGATTACCATGGCAAGTTTCCGTAAATGCATTCTGTGCTTATTCTTGTAGAGACTTGTGTCTCGAGGCTTGATAATACTGCGGGAAAAGCATACATTCGTGAAACTGCTCTCCCATCTTGTTAGTGTCAGCTTAACCTTGATGTTTTTCAACCATGGACATTTCCTCGATGCTCCAGAAACACACAATTCTTTGTATTGCGTCTCTCCTGAGATTGGAAAGTGACGAATTAGACAGATGTTATTTGCTTCGGTCCTCGCTATCACAGAATTGGTTTCTCCTGTGTTATTGAGGAGGTTTGATCAAGTCTGACTTTGTTCTCTGCGATAGAATGTGAGACAACAGTGATTGATTTCCTTCACCATCGCAACCACACGTCCCTCTGATCAATATGACTCAGTTGTGTGATTACTGACCTTCATAAAGAGCAAATCAGTACATCACACCAATTCAGACAGAATAAGCCACAAAAAGGGACTGCAACAAAAAAGTGAATTTCCATTGGGTTGTCAGGAGTTTTATAGAACAAAGGAGAAATTTAGAAAGAGAGTGAGAGCAACAGAATGTCAAAGCAAGAAAAAAAGAAGAGAACATCAGGCACTTTCCACAAAGAGGGTGAAAAAATAAATCTTTTTCTTTAGCAAATTATCGGTGAAATGAGGTATTTCAGAAAACGTTCAACCACAGGAGTTCGAACTAAATATTTTATGAGCCATTTAATTTTCTATTCATTGTATGATGTTTGAAACTTTTGCAATCCTGTTACTAAAACTTCAGTTTGCAAATTGAGTCTACATTTAGTGTACTACCTGAATATCAGTTATACCAATAATAGTTAGACACAGTGTACTATTAAAATGTAATGCAATTAAAATTGTGAATTAAAAGAGGGTGGGATACAGAATTTAGTGAAACTATATAACTTTATTAGATAATAATAAAATGTATTTATTTATTTATTTATTTACTTATTTACTTACTTACTTATTTACTTACTTCATTTAGTAATATATTTTATTTTATTTTTTATTTTTATTTTTTAGGAAAACATGGCAGGATTTTTCTGCATATAGCAGACTTCGGTGGTGCTCGACAGATTAAAGGTTAAAAAAAAATGTATATACAGCAATAATATGACATATAACGGATGCTCATTTTCCACAAGTTGACATGATTCTTTAGGGTCTTAATGAAAAGAACCTAACAGGGGTGTCCAAACTCGGTCCTGGGTTTAGCTCCACCCTGACACACCTGAGCCAGCTAATCAAGCTTTTACTAGGCATACTAGAAACTTCCTGGCAGGTGTGTTGAGGCAAGTTGGAGTTAAACTCTTCAGGGCACTGGCCCTCCAGGACTGAGTTTGGGCACCCCTGGTCTATAACATACTTTGGTTAAAATTTCTCAATGGTAGTGTAAAACAACACTCATTTTACCTTGTCAAAAATGTCCCTTTAAATGCTAACGAGCCCTGCTCACACCTACCCCTCTCTTCCATGGGGTGAGAACAGTTCTATGAGAGACTGTAAACTTTAGGCGCATTTAGTCGTGAAACTTGCTAATTAGCACATTATTAAGAAAGGTGATTCATAAAAAAAACCTTGTACTCACTGTAGGTGAAGATGCATCACGGATGATTCGAACGAACACAGACACATTTAGGTAGATCGGGGCACATTCCCTTCAAAAACTAAAGTAATTCTCTGCCTCTTCAGCAGCTCAGATGTCAGGAGTAAATGACGACTGCTACTGTATGTTCATTATTGCATCCAACAACAGAAAACGTCAATCACTTAGGAGCCATTTTTGTATTCCCCTGCTCAGGTGTCGAAACAATGGCGGACCGTTTACAGCTCACTCAGGGCAGGTCTAAGGTAAGACGGCCGCGTCAATCAGCTACAGTGGGAGCAGCCTTGGTCTGTGTGACGTCACAGACAAGAATCCGTGAATGGCATAATTTGAAAAAGGGGTTATGATTTATAGGGATTTACAATAAAATAAATAAATAAATAAATAAAAAACACTGAGTGGATATTTATCATTATCAGGTGGATGTGTACACACACTGCCAACACACATTCATGTTCAAACAACATGTAAAAGTGAATTCTGCATCCGATGACCCCTTTAAAAAGTAATTTATTTCTTTGTTGCAAAGCTGAATTTTTTTTAGCATCATTACTCCAGTCTTTAGTGTCATATTATCCCATAGAAGTTATTCTAATATGCTGATTTGCTGCTCAAGAAACATTTCTTATTATTAATATAGGTGTTGAAAACAGTTAATGCTTCATATTTTTTGTGGAAACTGATTTGTTTTATTCAGCATTCATTGATGTATTGAAAGTTGAAGAGAACAGCATTCATTTAAAACAGAAATCTTTTGTAACATTATAAATGTATTTGCTGTCCATTTTGATCAACTGTATGTGCTGTTGCTGAAGAAAAATATACAAAAACTCAAACTTTGAATGGTAGCATACCTTGGTCTGGAGTCTGAATTATATTCCGACAATCATATTCAGCCAATTTATAACCAGCAGCAGTAAAACTCAACTAGCTTTTCACCGTATGACTTCTTAGACCTCCTTGATGGACAAGATCATGAACAGCAGGCCGTCTTATTATTGATTCTGTTTAGCACCTGGATCTTTCTAAGTCAAAGGGAGCTTGTTAAAAATCAGTCATGTTTTCGGATATTCAGAACCCACCTGCGTGCGCAGTCTGACCACCTGCAGCCGCGTGCAAATGACTAACGCCGTGAAGGCTTGTTAAAGTCGCACAAACTAAACAGCATTCAATCAAAGTCCCATTATGCTTGTGGAAGCATCTCTCAGGTTATTACTTTTATCTAGAGAATTTTTAATTAACTTATGATTTATTTAAAAAGTAAAAAAAAAACATTAAACAAAGCAGGAATCTATTAAACGGCTCCCAAGGGTAGGTGCTTTACATTCACATAAAATGTAAATACAATATTTGTTAGAAAGGTTCCTTGTAATTAAAGAGCATTTTTATGAGTGAATATAACGCCGTTGCCGTTTTTACCATTGGCGATGCGCTCTGACAGGGCTCTCAGAATAGATTTGGTTTTGTGCTGTTTCGGCATCATCGCCCCTCGAGTTCGCTTTGTGATCCAGGAATGTTTGGTTTTTCTGAAAGGAATATTCCGTCCCTGAGGCGACAATGCGCTCGCGCTTTAGAATCTGAATTATTCCACAAAACTCTTTTTGCTGGTTTGCAGCTGTGGTGAACCAGACACCCTTGAAAGTCGCTGCAAGGGCTAACGATTCAGGTTTGGGGGCCCGTATTATGTTTATAACCGTAATCCCTCTGTTTCGCTTCTGGAGGTATTTTAACCTTTTATTTGACACACGAGATCAAAATATATCCGCTTAATCCAAATCTGCACGCTAACCCCCGAGCTTGTCTGTGTTAACGTCTTGACGTGACAGTTTTCCTCTTTGTGTTCCTGGCTAGGATGGTAAATTACCTATGGGTGATTGGTTTTATGCCACAGAGTGATGAGAAAATGTGAAATTGCATACAAGTCTTACCGACAGAACGATCTCAAAGGGGAACTGAGGCAATGCGTGCAATAATGCATGACTTTTCCCTCTATTCCTCTTATTTAAACACGGCAACTCATTCTGTAAACCTCACTGTCAATTCATATGCGCAGTGTCCCATGACATAACACATTTAATAATTCATCAGACCTACACAGAGATGAAAGGTCTTATACACAGTTGTTCAATACGGATCTACCAGGTCACTACTTTACTCTTCACACATCATTACATTGGCTGCACAAGACAAAAATGAATCTAGAAATGATCAACTAATGTGTGCGGCAATTCAAGCGCCGATCAGATTACTTGAATTGACAGACAATTTTCAGGAGAGTAGGTGACATTACAGATTTCAGTTACCTTTTAATTGACAATTCAGGAAACCTTGTTTAAAAGGTACAGGGCTGATAATTAAAGTTAGAGTTAAACTGTGGTTGGCCGCTTTACGTTTATCTTGCTTTTTACATTCTCTTGCTGTTGAATTAAAAATCTGTCTCTGCAAGACGGGTTTGAATGTGGAAACACTGTCAAAAGACTGAGAAAAAAAAGCCATCGAGTGTTTTCTACTTGATGTTCATGTCTGACATTTTTGCATTTTTCAAAATGTCCTAAAAAATTTTGTGTATCCACAATAAAAAGGATCATTATGATTTACACTTATTTATGGCTCTGTTTTTGTTCTTCATTAAATCTTAACAAAAAGTGAGCTGTTGAAAAGTCTTTAAAGTTCTGTCAGAACAGAGCTCATAATTAGTCTGTACCATTTTCTATTCTTTTATCATTATGCTATTACGCACTTTTGCTCACAGATTTTAACACCTTTCATGAAACATTAGACATGAGACCAATGAGATTTTTTTTTTTGTCAAGAGTTTTTTGTCTTTGTATCAGATTTATTATTATTATTATTTATTTTAAGTGTTTTATTTAATACAAATTTATCATCAAAAACAGTGGTAATCAAATTAATGCATAGAAACAATTTACTCTTTAAAATGTAATGTGATTACATTCCCTGCTGAGATAAAAAAAAAAAAAAAAACGCTAAAACCAGCCTAAGCTGGTTGGCTGGTTTTAGCTGGTCATCCAGGCTGGTCTCAGCTGGTCATAGCTGGTCAGCAGGTCACAGACACTATACAGTGTCTCTAATAAGTGTAGAGCCCTACTTTTGATTTATGCATCCAAATTTTGCAAGGTTCTGTAACATTCTGTGTTATACAGTAATTATTTTTATGGCTGAATTCTGCAATTCAGGCGATGTCCACACTAATACATTTTCGTTTGAAAACGCATCTTTTTGTCTCCGTTTTGAACTTCCGTCCACACCGAGATGACGTTTTTGTCAAGAAAAATGGGGCTTTTTGAAAACACCCTCCAAAGTGGATAAAGTTTAAAACGTAGTAGTGTGGACTGTGAAAACGAAGACTTTTGATAACGATGATGCATGTTTATTCATGTGACGTATATTGAACCAATAGACATCAATGTTTATATCAGTAATTATGCCTGTTATGTGCTATTCACTTTCACACTGCTGCTGTAAAGATATTTATCTTGTACACTCTTCATTAAAATGATCCTGCCAGAAGAATTGCATGAAAACTTACTATGTCTGTTCCGTCTGTATCATCTCAGTGAGTTTTTTGTGGTTTTAGGCATGCGCAGTAAGGCAAATTTAATGTTTTCCTATGTTTCAGTGTGGATGAGAAACTTTTGGAAAACACCTGAAAATGCTAGTGTGGACAGAGAGTGCTTTAAAGCGAAAACTCTGTTTTCAAATGCATCCGAATCAGTATAGGCGCAGCCTCAATCTATGTTTTCTGTATCACTGAAATTATTGGGCCCTATATGTACTCTTACACAAACACAAGTCTGAAATCATTAGCGTAATTCAGCTACTGACCCTTGAGACTTAAAGTTAGCTTTAATTTCATGTCCTTTCTCACGTTTTTCACTACTTGCAAATGTAACATGATTAATAAAGAGTATGAATCATAAATGCACAGTAAATCATTTGCTCTTTTCCTGCATATGAAGATATTTTCTAAAGTTCTTAAATAAGGTGAAAGAAACTGCTGCAAGCGTTCTGGCACATCAAAGAGAATCAGTGTGTTGTTCATAAGTGAATGTTATTTGCACTAGTCTAACAAGTCATTTAATATTTATTTATTAATGCTTCCTGTATTCATGTGCCATTTAAATTCGATTTCATTTAGATTTGTCATGTTGTGCGTGAAGGTTAACACTTCAGTTTTTCTCCACAGTTTTATGGTTTGTCTAGTTATCCAGCCTGAAATCATTCCAATTTGGTCTGTTTCATGTCCAGCACACAAAAACTATTGCTGAAAAGATTCATATCAAAATGTGTGCTGTATTGAAAGCATCTGCTGTGACAATCCTGACAACTAATCGATCACAACCTACAAAAAAGCTATTTTCTCGAAACATTATGACAAAGAAGCAGAAACACACTTATTACAACTGCACGCTGTAATTCTTTGCTTCTTATTTTCAATTAATTTGTTCAGTTGTGTTCAGCTCTGCAACCCTCAAGTGCTTTTCTTCCCAGAAAACAAGATTGTGCATTACAAAGACTATCAAAATTGAGTTTTGAGCTCACTGTGTGATTGGAAAGGTCAAAGATGTTTCAAACTTTCCGCATTTTTCTATCTTCCAATTTACAGAATATGATCTATTATTATGAAACCTTGGGGACAAAGCGCTCTCTAAATGAACTCCAAGGTTAGCATGGACAATCGCATTAACAACAACCCATGATCATTTAGTACAGGCCGATAAAACTGACTCAGAAAATGCATTCAACCATCACGCCATACAGTGCTTAAAAGAACAATTCATCCATGCATGAGTAATCATAAAAGTAGCCAATATATGCACTGTTCTTCTTTCAAAAGACTTAATTCTTGGAAAATTCATCTTTTCTGTTAAATGGAAGAAAGTTTAGAATAACATTCACATTTATGTATCTGGCAGATGCTTTTATCCAATGCACACATTTTATCATCACTTGTTTTTTAAGTCAAACACATGACCTTGGCTTTGCTGGTGGCATGCTCTACTGTTTGAGCTACAGGAAGGCGATGAATACCAATGAGTAAATAATTATAGAATTTTAATTTTTTGGGTGAACTATTCATTAATTTGTAAATTAGGAGCTCAAACAACAGATTATTACAGTAACGCTATCCTAGCATACCTGTTTTTTTACATCGCTCTAATTAAAATCAGCAGCGTTGACAGGGTCCCAAGTAGGATGACGTCAGCCACTTGTGTGGACAACTTTGTTAATAACAGCGGAAAAGTTCAGTTGTGAAGAGAAGATCAAAAGCCTCTTCTAAGTTGATCCTTTTTGTGAAGAACTCTGTCAAGAAAATTTTAAAAAAGAACAGAAATACATTCGGTTCTCAACCCTTTAAATGAATGTTTTCAAACAAATAAATCACCAATAAAGTTAGTACTATAATTTGTAATAAATTATAGTATAGTCAAACCATGCATATGCAAAACACATTCTGGATCACCTTATAACCATTTTTAAAAATGCTATACATAGATATTTTATCTTAAAGGTACTGTATATTTTTAAAACTGCTCTAAAACATAAAACTACAATAACAGACATTTTACATGCTAAGCTCATATACTTGTTTCTCCAAAAAGCAATTGTACAGCCAGTTATTCTTCTTTGAAATGTGTGTTGTAAATGTCTGTTTTTGTTTTGATCTGTGTGATTCCACCCACTGCCAGTTTACTCAATAGTATTTCGAACCCCAGGTTGCCAGTTGGCGCAAAACTAAGCATATTTCAGCCATGTAAGCCAGCAAATGAACCCAGAGATCATGGATTCTACCTGACCTAAAAGGCTCTGTGACCAGAAGCATATTAAAACGTGGATAAATCAACTTGTCAGCTTACAGTGTAAGATGAACTGTCCTATATTTGCTAATTCCTGTTGCGTGTCATCAGTCTGGCAACCCACATGAGCATCAAGTCTGAAAAAGAAGGACAGCAGAAACAACTACATACTGCACCTTTAAAGTGCTCCTATTATGCCATTTTAAAGATTGCTAATATTGTTTTATTAGTCTCCTAAAACAGTTTTACATGTATGCAAGGTTTAAAAAAACACTTTAGTTTTCTCCAAAAAATATATTTAATTTTACCTCATTTCTAAATGATTCGTAAACAACTCGTGCGAAGCAGTTCGAAGAATCAGTCTCTCTAAACCCCTCCTTTCCGTGAGCCCTCACTGCTGTGACTGGTGCAGTCATTTATGATTGATCTACCGCGTACAGCGCGTGTCAGAAAACGATACGCCCATTGCCATAACTGAATGACAGCCCTGGAGACTTGTCAATACATAGAAAAGATGGCATCAATTTTAGCTTACCAATTCGAGCCGGAGTTTGACGATGAAACGGTTGAAGTGACGGATAGACAAGTTAGCACGGACTACCGTGGAAAGTGCTCGCAATTTGCTTATGTAAGCAAACCGGGCACACCTGTTGTTGTAAACTTCAACACTGTATAATGCATTTAGTGGCTTTCACACCGAACGCGGAAAGCGCTGTGTTCAGTGTAGCCCTTCAGAGCGCAGCGGCAAAAGTTCAACTCATTTGAACTTTGAGCGCGTGCGCACCTTGCGCGCCAGTGGTGCGCTCCGATGCGCGTGCACTTTGGTCGACAAAGAAACAAGCCATCCTCGCGCGGCACAAGCAATTGAAATGAATGGGTTTCATAGCGCAGCGCTTTCCGTATTCGGTGTGAAAGCAATGCATATACACATTTGTACAGTTAACTAATAAGAGGTCTATACTCTGGGTAGACCTGTAAGGCATAAATTATTGTATTGTAAATTGTTTTGAGGATGTACAAATGGTATTGCTAGAGGATTTTGCTCTCAAAGGCATCTTTAGAGTGTCATATATTTGCTAAGAGTAATGAAAGGCTGTTAAGGAAAACCCTTATATAGAGATGGTTTGGGCGTGTTTATGCAAATGATTAACATCAGGCATGCAGTCATGAAGAACACTCCAAAACTGTTAACGTTAGAATGAGGTTAAGAACAAATTCATGTGGATACACTAGTGCTGTGAGAAGTTCTCCTGTGCGTACAAATCTGAAATATTCCACGTAATTATTAGTGAACAAGAGCCATTGTCAGTGGAGTGTCTCGCTTTTCTGCTTGTCACTGCATCACCTGAAGCAACTTGTGTGACCTATCAATAAAATACATACTACATTCTCACCAAATAATGTAAACAGACGTGCAGAGGTGGTATCGGAAACAACAAGGACTATATGAAATTCTCTTGCAATGCAGTGCAATGAACATGCAATATTTTACAGTTTCTACTGTATTTCTCTTGTTTTGAATCACAAAGGCATTTCTGGAAGTTTTTTTTTGTTTGTTTTTTTGTTGTTGTTTTTTTTTACTTTGGGCACTTTTAATGTCCCAGTGATTGAGAAACTTTTTGCCATGTTTTCAGCATTTATTTTTGTAAACAGATTTAGTTTTACCCTTACTTAGAATTTCAGTGTTAAACTATAAGAATCCAACATAACAATTAAAACTGCAATGCTCTAAACAAGTTAAATAAACAAACATTAAAAAAAAAAAAAAACATTTCAGCATTTACTGTGAAAAATGATTCTGTTCCACGTTTCCACCCCATCCAACTCTAGTGCACTTGTTTACTGCACCAAGCAGAGAGCATTTCAATGAACAGCACTGAGATGAAATGTGATGTGTGTATTTTCAGTCAAGTTTCAATTTTGTAAAATTATGTAGCCAACAAATTGTAAAGAAGTCTGCCATTTTACAAAAACTGTTAATAGAGGGCTTGGCACCTGTCATGATCTGGTCAGTTACCCAGATGCACGTCCATACTGGCAATACTCGAATGTAAACAACAGCATGGATTGCGCGGTTAATGTACTACTGAATATGTTGTTTGCTAATTTATGTTGTCTAAACCACCGAAAGAAAATGATGAAGCTGCTAAATGTTATAGAGATGTAGGGATGGGACGATAAATCTATTCATGGATCGATTCTGAGATTTTCCGAATACATCGCGATTCTCTTTGGAATCAATTCTGAGCTTAGATTTTAACAGCAGATGGTGCTCTAATCTAGTTTCTATCCACACACTCAAACACTTACGCAGTAGAGTGCTGAAGAGCACTGAGTCGTGTAATTTCAACTCTCCTCAGAAAGATTTTATGACGTGAGATTAATGTAAACAGCCTACAACCTTTTTGAATTGTATGAATGATTATTTTAGGTTTAAGTGCGTATAAGTATTTGGAAACAAGCAGACCACGGCTGTTTCTAAAGCAAGCAGTGCCATCTGCTGTTCAAAACTAAGTCCAGAATCGATTTGAGAAAGAATCGTGATGTGTTTAAAACATCTCAGAATCGATGCTGAATCATTCCTCAATTCACTTTGCAACGATTTATCGCCCCATCCCTATAGAGAAGGATTTAGCAAGCAAGAAAGGGCACAATAGTTAGACGAACTAAAGTTAATAGATGGTAAAGATACCTACAAGAAGTGTTATTTAAGATATTAGCCTAATATTTTAACTACCTGACTGGAAATGATAAGAACACACATAAATGTTGTTAAGATTCTTGCCCTGTAAATCCTGGTTTTGTTCCTCAGACAGTTTTTCACACTCTTCTCCTTGATTTGTTGTAACGTTTGGCAGCAGGGGCGGACTGGGACAAAACTTTTAGGCCAGGAAATCACACACTCATCCAGGCCATCCCATACACCCACAACAAATTCTGAAATCACGGACAACAATATTTTTTGTATGGCCATCATCATTATCACATAAAAAAGTTAAAATCCCTAGGCTGGAGCCATGCAAGTATTACGTATTGCGTTTTTGTTTTATCTTGCCTAAATGTCAAAATTAGTAAAATAATAGCTACATCTTAAATATGTATTTATAGAAAAATCTTAAAATATACCATGGTAAAACTATATAGTGTAGCAAAACTGTTAATTTGTTAATTTGTGGTTACTTTGGTTTAACTATAGTAACCATGTGTTTTTTTTTTGGTTTGTTTTTTAGTAAAACCTTTATAAAACCTAGTTTAAAACAATGCGAATATTTATCTGCTAAATTCCTACTTTTTACGAATGATGTCCTTTTGTTAATTTTGCAGTAAATGACTGCTACTGCTAGCTTTCGCCAGCAGTTTAATGCTTAACTAAGTAAACAAACACAAAAGTACAATAGTCAGTTTACAGATGTAACTGACCAACCTGCACTTGATGTCGAGTCTCGCATTCTTCTGGTGGACCCGCGAGGCGAATCGCATTGCCAGTCAAGACTAACCGAATCATGATGCATTATTACAGTTTTATTATTAAATGACCAATCCGAAAATAATCACTTTAGTACAGGTAACAAAAACAAAAGCAATAAAAAAAAAACAAAATAAAATAAATAAATAAATAAAAATAAATAAATTGTAGGGCAGCGGGCCAATTGACTGCCAGGCCACCAGGAATTCACCCGGTGCTCCTGATGGCCAGTCCGCCCCTGTTTGGCAGTCTGTAGTACTCCAAATGTTTTGACCGATTAGTACAGCCCCAAAACATGACAATGTTTCCAGCAGCAATAATCAGCAAAATATGCGAGGTTCGTTCGGTTCAGTGCCATTGTTTAAGCTCAGTGTCGCCAATATGGCCGATTGATGACATGTCGTGAAAACACTTAGGCCGCTTCTCAAACAGAAGACTAGATCCTCAGGAGGTCGCATTTGTAGGCTGCATGCGTCATAAAGATCATCTTATTTTATAGGGGTGTCAACAATAATCGATTCGGCGATGCATCGCGATGCGGGGCATGAACGATTCAGCATCGATGCGGCAAAGTGCCATAATCGATTATGTCACTGTTTATTTTCTGGCGGAAAATAAAGTTGTGAAGTTTCAAATACTTCCGGTTCCGGGGGAATAACAACAACAACGAGCAAGATGGCTGAGGCGGAGGGAGATGACCGCGATAGACGGGTTATTATTGCCTCATGACTGATAAAAAATTTGCCTTGTGTGCAGTAGAATTTTGATGGATCGCAATGCATCATAGAATTGAATTGAATCGAATCGTTACCTGGTGAATCATAATCGAATCGAATCGTGAGGGCAGTGCCAATGCACACCCCTATTATTTTATAATATTAACAATTATGAATTTGACCATTATTGTTAGTGAAGCGTAAACTGTTGTAATATGCTCATGACTCGCGAATGGAAAACCGTGGATAAATACACACACATAATTGGCATTCAGGTAATTAGTAAAATCATCAAACTACCAAAGAAAATGAATTAAACGTAACATTTCACAAGATAACCTCATCAACATTAGAGGGAAAAAAAGCTATACAGTCAATATGGCGTTAAACAACACGTAAGAGTAAATATAGAATTTTTAGTGGTGGAAAAGGTAAAACTATAAAAGCATGAACGATGTCTAGAAATATATTGTATGCATCTTACCTGTCAAGAAAGATTACAAAAGGTCATAAAACTTTTCAGTTAAGTTGCGTTTCCCTGTGATCTTTTTTTTTTTTTTTACTTGTGACAGAAACTCGTGTTGTGAGCAGATTACTACGAGAGCGCCGCCTAGTGGACAGATGTAATATATGTCATGTCAGTTTCCAATCAAAATAAAAATACAATAAATGATGCCACACAATGTAGATTTTATATAATCTTTTCTGAATTGAATTTGAATTGAATTTTAAGTAACGATGACAGAATGAGGTGAAATATTCTTTTATTATAAGCTACCGCTGGCCGTGTGTCATGATGTGACAAAGTACATGACTGATGAAAATGCAACACTGTTTTTTTTAACTGACACTTTTTATAAGAATATGACAGCGATATATTATCATTCTTGATTTATACATGAAACATGTACAATTCATAGAATATATTCCTTCACCAAATTAGATGCTGATTTCAGATCTGGCTTGTTCTGGCACAAATTAAAGCCTGATCCCATATTATATGAAATCACTGAAGAAAAGCTTAAAAGCACATATGCATTCTTAGGATAATTGAAGACTGAAGCACTTGCCTAGACCATCTGAGTATGATCCGAACTTTTATCATTGACAGTGTCAATTAACACTGGCTGATCCAACTATAGTGAGACTAGACTGGTGTAATCCATACTGTAATGAGACAGGTGACCTGCTGGTGTCTGCACGGTGCAGATAAAGAGCCCGTGTACGGCGTTTCCTCAGACGGCAGGTGTTTTCCGTGGCAGGTATGAGACACTTCTCTTGGCTCCACCGCAGACATTGTGATGCACGAAGGCATCAGTCCAAGCATTCTCGTTCTACTATAATCACTTCCAACCTTGCCAAAAAAAATTTGGCACTTACAATAATAGTACCCCTATTTTCTCTTCTTTTTCTTCTTTTTTTTTTTTTTTTATCAAAATTCAATTATGAAAAGAAAATTATGCGTCATCATAATTGCAACGTGGAATGAGATTAGATGCAAATTAGCATTGTGGTGTGCAATTGTTTGAGGTTTTTTGTGTGTGTGTGCGCATGTGTCATGGAATAATGGTGTAAATGTTGATAAGGACAAGAGGAGAAATAATTCGTCTCCTGGCTTTTGGGATGATAAAAAGAGAATGGAGGTGCTGGTACCTGCACAAAGGCGAACAGGAGAAAGGGCATGCAGGGAAAACAGGTGCCAGGATGCATGCGAGTACAAAATGGTGCTTGACAATGAGAGAAAATGACTACCAGCCTCTTTCACCTTTTCCAGCACAATAGCCATAATTAAACACATCTGTTGTACGTTGTCGGAACCAGCTATGCCATTTTATAACCTTGCACTGCTTTTATTTTTGTGTTACAGTCCTATAAAAGAGGCAATGTGATGCAATAGAATAGTGGATGTGTTTAAACTAGCATACTGCCATACTTATTTTTATTTGCAATGTGCATAACATGAACAGTATGTGACTTTTCTGTATGCTTGGAATACAGAAATCTGTCCAAATATGAAGAGTACAGTCCTATAGTACAATACCTGAGGTACTGCATCTTGCAATGCACTCTAATGCTGTATGCCACTATACAACTAATTTAAAGAAAAAGTTTAAAATGTACTTACCTTCAGTCTATCCAAGATTTAGATGACTTTGTTTCTTCAACACAACAGATCTGGAGAAATTAAGCATTACATCACTTGCTCACCAATGGATCCTCTGCAGTGAAAGGGTGCTGTCACAATGAGAGTCCAAACATCTGATAAAAACATCACAGTAATCCACAAGTAATCCACACCACTCTAGTCCATCAATTAATGTCTTGTGAAATGAAAAGCTCTGTGTTTCTAATGAACAAAACCATCATTACGACATTTTTTTTTTTTTTTTTTTCAAACCATTAATTTCATCTCGTCTGAAACAGGAGAGAAATATGCATAGATCAAGCACCCTTTACAAACAGAAGTAAACAAATATGTTCTATCTTTTAAACAAATGTCAGATTTTGATGTTAGAGGACAACAGGGGATGGACCTTTTTAACTGGAGGAAGCATTATTATGGATTATGGACTCTAGTTATTTGGACTCTAGTATTTTGGCTTTAGTTATATTAGTTATTGTGATTCTTCAAATTCTATGTTGTCACACTATTAGAGAAGGTTTTTAGGACCTTGGTGCATCAGTTACACATCATTTCTCTGGACAGCAATCATTATTAAAAGAGAAGTCCACTTCCAGAACAACAATTTACAGATAATGTACTCACCCCCTTGTCATCCAAGATGTTCATATCTTTTTTTCGTCGTAAAGAAATTGTGTTTTTTTGAGGAAAACATTTCAGGATTTTTCTCCATATAATGAGCTGCTATGGTGCCCTGAGTTTGAACTTCCAAAATGCAGTTTAAATGCAATGAACTCTGTGTATTCTGGCTAATTTATATTCTGGAAAATTCTGGCCAATTGGATTTTCCCCCTCAACTTCAAAAATCATTTCAAAATCATCCCACATCGCTGCAGAGGTACCGACCCGATAATAACCGATCGTTTCGCTAGATAAGACTCTTCTTCCTCAGCTCGGATCATTTACAACCCCATTTAAACTGCTTTTTGGAAGTTCAAATTCGGGGGACCATATCAGTCCATTATATGGAAAGAAATCCTGAAATGTTTTCCTGAAAAAACAATTTCTTTACGACTGAAGAAAGAAAGACATGAACATCTTGGATGACAAGGGGGTGAGTACATTATCTGTAAATCTTTGTTCTGGAAGTGGACTTCTCCTTTAAGGTTCTTTCAAATTTATGAATAAACATTACTCCAGTAACATTAAGAGAACATTTGTTCAAAATTACCTGGTCTTTAATGTTCTCAAAACATTGGCAGAAAAACACTATACATATAGTCAAACATTTTTTTTTTTTTTCCTGAAACATTTTATTTATTTATTTTACTGCTTGTTTCAGAGCATTCAGATAACATTCATAAGCAACATTCCCATAATCATAAAAAAATGATAAATGATAAAATTGAATGTTTCTAGGAACATTCTTAGAACATGTTTTTGTTAGCTGGGATACTGTGATTGCCCAATCTGATGCGATGTAGTTTCCTAACACAAATTTTAACTTTTTTACCTGTTTTTATTTTGTCCATAGCTTGAATGTAACAAAAGTTTTGGCTATTTTAAGTTGTCTGATAGCTATGATTTTCAAGAATGTAATTTTGATAAAAACAGGTTTAAAATGAGATGGGTTTCACTTTCATTTCAGGGGTTAAATGAGAGCTGTCTGTCAAGTCAGGAGCACTATACTGCATCATTACACAAACAGATTAACGTCTGTTTTCTGTTGTTTATCATAGGCATAGTTTCTGAACTTTTGATCACCCCTTGTATGTTTAGATAGCACAAATAGCTTACATTTAGAAAAGTGAGCACAGCTCAACTGTGCACTATAACAGACTGTCATCGGACTCCTCCTCTTTAGTAACTTCATCATCCGATCCTTCATCTCTGGATGTGAAATATTCCATTATAAAATCGTTTAGGGCACTGACATCACCAAGATTGAGCAGATTGAGACAAGTTAGATCGTCTAAATGAGCAGCTACAGCAATTCAGACTGCATTGTTGTGCTCCGCCATCTCACAATAATAAAAAAGAAATTAAAACATTTTGCTTGGCGTAGTTTACACAGGACTAGGGAAGAATGTGCATCGATACACCTTTATTAAATATGTTACGTGGTTTATTTTGATAGGTTAACCGTTTTGTGGTGTTAAGAGAAAGCACCTCCGCAGCATGTTTTTTTGCTGCCACAAATTGCTGTTTTTCAGCACTAAGTGAATTTTGCCAAGATATTTTCAGAGATGATAGACAAGATGTTATAGAATAATAATTTAATGAAAAAATTATCCATTTTTCGAATTTCCTGAAAATGTCCCAGCGCAACATCCGACAGGTTTTCTCAGATCGCATCACACTAAACGATAGTTTTAAAGTTTGATACTTCTTGTTAGCAACCTTTTTCATTGGGTAGCTTGACTGGAGTTTGCCTATGTTAAATTATGAGAGGCTTGTAATTTAGGAAGCTACAGTTCCATAGTTTCTTTGCCAACAGTGCTGCTTTTTCCATTTCACATTATCTATCATTACAAAGTTGCAGAATGTCTGGCACAGAGAAAGATACTGACCCGGTCTGTTGACTAACTGTATATTGTAGCCTTTTGATCTGTATATTAACTCTGCATTTCAGGGCAGTGATTTGTATCTTTGCGACTGCGTTTGCCAGCACCTCAGCTCAGCTGTTCCTTTCTCAGCAGCAGCAGTTCTGTCTTAGAGCTAATGGCTCCTTCTCCTACAATCCCTCGTCTGAACTGTGACAGCTCACAGAGCCCTGTTTCACCCCTGATAGTCAGCCTGCCAAAAATGTCTGAATCTCGTTAGCAGACGCCGACGTGTGGCATCGCTGCAAACCCTGTGCGAGAAGCGCCGTCGAAGACGACTAAACGTTTTCGGCGGGTGCCTTTGGTTCTAAGCGTCTCTGCCAGCCCAGATTTCAGACATTAGCATTTGTCCTTGTGTCTGGCAGGCAGGAGAACCTCAAAAAAACTAGGAAAAAGCTGGTATTGAGCCCATATACACTCCCAGCAGCTAGCTTGTCTGTATCTGCCCACCTCATTTGCAGTCCCAAGATGTCCACCCACCCATTCTGATAGTTATAATGTGGTGCCATGGTCATTCTCTCATGGCATCGGACACATGCATCATGGTGCTGGCATTTTGCTCAGGCTGGCAAGGGTGCGTAGTATCTGCAAGGGGTTTGGCGCCTGGAGTGGTGGTGTTTCCGTGTCATTGCTTTCACGGCCGCGCCCAGCTGTTGTCTTGGACATGGCTTTCATTTCCGTGGGTGATCTCGGTAGTGACAGGGCTCGGAGCGTTGCTGGCAGGATGAACTGATCTCCTGCGGAGCTCGATCAGCAACTCTTCCCTGTCTGTTAGTGGTGCAGAAGATTCTGGGGATGGATGGCCGGTGGTCTGCAGTTCTGTGGAAAAGGCTAAGGAGAACAGTATGTATGGGATATTGAGTGAGATATCAGAGCATATAGTCTTATGTTTACTTAGACTGCATTTATTTGATAAAAAAAAAAAAAAAAAAAAAGTGAAATATTATTATAATTTAAAAGAACTGTTTTCAATTTGAATTTATTTTAAAATGGCTTTAATTTGAGTGAAAACTGAATTTTCAGCATCATTACTCCAGTCTTTGGTGTCACATGATGCTTCAGAAATCATTCTAATATGCTGCCTTGTTGCTCAAGAAACATTTATTTCTTATACAATGTTCAAAACAGTTGTGCTGCTTATTATTTTTGTGGATTCTTTAATGAATAAAAGGTTTTTAAAAATTACACTTTTTTGAAATATTATACATGTCTGTACAGTTGCTGATCAATTTAATGCTTCCTTGTTGAATAAAAATAATAATTTTGAAAAAAGAAAAAAATCTTGCTACACTTATTTCAGATAGATAGGGCACTTTTAGATTTTTAGCTATTTTCTAGCCTTTCAGTTTGCATGGCATGCACGGCAAGAAGAGAAATGTGTTAATTAAGTAAATATGATCTATTTTGATGTTATGTTGACTTTTATAGTAAACAAACACAAGGGGGAGGGTAGTATGTAGGACTTTGTGTATCACTGGTGTTCAAATGCTGGAAAAAGTTAAGGTGTCAGCAAAGCCAAAATAATAAAAGTAATGCTATTCGGAAAAGTCATTCCCACTATGCTGTCTAAAAAAAAAAAAAATAATATATATATTTTTTTTTTTTTTTCCAAGATATAGAAGAAACTATATTTTGTAGTGTATCTGGTAGAATGTATATGTGTTACTTGGTTCATCTGGGTCAACATATGTTAGCTACACAGCCCAAGATGGATCATATGCTAAATGAAGGAAAAGCATCAGGGGAATTTCCTGCACTCACTGGTCCAGAATCTTCTTGCACCTGGTGTACTCAGGTGACAGCCAGCCAGCTGAGTCCTGGATAGCTTTTCTTTGCTTTCTCCGTCTCACACTGGCGGTCATTGCCTTGTGCACATCTCTGAAATGTGGTTGACACTTGCTATACAGCTAAGCTGCAGGATGAACTGACACAACAAGACACCTACAAAACCAACCACTGTTCAACAAAATGAAAAAATTCAAGCTGAACATATGTATGAATACTTGATTCTAAATTAGGCCAGTTTTACACTTTGCCATAAAAGGATCATGAAATGTAATTTTCAGTGTGTTTGTTGTTATTTGGTTGGGTATAGTTTTCATGTCTCACAGGTGTATTTTGTAAAAAAAAAAAAAAAAAACAGACCAAGTAAAATACCATCTTTTGGCTTTGAGAAATTGAGAACCTCTGAAGTATATATGCAACGAAAAAAGGCAGCACAACAACGAACCGTTGCAACACCAAGTAAAACACAGCTGTAGTGTTTTGTTCTTTAATGAGTTAAGGGTTTTGAACAAATCAGTTGAATGAATGATTCAAATGACTCACTCCTAACAGTGATCACTTTGTTCCTGAATTAATTAAACTGAACTGGAAATTAAAAGAATCAGTTAAGTGAATGATTCAAATGATTCACTCATTTGTTTGCTCCTGAATGAATCAGCATGTTTTGAATTGGTTGAAGGATTGGTTTAAATGAAACACTTTCAAGGCTTTCACTTGTTTGTTCCTGAATGAATCAAAATGAATTGTAAACTCAAACATACTGGGTGAGTGAATAAATCAAATGACTTAGTTATTTTGTTCCTATATTAATTAATGAACAAAATTTGTTTAATAAACAAATTATTTGAGTGATTGATTCAAAAGACTTAGTAATAAAGACCTTTGTCAATTGTTTGTTAATAAATGAACCATCATTTTTGAGTGAATGATTCAAATGACTCAACTGTACAGAATGTCACATGTTTGTTAGTGAATGAATTAGCATTTATAAAAGAATTGGTTGAGTGAATTACTCAAATGACTCATTCAGTTGTTTTGTTCTTGAACAATTTTGAACAAATTGGTTAAATGATCGATTTAAATGAATTACTCACAATGGTGTTCACTTGTTTGTTCCTGAATGAGTAAGGACGAATTGTAACTTAAAAGAACTGGTTGAGTGCATGATTCAAACGACTCATTCAGCTGTTTTACTGCTGAATGAACCAGTTTTTTTTTTTTTTTTTTTTTTTTTTTTAAATCAGTTAAGTGATTGATTTAAATAAATCACTCATGAAAGCATTCATTTGGTTGTACCTGAATGAATAAGGATGAAGTGTAACTCCAAAGAATTGGTTGAGTGAATGATTCAAACGTCACATTCAGTTGTTTTGCTCCTGAATGAATCAGTGTTTTTGATTTAAATCAATCACTTTTAAAGGTGTTCACATTTTTGGTCCTGAATGAATAAGAATTAACTGTAACTCAAAATAATATGTTGAGTGAATGATTCAAATGACTCATTCAGTTGTTTTGCTCCAGTTTGAGTCAGCATTTTTTAACAAATCATTTAAGTTACTGATTCAAATAACTCACTCATGAAAACGATATATTTTTTTTGCTCCTGAATTGAACTAATCAGTTAAGTGATTGATTTAATTGAATGATTTAAATAATAAAGATGATCACTTGTTTGTTGTTGAATGAATAAGAATGAACTGTAACTCAAAAAAATGGGTTGAGTGAATGATTCAATTGACTCACTCATAAAGACAAGAATTTTTTTGCTCCTGAATGAATTAGCATTTTTGAACGAATCAGTTGAATGCTAACTGAATTAAATTGTAATGTAATGGAAAAGAAGTCTGTCTGAGCACAAACACTAAAATTACTTGATACAAATACTAAAATTACTTGACATGCTCCCTGAGAAATAATTAGCACCCATGTAGGGCTTTAATAAATATGTAATCCCAATACTATGTGAATCAGTAAAACGACAGACGTTATATTCTAATAACCATAACTCAGACATTGTTTATAAAGCTAACCACATCCAAACAGTTTTTTAAATAAGGACCAATTTGAAAATATATACAGTATTTTTGACAAGGCGCTGCAGAAACACTCTGCAAAAGCACCTTATTTAAGCAATTCATCACCTTTGCGATCAGGCGTACACATGCCAGGATCTCTAAAGATCAGCTTCCGTGTTGCTCAGTGACTGCTGAAGGAACAACAGAAGGTGACGGGCGTGCTATGGTGAGACAATTACACATAACATACAGTACCTTACTGAATCATAGGGCACTGAGAGTGACATGAAATTGATTTTCCAACTGCTGTCTGTTCGGCCCACTTCATTCGCTCTAAAATATGATTACCTGACCTGCAAATACTGCTTGTCCTGCACAAACACAATATGTTGAGAACAGGACGCAGGTGAGAATAGAATGCAGTATTAAAAAATATACCAGCTTCAGTATTTGGACAAGCAAACAACTTGATATGCATCCTCAAAACATGAGAATGGTAGTGTGTTTTATTGCATGCACAAAAAGTACAAACAATACTAAAGGTGTTGACAGTGTTTTTAGCATTTAAAATGTCTTTACCTGGTAGATGTTGTGAGAAATCACACCTGTCTTATTGAATAACATACTCTAATGAATGAGGAGCGTACACAACAAGGAGTGTGCATTAAGAAAGTAAATAGGGTCAATTAAAAAAATTGACTCTAGTTTCGTATTGATTTATGCATCCTCCTCTATTAAATTCTCCTCTTTTTACAGAAGGATTTTATCATTTTGTTATGAGTAATCATGATAGACACTCTAATAATAGTTTTACATTGTGATTATTTTGGAATAATTTATCTCTGTTTTCTAATCACAGATTATCTGTCAGGCAGATGCTTGACCTGTGGTTCTCATTTTATTTGTCTTTCATGAAACTTAAATTTGTGGTGAAACTGTGATACAAACATGAGAGTAATGACTGTTTTATGTGCAATCATAATATGACTTGCTTTTAGAAGACAGTGACAAGAAATGAAAGCTGTTTAGCATTTGAAAGTGAATTAATGACACTTTCAGTGAGCAAGGGAATCCAGTTATGCTCTCTGTATGAGAGAGGAAAGGATTATTACACAGAATTCATATAATGAGATAAATGTAAGCTTAATGTATATAGACATGAGATGGGCTCATCCAACAATAAAGTAGGCTTGTGGAATAGCAAATGCTGGGGTTTTTTCCAGTATACAATCTTCATTCAAATAAATAAATACATTTTGTGTTTGTTTCCACTTAATTACCTCGAAATAACAGTGAACTGTCACTTTAAATTATACAGATGATATTCAAAAGTAAGTGACATCATCTTCAAATGAGTCATGTTCAGAGGTTAGAATGCTCTCTCTCTATATATACACGCATGCTGGGGCTGGTTGCACCAGCTAGACGTAAAAAAGCTGGGTGTAAGCCCTACACTGGGCTTTGCAACGTCCATTTTTACGATAAATATTTACACCTGTTGCACCAGCTAAAACTACAATTAGGCGCAACTACGCCTGGCGTAGACGATGCGCGACCACGCAAACACATTCTCCCGCAGTGATAGCTGAGACAACACCCACACTGTAATGGCCACAACTACTGATATAAAACTGAATTGCTCAAGACATCATAATGCCACCGTGTAAATATTTACATAACATGTCCGCGTTTTTGTATCTGAGGTTTCCCTGCACATTCCCATGACATATTTCTTCAGATTAACACTAAAAATAAAGACGACAGTTTAAAGGCACAATATGTAAGTTTTTTGTAATAAAATGTCCAAAAACCACTTGCACAGTGCTATATATTTCATGCTGTTGTGTACTTACGTTATCTCAAAAGTTCTCAAGGATTTGTAAATCCAGAGAAATTACAGTTTTAAATAATGACGCGTCCCTGGTCATTGCCGCCTATCAATGAAGCAATATCCGCGCTATCCTCAGTTTCCGCTTATGAATAATAAGGCAAAACACGTGGACAAATGCGGAAGTTGTTGTTTACCGCATGCGGATCATGGATCACGATTACACTTTGCAAAGAACGAAAAATCCCAAAAAACGTAGACGTACACCAACAAGCCCTACAAAGCTATTATTATCAGAGCATGTGAGAAGAGCATAGTGAGAGCAGATCAGTGGATGAGAGAGTAAGGTCATTTTACCAGTGTTGGCTAGTACAGCTCTACTACAGCATAGCACAGTAGCGCTACTGCAAACAGGATCAAGTATACTACATAGAAACTTCCTATAGGCGCGTTATTTGAGCAGACTCTGTTTTTCCGGTGAGCATGAGCAGTGGTACACGAGCGGAACGCACATTCATAGAGCGGAATATTGAGCAGAGTGTCACACCGCCCAGTGACAGCGGCTAGAGGAGAGTGAAACTGCGCAGCGCGCCATATATAGGCCTATATTATATATATATTTTTTTTTTTTTCGCCCATTTTTCTCTTCCGGACGAAAACCGAAAATGTCATTTACAAGTTACAAGTCGTAACTCTCAGAACATTCAGAGTTTAGAAGTTGTGCTTACGAGTTCAGGAGCACGTGAGGGCTTTGGCATTGATAGTGTTGCCATAGAAACTCATAATTCAGATAGAGTAGAATGTCACGTGTTTTCATCTCGGAATTACAAGATGGCCTGAATGCAGCATTACAACTGGGTGTACGTCCAGCTGGTGCAACCGGCCCCCAGAGTGCATTTCATATTAAACAGCACAACTGTTTACAATAATAATAAATGTTGCTTGAACATGGCAGCACCCAAAGAGATTAATTACAAATTATAAATATTTACTTGAAAATATTAAATAGCATGTATCGATAAGTCACAGTCCATTGCATGATAAATGTATTATTTTTTTAGGAAATGTTTGCAGAGACAGGTGTGTAAAATGTACTGTGGTAAATTATGTTCTCGGTTGATAATCACACACCTGCAGAACTTGGTTTCCATGAGATGTTTGTATTAACAATAACACCTGGAAAGGCACCAGTAGCATTATCATTTGATAGCTCAGTCACATGTCTTTTACAATAACTGCCTACGATTCTAAAAGCACAGATGCAGCCTCAAAAGTACAAACCGCTGTTGATATGAATGGGAATGCAAACAGAAAAATGTGAATCTACTTGTGTGAATCATGTTAAGCCATCAAACTGGACCACAGAGGCATTCATCCCAGCATCAGTGTGTATTCATTCTTCACATGTAAAAATCTCTATGTGTGTTCTCTGTTGACAGCATGAGAGAACGTTTCATCTGTAGCATGTAAAACTTCACGTGATGACACGGTCAGCTGTATTCTGTGATAAGAGCCGCGAGTCTCACGAGTGCCAAATCCAGCAGCCTCAGCAACACAAATGTGTGCTAGCTGCTGAGCTGGCTTTTATCACCTTGGAGAGATAATCTTTTACTTCATTAATTTTTCTCAAGCTGTCATTTTAAGCATGAATTGGGTCTTACGTGAGGCAACGGATACCCTGCGTCTGCTGTCGTGTAACGTACGTACTGTATAGCCAGCAGACAGCCTTTTGCTGCTTAGGTTTCTGTGCAAACGCCGTGTTAAACAATTCACTGAAGAGCAAACACATTTAAGCCCTTATGCTGTTGTCAGGCTGTTTCGGAGATGTGTCTCCGAAGTGATGATTTTTAAATTAGTGGGAGGAAGCGGAGATAGCAATATACGGTAAATGTAGACAGGGTTATTTTGGTTAGCAACAGGGGTTTGTGAACCTGCCCTCCACATTTGTCAAGCGTAATAGCTTTGTCAGTTATGCGACAGAGTCTGGCTGTGAGAGGCAGTGGAGGAGGTATTACTGTTTAGCTCACTTTATCATTGAAATGCAACAGGGCTGACTTTAATGCGGGCCCCCTACTGGACGCACTGGCGTCGACGCTTGCAGGAGGCCAACGCTGCATACATCAGCCCGTGACACGAGACGGTAGCAGAAAACAAAGTAAGCAATTACATGACTATATTACAGTGCGAATGAATTTACTTATAGGAAGACAGGTTGGAAAAATGTTCAATGACTTTTAAAATCGGTAAGACGGGAGTGAATTGAAGCCTGGGAAATGTGCCTGTACTGTTTCAGGCCCCAGTGGGAAATGTTTAAACATTGTGCTTCATGTGGATAGACTCTATGCTTTGTTCCTGGGGTTTAGAGCGAAAGAAAGTTTTACAGCGCCGTGCAGTCATGAGCCACCAAGTACTTTGTGACTTTGAGTCAGTTGAATGCATTGTTAGCTTAAAGTCAACATGAAACAATGTTCGCAAACCATTTTACTTCTCTAATCTGACATTTTTTTGAGTGAAACAGCATATCCAATGAGAAAAACATATAGTGGAGAAAAGAAAAGAAAGATTATTTTTGCAGCCAGATGGTGTAGTTACTACATCTACCAGCAGGGGCTAGCTAAACCATGCTAACTAGCCAAATACTTAAGGCAGGATTAACTTAACAAGGCACATTAGCATGAGAGCCGATGGGAATGGAAAGTTCTGTGGCTGATCTACTGACATTGTGACATAAAAACAGCCGGCGCATTTTTATAATGATCAACATAATCTACCAAAAACAGCACAAAATATAGCTGCAAGCAGCAATTAAGCAGCCAACCACAACAGAGGTCAAATGAAGAGCTAAGGAGCTGTCTTTAATTCCTCAGTAAAGACCAGGGTTCTCCAAACCCCCTCCTGGTGAGGCTTAAGTTCCAAACCTGCTTCAATACACCTGTCTGTAATTAAGTAGGCCCGAATACCTTGATTAGCTGGTTCAGGTGTGTTCGATTAGAGTTGAAGCTGAACTCTGCAGTAGCTCTCCAGGAGCAGGGTTGAAGATCCCTGTTAAAGACACTTGTTAGTACAGAATCTTACTACAAAAATCAAAATGGCCAACACCCAGAAAGGCAGACATAGGAAAATTAGGTATTTAGTATATTTGATTCAGTATGTCGATATATATAACAAGACCAATCTTATGATTTTTGGCCAAACTGGTCAGAAGTTCTATGCAGAAATGTCCATTTGTTATACCTTTTGGCCAGTAGGTGGCGTGCTGTGTCAAAACTACTCACGTGCCTTCAGTTCATACTAGGTATAACACGTACCAAGCTTGGTCTGAATCCACTGAAGCGTTACAAAGATATAGATTCATGTCCATTTTTGTGTGAATTTGGTCAAATTCGCTAACACACTTTACGGAAATGGTTTGATATATAAAAAAGCTTTTGAGAACTTTTGGCTAGCATTGTCTAAAGCTGATCTGAGCAAATTTTGGTGAAAATCAGGCAAATAGTCTAGGATGAGTTCAAAAAAGTAGATTTTTTGCAAAATTCAAAATTGCAAAAAAAGATCTTGACCTGGCAAGAGCTAAGGGAAAAGGGAAATGGTTAATATTAAGACTGTCCTGTATCAGTGTGCCAGATTTCATAACTTTCCTGTGAGAGGTTCTATATGAGCTGCCATAGACTGGAAGAAGTGTGGAAGAAGAAGAACAAACAAGCAGAGCCGATAATTATCAGGTGAGTCTAATCTACTAACAACAACAACAGTAACGGAAATCATGTCGCGCTTTCAAAGTTCATTTAAATACTCTCCTCCCATACATTTTGTCTGTATATATATATACATTTTGTATATATATATATATATTATTTTTTTTTTTTACAGCAAAAGAGGGGTTGTGTTGGTGCAAACTGTAAATCTGACTCTAGTATTCAGAACTGGAGAAAGCCATAATGTCACCTGAGCTACTCTGAGTAGAATTGTTTTTTTCCTTGATGACATATCTAAACAGAAAGCTGACATATATTTCAGAAAAGCTTTTTAGCAAATGTTAGTTTCATCCACTGAGCAGTTCATAAGACATCAGCTGTAAATAAACATGCAAACATATGCACCATGGCCCTGTGCAAGATATTTTTGAATCCCATTGAGGAAAATAGAAAAAAATCAGGTGTTTACATATGTATTAGTATTTTTTTTTTTTTTTTTTTTTTTTTTTTTTTT
This sequence comes from Cirrhinus mrigala, assembly GCA_036247105.1. Taxonomy (NCBI): domain Eukaryota; kingdom Metazoa; phylum Chordata; class Actinopteri; order Cypriniformes; family Cyprinidae; genus Cirrhinus; species Cirrhinus mrigala. Next base: position 5,056,191 of record CM070012.1, read on the forward strand.
GTTGTTGTTGTTGATGATTATTATTTCATGTCTACACCACTCCTTCCGATCTGACTGAAATTCCATTCAGATAGAGCATATTTGGATCTACTGTGGTGTTTACATTAAAGCTTTTCAGTTCGATTGAGCCATCAATTTGATTATGAACAGACTATTTGGGTGTAAGGAAATGTGATAGCTAAATATAGCTTTTGACTCTTGGTAATATCAGCCAGAGTGAAAGATTTGATTCAGGTGGAGGTGGAAACACATAATTGCATTTTGATACTTTTTTTTATTATCATTTTTCATATGCACAAATTGCTAGTTCCACTGACCATCTCTATATAATCACATCCAAGCTATCTCTAATCCCTTAGTTTACACCACTGAAATCCAATGAAAACTCCTTTGTGTTTGTGATCAAGTGGCATCCCAATCTTTTCAGAAGTGTTTTGTGCAATTATAACAGGTAAACACAGAGGCATACTGCAGGCCATCTGTCTCACATGGCCAGAGTCGTCCAAGGCTGGAAATGGAAGATAGCACATCTCCAAGTCACGTATTATTACTGCTATCAGGGACTGATAACGGCAAATCGAATGAAGGTAATAAATGTAATTTATGAAAGATTTACTGAGCGAATTCATCAAAACTGCACCTCATGCACTTTGTTTAATTAAGTTCTTTTAACTTTTTACTTCTTGGTTTGTACTTTTGTAATCTACCTGTGTACAACACCTCAAATAGTTCTAAACTAAAGGTGTTGAACAGATGTTTTTTTTTTTTTTTTAATTCGTGAGGCTATGAGAACATGACTGATTATTCAACACTCATTTCACACTCCAGGTTTTGAGTTGACAAGTTAGTGAAAGTTCATTCTTTGTAGTTTTAACTTGCAGTTTTCTTCTGCAGGTACAGAACAACTCCGAGTGATCTATATTTAGATCACAATTGCACAGCATGCACAGAAATATATTTTCATATAGTATGAATTTTTGTCAACAAAGTCTACACAAAACTATGTTCTCAGTTCATTTGCTTATATAATGTGCCATTTTAAATGATCCCAAGCAGGTCTCTAATGTATGGAGAAGGCATATTTTGTTTGAAAATAGTTTACATACTAATATACTAGTTATTAAATCATTAAAGATAGGATACATAATGTTTTTCATAAAACATAATGTTTCGGTCAAGGAAGACGTGCCACGCGAAAGAGGCATTTGCAAAGGTTATTTAAAAACATGCTTTATTTTTGTAGTTCCACTATATGACACTAGTATTGCAGAAACTCCATACTCCACCTATAATATAATATAATATAATATAATATAGTATAATATAATATAATCAGTGTTGTTGTACATGTAACAGAATTGTGTAATTTAATTACAAAATAAATGTAATTAGTTACAGTTACTGAGAAAAAAATGTGTAATTAAATTAGTTAATTTTGAAAATGTTAATGATTACAAAGGGGGTTACATCTGATTTTTTTCACACACACACACCCACATACAGATTTAATTGACTGTTTCAGGAGTTAAGGACACAGAATAAGACACAACAGCTTATTCAGTAGCTGTTTTATTTCCTATTTGAGTTTAATTGTTTAAGGTTAATTGTTTTTTTTCCAAGGCATTGTTAGATGCCAGTGTTTTCTGTCATAACTATGCAAACATTTGATTTTAAAACCAGTATCATAGCTATTCAACTATTTCTTGTTATGATTTTAAATCTGTATTTAACCTCAGAATGATGGTCAAAGTAAATAATAGGTGTTAAGTCCGAATTTGTGGTGGCTGTGCTTTAAATTAAATTATTACACAGCTCTGTGGAATGCTTTATTCTGATTGGTCAGTCATGACATTCCAAGGTATGTTATTCCCTGAAAACAACTGGTAAAAGCTAATAACCCAGATGCATGTTGGCGCTATACGCTTGATAGATTTTCTTGGTGGAAGCTCTGCGTTTGGTTAGCTAATAAAATATTAAATCTAAATTCAATATTATGTGTACAATTTCTTAATTCTGTCATCCTGGTATTGTGGACTCGCTCTATTGTTTCATACAAACGCAGCTGCTGCCATTTTGTTTTGTACATTGTAATGGATTATAAGATAACTAACAAACTAGTATTGTAAGTACTAGTACGTAATTATGTATGTGGTGAAATAAAAGTGGTATGACTGCACTGTATCCCTTAAATGTCTGTCTAATTTGAACTTGCCGCTTGCTAGCAACTCATTTCTTCATGGAAGCTTTGCGTTCAAATATTTCAACTTAGATCAGTGTTTCTCGTGTAATTATTTACTTTTGTGGCAAAATAAGTGGGATAATTTACATCCAGCCAGTTGTTATTGCAAAATAAAGATGTATATTATACCTTATTATTAGAATCTTAATTCAAGTGATAAAGGGTTTTAAAAGTCACAATAATCAGTGTGTTACAGAGTTCTACCATAAGGTTAACTCTGCCTGACTTAAATGTTTCAAAATGATTAACAGTTGAAAATATTAGAAATTTAGAAAAGTAATCAAAAAGTAATCAAATGTAATATGTTACATTACTTTAATAAAGTAATTGAAAAGTTACACTACTTATTACATTTTAAATAGAGTAACTTGTAATCTATAACCTATTACATTTCCAAAGTAACCTTCCCAACACTGAATATATAATATAATATAATGTAATTTAATATAATAATATAGATGGTGTGGTTAGGGCATGACCCAAGCTGACCTTGTAGAGTGCAACTTGATTTTACACTCAGGGAATTGACTGGATTTTTAAAAGCAATGCTTTGTAATGTCAGTTTCAGCAGCAGTGTTATTACATTTTACTGAAAGATTACAAAGACAAGCATTTTAATTTCTTTGGAAGCAATTAATCACTTAGAGTAAGATCAGGAGCTTGCGTCACTGAAGTAAATAGAGTCCATTTTGATTTCATGTTGACTTTAGAGTGAAGAACTTTAGAGTTCACTTGGGGCCTAGCAGAGATAAACAACTGTTTTTGGATGATCCCACCTCTGGAGACCAGACAACAGCAGCAGAAAAAGAATGATTCACAGTGTGTTCTAGAGCTTTCATCAGTTTGAAGTCCCAACTCGGTCCCGGCAGGATGTTCTGGCAGTATTAAATGAAACAATGCCAATGTTTGAAAACTTCCCATCAGAGAGCCAGTCGCACAGATCATGAGTCTGTAAATGCAGCGAAGCTAATCCTGCTCTTCTTCTTAACCTTATATTAATTAATGAATTTTTTTTATCTGTCATCTATAATAAATGTAAAGGTCAGGGACTTACGCCAAGAGGTCTGGACATGAAAGAGGGAGACTTACTTTAAACCTGCTTTGGCTTGGAATAAAAAAGATGTTTGGGGAACCTTCAAAGGATCCCTGAATCTAATTTATGACATCTGTGCTAAGGTTTACCTGGCAACTCTCAACATCAAAGTTTGGAGATTAGCATTTTAAAGGTGTCTGCCATGGATCAATCACATCCTGCTGAAGTCCCGCCGTATTTCGCTTAGTCATTGAAAATGTATAATTGGAGAACGTGTTGTTCAATTACAGGCGCTAATGGACTGCGCCTTATGAGCGCTCAAATGCATTATTCAGCTTTCGAGCTACGTCCTGAATTTCTTCACAGAGGCAGAAAGCAGGAGGTCAAAATCCAGCACCCTAAAAGTTAACTTTGGTCCATAACTGTTCAACTTCTGTTTAAAGTTCTTCTTCAGGACTCAATATTTCAGTGGATGTGCCAAATACATCAGAATAATCCATCACAATGTATAAAGTTCTCAAAGGTCACAATATATACCTTATGTTTATGTGCAGCCCTCCACAGTCCCACAAAATCTGTCATATTTACTCACCCTCACTCTTCATTTCTCTTTGCAGCATTTCTTTCTGCTTTTTTTTTTAATATTTTGTTTAATTAAAGAAAGATGCATAGGTTTGAAATGACATAAAGGTAAGTAAATAATGACTTTTAATAATGAATTTAAATTTTTGATTCAACTATCAAATACCTACCCAAGGTTAAGTACTAATACATCATATTCACATCTCAAAAACAACCTGACAACCTGCATTTAGACTGACTTTGTGTTTACAGTAATGCTGTATGCAACATGACAAAGCTGGTTTAGCTGCTTCAACAGACAAAAAAAGTTCCCAAAACCCCTATAAAATCAGCACAACAGACCAGTCTGACCAGGCTGGAAAACCAGCATTAAACAGCAAATTAGTTTCGCCTGCAAGATATGTCATTTTTCAGCAAGATTTTACACTGAAAACATTGTATGACCTCTAATAACATTTAAGCGCATTAATGGATTTAATTTTACATATCAGTCTAAAGATGGATTTTTCAGCTTGTTTTATTCAGTGTACAAACGGTGTTGGATAAATACAAGAACAGCGGCAGCAGGTGATTTCACAGTACAGGTCAAAACAAATGTGCTTTTAAAAATATTTTCAGTAATTCTGCTCTGCTTCAGAAGTGCAGGCTCAACTGTGCAGTCTTTCTTTAGAGGCGTCCTGTCCAATAGTGCTGAGTGCACTGTGCATGCAAAGTTACAAAATTCAAAGGTGCTCGTCACTTTTTGCCTGTGCACCCTCAAATGTCACTCACAACCGTAAAATAAAAAAATAAATAAATAAATAAAGATTTTTGAGATGTAGGTGTCATAATAATGTTACACTCCTCCTGATCTCTTTTTTTCCCCACATGCTCATCTGCTATCTACTCACTGCCTTTGAATTTCCATCTCAAGGTCAGTGTTTAATTTCCACGCCTGTAGGGTGTATGTACAGTCTGGGCGGACTTTCCTCAGAGACTCTCTGCTTGCAAGAGAAATAAATATGTTTGGCAAATCTAAACAAATGTGCCCATTAGGCCCTGAGTGACGACAAACTGCATCTCAATGCAGCAAAAATGTGAATATCTGAAGCTCATTACAGATATGTGGCTACTGCAGGTCAGTCCTGATGTTAAACCGGTTGGAGAACCAGCTGTATACTGTATGTTTCTCTGTATAGAGATAAGAAAAGGTAACTTGTGAGATTTACCAGTTTATTTGAGACTAACCTTTTTTATTTCTAACCCAAGAGAGTGATCTTTCAGACACATTTTAGTGCACAAATTCTTCAAGAGAGGAACTCTGAAAATTATGGTTGTTAAGAAAGATATATTTGACATTTCTTTCACTTTATGAAGACAAATCAAATGCATTTCCTCTGAAATATTAAATGCATTTCCTTTTTGCCTGGTTGAATAAAGCTATTTGTCAAACAATCTGCCTAGAGGGTCACAAGGAATGACATGAGTGCACTCTTAAAAATAAAGGTTCTTTGATGGTTCTTGTCAGCAGTTAGGTTCAGCAAAGAACCCTCTTTATATTAAGAGCAGGTTTTTACTATATTTGTTTTTTAATTCTTGAGGTAATTATAGGTTCTTCACATCAGATCTTCTTTTTTTTTTTTTTTTTTTTTTTTTTCCTGAAAGAAAGATGCCTATTTTTAGATAAATACTTTTGAATTTTCTGTTCATCAAAGAATCCTGAAAAAAAGTATTACGGTTTTTGCAAAAATATTAACCAGCACAATTCTTTTCAACAATGATACAGTAGTAATAAGAGATGTTTATAGAGCAGCAAATTAGAATGATTTCTGAAGGATCATGTGACACTAAAGAGCGGAGTAATGATGCTGAAAATTCAGCTTTACCATCACAGGAATAAAATACATTTTTAAATATATTACAAAGGATAAGAGTTCATTCAGATTATAACAATATTTTACAAGATTACAGTTTTACTGCATTTTCATCAGACAAATTCAGGCTCAGACTTCTTAGTAACCTCAAACTGTATATACCATTAAATCCTGACCTTGTAAAGTGTAATGTTGTGTATTTTATTAAATATATACAATTCTAAAAGTATAGGTAAAATATATAAAATATATCAAATTAAATGGTAATAATATTATTACTTTTCTTTCTTTCTTTCTTTCTTTTCTTTTTTTTTTTTCTTTTTGAAATGCAGTAAATGCAGACTTGGTAGGCATAAGAGACATTTTCTTTGAAAAGAAGATTAAAATTTAAAAACAAAAGTGAGTACACCCTAAGTGAACTTGCCAAAACTGTGTCCAAAGTGTCAATATTTTGTGTCAAACCATTGTTATCTAGTACTGCCTTAATCATTCTGCGCATGGAATTCACCAGAACTGCACAGGTTGTTGCTGGGATCCTCTTCAAATCCTCTATAATGACATCATGGAGCTGCTGGATGTTAGACATATGGTGCTTCTCCACCATCCGCTTGAGGGTGCCCCATAGGTGCTCAATAGGGTTCAGGTCAGATCACCTTCACCTGCACCTTCCTCAGCAAGGCAATTGTCATCTTGGTGGTGTGTTTGGGGTCATTATCATGTTGGAAAACTGCCGTTCGGCCCAGTTTCTGAAGGGAAGGCATCATGTTCTGCTTCAGAAATGTATAGTACATAATGGAATCCATGTTTCCCTCGATGAACCGCAGCACCCCAGTACCAGCAGCACTTATGCAGCCCCAGACAATAATGCTACCACCACCATGCTTGACTGTAGGAGAGACACAATTTTCTTGGTACTCCTCACCAGGGCATCACCAAACATGCTGGACACCATCTGAGCCAAACAAGTTTATCTTCATTCTCATCAGACCATAGAACATGGTTCCAGTAATTCATGCTCTTAGACAGGTTGTCTTCAGCAAACTGTTTGCGGGCTTTCTTGTAAGCCAGCTTCAGAAGAGGCTTCCTTCTCAGATGACGGCAATGCGGTCCGACTTGTTGCAGTGTGCAGTGTATGGTCTGAGCACTGACAAGTGGACCTTCTACTTCTGCAACCTCTACAGCAATGCTGGCAGCACTCATGCATCTGTTTTTTTGAAGCCAGGTTCTGCACCTCACACACAGAACGAGCACTTTCGACCCTTGTGAGGCCTATTCCAAATGAAACCCGTCTTGGAAAACCTCTGTATGACCCTGGCCACAGCACTGTAACTCAGTTTCAGGTTGTTACTGAACCTCTTATAGCCTAGGCCATCTTTGTGGAGAGCAACAGTTCTAATTCTCAGATCTTCAGAGAGTTCTTTGCCATGAGGTGCCTTGTTGAACATCCAGTGGTCAGTATGAGAGAACTGTACTCAAAGCACCAAATTTTAACTGCTCTAATATAAGATACACTTTGTGTGGTCCTGTCAAGCAGACAAAAACATGAACATAATGAATAGGACATGTGGCTTTGCATGGTTAAATGACACAGTGCTGTTATCACTTTTGTTGCCAGCTATTTTGGCGGTAACGGCTGTGTGTTGAGTTATTTTCAGGGGACAGTAAATATACACTGCTATACAAGCTGCACATTGACTACTCTAAAATATATACAAGTTTAATTTCTATAGTATTGTTCCTTAAGAAGATATAATAAAAATGTTGCTGAAATGTGAGGGGTGTACTCACTTTTGTGAGATGCTGTATATATATATATATATACAGGGGTTGGACAATGAAACTGAAACACTCGCCAATATAGTAGTGGAGGTTTCATGGCTATATTTGCGCTGTCTGGTGCCCAATCTTCACTTATTGTACATTACACCAGTTAGAGCAGAGTGTAAAGTTTCATTATGTGCACCCAATGGTTCAAACATTGTACCTTGAAGGTAGTGCTCTGTATCAGGATAATAATGCACCAATACACACAGCAAGACTGGTGACAGACTGGTTTAATGAACATGAAAATTAAGTTGAACATCTCCCATGGCCTGCATAGTCACCAGATCTGAATATTATTGAGCCACTTTGGGGTGTTTTGGAGGAGCGAGTCAGGAAACGTTTTCCCACATCAGCATCACATAGTGATGCTGGCCACTGTTCTGCAAGAGGAAAATGGCTCAAAATCCCTCTGGCTGCTTTGCAGGACTTGTATTTGTCACTCCCACGATGAAATGATGTTGTATTAGCTGCAAAAGGAGGCCCAATATCATACTAATTGTGATCTAAAACCAGGTGTTTCAGTTTCATTGTCCAACCCCTGTATATATATATATAATATATAAGACTTGATAATAACTTTTTTGCATAACCCGTTTTTGCTTTGACAAACTGTGTAGTTACTGTGTTTTCCCTTTGCATTGTACTATATGCATAATTTCTTATTTTATCCTGTGGACTTAAGGTGTAGAAACTTTCTAGATCCAATATTTTTTAAAATTGTTCAGTGCTCAAACCAAGGAGGGATTTAGAAATGTTCTACCACAGCACCATCCAATGCACTACAGGTTTAAACTGTACCCAGACATCACTGCCAGATGTCCAGTGGCTGAAGTCCAGACTTGTCTGCCCTTCTCTGGCTAGTACATGCCTGCCTTAGTTCTTCAGAGGTTGTTCCTTTGGTTAGCACTGGAATTGGTGATCTGGGACTCTCCTCAGTAGAGCGTCTCTGAGTTTTCGCTCATTCCCTTCCATCCCTGACATGTTTTGGCACGGAAATGTGAACGTCCTTGGACTCTCAGGTGTCAGATGGAACCTGTTGGCTTAAATTAAACGCCTCAACTCCCTTGTAACACAGACGTCTGCTGCTGTTAACCTTGTTCATTAATGATTTCTGTGTGTCCAAAATTTCAAAACACCAGGTCCCTCGCTCACTCTCCGTATCTCTGTCTCCTTCTGCTCACTTTGTGAATCGCCCTGAACTTTCCTTTTTTACTCGGCTTCTTTAAAAATGTCTTTTCCTGTATGCAGGCCAGTGGGGACCGCGAAAGTTCTAGTGCCGTGTCTTTACTTGAAATCACAGCCGCTCTCTCTCACTTTCGCTCTCTTTGTCTCTGACAACCCTGAAGCTTAAAAAGCAAGCCGTGAAAGCGGCTCAGGGTAGAAATAGACTCTTTTGTCTCACTTTGATGGGGTGATGAATATATATCCAAATAAAAAAAGACCCAGCTTTGCTCGTGAGAGATGTGGGAGACAGATGCGGTTAAAGGCATCTTGCAAGAATGGCTCTAGGGGAGCATGCTCTCTCGATTTCTCACGTTTTGGATGTGAGGAACAGGAAACAAGACCTGACAATCGATGCTCAGCCCTTTTTCTTTCTTCTCCTCTTCGCATCTGTGTCTCTCTCATTGCCTCTTCCAAACCTTCTAGACTGTGGCAGTCTTGAAGAAACGACAATTCTTAAACTTGGACCGACTTTGATCTGTTTTGTGAAAAGAAAACATCAGGAGCCACTGAAATGGACGCACCGCCAAGACAACCTGACTTTGAAGTGATGGGAGGAAGTAGATGAGCTTTTGAAGACAGTCAGTAATGGATCTTCCTTTCTCTTTCAATTCCTCGCAAAATGGAGATCTCATTAAATTCAAGTAGTTTTGCTCGCTACAGTTTGGGGAAAAAACAAGATTACTTTCCACTTTATTGTCATTGTGCCTAGTACAAGTAGAGATCCAATGAAATGCAGTTAGCATCTAACTGCAAACTGACGTTATTTAACTTAAAAAAAAAAAAAAAAAAAAAGTAAGACTGAAATTACTCCCTTCCATGGTTCAGTAAATACTGCTAATTTATTATTATTCAAATAATAAAGTAAAAATATTAAAATAATAAGGCAAAGCCACTGTTACTTTACCCCCATTATCTACTATAAAGCAAACAATGTGATATTTTGTAAAATTCCAATAAGCTTATCTTTTATATTCATCTAAAAGATCTGGCAAGAGAATGATTCATTCACTGATATGATTCTTATGACCAGATGAGATTTATAGTGAATAAAGACTTAATTAATTCATTATTTATATTTATATTTATTTTTTATTTGTTTTGTCATTTATTTATTTATTTAGTTAGTAGTAGTAGTAGTAGTAGTAGTAGTAGTTGTAGTACTAGTAGCAGTATTTATTTTACTTTATTTATTTATTTATTTATTTTTTCGTACACAAACCTTTTTTTTTTTGCTTTTGTTCAGGAAACTTTAAATTGTTCATAAGATAAATAGTCTTTATCTTTTGAACAATGTAATAATATTAGAAAATATTTATATAATTCTGTTCATAATATGCTGTTCTCTTAAACAAAAAAAAAAAAAAAAAAAAAAAAAAGTTCCTGTTTCTTGAGCAGCAAATTAGCATATTATTTGCTGATATTATTTAATGATTTCTGAAAGATCATGTGACACTGAAGACTGGCGTAATGATGTTGAAAATTCAGCTTTGAATCGCAGGAATAAACTACTATTACTTCTGTGAAAATATTTTACAATGGATAATAGTTATTTCAGATTATAATAATATTTTACAATAATACTGTTTTACTGTACTTTCATCAAACAAATTCAGGCTCAGTATCAGAGACTTCTTAGTAACCTCAAATTCTAGATAGTGTATATACCATCAAATCCTGACATTTGTGAATTGTAATGTTGGGTTTTGTGGTAGTGCACGCTAATAAAAATGTGGTAATGTCCACTTTGAATATGCATCAATAATCAAATTAAAATCGGCTGATTAATTTAAATATATGCTATTGGTATTAATTGTATAAACATGGAATGGAAACCAAGACAACTGAAGAGTGAAACAAACTGAACCATGAAAAATCTAAACTGTTGCACCATTAATAGCAAGTGACCAGCTCCAGTAAAAATGACATGGAATTTAAATAGACATGGCACAGCGGACAAGTGATAATGAGCTGTAAGTGACAAGTGACCATTAGAGTGCAAATGACATGGCGTATAAATAAAGAAGGTTGTGAGTTTAAAAACAGCAAAAGGCTACATTAAAATATTAATTTCATGAAAAACAACTAACACAAGTTGATATTTAAACAAAGTAAATGTGAGAACTCCATTCAGTCTCCTGAGCAATGAAAGTGCAACCTTACAGTGCAAATGAGAAGTCCTAAAAATAGAGAAGAGTCATTAAAAAATAATAAGAAATGTGTGCAAAATAGGAGGAAATACACCTTCTGTGGGAGGTCGAAGGGTTAACCGATAAGTTCGGAGTTGAGCAGGTTGACAGCTGAAGGGAAAACACACTGGTGAGGCCAGCGCCTCTGCAAAACTGCATGCACTGTACTCTAATTAGTCCTTTGTCCTGGTTCTGGAGAGAAGTAGCCAATAGAGTCTTCATTATTAGCTTGAATTTCTTTGTTTATAGTCTTTAGAGACTAATTAATTATGTTCTTTTGCCTTTAACTTAATTCCAGTATTTAATGGAAGTCTGAAGACTTTAAAGGAGCAATACACATACCTTTCCCACCAGGAAAGAAGGAGCAGAGGGATACAAGGTTAAACAAACAGATGAATAAGACAAGGCAGTGTTTTTGGAATGATTTAACTGTTTAATGATTAATTTAAGTACATAATGGAAAACAGACTGGCAAATCATGACATAGAAATCAGAAAGCACTGCAGAAACACATTTAATTCTAAAGGTCAGAAAGATGGTAATGTTAAACTAAATTTTATTCTTTTTGGTATAAGAAATCTTGAGCAACATTAGCATTATAAGTGGATGTAATTGTGCAACAAAGAACTGCCTTTAAAGGAACGGTTCATCTAAAAATGAAAATGTACTTAGACATCTGAGATGTAAATGTTTGTTTCTCCATCTGAACAGATTTGGAGAAATTTGGGAAGTGGAAAAACTACATGTTTGTAAGAAAAAAAGACCATCATGAAGGCATTTGAACCATCGCTTCTGACCAAATTATGAGTCTATAATCCATAATAACACTTATTGCAGTGAAACATCAATCATCTCAAATCAAAATCAAAAAATCACATCAAAGTTTTGGACTGTTTGGTGTGTAAACTATGCTTGATCTGTGCATATTTCTCTCCTGATTCAGACCAGACCAATTTTTCACTGAAGAAAGCAATATTATGGATAGAGGACTCATATTTTAGTCAGAAGCTATTTGTTTGAAGTTAATAAATGTACTTATTACAAACACACAGTTTTTCACTTCACAAAACATTAACTGATAGACTGGAATGGTGTGGATTACTTGTGGATTATTGTGATGTTTTTCTCAGCTGTTTTGACTCTCATTTTGATGGCACCCATTCATGGCAGAGGATCTACTGGTGAGCAAGTAATGTCATGTGAAATTTCCCCTAATCTGTTCCAATGAAGAAGCAAACTCATATCTAAGTAAATTTGAAGCAAATTTTCATTTTTGGGTGAACTATTCCTTCAACTGAAAACAGTTTAAAAACGACTTTTGTTTCCTAAAATGTTAAAAATATCTAATGAAGACATTACATATGCGTGTCACGTAACATATTTCGCATAGTAACAACACTTTTTCATTGAATAGTAGGCCTATAGTTTATTTTATTAAACAATTGTCAATTGTGATAACTCAAAATACATGACATGTTCCAGATTTATACTGCTGTTGTTAAAAGAATAATAATGGATTCCATTTTATTTAAGATGAGTTTATTTAAGTATGCATTGTGGATATAAATGTAAAGTCATTTTTGATAAGCAGCTGATGCATTTCCTGCAGTGGTATTTGAAAAGCAATTGCTTTCAGGAGGATTATGCTTTACTTATGGTGCGTCGCTAATATCCGTCCGTGGCTCTATCAGAGACAGGAAATTTACCCTGGGCCATCTTTATTTCTGCTTTCATGAGGTCTTTTCTCTCTAATTACTGTTTAGAGGTTCTCCCTTGTGTACCCAAGCATGTGTGTGTGTGAACGTGTATATATATATATATATATATATATATATACATACACACACACAGCATTATGACAATTTGGACTCAGTTCTGATGAAGCAATATATCAGGCAAGATATACAGATGTATATTAGTAAGCCTCCAGTCCTCACACAACATTTGTTTGATGCATGATTCAGTAAAGAAGAGCAATTTATGGATCCATAATCTATGCATTCTTACATTTTCTGCTCGGCTGGTGGGAGAGAATTTTCCCCCAGAATCAAATCACTCGGGGTACTTGTCTATAAACACCATCCCTCATTTTCATGCAGTTGTTTGTTTTTATTTGATTTCCCCTGGCTTCCTTTGTTGTCCAAAGTGTAAAGAGAAATGTAAGTGAATATCTAATGTATGATTTAATGAGCTTGTGTTTTCGCAGTGCGGAGTAACCAAATTAAAAGAATAGGTCAACCAAAAATTAAAATTCTGTCATCATTTACCCATCCTCGTGCAATTCCAAACCCGTATGATTTTCTTTCTTCTGTGGAACAAATAGAATATGAGAAAAAAAGTTATACGGCTATTTTCCATAAAATGAAAGTGAATCATTAAAGTGATAGTTCACCCAAAAATGTAAAAGTCTGCTATCATTTACTCACCTTTAAGTTTTCAAAACCTGTGTGAGTTTCTTTCTTCTGTGGAACATAAAAGGTTTTTAAATTTTAAATAATGATAGTAACCCAATGCTTGATGGTCCCCACTGACTTCAATAATATATATATATATATATATATATATATATATATATAAAAGGGATTATGGAAGTCAATGAGAACCGTCATCTGTTTGGTTACCCACATTCTTCAAAATATATTCATTTGCATTCAACAGAAGAAAGATTCATACAGGTTTGGAACAGCTTGTGGGTGAGTAAAAGATGACAGAATTTTAATTTTGGGGTGAATTATCCTTTTTAGCTCAATAAGACAAAAGAGCACCAAAATTAGTACATACTAAGTACTGGGGAAGATAATACTTCTAGATTTATTTTATTTTATTTTATTTTATTTTATTTTATTTTATTTTATTTTATTTTTATTTATTTAGACAGCACTTGTCTCCATTTTTGTTCATTTTACACTTAGAAAAAAGGTACAAAAATCTCACTGGGGTGGTGCTCTTAGTAGTATTAATATATACAGGAACTAATATGTACCATATAGTGGTAAATAAGGTACAAAGATGTACCTTTCAACTTAGGGTACCACACTAGTAACAGCTTTGTACCTTTTTTTCTTAGAGTATATGAAAAAGCAGCAAAATATTAAACAGAAATTCACAGTTTGTGTTCCATGGGTGGAATAGAATTATGACAGAATTTTGTTTGAACAGGAAATGCAGAGTATTTGTTTGGAGACAACAAATTTTAACATATGCTAGCGGAAACTTATTTACAATCTCCTCATGGATGTCATCCGCCATCATTAGCGTATCATCCACTGACCAGAACAGATTCATCATGAACTTAACGAACTGACAGAAATATCTTCCACGGATTAAGCAGCATAATGAAAATCTGTAATTTCAGCAAAGACGATCTGTGAGGATACATTCCCTATTCTAGCGCGGATATCTCGCTCCTCTCTTTCTCCCGTTCTTGTAAAGCACAGCTCTGACACTAAGCCCCCATAGCTGGAGATCAGTACTGTGTGCAAATCCCCTTGCTTGTCAGCCAACGAGCGTCTGGGGGGGTCCGTTCGCACCCCTCCCTCGCTCTCCACCCACACCACTGAAGATCTCCAAAAGCAGAAGATAATCACTGCGCCCGTCACATTTGCATCGGCAGATGCTGCAGTCAGTAATAATTTAAAACTCAAATTCGATCTCCCAGCAGCTGATTGAGAGAGTAGGACCTTATCAGTGGTGGCGCACCGGTGCCGTGTCAGGCTCCGTCTGTCAAGAGGTGGAGAGGATGCATGGAGAAATATGCATGCTTCTTTTCAAAGTGTTTGGTATCATATGTTGCCTCAGGTGTGCAAGCTGGATGAAATCTCCTAAACCCTGTAAAACCATAAATCTGTGCTTCTGAGATGACAGTTGATGTTTGGACTTGGACACTTGTTGTTAACGTCTTCTCATTTTGGGTTAGTGGAGGAATTTGATGCTGGTTTTGCTTCAGGACCCAGATTTTACATCGGACATCAAGCAGTGAACCCAGTGAACACAGTTGTTAATCATACATGAGTGAGGCAAAGTTGTCTATGATATATATATATATATATATATATATATATATATATATATATATATATATATATATATATATATATATATATATATATTATATATATATATGTGTGTGTGTGTGTGTGTGTGTGTGTGTGTGTGTGTGTGTGGTTTTTTTCATATTTTTTCTTGTGATGTTTTCATGCTTTTGGTAGCCATTAACTCATTGAAGGTGGTTTTTGCTCTTAAAGTGCTCTTAAAGGGTTAAATCATCTCTCACCATCCGTTAAGTAAGTGCTTTGATACACACATTTCTAAGGCCTCTAAATCATCAACCCGATCAAAACATTACAGAAAAACCTGTTGCAGACAGTCTACTACATGCCCTCTGTCATCTGGTTGATAGTTTATACTTTTTTACCAAGTAAAACCTCTTTTTACTATTATTGTAAAAATGTCCATCTTCAGGTTGTGGTTCACATGTCTTTTTGCTGTGAAATCTTTACTGATTTTTATCAGTAAAATGCAAAAATAACTTGGGATTACTTGATTACTTGATTATCCATACATATTGTAATGCTGAATCCAGCATTTTTCTATTCATGTTAAAATGTATCAAATCATACATCAATTTAATTCATACATCAGGCTTTTGAATTGTTTTCTTTGTCTGTCTCACAATATCATTGTATTGCATTGCATTATATCATGCTTTATGCATTATATTGCCTAGATTTGATCAAGAAATCATCTTAATTATGCTTTTTCACTTTTTTAATTTTAGTCAGTGTGTGGTGTGTATGTTTGGGCATAAAAAGGGATCTACAAAGTTACAAATCTCAAAGTCCACTCAAAAGGGAGATATTTCTTTTTTTTTTTTTTTTCTTAAATTCTTTTTCAAGAACTACAACGAATGGCTCCTTTGGACTACAGCGATTGTTTTCCGGGTGCTGTGATGTCACAATGCAGCCCATCAGAATATCATTCAAATAAATCCCGCCTACAGAAATTCGAATGGTTGGGGGGTGGGTGGAGACGAGGTTGGGGATTAGCCTAACTTTAGCAATGCAGCCCAGAGAGCCACTTCTGGGATGCTTCAATGAGCCATGGAGCAGAAGGTATAAACACAAGCATTGACTAGATGCACCGTGATCAGCTGCGGTGGCCGTATCAGAGCCGAAGTGCACCACAGATGTGTGCAGTGTGTGGTTAAAGATTTATTCATCATACAGTGTAGATAGCTTCACTTATAACGCAAGTGTTTTTAAAATGCCTAAACTTGTACTTGACTAGGCTAATCACTGATGTTCTTTGATAATGTTAATGTTCTTTTCTCGTTTTCTGTAGCTGCTTTTTGAGTAACTAAGGAAATGTAAGCATTATAATTAGTAACTTACAAAGTTTTTATTTAATTGCTGTCATGTTAAATACAAATTAAGTCATTTTAAAAACATTAGGCTGCTTTTAGCCTTATGCTGGAGCTGGTTTCGGGCAATGAATCTGTGTATGTAAATAATGAAATAAATTAGCATGATAATATCATGTATCGGCAATCTCGCAGGCTGACAATAGGACCCAACACTACTGTAGCGTATTATTTACTCACCCTCTATGCATCCTAGGTGTATACGACTTCCTTCTTTCAGACGAATGCAATCTGAGTTTTATTAAAAATTATCCTGGCACTCCCAAGCATTAGAACAGCATAGAGGGGTGTTTCTCTTCATCAGCCCAAAACAAGTCCAATAAAGTGTATCCATCCATAATAAAAACCCCAGGGTAGTTCAATAAAGGCCTCCTGTAGCAAATCGATGTGTTTTTGTAAGAAAAATATCCATATTTAAAATGTAAGAATCACTTTAATCTAGTTTGCCCTAACAGTTGTACACGGAACTTGCCGCTTAGGCAACACAGTCTAAGCTGTTCGCCAATCACAACGCACTGGGACAGCGAACCAATCACAACACATTTTGTTTTTCGGAAGGCAGGCCTTCATCAAACCTGGAATTAATCGAGCCATTTGTGCCAGGCTGGGGAAAAAGGTATTGTAATAATGTAAATTATGTGAAAAATAATGTGTTTTTCGAACCACCAAGCATGAGAGCATGTTCTAGTATACCCCCAAAACAAAATCAAGACTTTGTAAAATAGCATAATAAGACCCCTCTAATAAGATATTATTGAGAGATAAAGAGTCACAACTGATAATTTGTATACATTTCTCAATTTTTTTTTTGTATAAAAGTCAAAAGTAGCAAGACGTTTGCTATACAGTTCTTAAAATCACATTGATTTAAATTATAAAAATCAGAATATAACCTTTTTGGCCATATAAAAATCAGCAACTGCACCAAATTGGATATTTTTGCTTAGTTTGGGCCTCTGAATAAAATTCTCTTGTTGTCTGAGCCATAAAAGCCTATATTTTATACTATATATTATACTATGCCTTATATTATACTATATATTACGTAAAGGCTGAATAAACTTTTTCACTAAAAAATAAATATCTGATATAATCTTATGTCTGGAATTAATTAATTAATCAGCCAGTAACTGATATGAGTGCAGGTACTGAGTGCATAATATTTTGCATCCCTGATGTTAATAGGTACTTTCACTGTTCAAAATGGTTAACGTCAAACCAGTCAAACTGCTGGTAAATGTAAACTGCTGTTTTATACCCACTCAAAAAAAAAATAAAAAAAAAACTTCCACAATTTTCACAGCATTTGTATTTCATAAACATATAGGAGTTTCATTTCTGGATTTAAATGCAGTTGTCACTTCCAAAACTTGCTCTATTAAGACACTAACCAATAAACCACTACAGTCCACTTATTGCCATTAAATTATTATCGCCATTTTCCTCAATGAGATAGCCTTGCAGTTTCACTGTGAAATGTTTCACTCTTCAAAATGTAGCATGAAAAGCAATATGACATCCTAAATAATAATAATTAAACAGTAAATCAGGCACTGAGCTAAAAAGTGTAAAAGCAAATGAAGAGAATATTTCTGCATTTCTCAGTTGTGAATGCTGTGTTAAACATCAGCTAGAAGCGCACGTCAATAAAGCACACCAGTCTTTTGCTTCTGAAGGGCAAAGCGTGCCCCACTGTTGCAAAAATTGCAGTCAGCCCCTATTTTCAGCCCCATTTATAATGCATTTCCAACATGGAAAGTGGCGGTTACTGAGAGCGTAAGAGAGAGAGAGCCAGAAGAGGGCAGGTGCTTAAAGGAATTATTACTGCATGTGCAATTACCCATCATTCCACTTTCTACGAAAATGTGACCCCGGCATCCAGACTCGCTGTCATAATTTACCACGGCCCACCCCTCCTTCTCCTCTCTGATTTGAAGGCACGAGAAACATCTGACATTTGCATGCAAAAAACATGAAGATGGAGGCAAATGGAGGGTCGTAGGTGAAAATAGGGAGAAGTTGAAGGGCGCCGAGTCCCACCGAGTCCAGAGAACACTGAGAGCAGATCGGCTCATGAAAAGTGGTGCATGCTCTCTGATCTGCATGTTCTTGATGGTTTGATGCCATTCCTAGCGGTCCAGCCCCCAACATCTGCCTGAGTGAACTACAGGTGCTTGGGTCTGGTAGCCATGGTGACTGACTGAGGGAAAATTGTGATTCATGTCCTGTTTACTGATGGTCTATTCATGCCTTATGGAGGGTGGATCAGTAACGAGCAAACCATCTTGAATTGTGAAGCACGTTGACAAAATTAAAGGTATAGTTCACCCAGTAAATGAACATATGCTAAAGTTTTACTCAACTTTAGGCAATTCAAAATGTAGGTGAGTTTGTTTGTTTATCAGAACAGATTTGGAGAAATTTAGCATGACATCACTTGCTCACCAGTGGATCCTTTGCAGTAAATAGGTGCCGTCAGAATCAGAGTCCAAACAGCTGATAAAAATATCAGAATAATCCACAAGTAATCCACACCACTCCAGTCCATTAATTAATGTATTGTGAAGTGAAAATTAGCATGTTTATAATAAACAAATCCATAATCAAGATTTTTTTTTTTTTTTTTTTAACAGTCACTTCTGGCCAAAGTATGAATGCATAATTCACAATAAGGCTTCCTGCAGTGAAAAAGTCTGCCCCCTGTTGTCCTCTCACATCAAAATCCACAAACATGTCTCAGTTATATACCAGTAAACACTGCTTGATCTGTCCGTATTTCTCTCCAGATTCAGACAAGATCACTTTTTCACTGGAGAAAGGAATATTTTGGAGAGGCCAGAAACAACAGTTTACATTTAAAAACATCTTGAAGAAATTGTTTCTTACAAATATGCAGATTTTCGCTTCACAAGACATTGATGGACTGGAGTGGTGTGGATTGTTTGTGGATTATTGTGATATTTTTAAATGCTGTTTGGATTCTGACAGCACCCATTCACTGCAAAGGATCCATTGGTGAGCAAGTAATGCAATGCTAAATTTCTCCAAATTTGTTCCGATGAACTTTTTGTAAAATAAAATAAAATAAAATAAAATAAAATAAAATAAAATAAAATAAAATAAAATAATAAAATAAAATAAAATAAAATAAAATAAAATAAAATAAAATAAAATAAAAAGGTTGTAGGTTTTTTTTTTTTTTTGATAATTTAAATCAGCTGTATTACAATGTTTTTAGTATACTGAATTAGAGAAACACAACTGAGAATGATTGGTGGAAATGTAATCATTTACAGGAAATGTCTGGTCATTTACAGCTTAATTCATGAAAATCATGAATTAAATTCATGCTTAAATGTCATGAAAATAAAGCCACAATGCAAAAAGATATTAACAAGCCTAAAACAGACTGAACAGTTATGCTTTGTATCTAATGTAAAGGTTTTTGAGTGAAATATAATACATGAATAACACTGAAAACATACAGTAAAATTCCTTCATATTAACACATTGTATCTTATTTTTACAGACTTTTCTTGGAGTGAAGTTTTTGTAATATTAACCCTCTTGGGCCAAAGAATAGGTACAAACATTTTCGTTAGGGGAATTATGTAAGGCATCATAGGAATATAGTGGTGTGGTGAAGTAGTGGCTAAGGCTTAGGGCTAGTAACCAGAAGGTTGCTTGTTCAATCCCCGCAAGGACTGAGCCATCATGCCTGAGCCCTTGAGCCAGCCCAGTTTGCACTTCAGGACTGTTCTTGGTCAGTTTAATGGCACCGCTAGTGGCATAGAAATGACACATTTCAGCTTTAAGTTATAGTTCATTTGTGCTTGCTGTTGCATTTATTTTAATATGGAGGATATTCTGTCCTCAATTTGGCTGCAGTCTGTGATCATGGAGGTCAACGTCATATCTGGCACTGACACAGTAAACAGATCACAACCCCTCTGAGACCAGGCTATTGTGTTAACTTGCAGTTGATCAATACCACCTGTCCTAATAACAACTCCAGCTCTACTTCATTTCTACTCATAGCAATCCAGCAAGCACATTCGCATTATAATGTAAGGCAACCAACAGCCTTTTCTGTGTTTGCATGCAAAACACCTGTGAAAACAGTAATATTGTGAAATATTGTTACAATTCAAAATCTATTTGAATTCTATTTGAATTTTTTTTTTTTTTTTTTTTTTTAAATGCAATTTATTCCTGTAATGCAAAGCTGAATTTTAAGCATCATTACTCCTGTCTTCAGTGTCACATGATCCTTCAGAGATCATTTAAATATGCTGTTTTGTGGCTCCAGGAGCATTTTTTTTAATCAGTGTTTAAAACAGTTAGAAAAATAAATTGCAAACGGACAATGGGCATTATGTACCGTTCAGTGGAAGAACATCACCTTTTGACCTTTTTGGAGTTCATTGTCATAAATTTGAAGATTTGATTAGTCACTCAGAAATATTGCAGAATCTTAGATACTTCTTTTTTTGTTGTTGTTGTTGTTGTTGTTGTTTTGTTTTTTCTTAATTCAAAAATGTTTAATTTTAGCTTTAATTCTCAGAAGTCCCTCTGTAACACATATTGTGCACAATGCATGTTGTGCAACACGAAGGTGGAACAAAGCTTGGTGTCAGTGTATTAAATGTTATCATCTCCTCTAAATGCCTCCGGTGCAGCAGACTACTAGAGGATCCTGTTAAGCTAAATGAGCAGAAGAGAGAAGCTGAACTGATTAAAGTCAGAAAACTGTAAGCTCAGCCTCGCTCCTAACTTCACACGGCTCTGCACATTGTTTTGAAATCAGACCTCAAAGACACAAAGGCTGTTTCTCTGGAAAAAGAGTTAACGAGCCAAATGACCTTTATCTGCTATGGTGTGGTGAGCAACCCTCAGAACCATTTATTTAGATCTTAGTGGAAGCCTCCAGGCGTGGGGAGAAATGTGTCGTAGAAGTCATCTGTATGCGTTTGTAGTGTGCACTCTTTCTTCTTTTTTTTTTTTTTTTTTTTTTTAATTACAAGAAAAATAAACAATGCATTTTTTTTAAATGAATCAGAAAGTTAATATATATTATATATTCTTCAGAAATGTATTTTGTTTTTCATTAGCTGTGTTTGCTAAGGCAAGCATCTCTAACTATTGTTCATAGGATTTGTTATTATTATTTGTAGAATTTCTTCCTTTTTAATAAAAAAATAAAAAAATACTTTTTAAATTTAATAGAAACCCCTCACATGAATTTGTACTGTACCCTTGTTTCTTGCTTTTTTAATTACCAGAAAATTAAACAACTGTAGACTGGCTGTAAATTGTAATTCTGTAAATTGATTCAGAATATTACCAATATTAAAGAAATATTCTTCAGAAATGTTTTCAATTAGAATTTTCTTTAGTGGTGTTTTCTAAGGCAAGCATCCCCATTACTACTGTTTGTTGTTGTTAACGTATCTTTATGATGTCCATTCTTTTCTTTATTTTTAATTAAAATAATATTAAACACATTCTTTTTTTAACCCTTTAACTGTCACCGTCCACTCTGTGGGACGCCTAAGATTACTTCACCATTTTACAAATAAATCCTAATCTAATCATGACAAATTATATATCGTTGGGAAGGTCTAAGACTCCTAAATAGATATTTTACCACTCTTCTGTGTTACAAATTATGTAGCAAAAGTAATAGATTAATTTATGACACGAGTGCACCTCAAAAATCTACATCCTAACAGGAGTTCTGACTTTGTCACCTATCACGCAATATAACTCTTAAAGGGGTCATCGGATGCTAAGTTCACTTTTACATGTTGTTTGAACATTAATGTGTGTTGGCAGTGTATGTACAAATCTACCCTATAATGATAAAAATCCATGCAGTGGTTTTTAATTAATCTGTAGAAATAATATTCCCTTTTTCAAATCGAGCCATTCTCAGATGCCTGTCACTGTGGCGTCACACCGACAGAGGCCGCTCCCACGATAGTTGATTGACATGAGCATCTTACCACAGACCAGCTGTCACAGTCCGCCCTCTTTGTTTCAATGCTGGAGCAGGGATGCAAATTAGACAAGAATACCTCAGATTGAGCGATTGAGGTGCTGTGTTGCTGGATGTAATAATGAACGTAGTGGTCGTCATTTACTCCCGACATCTGAGCCGCTGAAGATCCAGTGGATTAAAATCAGACATTGCATTACCATGGAAATTGTACATCAAAATCATATTACAAAATCTTTTCGTTCATGAATTATAAAAATTTTACTTTGGATAGTGCATTTTTATGTCTGTTTAAGATAGGGAGTGACAGTTAAGGGGTTAAGGATTTAAATTGTGTAAATTAATTGGAATGTTACAAATATTTATTTATGTTCTTCAGAAATTGATACTTGATTATTGATGCTATTTTTATTTATTCCTTTTAAATAAAAATCTAAGACATTCAAACAACACATTTTTATACTTTAATTTAATATACTTTAAATTATGCATGAATCAGAATATGAGACACCGATACCATGTGTTCTTCAGAAAATGATCCTTGAAATTTTTTTTGTTATAGTAATGCTGTAATGATTGCTCCGAGGAACAGCACATCCCGTTCCCCACCTGCGATATAACTGAGACATTTAGAGAAATCCTGGCCTTAAAATATCTCAGCATGAGCAAATAACTGGAGAGGCTGATATATTGGGGCTGGAGCATGTGTTCTCCTGCAGAGAGTTGTGTGATGTAAGCGCCATGTGCAGGCTGTAACAAGAAATTTCACAGGCTGTAGAATGGAGTGCCAATGGCCAGCCTGAGGCAATGAAACGGGAGCCATCGAATCGCACCTGCCCTTCAAACATGAGCATCCGTGATGGAATATACCACTCGACGTTCCGATTTCAGATCTCCCTCCCTATTCTTGTTTCTCAGCCCCTCTTGCTCTCCTAACATGCATAATTCACTTAAAGCCTCATTTGTTAACTCAAGAGCTTTTCAGAGAACATATCAAGGGCCTTTTTGGGAGCATGAGACTGCTTTGTTTTGAAAAG
Source organism: Cirrhinus mrigala (assembly GCA_036247105.1). NCBI lineage: Eukaryota > Metazoa > Chordata > Actinopteri > Cypriniformes > Cyprinidae > Cirrhinus > Cirrhinus mrigala. The sequence goes on from CM070012.1 coordinate 5,079,586, forward strand.
AGAGTCTTTAACAAATGTCACACGCAGGCTGTGTTCCACAGCCTAGTGACCTACCTACTTAAGCAACATTTTAAGGCATTATTAGGTTGTTTCAAAAGGTAAGATACCTTCTTTTGCTCAATATTATAGCAATGTTACACGTTGGACAAAAAAAAAAAAAAAAAAAAAACGTATCTCTACCTATGCTTACCATTCACGGCACTTGTCGAAACAGAGCATTGCTCGGCAGAATTGTGATTACATTCTAGTCTCAGCTGCAGACAGTTTGCTTATAGAAAGAAAGTGCCAAAAAGGCAAGCTCCAATTACATTGCAGCTTCTGAGCATCATGCATAGCTTTTTATCGGCACACCAAGAAATGGGGAAAATGAATACTTCTGAAGATAATTACACATTAACTTGAAATTTCAACATATCCACATGTATCTCTACAAAAAATGTATCTGTGCATATAATTCACTGCAGTTTCCAGCTGAAATGAACACTGGTGGCAGTAAAATACTGACAACTCTTATTCCTTTTAAGAAAAATTTAATTATGGGGCAGAGTATAGATTAATAAAGATTTCTGCAAAGCATTTTTCATGTTATGTCATTAAAACAGTGCATGATTTTTAAACTAATACAAATGAATGATTGCATCACATAATTATCCCCATTTAAGAGGTTTTTTATCATAGTAAACTTGCTCAGAAGCTCACCTGGTACAGCATTGCACTTACAGAGCAATACTGAGCGCATGGCTCCATAAAACACGAGTCACGATAAAAGAGATTTGAAGCTACCGATTTAAGACTATCGATTATGTTTAAGGTAGGGTTTGGTATTGGTGGTAGATAATATTCAAACGCAACATAGCATTAGCTTTTTTGACGTGATATGAACAACAACCAACATAATAAAACATTAACACATTCATGTTCATCTGTGTCAGATTATATAAGAACAAACAAGAAAAAAGAAGAGATCATTGATATGAGCAAGAGTATCATTGTTGGTTGTTGCATTCGCTAGTCAGCCAACTGTTCTTTCAAATTTAGAGGCTAACAAGAATAAAAACCAAAACAGGCTAGATTAACCAGCTTTAACCAGGTTTGAATACTAGATAACCACCTTAATTTGCTTTAAGATGTTTTAAAAGGGTAGCAACCATGGCTGGAACCAAGGTTTGAAAATTAGTGAGGTCTGAGGTGGGGTTAAGAATTGTGCTATTATAACATAAATTTGTTAATATTTTACTGTAGGTTAAGGGTGGATAATTGTATCATTAGCAACACTTTTTTGTTACTGTTATAGTTTTCATTAACAACCATTGTTACATGATAACTTTGTTGAGTGCTCTTATGAATGTTTTTAGCATATCTTTGTGAAAGTCTTTGTGAAACTTATATACTGAATAAAATTGCACATTTCTGACAGCTATCATGATGTTTTATTTATTTATTTATTTATTCATTCTTTTTTTTTTTTTTTTTTTGCCTTACCGAATGTGATAACATGAAATCAATATGAAAACAAAAAAAAAAAAAAAAATTAAATAAAAAATCAATTACAATTTGTTCAAATGTTTTGTAAATAGCTGCAACTTGTTATTAACTTTCTAAAGTGTCAAATTAAGACGAAAAGACAAGGCCAAAAACCTTATAATAGCTGGATCTGGCAACACGGGCTGCGCCCACACCCTCACTTACAACTCTCTCAAGCCTTGTTCACTCCGCCAACCAATGTTGCCAAGTCTGAAGTTCTCCTGCAGAATTGGGCTAGTTAACACTGTTACAGCGGGTTGTTTTTCATGTCTGTGGGTTGAAGCGACCCCAATAACATGATACTTTAAATGGCAAATTAGTCATATATATATATCAAAGGTCATGTTAACCAAAAATTCTACGTCATTGACGGAAAAATCTGAAGGCCGTCTGTCATTTTGACAGATTACGCTGAGGGTGATGTATTGTAAATTGTAGCTGTAATTTCCACCCCTGTCCAGTTGGTGGCGAGTGCACTCCAGTCTGGCAGCATGGGATACAGAACAAAAATGAAACTGTCACAAATGTTTTCCTAGGCTTTGATTACGCACATGCGAGTACACAAGCTACAACGATCTATCACGGCACATTAAAGAGCACCAAAACGATATTTATTGCTTGAATTTCCCAATGAAATGGACAAAATTTGAAATATGAAACTTTGTTTCATATCAAAGTAACACAAAGCCTAGCCAATTGCTATTTATTGGAAGAAAGTTGCACTATGTACATTCATCAACTGAAAACAGCATAGACCAAAAGATCGATTGAGATTTAAGAATTGATATTGGCTTATTAAAATGAGATTATAATTGTGTTATTATAATTAAAATATGAAAATTTAAATGACAGGTAATAATAGATTGTGACCATTTTTACGACCTTGTCCGTCAAAATGACGGGCAATCTTAAAGTCTAGCGCAACTTCTGATATATTGTAGTGGACTCAAATCTTTACTAATGTGGTTCTATTTAAACAGTATGTGTATCAATAGACCGTTCTAGGTTTTGGACCCGAGCCACTGTTTATGTTATTGTGTATTTAGCCATTAAACCTCTATGCTAGTCTGCTAACTGTTAGCTGTCCAGGAGAATCCCTGTGGATCAATGAAGAGAAAGAATATGTGAGGGAAGGAGTTGCTCTTTTGCGAATATCTTACCTGCCACTTTTTATATTACTTTCATTTCGCTAAGTGCCGCTAATTAGTTTCCCAGTGAAAATGTTGTGATTGAAACATATTATCATCTCTTTTGTATTTCACAAGTGGCTGAAGTATTACATTTCACATCCTTCTATATTTAACACATAGTATTATTTATTGGATGGAAGCACTTGTGCATGGTTCAAAGCGCAATTTTAAATAAAAAGCGATGAGGCTGTGACTGTGCACTGTCAAATGAGTGCTTATCATTTCATTAGACAGGTTTGTTCTGAATCAAAGGCCTTTTCTACCGTTTTTTTCTTTAAGAGAGAGCCCACGTGCCTTTTTCTTTTTGTCTCTTTCTCTCTCATCTTTACTGTCACTCACTGACAGACACATGCTCACATAAGGTATGTTGTGAAATGATTTATGCACAGAAGTGTAGCTGGGCCACATCCATGTGAAAGTGGCCATTCATTATTGTGTTGCTTATTGTGTTACACCTTCATGGATGGCTAATCCTCCTTCTCTTTTTCCTTTCAAAAACCTTGAAATAAAACATTTGCTCAAGCAATAGTGTGAAAATAGCCTCAAAATCTCGAGCATGTGTCGGAGCCGAGGCCTGTGTTTCCAGTAAGTAATTTCACAGGATGTCAGAGGCTCAAATAGAGCTTCCATCAGTGTGTTCCTTTTCCTTTAAAAGCTGCAGCAGTTTTTAGACCTTCAAAAAGCGAAGTAATACAATAAAAACCAACAGTATTTACACCCACATGTACAGTGAAGAAATGATTAACATTAAGGAATAATTTAGGGTTATTGCTTGTATGAAGATGTGAAATTAATAATCAGCTAGCAACTACAGAAAAAACATTCTGAACATTCCAAATGTTTTAGAATATCAGGGACTGGATATTTAATATTTACTATATTCTCAAGATCACTAATATTTAGCCATCTAACCACAAACAGAAAGATTCAGTGTCTGTAATGAATGCCCTAAGGTTTGGCCTTCTATCAGAGGCTGCATTTGTGTTTTCTCCCTCTAGTGGACGGAGTTCAGTCAGGGGAGTGATGATGTTCATTAAGCCTGTGTGTGTGTAGTTTTTTTATTCAGCCTTGGGCTTTTCTCAGCTTTTCTAAACCCTTAACAGTACAGCTGCATTTGAGGCGAAGAAGGGAAAACAAAGTGAATGCATAATCCACCCCTCTTTTATTGACATCTTTTATCTCTCCTTTTGTGTACCACTTTTTTATTTTTTTATTTATTTTTTTTTTTTGTTACTGTTAAATAACAAAAGTAGTGGTTGTTTACCACTATTCCCAGTCAATTGCATCATAATTAACCACCATTCTTTATTACAGAGCTCTACACTTAAAGTTTTAAAGTTTTGCTTTAGTGCATGTGTGCCCCTTTGTTTTTTTACAAGCACAGTCCAAAAAAAAAAAAAAAAAAAAAAAAAAAAAAACAAGCAGTAAGCAAAAGCAAAAAAGTATATATTTATTTATTTATTTTTTTAGGACTATGACATTTTACAATACAAAATACTGTATACAAGCAATAAGAAAGCTCCACTGAAAAACAAACAAACAAATAAATTAATTAATAAATAAATAAGCTATATTTGATACTTGATTCAGAACATTAGACATGTTAGACAGTTTCTATTATTCTAAATTTCATTGTTCATTAATATTCTTAACAGGTATAGTTTTAGTTGATGAATATCCAAATATAGACATAAATTAAATATAATAATAATAATCTTTAAAAGGATATTTAAATATATGTATAGTGTAAATATCTGTAGAGTAGTACAATAACTTTTCATAATATTCCTTACTATTTTAAAGTATTTAATGATCTTTTAAAACGCAATAATGTAATAAATTGTTTGTTATTGATAACAGTTATTGTGAAGCATCAAACTTTGTCTGCATAACTGGTGAGGATTTTTCTGTGACTATTTCTGCAGGTTATATCGTTCAGTCAGTAGGTGGCGGCACATGGTTTTTGAGCAAATGATTTTTCTCAATGATTCGCTCAAAAATGCTGATTCATTAGGTAACACAACAACCAACAATCTTATTGAATCTCACTTAATTATTTACTCAAAAATTAATTCAATACAAGTGAGTCATGGAATCATTCATTTAACTAATTTGTTCACAAACAAGGAATCATTCAGGAACGAAACACCGCTGGTGGGCTGCAACGGCTCCGCTTTTAGCTTTCTTTGAAACTTCTGTTGCTGACGAAGCAAAAGCAAACGAAATACCTGGCTGTAAGTAATATAAGTTAATCAAGATCTTGTTTACTTGTTTATTAAGCTGCATGTACAATATGTCTCATTATTCCTCCATTAACTTGTCAGAAACTACCCATTCTGTCGTTGACGGATCTTTCGAACTAGCAGCCACAGATCCTGAATCTGTGGTGTAAGTCGTTTTGCACTGATTACACAGTTCCAGTGTTGGGGGTAAAGCATTACAAGTAACGCGAGTTACGTAATCAGATTACTTTTTTTCAAGTAACTAGTAAAGTAACACATTACTTTTTAATTTACAAGAGAATATCTGAGTTACTTTTTTAAATAAGTAACGCCAGTTACTTTGTTTTCCTATTTATTGACTGACAAGTCTCCTGTCATTAGTTACTTTTTTAGTAACTAATTATGTTACTTAGTTACTTTTTATGTGTAATGCATTACTTTTAAAAGTAACTTTCCCCAACACTGCTCAGTTCTACATACAAAATAAGAGGGTCTTTGACTCACTCCTTGATTTTGTACAGTTAACAACTAATTGTGTGTTTACATTTGTCTGTATCAAGTAACTCTTAAGATAACAAGTTGTTGTACTTCGTTACTGTAATTAAGTACATTTTTCAAGTATCTGTACTTTACTGGAGTGTTTTTTATTTGAGTAACTTTCCCTTTTACTTCACTACATTCCAAAGCGTACTTTTTACTTTACTAAATTTTCATAAAACATATTGTTACTCCTTACAATATATCACATGCTCCGAGACGCAGAAGCGGTGTCTGATTTATAAACAAACTGATTCTTTTCAATGAACCTGTTAAATCGATTTTCTAATCGCACCAAACAATTCATTCACGAATTGGACTGATCCGCCTGCAGCTGTTCTCGAGTCGACAACTCACAGGTTCAAATGATCCGTTTAGAGCGAGTCTCCAGTGAACTGAATAGACTCTATGCACGAACGCTGCTGACGTATTTCCGGTAGAATCTCAGCCAGCCTATTTACTTCCGCATAGCGCATTCTATAGCGAAGTATACTAGCGGCAAAACTCTTTCATAAGATTAATTTGACAGCGATTTATAATTTAAATATTACAATATAGTATTATATAGTTATACATTATAGTAATTACCAGAATGGCCCATTAGTGAAAGCTTGGGCAAAGGATTAAAGACAAGATAACATTTGTTGGAGATTGATAATTTTAGATTTATTTTTGTAATAAATAATATAACCATGTATATTTTATACAATGTTGCCTGCACTGCAGGAATGTAAACTTTGTAAATGTAAATATAACAAACACTGAACAGTTTCAATACAGTACTGTAAACATGTAAATATATAAATAACTTTAAACATTTGTATGCAGTAATGTAAACATGTAAATATATATAACTTTGAACAGATGCACTGCAGTAATGTAAACATATAAATATAAATAACTTTGAACATTTGTACTGCAGTAAAGTAAACATATAAATATAACTGAACATGTATAATGCAGAAATGTAAATATGTAAATATAAATAACTTTGATACATTGTCAAACATTTCCTGTACAGTGATGTTGTGTAAATACAATATGAAATTATTATTTGTCTTCTGTTTTTTTTGTTTTGTTTTGTTTTTTTTTTTGTTTGTTTGTTTGTTTGTTTGTTTGTTTTTGTTTGTTTGTGTGTTTTCTACACCTGTAGGCAATGAAATGAAAATAAATTGAAACCAAACCAGTAGGTGGCAGCAAATGGCTGTTTGAATAAGTGAGTTCAACAGATTCGTTCAAACAGCTGATTCATTCAGAAACGAGGCAAGCAGCTGCCTTTATGAATGTATTACTGAATCACTGACTCACTTGATTCGTTAAAAAGCGTGGATTTATTCAGTAAGGAAACACCGCTGTGAGACAAAACAGTTCTGCTGTGGCAAGGCAGGCTGCACAAGCAACATCTGGCACAACACAGGTCGATCGGTGCATCTCTACTTAAAATGTTAACTTTGCTTAGCTAAAGTCTTGATTGTCTTGATTGTGTCCTCCTACTCCCAAACTATGCGGCTTCTCTGAATTCCTCATCGACCTGAAACATGTCACCCTCACACAGATCTCTCCTGTCACCTGATCCTTACTAGAAACTGAGATATTACTTATAGTTAGTGATGTTCATAAAGTAAAATCCAAAATGTATATTAATAAAAAATAAATAAATAAAAAAATCACATAAGATGCAAACAATGTACATAAAATGTAATAGATATATAAATAACTAAATACAAGTAATGCAAAGACATATATAAACTGTGAGAAACGGAGATGGCTAGAATCGACATTCGTATAACATTATAGCATGAGAATACTCAGCCTCAAAATTGTCGATGTAACTATATGTAAATATATCATTTGAAGCCCTTCTCTTTCTTACTGTTGCGCTGACTGCCTCACGATACGATTAACGTCATTCACAGTTATCCAGGGAAGCTCTTGTAAACAGAGAGTGTAGTATGTCATCCCCTCCTGTGGCATTTTCACACAGTTATCGCCAATAGCGAAAACGGCTTCCGGTGCTGCACCGGATGTGACTGAGTGGACTGAGACCAAACGCGGAAGTGATCGTGCATAGAGTCAATTCACAAGAACCGGGAGGTCTTGTGCGCGCGTGCGCGCGACTGACGCTGCGAAAAGTAAGTTACTAATGTCGAATTTTATGATTAATTATTGTTACTGAAAGTCATATTTAGGTCAAAACTGTCCGTTGTTTGTGAATTAAATCTGCTGTATAGGGTGATTTGTTTAAGCCCACTGAAATGTTTGAATTCAGACACATCAACATGTTTTAGGTCAAAAAACGATAAATGACAAAAAACACAGATTAAATAAAATAACTCATGCACGTTCATATTCCCCGCTGCTGTAACTTTAGCAGTTTTATTAAAATGCTATACATTTAGCCCTACTTGACGTCTGTTTTTATATTGTTTATCAACAGTATACATTTTTATATTGTTTGGATAAACTAGTGGAGTAGACAGATATAAATGTTTATTCATAACCATACAGAAAATAAGTAAAAATGGAAATTGTCTAGCTAACAAGCTTGCTGGTGCTAAGTTGAGGTAATTTTTAGATATGAAGTCCAAATCTTTTTATTCAACCACCTAGATTGATTGCATCTGAGGGAAAAATAAAGGATGTGATGTTCAGAACTTGGTAATTACAGTAATTATCAAAGTTGGAAGTTATGCTCTTAGGCATCACACAAAAAAAAAGAAAAAAAATCAACAACAACAAAAAAATATTTTTTTTACTCCATATAGTGGTTATTTTGGAAAAATCCCAGGTATTTTGAGCAGTAGGACTATAAAAATATGTGCTAATATAAAATTGAATTATGTAGCCTATATAAAATTGCAAAATAAATATATCAGTACTTTTTACTTAAGTACATAAAAAATCGGATACTTTTGTACTTTCACTTGAGTAAAATTGAAAAAGGTAATATTTTATTATACGTATCTGTACTTTTACTCAAGTGCTTGTGTACTTCGTAAACCACTGGCTATTAGACATGAATTAGGGCTAATCATACACAACATTTAGATTTACTCCCGCTGTGCAAAAGGTTTTCTCTTTATGTGTTTCTTTGGTTTCGCAGCGTTAGCATTTTAACTGATCACAGTTGGGCATGTGAACACAATGCCCAATCAGCTGCTTTTAAATTAGTCTGTGAACAGAATGATGTTATGATATGATGATCCAGTCACGATACGTCCCGAGTCTTGACTAAACCTCGTGATCGTATCATATTTGGATCACAAACGTGTTAACACTTGTCTTTTCACTGTATATGTTGTTGAGGCCGAATGTACACTGTATCTGGCTAAACCATCATTACAAATTAAAGCAGTCAATATTTTGTGCAAAGTGAGTGAGGAAGAGTTCATTAAAAAGGTAAGTTATAAATAAGTGTAAATATCTTTCTGTGTCCTTATGAGGGAATAGTTTTCCTTATTTGTTGTTTAGTGTTTTTTGGGTTTATACTACAAACACATGGCATTCTCTTTCAAATCCAATCGTTAAAAAGTCATTATGAACCCTTTAAAGAGCTGTGATGTTCCCTCCGTCTGATGTAGCTCACGTCTGATGGTCTCCTTTGATGCGTGTGTATGAAACAGAGGCCAAGAGCAGAGGAGACAGGGGGAAAAAAAAAACAGTGTCAGGCTCTAGTTAACAAGACAAATGGAGCAACATGGTTCAGCTCATAACCGGGTTTGACCTATTGGTCCACCCAATAGCTCAATCTCTTACATGGCAAACTGGCATTCGAGATATTTATCAAGACGCTTGTCAAGTAAAAGATCTGCTTGTGAGTTTGGCCTCCACGCTCGGAGGAAAGTTAGACAGCTTTGATCACGAGGCTGTCTGGGCTCGGCTCTGCTGGTGGTGGTGAAAGGCAGGGCTGATTACTTCTTCTCCCTCCCAGACCTTGATCTTGATGTGATGTCGAGAGAAATCACTTCATTCGTCACCGCTCTCTTTTCGTCCTACAGGACGGCCCCGCTCTCCACGTACGGCTCTCGTGGGCTCCTCTTATGACAGGTGGCTCCGTAACAAATGGCCTGCTTACGGTTTTTATTGAACTTTTTGGAAATTAGAGCAAACGATTCGGCTGTCCTAGGTTTATAAATATATGATGCTGTTAAAATGATTTCACTCTTGATTGGGCCTAAATGTCCTCTTTTTCTCCTGCCCAATTGATGTTTGTGACTTTAAAAAAGGCTGTTTTTGAACGGTGCACAGTGTGGCGGCCCAGTTCATCATTGTCTGAACATTTTAATGGCAATTTCCTCAACATAATCATATATCCACATAATGGATTATGAAAGTGTCTTTCAGTGCTTGGTGCTCCTGGCTGTCATGATGGATGATCACTTGTTGAAACAGAGCATTGCTGGGCAGAATTGTGATTACATACTAGCCTCAGCAGCAGGCAGTTTGCTTATAGATAGAAAGTGTCAAAAAGGCAAGCTACAGCTACGTTGCAGCTTCTGAGCCAGGTTTTTATCAGCACACCAAGTAACTTCAAAGGAAAATTAAATATTAAATTAGTCAAAATTTCAACATAGGCACATTGGAAAAACATGTATTAACTATCTACAGTTTTTTTGCAAAAGTCTAAAAAACGTACCTGTACATGTAATTCACTGCAGTTTCCAGCTGAAATGAACACTGGATGTAAAATACCAACTACTTTTATCCATTTTTCACACAAATACGATTACAAGGACATATTATCGATTAATGGTTCAGTCGGTTCAATACACAATACTACATTATGACCTCAAAAGACTATATTTTGTGGCTTTTCTGATGAAGTAAACTTACTTGGTGGCTCACCTGGTACAAGATTTCACTTGACATGTGGAGCACATTTTTCCAATCAGCCTCGGTTGCAAAATTTTATGATTTAATGGTAGTAGTCAATTTAACGATTTAATAGTACAGTGACCAATATTCAATGTGAGTGTTTTCATGTTCAAATTATGCTAATTTGCATTACATTGCTTTGTTCCCAGTCAGATATGTAAATAAAATCCAGTAGATTCTTTTGTGATGCTTATGATTATGAGAAAGCGTGTGATGTTGCTTTTATTTGTTTATCAGTTCTTTGTACACAATAATTATAATCCACTGCTTTCCAGGGTTGAAAGGGTTGTGAAATACTGAATAAAATATTATAGTTTTGCTTGAGGCTCTTGGTAGCAAATAACCTAGAAATGCATGAGCATTATACATCCATCTTTGTTTTATAAGTGATGCCAGTGAAATAATCAGTACTTAATATTGGACAGATGGAAATTTTGATAACTACACACAGTTTCCTTCTGTTTTCTGTAAGAAATATTCAGTGACACTGCAGTGGCTATTGCTCAGCAGCCTATTATTTACCCGCCTCTAAACATACGAAACGAAACAAATAGTTTAGCCAGTTAGCCGAATGACACTGTTTTTGAGTAATTGCAAGGTTAAGTTGCAGAATAAGCTGCAAAGTGGACCAAACTCAACGGTGATAACTAAAAGTTTGCTCTGAATGATTTATTACTTTGCAGGTAACCTGGGAATTTAGTCAATATAATCAGAAAGCTAGTATGTATTGGCCTTTATGTGCAAGGTGAAGATTACCAGAGGCAATTATGGACAAATCACTCATGTGCCTTTACCTCTTATTTTTGTCTCTATTTTTTTTTTTTTTTTTAAAGTGGGATGAGCAGATTGGATCTAAATGGACATGAACACAGCACAGCCCGAGGCGTTCCTTTCACCTGTTCCTCTAAGCGCAGTGTGGTGTCTCTTCCACAGACAGATGAAAAGTGTATTTTGGAAACTGTTTTGCTGACAGTTGTCTGCCTGACTTCCATAAGTAAATTGCTGCGCCTCCAATGGGATGCATGCACCTGCTTGTTAGTGAAGAAGAGCAACTGAAACAAACGACTCCGCTGGTTCCGTTTGCACATAGATCTTGTCTTTTGATTGGCATGGAAAAGTTTTCTATGAACCCTTCAACCTCACCTCCCTGTTCGTTACAGCCGCTTCTGTGGCATCTGTTACACTATGATGTGATGACCAAAGCCTAAAGTTATTGAAACGCAAGCCAACTTTTTGGCCAGTGTTGCCAAGCAACATCAGCAGAGACAGACACAAAGGCCTGACCGCATTAGTGACCCCTTGTCTCACCTTGTGCATCTTTCCATGAACACTGCCAAACTACTTTACTGTGTGACATCAACTCAAGCTTCCCAATTTTTGGACTTTTTAAAACAGTCTTTAAATTTACATCTTTTGAACTCTTTCTCTATCTATAAATTCACAACCCAGGGATTTTCACTGAAATTGAAAATTTCTTTTATTGCTCAGCTGTTGCTCTTTCATAGCTCAGGAGAATTAATGCAGTTCTCAGCTATGTTCAGGGGCATAGCAGCCATTATAATTGTGGGATTATCAAGGTATTTTAAGGGTTTCATTTTGCTTGGCTGCAGTTCAAAGCAGAAAAATTATTGATGGCCCTATAAAACAACGACTTTATGACCAAGCAGAAACTTCAGCCAGCCAGCAGTGGAGAATGGACTGAACTTACATTTGCATTTATGCATTTAGCCGACGCTTTTATCCAAAGCGACCTACAATAGAGCAACATAAGCAGTTTGTCACAGAGCCAGCAATATAATCCACAAGTGATACCCTGCTGTAAAATATTTCTTAAACAGGCCTAAGTTTGGTTTGCTGCTCTTAGCTGGTTTAGGCTGATCTATCTCATCTATCTGATCTATCTGATTTAATGTGGTTTCACAGCTTGGTGATATTCAGCCAAATGGCCGAAATGCTGACAAATGCCCAAAACAAAACCATCATACTTTTCGATTTTGAGAAGTAACTATGGTCGCAAGTTCTGTCATTACCAATAGAGTTCACTGAAACTTGCACCCATAGTTAGCAGACATGCAAAAGTAAAAAAAAAACAAAAAGGTACCTGTGTATGTAATTCACTGCAGTTTTCAGCTGAAATGATTAATAAAGACTATTTTTAACATAGTTAAAAGCACAATACCATATTATGACCTCAAAAGTCTGTATTTTGTGGCTTTTCTGATGTAGTAAACTTGCTTGGTAGCATTTCACTTGTGATGTGGAGCACACTGGTATGAATCTTGTGAAACATGATAATGCTATTTTGTAGAAATACACTACAGGTACATCTTTCCAATGAGTCTCAGTTGCAAAATTTAATTCACTCTTACATGTTGTTTAAACATAAATTTGTGTTGGCATTGTGTGTACACATCCACCCTTTAATGATAAAAATCCACCCAGTGTTTTTTTAATCCCTAAAAATAATATCTGCTTTTAAAAATCGAGCCATTCTTAGCTTCTTGTCTGTGTGACGTGTGACTCCCACGAGTGACATGGCTGTCTTACCTTAGACCTGCCCTGAGTGAGCTGTAACAGTCCGACCGCCATTGTTTCGACACCGGAGCAGGGATGTGGACAAGAATGGCTCCTAAGGGATTGGGGTGTATTGTTGTTGGATGTAATAATGAACATAGTAGTCGACATATACTCCCGACATCTGAGCCGCTGAAGAGAGAGTGTGTTTTTTTGTTTGTTTGTGAAGGGAATGTGCCTCCCGATCTACTTAAATGTGTCTATGTTCGCGCAAATCATTCGTGATCCAGCTTCACCTACAGCAGAAGTGAGTGTAAGTTTTTTTTTTTTTTTTTTTTAATGAATCTTTGCAATCACCTTTCCTAATAACGTGCTAGTTAAATACGGCTAAAGTAAAGTAAAGTAGTCTCTTAGAGCATGGATCGTCACCCCACAGAAGAGGGGGGCAGGGTGTACAGGGCTCATTTTCATTTAAAGCAACAAAATGGGTTGATTTCTGCAGAACTGATTTTGACAAGGTAAAAAGGGTGTTGTTTTACACAACCATTGAGAAATTTTAACCAAAGAATGTTATAGACTTTTCATTAAAACCCTAAAGCAGGGGTCACCAGACGCGGTTCTGGAGGGCCGGTGTCCAGTAGAGTTTAGCTCTTGCCTCAACACACCTGCCTGTAAGTTTCATGTATACTGTACCTAGCAAGACCTTGATTAGCAAGTTCAGGTGTGTTTGATTAGGGTTGGAGCTAAACTCTGCAGCCCTGCAACACCAGCCCTCCAGGACCAAGTTTGGTGACTCCTTCCATGAAGAATCATATCAACTTGTGGAAAATGGGCATCTGATGACCCCTTTATTGATTTAACAGTAGACATCAATTAATGATTTAATAGTATGGTGCCCAGTATCCCTGCTGGAAAAAAAAAACAGCTAAAACCAGCCTAAGCTGGTTGGCTGGTCATCCAGGCTGGTCTTAGCTGGTCACTCTAAGACATAAGGATACTGTTATTATGATCTGCTAATAAATGCAAATGAACATTTATTTAAATAAATTGCTATTTTATTTATTTTATTTTAATTGCTTCCCAGCAGACTAAATTAAATTTAAAATAATTTAAACATTTAGTTGTCAACTGGGAGGCAACAAGCTAAACCAGCTCAGCACCATTATAGCCAGACTGACACACTAGCAGAATCTCTTTAGGATGATTTTTGTTCTGTAACATGATATTCTTGAGCAAAGCTGATACGTTTTACATTGTATTACCACTTTGTCAAATTATTTCTTTGCCTACAGTTCTGCTTAATTTCAGTGGAAACTGTATTTCCTTTGTTGTTTCTGAAGGTATTTTGGGGTTGTTTACATACAGTAAGAATATACAGCTATAAAATTAGCATGGCTAGTATAGAAAAATGTGAGGTTATGAGGTCTTCATCTCAGGAGAAAACTCACAGAATCAGGAGACTTAAACTCAAGTCAGGAGAAACAATTGAGATATTCCAGAGATCTTGTTTGTGATTTTCTTTTTTCCTACAGGAACTGACAGTGTGTTTTGCATAGTAAAAGGTTCTTCAAAGTACAAAGGGGATTTGTTAGTTAGAAGCCGCTCTGACTGCCTCTCTCATGGAGAAATAAAGGTGGTGCTCAGACATCTCTTCATTACTCTTCTCCCTGATGCAACATGAAAAAATGTTACATCCATTACACCGGGCTGCCTTTGTGTTTATTGTAATAGCGGCTGAATTGCAGTGGAGTGGAGCTTTATGGTGATATAAATTAACTTGCTCTATACTCACTAGCTTTTGTATCCCTCCTACAATACTTCTCTGTCCTTAGCAGAGAAGGTGATATTTATTTTAGTAGACTTATTTCACTTCTCCTCTTAGTGCTTTATGGTTGCTGCGTACAAGTAAACCTAATAATGATTCGGAGTGTAATAGCCAAAATTCATCATCAACCCAGAGTGATGGAGAAGGCTGTACATAGATCACCTTAACTTTGTGTGTGAGAGACAGAGAGAGAGAGAGAGAGAGTGAGTAAGAGGAAGATGCTGCTCATTCAGCTTACAGTAAAGTATTACACTGCAGACAAAAGGAGACTGCATGCAATGCAAACTGGAATGGGTCCAGTGTGTTTGGGAGACTGGACTTGATGTGATGCATGACTAACCTCTCAAAGCACAACATCATGATTGGGGTCAGTGCTATGGGACGATAGTCATTCAGACAGGACACAGGTTACTTCTTTGGAACTGGAATTATGGATGTGGATTTGAGACACGTGGGCACGACTGCCTGGCTCAGCAAGGTGTTGAAGATGTCTGTTAGGACATCCGTCAGCTGTGCAGCACATTCTCTTAATACAAGGCCAGGTATGTTGTCAGGGCCCGCAGCCTTTCGTGGGTTTATCCTGGATAGGGTCTTCCTTACGTCGGCTGCAGAAAGACCGAGTACCTGGTCGTTTGGAGATGTGTGGAGTTTCTGTGCAGGAGTGTTGTTCTGTATCTCAAATCGTGAGTAGAAGTGGTTGAGTGCATGTGGCAGGGATGTGTCATCGTCACTGGCCTGTGGCAGGGGCTTGTAGTCAGTGGTGGTCTGAATGGCTTGCCACAGGGACCGAGTGTCTTTACTGTCGCTGAAGTTATTGTTGATTTTCTGAGCATATTGATGTTTTGCCTTCTTGATGCCATGAGACAGATTGGCTCTTGCTGTTTTGAGAGCTGCCTTATCTCCTGATCTGAATGCCTCATCTCGGATTTTTAGCAGTCTACGAACCTCTGCTGTCATCCATGGCTTCTGGTTGGCACGTGTGGTGATGGTTTTGGTGACTGTCACATCATCTATGCACTTTTTGATGTAAGCAGTCACTGTTTCTGTGTATTCTTGCAGGTCTGTCTGGTTAATGTAGGTGGCTGCCTCTTTAAACATGTTCCAGTCTGTGTCCTGGAAGCAGTCCTGTAGTGCAGAGGTAGCATTGTCCGGCCATACCGTGATCTGTTTTTGAACTGGTTTGGTAAGTTTGAGAAGTGGTCTGTATGCTGGGATTAGCATAACAGAGATGTGGTCGGAGTACCCCAGGTGGGGGCGGGGTTCAGCCCTGTAAGCATTTTTATGAAGTAAGTTCTTCTCAGATTCGTACAGGTGTCCAAACCCGTAAGACCTTTGTTCATCTTCGGAACACAAAGTACGTTATTTTTCATGAAATCCAAGAGCTTTCTGACCCTGCATAGACAGCAACGCAACTACTACATTAAAGGCCCAGAATGGTAGCAAGGACATCAATAAAATAGTCCTTGTGACATCAGTGGTTCAACCATAATGTTATGAAGCTACTAGAATACTTTTTGTGCACAATAAAAACAAAAATAACAGCTTATTCAGGAATTTCTTCTGTGTATAAAATTACGGTTGAATAGGGCTGCAACGATTAATCGAACGATGTCGTGAGGCTCTGTGTATTACTTGCCGCTCCAGCTGAACGCACGTGATGGAGCTTTACTACTAATCAAAGTACCGGCTTCATTGACTAAACACGCCTCACGACATCGTTCGATTAATCGTTGCAGCCCTACGGTTGAATCACTGATGTCACATGGACTATTTTAATAATGTCCTTACTATCTTCGTGGACCTTGAATGTGTCAGTTGCATTGTTCTCTCCGCAGGGTCAGAAAGGTCTCGGATTTCATCAACAAATATCTCGCTTTGTGTTCCGAAGATCAACAAAGGTCTTACGGGTTTGGAATGACATAAGGGTGAATAATTAATGACATATTTTTCATTTTTTGGTGATCCCTTTAAGTCTGGACTTTTCAAAACTTAAAACTATTAAAGTTGCACTTGTTTCCATGTTTCAGATCATTGTCTCACTGCAGGACCAACTTTGCTTCAGTTTGAGGTGATTTGTCTGATACAGTGCAGAACTCATAGGTCCTTCAATGATGACAAGGTACTACCAGCCTGCAATAACTATCTGTATAAAGTTTAAAAGTGCATGTCTTGTTTCCTCTCCTTCAGGCCAAACTCAAATAAAACCCGCAGTGTAGCCAGTATGTTTCAAAAATGAGCAAATCAGAAGCATTAGCTTAGTTGTATTTAATTAGCGGTTCATATCACAGATCCGTGTGATGTAAATAACTGCTCAAACGGGTACAGATGTGCGTTTGTAGCTACAGCACACACCTGAAAATACCTGCCTGCAGAACATATGATCCAGGGCATGATGAACATCACCGCATGACTTTTAAACACTATGATCCTCTTATTGATGCTTAAGAGACGAGTTCTTTTCTGAGTGTCTCTGTCGTAAACACATCATTAATCTCCAGGCTGTCACTGTGACTTTTCCGCTGACTTCCTCCCCGACCATTTTCTTCAGCGCAGAGTACAATATCCCTCACTCAAATACTGATTGCAGCTTTTAGCTTTCTTATTCTTTGATGTTTGTGAAGCAAGGGCTTTTCTTTTGTGTGCCTGTAACAGCGAGAAAGACGGCACACTCCACATCTATTCACATCACATATTCTCATGTGGAAGATGAGGGATAATTACATACGTTCTGAGGGGAAAAAATAGCATCAGGCTGGTTAAAACCTTTTCAAAGAATGACTTCAAGGAAGGAGTCTGCATGAGTCACTGGGATAGGAAAGGATTCGGTTGTCTCGGATCAAAAAACATGTTGCAAGGGCTTATGGGATATTGTGAAAAGTCATGAGTTTGAAAAAAGAGGACTGAGTGGGTTTTATTTATTGGTATTAGAACAGGCAGAGTTCAGTAAGTGACATTTGAATAGCATAAGAGGCAAAATACAAGACACACCTGTAAACATCCCGTAATTGATCACTGATTGTCTGAACAACACTTAACTGTAGTGTTGAAGTCAGCATGAAATGAAAATTCACTCTGTTTTCCAAATATATGTTATATATCTCATTGTTTCATCTTTTTTTAATATATTTTATTTTATTTTATGTAAGCTGAAAACGTGAGACTTCTCCCTGGTGACGTCTTCTTTTTAATGATTGCCCTTCCCACCTATACAGGACGACAACTCGCAAAAATAAATAATATTAACAATAAAATAATCAAAAGATCTTTGAACAAACAAACATATAATTTAAAAAAGCATGGCTCCTAAATACCGCCTCAAAATTCTCAAAATCCAATCAGCAACCGACAGATAGAAACAGCATTTTTTTTTTTTTTTTTTGTTTACATTCCTCTTTTCATTTGGCCTGTTTGCTTCAAGGTCCAAAGCAGCTTCATTTTGCTGAATCGCCTTGCTGCCAGATAGAAATTTAGCCTCAGGTACGGTCATCTGAACAGCTTTCTGATCCAAGGACTCATTTTCCCCTCTTTTTAACATCACCACCTTTCCATTAATGACCAGCTGTTTGCTTGTTTAATAAGTCAGTGAAAGTGATCCTAGGAAGTCACCCCAGCATTAACCTCTCTTACAACCAATCAATGGCTAAAGTGATTCTCATTGGTTAATTATTTGCAATTCGGTGATAGAGACTGTGGCAAACTGGAGCGCTCCACTATAGGTGTCGATGGAAGTGAGAGCAGGACGTGGCCGTCGTTTAGGATACAATGGGAGGAAACATCCAACAAGCATTGTGAATCAATACCTAGCAGGAACGTTAACATACGGCAGGCTTAACACTCGGTAATTGGCTAGAAAGAGTGCTATGGAAAGTGTTATTCAGTGGATTATTGGATGAAGAGGATGGCCCTTTACAAGAGAGCACTACAACACTCCAGGGTTCAAGGGTTAACATGGTGATTGGGTTTGAAGAGGTCTGTGTTTATAATCACACCTGTGTAGAACTGGAAGCACTAAAATGTGCTTTTACCAGTATTGACATGTTCCAAAATCACTGACAGACAGGATGAATGTCCTGAAATGACACTCTATATTTAGCGTTTAACTGGCCCTCCATAACTAGGGCCGTGAGATATGAATCCAAAGGGAAATATATTCCTTAGTCAGTAGATTTAAGAGCTGTTTATGTTCTATTCTCCTCCCACAAGACTATTTAATCTCACTGTTTTACTCCCTTTGTACCCCCCTAAGGATAGATTCTTAGATTTAGTGACATCTCCTCGTTTTATCAAAGCACTTATTCAACTTTTATGTACTGCTGTCAGGATGGGTACTCGGAGGGGATGGGGAAAATCTCTCAGCATGAGACTTATCAAAGCCAGGCATCAGCGCAGTTTGTGGTCTAAATCTGCAATGAGGTCATTGAGAATCTGTTTGACTTTTCAACCAGTCGAACGAGACCTCAGTAGGAAACGTGAAAAAAGACTCGTACATTAACACGGAACAATTGTTTTGAAGCGAATGTCATAACCCTTCGTTACAGTTTGCTATCTAAGCTTTTTAACGGCGGCAGGGAGGGGTGCTGACTTGTTTTTGTGGCTAGCGTTGTGCTGAATTTGCTGTATTCATATTTTATTTCTGCTCCATTAAATCTAATTTGATTGTGATTTTGGATCAGCTCAGTGTTTCATTCTACAGATTCTACTAGCTAGCAGCATATTAGAAGATTTTTGAGAATGCATTGGGATTAATACAGTGCCAGTAAACTAAACACTTGACAATAATTTTCCTAACCAAGCCCATATATATATATATATATATATATATATATATATATATATATATATATATATATATATATATATATATATATGTATATATATGTATATATACAGGGGTTGGACAATGAAACTGAAACACCTGGTTTTAGATCACAATTAGTATGATATTGGGCCTCCTTTTGCAGCTAATACAACATCATTTCATCGTGGGAGTGACAAATACAAGTCCTGCAAAGCAGCCAGAGGGATTTTGAGCCATTTTCCTCTTGCAGAACAGTGGCCAGGTCACTATGTGATGCTGATGTGGGAAAACGTTTCCTGACTCGCTCCTCCAAAACACCCCAAACTGGCTCAATAATATTCAGATCTGGTGACTATGCAGGCCATGGGAGATGTTCAGCTTAATTTTCATGTTCATTAAACCAGTCTGTCACCAGTCTTGCTGTGTATTGGTGCATTATTATCCTGATACAGAGCACTACCTTCAAGGTACAATGTTTGAACCATTGGGTGCACATAATGAAACTTTACACTCTGCTCTAACTGGTGTAATGTACAATAAGTGAAGATTGGGCACCAGACAGCGCAAATATAGCCATGAAACCTCCAATACTATATTGGCGAGTGTTTCAGTTTCATTGTCCAACCCCTGTATATATATATATATATATATATATATATATATATATATATATATATATATATATATACACACACACACAGTGCACAGCATAAATGAGTACACCCCCTCTGAATAAATATAAAAAATGTATTTTCTTAATGATCACTAATATAATTCATGGAAAGATGGCACAATTTAAATGTATTAAACATATACTTAATAAAAATAACTAAATATATGCCAATATTTTCTGTAAAATAAGTCAATTAGCCAATCTTGTTTAAATGAAGGATTGCAGAATGAGCACACCCTTGATTTAATTCAGGAAATGTATAATATTCTAGTACTTAGTATGTCCTCCAGAACTTTAAGTATACTGCTCTGACCCTTCTTGGCACTGAGTGTACAAGTTCATGACAAATTTTTACATCTGTCCTGTTTAACCCCTGGAGGACGACCTCCCTAAATGCCCTGGTCTTTAATGGGGAGTTTTGCTCAGCTTGTCTCTACAGAATCCCCCACAGCTGCTCAAGAGCATTAAGATTGAGTGAAATATATGACCACTGAAGGATTTTCATCTTGGGAGAATGAATATCTTCATTGCCATGCAATAAAAAAATTCCCAGTAATGCAGGGAAGGAGGAGAGGGTAGCATCTTCAGTTTCAGTTTTTTGTATTACATCACACAGTGATGTGTGAATTCATGACAGTACTGATAAAGCACAACTCCCTCACACCTTCAGCACTCATACATCTCTTTATAAGAGCTTTACTACCACTGAACGTCACTGTGGGAACCAGGCACTTCTCACTGTACTCCTCCTCTAGCAACACCAGAACATTTTGGATGCTTTTGGATCCGAAATGATTGACTTGGTCTCTTGAGACCAGAGTATGGGCCTTGGAAGAGGTTAAATGAGTTTATTGTGCTTTGGCTACAGTCGGTAATTCTCGTGATGACAACAACCATGCATGTCATTTCTGCAGGCTGTGTCGTACTCTGTGAGATAGTGTCACTCTTAATAGCTCTTGCCAGCTCTGAGACACTTGCATGGTATTTCTCCAGCTCTTTTTCTAGCAAAAATTAACTCATCACTAAATGAAAACTTAAAGTGAAGACTTGATTATTTCAGGAGCCTTGTCACAAGTCCATTGTTTATGAATGTCGGTGTTACTTCTGCTATATTTTCACATTTAAAACAATAATTTGGTATTCCTCTTGTACTATTGTCCTCTTTTATGCTAAGAAATAAGTCACCTGGCAGTTCTCTCCCAAGTGGTTTCATTGTTGATAGTGTTGTCTGAGTATGATTCAGAAGGCTATAAAACACTCCAAGTTATGGTTCAATATACTCACCTGTTGTTAAAAAATAGCCTTTAACCTTTTTTTTTTTTAAATAACTTTCAGGAGGGTGTACTCATTTTTGTAACACAATATTTTATCACTTTGATAAAATCTTATTTTGCTGAACAATTTTGACATTCTGACAAGTTGTCCTATAAGACCAAAACAATACCTGTTCTTGTCTTTGATGAACTTTTTTGATCCTCTTCAAATGTTGACTACTACATAAAATATAGTACTATATATTAAAACTATATATAAAAAATAACAAAATATAAATATATATATTAAAATATATTCAATTATATATATAAAATATATTCATTATATTATATATATTCAAAAAATGTATTGAAATTTAAATGAAATTTATTGATAAGTTGAATAAATTATCTTTTTTTTTTTTTTTTTTTTAATTGCTTATCAATAATAATGTTCACCTTTTGATTATTGCTGATGCCTCTAGTCTGATTTTTAATTTACAACCTATTTCGGGTTCCTTTTAAGTCAGTCATATAGCAATTTTTAAACAATAGTTGAGCTAAATAAAACTGCCCAGAAGGTTGGGTTAAACATTTGTGGGTCAAAACAACCCAGTCGTTGGGTTTATCCATATTTTACCCATGTTTTTACAATGTAGCTACTGCATTAAACATGGGTTATTTCAGAAATGTCAAACCAAAGATTTATTTATTTATTTATTTTTGTTAAGGTTAATTAAATATAGCTATTAAATTTTGGCTTTAGCAAAACCATGGTTATTGTTACGGGATGAACGAGACCAGAGGCGAGCGGATCCATATGCCAGCTTTTATTAACAGAACGAGACAAAGACATGGTCGTACAGGCAGGGTCGAAACAGGAGCAAACAGGTAGATCACAGGCAAGACGTAGAGAATAATCCAATAACACGAGCGAGAGTCCAGAAGGCAGGCGGCGAGCAGTCGAAACGGGGAAACCAGGCGTGAAAGGCAAAACACTGGAGACTAGGAACTAGGAACAGGAAACTAGGAAAATGCTAACCATAGAACAATGCAATCACAATCTAACAATCCGTGAAGAGCACTGTGAAGGACCCGGGGGTTTTATAGAATGCCTGATTGGTCACGGGGGCTGACGCAATCAGCGCGGTGGAGGATGGGAGATGCAGTCCGGAGTGTGGTGCAACAGTCAGAGTGTGTAGGTGAGGTGAGAGTGACATCTGGTGGTGAGCGGACAATGGGACACCGACCAGATTCGTGACATAGCCCCCCCCCAAGGAGCGGCTTCCAGACGCTTGAAGGGAACAACAGTCCAGGGGAGCGGTGGGGTGGGAGCGAGACAGGGCGAGGGCTGGAGGGCCAGGTCCATGTGGGGGGCCCAGTGATTGAGGCTGGACCGACAGAGCAGGTACCCTCCAGGGCGGGGCCGGAGGCGGAGCAGGAGGTGCAGGAGCCCTCCAGGGCGGAGCCGGAGGCGGAGCAGGGGCCCTCCAGGGCGGAGCCGGAGGCGGAGCAGGAGGCGCAGGAGTCCTCCAGGGCGGAGCAGGAGGCGCAGGAGCCCTCCAGGGCGGAGCAGGAGCCCTCCAGGGCGGAGCAGGAGGCGCAGGAGCCCTCCAGGGCGGAGCAGGAGGCAGAACAGGAGGCGCCGAGGCCCTCCAGGGCGGAACAGGAGGCGCCAGGGCCCTCCAGGGCGGGGCAGGAGGCGGAGCAGAAGGCACGGGAGCCCTCCAGGGCGGAGCAGGAGGCAGAACAGGAGGCGCCGAGGCCCTCCAGGGCCGAACAGGAGGCGCCAGGGCCCTCCAGGGCGGAACAGGAGGCGCCAGGGCCCTCCAGGGCGAAACAGGAACTCGCGTCATGGACTGGGACCTGGTGAGAGCA
The DNA here is from genome assembly GCA_036247105.1 of Cirrhinus mrigala. Taxonomy (NCBI): domain Eukaryota; kingdom Metazoa; phylum Chordata; class Actinopteri; order Cypriniformes; family Cyprinidae; genus Cirrhinus; species Cirrhinus mrigala. The sequence continues at coordinate 5,102,875 of CM070012.1, forward strand.
GGGTCAGAGGAGGCAGAGAGAACAGGGAGAGAAGCAGAGAGACCACAGGATAACGCCGCCTCCATAGGAGGTTCTACAGTCAATGCTGACACCTCTGGAGGCATTGGCGCAGCTTCTCTGATGGAGAAGGCCTCTGGAGCAGACCTAAGACCAAACGGGACCTCTGGAGCAGACTGGAGACCAGACAGGACCTCTGGAGCAGACTGGAGACCAGACGGGGCCTCTGGAGCAGACTGGAGACCAGACGGGGCCTCTGGAGCAGACTGGAGACCAGACGGGGCCTCTGGAGCAGACTGGAGACCAGACGGGGTCTCTGGAGCTGACTGGAGACCAGACGGGGCCTCTGGAGCTGACTTGAGACCAGGCGGGACCTCTGGAGCAGGAAAACGCGTTATGGTCTGGGACCTAAGAACAGCAGAGACAGAGGAGGCAGACAGAATAAGGGGAGAAGCAGAGAGGTTGTAGAGGGATGCCGCCTCCATGGGAGGATCTACAGCCAAGGCTGACACCTCAGGAGGCATGGGCTTGGCTTCTCCAAGTGAGGGGAGCTCTGGAGCAGACTTGTGATCAGACGGGAGCTCTGGAGCAGGCTTGTGATCAGATGGGAGCTCTGGAGCAGGCTTGTGATCAGGCGTGACCTCAGAAGCTGGCTTGTGAACAGACGTGACCTCAGGGGCTGACTCGTGAACAGACGTAACCTTTGGAGTGTAGTGTGCGGCCCACACAGTTAGAATGGTGACCGCCATCACACTGGCAGACATGATGTGACAAGGCTCTGGGAGGTCAGACGAGACATGGCGAGGCTCTGGACAGATAGACGAGGCGTGACGAGACACTGGGCGGTCTGACAAGACGTGACTTGACTCTGGGCCGTCAGGCGGGACGTGGCTTGACTCTGGGCCGACAGGCGGGACGTGGCTTGACTCTGGGCCGTCAGGCGGGACGTGGCTAGACTCTGGGCCATCAGGCGGGACGCGGCTAGACTCTGGGCCGTCAGGCGGGACGTGGCTAGACTCTGGGCCGTCAGCAATAACTTGACTTGGCTCGTGAAGATCAGCTGTGGCTTGACCTGGTTCGTGGAGATCGGCTGTGACTTGACTTGATTCGTGAAGATCAGTAGTGACCTGATTTGACTCATGGAGATCAACGGTGACTTGACTTGGCTCATGGAGATCAGCAGTGACTTGATCTGACACGTGAAGCCCAGCGGTGACTTGAACTGGCTTGTGAAGATCAATGACTTTACTTGACTCAGGAACCACGGCTGTGACGCTGCTTGACTCAGGAACGACCGCCTCAGGAAGGGCGGCCATGATGGGTGCAGACTCAGGAGCAGAAGACATGACGTAAACAGACTGTGACCTGACGGAGATGTCTTGAGCAGGCTGTGGTTTGGCTGATGTGGCGTTAGCGGGCACTGGCTTGACGTTGCTGGACTTGGAAGCTTGACTGGACTTGGAGGCTTCAGCTGTAGCCTGACTTGACTCCGGAGCAGTGGCTGAAGCTTGACTTGGCTCTGGAACAACAGCAGCAGCTTGACTTGGCTCATGAGGATCTGCTATAACCTGGCTTGACTCATGGAGATCCGCTGCACCAGGACTTGACTCATGACCAACATGGCTTGGCTCAGGAGCAACAGCGGTAACGTGACTTGACTCGTGGGGAACAACTGTGACTTGGCTTGACTCTGTGTCTTGACTTGACTCTGGGGTAGCCGCCGCGGTATGGAGCAGCGCCATTTTAGCTGCCCATACTGTCACTAGAGGTGTGTCCAGCACGTGGGACATCATGACCACAGGTTCTGTAATGGCGGCCATATTGTGGAGTGGCCTGAAGACGGCGCCCATCTTGTGCAGAGGCTTGGAGACGGCGGCCATCTTGTGCAGTGGCTCTGGCGTGGCAGCCACCTTGTGCAGTGGCTCTGGGAAGATGGCTGTAACTTGACTTGAGACAGGGACGATGGCTCTGACTTGACTTGACACAGGAAACACCGCTGCAATTTGACTTGACTTGAAAACTTGACTTGACTCAGGAAACACAGCTGCAACTTGACTTGACTCAGGAAATACAGCCGCAACTTGACTGGACTCGGAAACTTGACTTGACTCAGGAAACACAGTTGCAACTTGACTTGACTCAGGAAATGTAACTGTACCTTTGAATGGCTCCTGTATGGCAGCTGTGACGTGACGGAGCTCTGTTCTCGCCGCCATCTTGTGAACGGGCTCAGCCGTCGCCGCCATCTTGTGAGCGCGCGCCGGCGCCGCCGCCATCTGGTGAACGGGCACCGCAGTCGCCGCCATTTTGTGCACGGACTCTGTTGTCGCCGCCAGAGTATGAATGTGCTCCGGCGCGGCCGCCATTTTGTGAACGGGCACCGCTGTCGCCGCCATTGCTCGAGCGCGCTCCGCCACAGCCGCCATTTCCCGCGCGATCCAGGCGGTCAGCGCTTCCGTGGCGTCGCGCTCCCCATCCGCGACACCCACGGTAAACGGAGAGCCCACACACAATAGTGCAAAGTCCATAAAGGCGGCCAAAGATGAACGCGGACCCTCGCGTCTCATCTTCGCCTTTAAAGGCTCATTAATGCCGTCACAAAAAATCTCTGTAATTGTACAGTCCGGGAGGGTGGAATGATTGGCAATGGCCAGAAACTCACGGATGTATTGTTCGAGTGTACGGGGTCCTTGTTTGATCCTGAATAAAATCCTGTCTGTGTCCATATCGGTTGAATGTCCGGGGGTGAAGCTGCTGGATCCTGTTGTGACGGATTGTTCTGTTACGGGATGAACGAGACCAGAGGCGAGCGGATCCATATGCCAGCTTTTATTAACAGAACGAGACAAAGACATGGTCGTACAGGCAGGGTCGAAACAGGAGCAAACAGGTAGATCACAGGCAAGACGTAGAGAATAATCCAATAACACGAGCGAGAGTCCAGAAGGCAGGCGGCGAGCAGTCGAAACGGGGAAACCAGGTGTGAAAGGCAAAACACTGGAGACTAGGAACTAGGAACAGGAAACTAGGAAAATGCTAACCATAGAACAATGCAATCACAATCTAACAATCCGTGAAGAGCACTGTGAAGGACCGGGGGTTTTATAGAATGCCTGATTGGTCACGGGGGCTGACGCAATCAGCGCGGTGGAGGATGGGAGATGCAGTCCGGAGTGTGGTGCAACAGTCAGAGTGTGTAGGTGAGGTGAGAGTGACATCTGGTGGTGAGCGGACAATGGGACACCGACCAGATTCGTGACAGTTATAGGTTTAATCCACAGAGAAGACACGTGCTGTGCTTTTCACTGTAAGATGCATCTGACAAATGAATAAAAGTAAAATGCAGAGATAGTGTACTATTCAGTTGTATTTATTTTCTATTCTGTCTGAAATATAATTTAAAAATATATTTGGTCCATCCATATAAATATTTTCATATAGCGATATGCCCTGGTCTATGATTTTCTGTAATATGCAAAATAATTGCACAATCACAAAAAAAAATTAAATATATATTTGTCATATGAGATTAGCCAGAGTATGATTGGTCCCCCTGCTGAGTCTTAATTTGAGTTTCTTCCTCCTATCCTTACCATTGTTAGGTGTATTTCGTTCCTGCTGTGGGCTTTGGTTTTCTCATGGGGTCTGTGGGTTTTTAGACCCTGTTCTCTGTAAAGCTGCTTTGGAGAGACTTGTATTGTGAAAAGTGCAATAGAAGTAAAATTGAATTGAATTATTGCACAACTGTTTAGATGTGTTTGCCATAATACAATTGGCTCTGTATCTCTGAATACCCACAATGTGATTTCATTGGGTTTTTCTGGCAGGTTGCACAAAGAAACCAATTTGGTCCAAGGAAGCCTTTCATTTAAGCAATAGCTGGATGTAGTCGATCCTACGCTGGGACCTGATTGGCTCTTTAAAGTGTTATTATCATCTGCTACTTGCGATTCCCCTCGAGATTTTTACAGCAAACCGGCTCATCCGTAGACAGTGGTTTGCAATGCCAATTATATAATTTTATTCATCATATCTAGTTATTATTGAACAGTTTTATCTTTTTTTTTTTTTTTTATGGCAAGCAAAGCTGTTTGGTTTTTTAGCAAGTTCTTAGCCTTTCGGAAGTTCATATTTCATTGTTATTTTTACAAATCCCAAACCACATGCAGCCTTGACTCAACACTGATCCCGTTTTGCACTTCAAGGCCTGACCCTGGAGCTCTGGCACACAATGAAAGCCTTCCCCGGTACTGGACTGGGGTGGTAATTGCTTATCTTCAAGATGTACCAGCAAGACACTCCAAATGAATATTGGATATGTGATGAGCAGCCATTTCAGCAAGAGAAATGATCATTTTTACATGAGTTCACCTCTTCTCCCTCTCTTAGATCCAAGTCTGAACCACAACTAAATAATTGATGGTCAGGTTTCCACCCCTGTCAGTGCACAGGCTAAACATGAGCTGAGGCCTATGCTGACTCCGGCCCCCGCGTTTGCTCCTTGGCTCTCTGCATCTTTTATTGCATGCTGGAATCTCTCCATGTTGGATGGAGGCGCTAGGCCTTCTTTTTGCACTGGGTCATTCTGAACAGCCGGGCTCTTTTAATCACTGTTGCGGTGAAACAAGCTCTCCAGCGTCGCGGCCTGCAGTGTAATCGGCAGCGCACCAATTAAAGGTCCAAAGCACTCAGATTAATTTATTAAATCACAGTCCAAACGTAGTACTTGAATCCCAGACAATACAGTGCTAAATGGCATGGATTTTTCTTGGCTGCTGCCTGATCCAAGCGTATTGATTGCGGAGTCAGCAAGGCCCCAGCACATGCTTACGGCTCTCTTCTTAGCCTTTCTCTCTCTGTCTCTGATTCTTTCTCTTATTCTCTGTCATTGAGGCCGCGACCAACAGCTACACAAATATGACTGTGTCTGACTTCATTTTGCATGAAATACTGACTTCAAGTCTTCTACAAACAGCAAGAAAGACATGTTAGCAAATGAGCACTTTTTGTCACAGGTGATTTCCACAATATGTGAGGGACAAAAGCAACAATTTTCTGTTCTATTTTGCATTATTTACATTTTAGGATAAAATATAGACTACTTTTAATATACCAGTTAAAATTTTGTGGTCAGTTTTACAAATAAAAATAATAATAAAAAAAAAAAATCTAATAAAAATGCTGCTCTTTTTTTGCTCTGAACTTTATATATACAGTATATTACAAAAAAAAAAAAAAAAAACACCAATCACCTTGATTTCCATAAAAATTTCAAGCAGCAAAACCAAACATTAATAAAAAGAAATGGTATTTTGAACACCAAATACTGAGCATACCATGTTGACATTGTTATTTTGAGTATAGTTTTAG